>BNST01000379.1:0-616829 GCA_019650275.1 Xylocarpus granatum | reverse complement strand
AGTACAAGTTTAGGAAAAAGTAAGAGGAAAGAAATTGGACAGCAATAAAGATAGAAGTGGAAAAAAAGGGAAGAGAGAGAGAGAAGGGATAAGAGAGGAGAGGAAGAAAGGAAGAATGGAGGAGGATGTAGGATCAATGTAAAGTGGGAAGATGTGGAATTGTATAGTAAGAGGGGGAGGAATTGATTAAAGTTAAGCCGTTTACGTGAAGATCGGACTTCTCAAAGAGAGAGATCGTTAGTTAAGGTTTATTATAAGAGTTTTAAAGAAGATGTAGGAGGAAGAGGCAAAGGAAGACGAGGACACCGCTCGGGGATTTCCGGTAAAGGAAGACGGAGATTGACTTGCCGACGCTGTCTGACGACTTCCATAAATTTGTATTTATTCTCCAATTTCTTCTTTTTTTTTCCTCGGTTTCAGAGATGCAGAGGTATGGAGTGAAGGAAGCTAAGATATATAGAAGGGAGATAAGAGCAGGTGAGTGGGAGACGGCGAAGGAAGGCGGTAGGATGCAGATAACCGGGGCCCACTTTCATGTAACGTTAAAGCGTAAGGTGATGTGGTGGCTGTTTTTCAATTCATACATAATTCTACACGTGACTAAATAATATTATAACTTGGCCACCACTATTTGTTTATTAATTATTTGCTTGTTAGTCAAGAAGGTGGACTGTTTCTTCGAACCGGGTTCATTCATTCCACTGTTACAATCTTGCCGGCTTAATAAAATATTACCAAGGATAGGAAAGACTGATGATTGAACTTGACGGGAAGCCGTCCTATTCCTACTCGTATAATTCCTCGTAAATCTTGTCTTGCACTTTGATTGAAAGCCCCAATAGGCAAGGGAGTGCTTTTACTTTCTAGTCACTCCCTTGTTTGATGCCATAAAATGGTAATGATCAAGTAACCTCAGTTCTTGTCATTGCTTGGGCATCGCTGACAATTGATGATGCTGGCGATATCCTTTGTATGACTGTTGCAAGGAGGAAACTGGATCTCCTGAAAGGAGTTCTTGTCAATGGAGTCAATCCGAACACCACTTCATGTAGCTGCTTCAGAAGGGTTGTATTTCATGGCAAAGTTACTTGTAGAAGCAGGAGCTGGTAATTTTTCCAGTGAGGCATGTTTGATAGCTGTGTAGCCTCTTCTTTTCTGTGAAATGCATGATGACAAATTGCAGAAAGGAACCGTACTTTGAAATGCATGATAGCTGCCTGCTTGAAGATGCAAGAACTTCTCAGATTTCCATGTTTCCCGGTTGTCCCCAAGGAAATAAAAAAGAATTACAGCAAATATTTCAGAATTATATTAAAAATTGAAATAAATACTAAGGGATATAATTATTAAATTAATTATAATTAATATAATTTATTTAATAATTTTAATATTTTAGTATATATTATAAAAATTTATAATATTATTTATTTAAATAATAATTAATTTTATTTTAATTATAATTGGTAATATAATGAAATATTTTTTAAAATATAAATTAAATTTGTCAAGTGTTGAAAGATCTGGAATATCTGTAGGATTGCCTTGGTCATTAAGCCAAGAATCAGTAATCGGAGATAACCAAAGCAGGAAATTGCATCAAAATCACATACCCAATTCCCAACTACATTATTATAAAAACCGTGATTTCATTAACATCATCGTTCTGCAATGGGGTTGCAATGGATGATAATCACTTACGTGGTGGCAGCAGAGGCCGCCATAGCCCTCCTTTTGACGATTCCCTCGCCCAAGCTCGTGAAGAACCGTCTGGTTTCACTTATATCTCATATTCTCCAGCCTGCTCTCTTCATCGTTCCCTTTGCGGGCTTCCAGCTACTTGGTAGCTTTTTATTTATTCAATTTTTCGTTATTAAAGGGTAAACTTTTTATTGAATTGGGGGGAGAATTGAGAAGTGGGTTTTCGTTGTTTGGTTGTTTGAATGCAGATATCTATTGGAAGAACGAGCATCGCTTGATGTGCACCTCTGAGGTCTGTACTGCTGCTGAGAGAGATCGATACGAGAAGTCTGTAAGTGTTTACCAATTTTACTTATTATGAATTTTATGTAATTAATTAATTACATTTTTTTAAAGAAAATTTTTATGGAATTTTGTCGAATTGGAAAATGGGTATTATTTTTGTGATTCTGTTTTCATTATATATGCTAAAAATTGGGAAATTTTTGCCCTAGAATATGAGATATGCTAAAAGCTTTAGTATCTTCTTGGACATGCTTTTGCATTTTACAAATGTGTCTTGCTTTTTTGTTATTATTATAGTTTAGGTGGTTGATGAATAGATGTCAAGCGACAGCTGGCTTTTAAATTAAAGAAGGTGTTGTAAGGAATTGTGTAGGGAAGTGATGCAAAACCAAGAGCCCAGATTTTCTCATCTATCATGAATTTCTGAGATATTACATTGTTCAATCAGAATTATTAGTTATTCAGTGTTGCCATTCATTACTATTATTGGAGTTCAGTTTTTTGTTTATCAAATCCAAAGATGAATGAAATGGCATTGTGTGGTCAGGTTTGAGAGTCACCTTCTGAGAATGGATCACAAAATTCAAAGATGAGATCTTGCATTGAAATTGGAAAATGCTAATAGCATTAGAGTTTTCTGGAAATAAATCTCCTGTCTATGCATATTATTTTTTCACTTGTGCTTCTCTTATTCAAAAGACTTGTTTCACTTGCCTTAACCAAAATCAGAAATTCATACACTCTCCAGTCCACAAATTTTTTCTTCAAAATTCCATGAGGTTTGCACAAATCATCAATCAATCATCAATGCTGGAGAAGATAAGAGCCAATAGCAAAGTTGAGGTGGCCCCTTAAGAGTGTAATAGAAGTGGGAGGAAAGGGAGAAGAAGGTCCTTGTCAGATTTTTGTACATAAATTAGGTGCAAGTGGAGGACTGAGGATTTCTTTTCAATTTTTTATCTTGCCCTTATTTCTTTTCTTCTTTATTTTCCTCTCTTCTCCCTCTTGCTTTCCCTGTCTTGTCCTTGTCAAGTCATGGAAGTTCTACTAAGAGACAATGAGAGATATCAGTAGATACAGAAATCATGTTTGTGCCAGAAGCCAAACTACCTTTTGCCAATGAACCAAAAGTGAATCATGAACCCTGAAGGGGGCAAACCTTATATTTTTATGGGATGAAGAAGAAACCACGAGAATGAGACTCATCTCATTATGAGCTACCTAACATAAGGTTACACTAATTAAAATTGTGTTACTAGATTTAGGTGCAGTAAATGAGGCATTTTCAAAATGGTGATCGCTAGTTATATGAGCCACATATGCTGATGCCTGGGTTAATGGATTTAACACTCTGAGTTAATGGATGTAACGCTAAATGTTGTGATATCAATCTACTACGTTAGTTAGAAGTAAATTATGGTATGTTCTGAACTTGATGGAAGAAGCCAGCTGATCTTCAAGCACTTTTAGCAGCTTGAGTGGTGTGGAATTGAGTTCTCCTTCTTGAGGAATAATTGCAATATGAAGGGCCTAAGTTTTCCTGTCAATTCGGGAAATAATTTACTTCTAGGAATTTGGAGATTTTACATGTTTGGGTATTGTTTATTGTTTATTTGGATTATGTTTACGGTGTGTCTATTGTTTTTCAAGCTGTAGTTTTTTTATTTTTGATTTTTTGAAATTGACAATAGTTTATTTGGTTTTTCATATGCTAAAATGTCTGGTACCATTTTTTGAACACCAAAATTTAATGAAGAAAATAAAATGTGTTTGGTGGAATAAGATCTTTATGGCATTTTCAATCTTTTTTTTTCAGAAAAAAAGTAAAAAGGAAAAAATTTCATTTTCATGCTTGTTGAAAATGTTCCTTTAATTTTTGTATTAAAAACAGAAAATGACTTTTGGACCATGAAACTAAATAGGTAATTTGTTTTCTTAAATCAGCTGTAGAAAGAAGTGATTTTGTCAAATATTTGAAAAAGCAAAGTTAAATTCTAGCTGCTCAAAAACACTTTTTTACCACCCAAATGCAATGTCCAACCGACCTGGAGTAGGTTGTACTGGCCTATTACATGTTGCATTAGAGAGTACACGGTTTTTCTTGAACTTGTTAACTCTGATTGCTCCATTAATGTACTGGCCTATTGAAAGTTATTCAGAATCGTGATCATTATCATTTGAATCCGTGCCAGTTGGACTTGGTGATTGGGAGACTGCTGAGAGATAAAAAGATAAAACTCACGTCACTCTAGGTTTTGAGTTAATGTCACTGAAACTTTGCTTTAGAGGGTAATTGATATTGATGATTTTAGAGAAATGAGGGTTTTCATTGTAGTTATTGTTATTATTATTATTATCAAGAATTTACTGTGTCTGTAACTGTGTATCTCCTTGGTGATTAAATGCAAAGCAAATAGCCCAAAAAACACCAGAAACTGCCCGGAGCAGTTTTAGTAAATAATGATCAAGTTTGTTATTAGTGCAAGCATTTTATTAATTTATTATGAATTTATGCTTTAGTATAAAAGTAGATTCTTAAATGCTTTGGTGGTAATAGCTCTGTCTTCCTTTTAGCACTTCTTTAATATCATCTGAGGGCCTTGAGGTTTTGCAAATTTTCATCTCTCTTTCTCTCTCTCCTCCCGCTCTCTCTCTCTCTCTCCCTGATTCTTTGACTGGTTGCATGATTGATTTTCTGTCCGAGAATGCTAATCTGACATATGTGTTTCTTGATTAAGGGCACAAATATTAAATTATTCATTTTTTGACTGCCATTCTGTCCCATGACCCAATTTGTCAAGGCATTTGATTTTTCAGTTTTGAACTTTGTGTCTGTAGTTCTGAATATGATTATTTCAATATGCTTACGGCTGAGGTAACCTCTGCAGATGTACAAGGCTCAAAGGAATGTGATTTTGTGTTTTGCAGCTTGCCTTCTCTACTGGTATTTATATCTATAGTTTCTGAATATGATGATTTCAATAGTTGACTGGTTTAATCTTGAGAAACTTCCTTTCAAGCTGACAAAATTTGTTATTCCATGGTTAATAATATGCCTTTCCGTTTGGGTTGCAGGTCTATCTACCGAATTTGTAAGTATTACAAGGACATTCAGAGTTTGGAGGAAGTAGAAAAGAGATACAAGGAGAAGTAGTTTTTCTCATTTGAGTTAACATCTCTTGAATTTTGCTTCAGATGAACAAACTGATTTATGCAGTATTGTCTGGAAACTTAATGTGTACGCTGGTATGATGATCTTTGGTTTGCTAGAACCGTGCTTCTCTTGTAGCTCTAAGCTGCTGCAGTCTGTTATAAATGGAAGCTACATCATAAATATAATTGATCACAAAGTCTTTCTTGTGCTTTTTCTTGTTATTGGTTTGGTCTGGACGTTGTAGGATGTGGGCTTGGGAAAAAATGAACTTTTGATGTGGAAGAAGTGATTTAATATCATGGGTGAAATTTACATTCTATACTAAATTATAAAATTATTGACATATGTTATCACAAGGTTAGGATCAAGAATTCTTATACATACTAGATTTGATTTTTGTTATCGATGATGCATTGATCTGATCTTTTCTAATGATCAAGAATTCTTGCTCATAATTGGTGACATTTTTGTGCCTTTATTTGAATTTGTATTTTAGATGTATTGACTCAATAATCAAATTGGTATCAAACGGTACATGGAACAATCAGGCAGAGGTTTGTGCTTTCTTTATTCATGATGATGCGAATGGTTTCTATAAATAAAATTTGATCTGCTGAAAATCATACAAATCGTTGCCCCACCAAAGGGGTGGCCAACGTGCTTGAAATTGAGAACAATCGCGACGCATACACCCACGGACCACGACGGAGATTACACGACACGACAGAAACGTGGTAACACACGGAAAATGTGTTGGATCAGACAAGAAGATGACTCCATTACTTGACATCGGCTCATCATGTACTGTTCCTTTTATGTCCATTGAAGCATTACAACACAGACAAAATGTTTGTTTACTTCTATTTACACTATGCGCACCGTTCCCCAAATCAATCTCTTTCCCCATTGATTTTAAGTAAAAGTTATTTACATGTACAAATTCAATTTCATTTATTTCGATATTTGTAAAGATTTAAATATAAAATCATAAATTAAATTAATTATTTGATATTAAATTAAATTTATTAATTAATTATACAGTTTAAAAACTTAAAATAATTGTATTTAACTATTTATTATTCATCGAGAAAGAACTCTCTCTACTAAGAATCGTAAATATTATAAGTTAAAATCAAATTCTTGAACGAAATTTGACTATGGAGTTGTGTTGTTCCATGAAAAGGGAAAGATTCAAAACATGAATGTCATAATTTGACTTTCATTTTGAATTGATCAAACAATTTGATAAAATTTGTTGTAAATCAAACAAAGGCATGATTGCATGTGTAGAAGGAGTCTTTTGAATCTTAAATTTGTGTCAATCAAGACTTGTGCATGCTCAGCTCTCCTCCTCATAGGATTCAACTTTCCAAGTCTTTGAGACTACTAATAAGGGTGGTAGCGTGATAGACAAGGTCTACCATTTAGTGTTACTAATTTCATTACCTTTAATTTACTCATTATTCTTGCAAAAGTTATTCTCTAAAGTCAATCAAATTCTGGGTTTTGTTTACAAGGCTTCTTGTTTTTCCACGTAGTTTGTATAAATTAAATGAGAAATGGTTCTCCAAGTCTAACTAATAAGATTATTTTCTTACTATAATTTTAGTAATACATTATATATTTGTGTGTGTTTGTTCATACTTAATTTTTATTCTTTGAAGTATTAACGATTAATATAAATACATTTTCTTGATTTTTTTTAATTTTGTTTGGGTATAAGAAATGTTGGTTGCTTAATGGAAACAATTCCATATCTATGTTAGCCCTAAAATTTTCTTTAATATTTTGTAAATAAAAATTTTTTTTATTTATTTTTTAAAAAAAATCATAAATATTCAAAAATGTTTTTCGTTTAAGAAGGTAGAAAAAATTTATAACAAAATAATTAATATCGAACGATAATAATTTATATACATACACATATACATATATATTAATTTAGCAAATGAGATTCACATCTCAATCATTAAAAATATATTAATATAACAATTAAAAAATAATATAACATATTTATGTAAAGTTAATAAATTTTTGATTTTTTTTAACACATGCATGTTCATAACCACATAAATGATTGCAAAAGTCATACGTTATTGTATGAATAAATGAATGAATGAATAATGTATAGCAATCTCTAATTGCCAAACCCATCATATACTTGGAAATAAAATTCTTCAAAATGATCTCTTGAGATTCTTGAAATCTGAAGATTCAATGCATTCCAGGCCAGCCCTGTAAGGATTCAACAATTTCAGAAGCTCAGTTGCTTTTCCCCTCGTTGAATCACTGCACCCGCACTGTAAAAGCAACACCAGCTTCTGAAAAGCTCCTACTTGCAGAGATTCAACCAGAACTCTTCCTTCGTTTTGCTGTTTCTCATACTTGTTTAGTTTCCAAATCGTCGAAACTGAATATTCCGTCGCCAATTCCGACACTCGTAGAATCTTCTTCACGATAATCGGTAACGTCAGAGCATTTTCATAAGCTTCTTGTCTCATCTGTTCGTTGTCGCATAGTCTGTCGAAAATGCCTAAGGCAATCTCGCATGCCTGCTTTTCGACGTCGATGATTAGATTTAGCAGCAATGGAGCCAGACCCATGTCGACAAATGCAGATTTGATTCTGTCATTCGAAGAAGAGGAAGAAACCATGCAGAAGATCACCAGTAGAGAAGCTTTTGTGATTGTTCTGGAAATGGGTTGTTTTACGAACCGGACGAGAATTTCGCCAGCTCCTGCATCCGTCAATGTTTCTGCGTAATGTTGCTGCTCGAAGGAAATCTCTTTGAGGACTAAAATGGTGTTTTGCTTGGCTGATATATCTCCGCTCTCCATAAACCAAACCAGGCAGCGTAACGAAGCTTGAGACCTCAACAATGTCTGAGCTTCATTATCCAGTGGAAACATCCAATTCAGCGCAGCTAATATATCTCCCAGAAAGCTGACATTTTTCTCCATTGATTCTGCGGCAAATGCCTCAAACGCGGCGGCTAATACAGCAGCTGTTCCGTTAACCACAATGCACCGCCGGTTTCGTTCGCTCTCAAATCCCCACTTCTTGATCTTGCTTAACAAATCCAAGCAACCAAACTGATCCAATCTTGTGGCCGAAGCTGTCATCCTGTTTAGAATCTCCGAGACCTCAACTCCCGTGACGGGAACTCTCGGCGTCGGGATCCTTTCGACGCCGTAATTCTGATTCTCGACGCACCATTCCTGAATCATCATTCTAAGAGTGTGGTTCGGTACCTGGTCGAGGCTACTCAGAACCTGATTCGTTACCGGGCACGTAAAATTCCCGGCCTCAAGCCATTTCTCGGTGCTTTCTCGATCGTAGGTTACCCCAGAAGACAATGTAACAGGATCTTTCATTAGATCAAGTGATATGGGGCAACGAAAATGATTTGGAATGACAAGCAACTCATCCATGACAGAATTTTTCGGCTGCTTTTTCCCAGCTTTCCGCCCTGCTGCTGTTTTTCTTCTTCTCCAATCAAACATTTTCACGTCTTTCCGATGAATTCAAGGAGAGAATTAAGGAAAGTCTGAAGAGGGTTTAGTCTTAAATTTGAGTTTGGATTGTGAGAATGAGGAGGGAATTGATGGGATTTATATAGAAAGTTGATTTTCACATGCGGTGATTGAAAACTGGACCTGTAGACGTATTGAAGGGAAGCGTTCAAATTGTTCGTGGAAAGAAAAATTATTATTTTTGGATTTTTGAATATTGACCGTTGAAGGTTTGAAAGTATAAATCTAAGCGTCAAATTTTTTTTTCAAAAAATAGTCATTATCAAATTACTCCCCGTGACCTGCAAAAGTAACAAACAAGTCCATATATTTACCACTTGTCCCAAATTTATACTTGTCACTTTTATCCAACTTTGTTGGTAACCAAAGCAATAAACTGCCTAAGAAAAATATCCTCAATATTACCATTGTTTTTTTAAAAAATATATATAATTTAATAATTTTTTTTGAACTTTTTTAAAATTCATTTTATACGAAAAAAATATTTATTCCAAATTTTAAATACGAAATATTTTTAACATTTTATTTCATTATTTTTAATTTCTTTTATCTAATTTATATTGAATACAGTGGTATAAGCATGTAAACTCGTTTTTTTTTAAAAGGGTTGAATGGTAAGAATGAATTTGAGCAAAAATAGTAAAATTATGTATGTTTTTGTAACTTTTAACAAATTATAAGGACTAATTTGTTAAATTTTCCAAATGAGAAACGGTAAAAGAAAAACACTACAACTCCGGCGAACAAATTTGATTGACCTGACAGAAATTCATAAGTGTATTATATATATATATACACACATACATGTAAACTCTCAAGGAACCGACATCACTAGCTTGTCGTTTGTGAAGTCTTATTATTATTTTTGTAATGAACCAAATTAAAAACTAAACTACCTTCTCTTTCATAATAATCATCACAAATATTTAATTCTCACTAATATTTATTTAATTATTCATTACTCAAATTTCAAAATAAACTCTCAAGGAACAACTTATGTATATGATTAGTTGACGTTAAATTTCATAGAGATTGCATGTTAAAAATTTGTCTTAGAACAAAATTTAATTGTTTAATAATTAATTTTATTATAGAAGATGGGAAGCTACCCTTGGAAACAGAAATCATCTAATTTGATTTGTAATGAATTATGTGATATGGGAACAAATTGTATACAAAGAATAAATAACAAAATCCATTCTCAATTTTCTTTATTTTCTCTTATTTTCTATCTAAACAAACGCATTCTAGTTAGGATGTAAACGTGAGAAACAATTCAACGGGCAGAGAGAACTGCAAATCAAAGAGAGTATGAAAGGTCACTAACTTGGACCGGTTGAACATTCCCCACCTTGGCACTAATCTAATATCTGTTTTATATTCAGTCCAGTACAAAAGTGCACAACCAAAAACACACCAAACATGTGAATTAATTAGTTAGTAGTAGACTGTTTTGTCTTGCAAAAAGGGCGGGTCTGATTCAGACAGTATTCTTTCCAAACCCTACAGTAGATTATAAGAGGATCGGACACTACACAGATGACAAATTACCCCAAAACAATACAAGCTCTAAAAAGATCTGATCAGCTTTCAGTTCAAGTTGGTGGCTAACCTTTATGCACAGCGATGAAGATAGGATTTGAAAAGCATTCATTCATGTCTTTAAGTAAGGAGTTGAATTCAGCTCTGTGGGATGAATGGAATCATCCATAACAGCCTGTACGGATTAATTCAATAAAAACATAGTGTTTCATGTGAAAAATGAAAATGAATAATTATATTTACAAACAAAATCCTCTAAAAATATGAGTAAATTCAAGCACTAGAAATTAGATTAGCAAGCACCATGCAAAATGACTTGCAAGGCAGTTCCTCAATCCTCACATTGGAAGTTTGGCTAGTGAACAAAGTGCCAATAAGCATGGTTTCTCAGTAACACTTAATTGCAAACTAAATCCCTCCCAACAAATGTAAGTTGGATTCAAATCCCAAACTTCTTATAGCATCTCAAGATTTCTTAACAGTTGGAAGATTGAGATGTTAACCTTATGCGGGAAAGGAGGGGCCTGAAGTCAAGAGACTTGCTGATGTTACCAAGTAGAGAATTTGAGGTTGCATAAGAGGAATCATCCTAGCAATGAATGGACATGTCTGCAATAGAAAGAGATGCTATATAAGAGTTTCCGCCGCTGCTGTTTCTCAGATGCACCTACAATGTCATCAATAGATTCCTCCCATGATTTAACTGCCTTGATCTATACACAAACCATTCAAAAATTAAAACAATGATATAAAAGATGATAAAGACTATTGGTGGTTAGTGTGAAATATAAAAGGATAAAGACCTCTTGGCACAGATCTAAAATAAGACGGGCTCCTACGGCTGCCTCCTCGTGGTTGTCTTTCACCTCCAAGTTGATAACCAGCACACTTTTCATAAGAGGCTGTTCTCGACTATTGAGGTCTGCACATTATCACACAATAATCAGATAAGTATGCAAGGAAAAAAGATATATTAAGTAGGTTATTTTTAACGAACAATCACTTTTTGTTTTAAGCAGAAAACTGTTTTACAACATTGCATCCACAGCTTTTAACAAACTTATGTTAAAACACTAACTCAGAGATCCAAAACTACAAAACAAAAAGCTCTTGTCATTACATGTTTTGAACATTTTGAACAACAATGTTCTAGGCCGAAGTTTCCATGAGAGCCATACAGTCAATGGGATGAGTAGGGGAAGTGATGAGAAACTTCCTCGGTTGTTTCTCAAAGTTATGAATACCTTTGTTTATTATCGTGATTAAAACATTATGGGATACAATGATTAAGCTCTAAATAACTTTCTTAAGTACTCAGTTGAATATTTGTTCTGTAGTTAGTTGACTACATATTCCAGTTCTGTAATGTTCCTCGAACAGATAATCAAGTTCCTACAAATTTGATAATCAATTAATGATATGCACTTGTGGCGGGACAACAGAACAAGTAAATACCATGGGAAACATTGCAAGAATATAGTCCAGTTGAATTCTGCAGAAGATATGCAGAAGTGAAACAGAAAAGAAAGTTGGAAATCAATCCTGTCAGAGCAGCACCAAGAAGTATAACACAAGCTCCAATCTCTTTTCAGTAACAAAGAACCAGATGCTGTAAAACAACTGATGAATGTGCCAGAAATGATGTTTGAAAGCGATTGAAAAATATTTGATTCATATCTACCCTGAGTCAGAATGGAATCCTATATCAATTCTTTTAGGTGATTGACCAAACTTATTAATAATATGATGTCCTTTATTATAGAGACTAAAAAAGAAAGCCAAATATTACCTGGATTCATGTATGGCTTCCATCTAAAGAAGTCAGCTAAATAGATACATCTTCAAGAACATTCTGCTGAACTAGATTCACTTATCCAGCCTAATAACCATCCCCTTTGACAAAGTTAAAACAGACAAATAGAATGAAGACTTGTTCCATTCATGAAAATCCTCGACCTTATTATCTATTTATGAACTTTGCCAATCTAGATAACCCCTGAACCTTCTTAGCAAACTTGAGTTTAAAATTGGGGCCCCACTAAACCCCACAATCATTGGGAAACAAGAAACTACTGCATTTTTACAGGTGGCTAAAATCTCAAACCTGATAGGAGCAAACCACAGGCCTAACCACACCACTAACCTCTCAGGTGAATTCTACCATTTCAGCTCTCAAGCAATCTAGCTCTTTAGTATACACTTTTGCTTACCAGTTGCCTTCAATATTGAAGTTAAAAAAAATGAAACTACCAAGTCTCCATTTTTAAAAAATCTTTTATGATGGCTTGTAGATGAAATTTCCTAATAAGCATATAGCTATCAGGAGCATCATCAAATGACTCAAATGCAATCTGGTTCTTCTGTAGTGAGGACCAAAAATCGACCCATTTCCCATAAGTATGCTTTCTGACCCTAACACATAATTTCTGCAATCTGGAAGCTGTATACATACCTATGCATCCGATGTTTATAGCACAACACAAGCCATTAAAATTATTGTCCCTTTAGGTATTTGGCTAGAAAATTATTTCTGAAGTCAACCATATACCCACTCTACACTCTCAAAAGCCATTTAATTCCTTCCTTCTAAAGTTTGCCATAAAAAATGCAAAAGCAACAGCTTCCATATGTCATACCCACTAGAAGACAACCCCACTCTCTCACACCACTCGACAAAAAGCAGATGAAGGAAATAAGATACCAGCTTATACAATGGAAAATTATTCAAGCAGGATACCAGACAGCTGAAGAAAAGGAACCATGAATTGTAGTTTATTCACGCATATTCTCTTACCAAATCACAGTAATGTGAAATGAGATATCCCACAGCAGTACTTAACACAATATCAGTAATCAGCCAAAGAACGTTATGGTAGATAGCCTGGAAATTTTCAAATCATCTCCACCACGTCTCTCTTGCACTGCCCAACCAGTAAAAATGGCACTAACAGAAAATACAAGTGAATTATCCAGCAACCACCTTATCCTGTATATTTGAACAAAATCGACAACTTAAAACTCTCTTATAAGCAAACCAAACCTTAAAGCAATAAATTCCAAGAGCTAAAGAAAGATTTGTGAAGCTGAAGTGTGTCAGACTTTCTCCTATTTTTAAAATCTCCTTAAAGCAATCGGGTTTTACCAAATCCTAATAAGTAATCCCCACGAGCGACAAACGCGTGCCTAGGCCAGATATTAAAAATGCGAGGAGAAATGATCAATGCCACGCGTTGACAGAAGAATATGTTCCACTCAAAACCAGACACGTGAGCCTCAAAAACCGGCCGACCACTGATTCCACACACTGTGGGCACCGAATGATAAGCCCAAATCGAACACGTCACCACCCCCGCATGGGTCCAATATTTATATTATTTGTCTTTTTCCAACAGGAGAACATTTTAACCCCGTTGTTAAGTTACTAAACAGTCCTTCCAAGCTGTCACGGGCTTGAGGACGTGACAGCGTGTTTAACACAAGCCCACTGCAAAAGCTTAGGTTTCGTATTCTTTAAGAAAAAATATAAAATTTTTATTTTTATATCAAATGAGTCCCTAACTTGGAGATAACAATAAATAAATTATTCGAAAATTTGGATATATCCATAAAATATTCAATATTCATAGCCCGATTATATGAAAAAAATTTGCATGTTTAGTGATCCATAGCGAAAAATAAAATATATAAAATTGTCTAAAATAATTTAAAAAATATATATTTTTTAAATTAAGTTCACTAATAATATTTTTTAATAAATATTTAGTTAATATTTTTAAATTAAGTATTTAAAAAATACTATTTTTAATTAATTAATGTGTAAATTTATTATTTAAAAAATAATATTTTAATACTCAATATTTATAACTATAATTTTTTAAAAATTGATTTTGGATATCTAAATTTAAAATCAAAATTTATCTAATATCTTATAATTTTTGGATATCAAATAAAATTTTTAAATCAAATAATATAATATCTAAAAAAATCTCCAATTAATATAACTCATATCGATACTTCTTGTTTTAGATTTTTTTAATATTAAAAATATATATTTAATAATTATTTTATTAAAAATATTATTAATAAGATCTCGTTGGAATAAAATCTCCTACAAGAAATTCTTGTTAAAAAGTTATAAAATTATAATTGTTATTTAAATTATTTTAATGGGTTGGTGGAGTT
The DNA here is from genome assembly GCA_019650275.1 of Xylocarpus granatum. Classification (NCBI taxonomy): domain Eukaryota; kingdom Viridiplantae; phylum Streptophyta; class Magnoliopsida; order Sapindales; family Meliaceae; genus Xylocarpus; species Xylocarpus granatum. The sequence goes on along the minus strand of BNST01000379.1, from coordinate 602,435 downwards.
TCAAAGTTAGGAACCTATTTGATAAAAATGAAGAAGTTATAACCTTTCTAGAAAATACGAAACATGGGAGACCTAGATGTTATTATCCTGATAAAAAATATCTTCTTATAAATTAGCCTGCCTGCCTTGTGCTTCATAATAGCTGACCGTATTCAATAAACACGGCACAAATAAAATACGTTCTCTCTCGCTCGCTCGCTCGCTCATTCTCTCTGTGTCTGACTATCCGTCCATACATAGAGGCTAGGGTTTATTTTCGCTTCTTCCACAGCTGCTTCGCATTTTCAAGGCACGGTTAAATTTTATTTCTATTTATTTTGGATCTGCGATTTTGAGCGTGAAATTGCTTTTGTTGTTAGCTGAAGAATTTCTGTTCGGATTTTACATAGTGAAAAGATGGACGCAGCCACAGCAAGTGTGGTTCTATCTTCAATCGGCATGCGTAGACCATCCAGTTCTGTTGCTGGATCAGCTCTTCTGTCTGCCAATGGACCTGATTTCATTCGTTTTGGTCGTAAATCATCGTTGCCGATCAAGGTGTGAAACTAACAGCTGTCAATTTTGTTTTAGAAAATTAACTCGGAATTATAATTTTCGTTGTTAATATTGTATCATATATTTGCTTTTTTGTCTCAGAAATCTATCGTTTTTAGTTGTTTTGTCACATAATTATGGAATTTGTATTGACCTGTATGCATGTTTGATTATCTTGGTTGATGGTATTTTGGGTGTGATGTTTACTGTTTCATTCATTTTTGTGCTGATTGATGTGCTGTAGCATTACACTTCAGTTTCGTACTCAAAGCCTGTGCACGGGAGAGGCTGGGAGAGTAGAAGATGCACGATTGTTAGAGCGTTGTCGAGTACTCCGGATTCATCTGGTTCAGTTGCTCCAATTGCTCCACTCCAGCTGGAGTCTCCAGTGGGACAGTTTTTGTCTCAGATTTTGATAAGCCACCCTCATCTTGTGCCTGCAGCAGCTGAGCAGCAACTTGAACAGCTTCAAACTGACCGTGATGCAGAGAAACAGAAGGAAGAAGCTTCTGCTTCTGTTACCGACTTGGTGTTGTACAGGTTAGTTGAATATCTTTCTGCCATAATTTGCTTATCAAAAGAAAATAGAAGCAAAAATCTTTCTAAATGAATTTTGGTTTATAATTTGGGTTTTATCTTTAGAAATACAATGAAAAAGATAGAAGTTTTTTGTAGAGGAATAAATGATGGAAGTTTACAAACACTGCTAATCAAAACTAAAGTGAAAATAACATTTTAACTTGCTGCTTTGAATCCACACCGGCATACTTTGGAATGAATTTTATGGATGTGAATAAAAATATGTTAACATATGTGACATAGCTCTCCTCAGCAAACAGTTTTTATATGTCCTTTAGCTACAATTCAGGTTCTGTTCATCAATCAGTTTATGTAGTTTTATATGTAAAACTAGCAAAATCTAGGAATTGAATCATCAGATGTGTTGTCATAACCAAGTTTTTTAAATTTGTATGAAGTCTATTACACATTGTTATTAAATAAATCAAGATTCTTACAAAATGATTGAGCCTTGGAGATGGCGATTTGAACATCAAATCTAAGATGTATAATAATTTATGGAATGGTTCTATTGGTAGGTTGACATGAATAACACTTCAGAATTGTCAAAAATGGCCTGTACCGTTGGCATAAATGAGTTAGATACAATAAGATAAAAGCATTTTGAAAGTGAATTTGTACAAGTTTTGCGAGTTTGTCAAAGTATGCATTTTGGGGATTGTCATGGTGTGTATTCATCAACATTAATCGTTGACATAGATAATATATGTCAATATTATGTAAATCTATTGGGAGTTTGTTAAATATTTATTACTTTATTTGTATTCCGTTGTTATGAATAGTATATGTTTGTGGTTGATTTAGTTTTCTTCCAGATTAAGTTGTCCTCTACAGATATGCTCTGTGGTAATCCATTTGGGACTTTTGGGTTGGATTGTAATATAAATATCCTAATATTCTCTTGCTTCTATTTCTCCACCTTATGTTCAATCTTGCTTCTTTTAGTTACCCATCCTATTCATCAAAACCACAACAATCATTTTTCTCCGAGTCCCTTCTCTGTTCTCTCTCTTTCTCATCTCTTTGCCCGTCTCTCCACAACCCCCTTTGTTTTTTCAGTTTTGCCTCTCTCTCATGTGCTCATTTTCTCTTCCTCCTCTCTATCCCTTTCTGCTCTTGCTTATCTTCCAGCTGTGATTAACTTGTACCACCTAAATTGATACTCCAAATTAGAAGCTAACTTAGCCTTAATGAAAAAAATGTCATTTACATTGAATGTTTTGTGATAATCTCACGTAATAAAAGTCTTGTACTCATTAAAAATTTTGAATTATGTAAAAGTCTATAGCAAAATTCTTTTCCAATGGCTGCATCGATATACCTTCAAAGTGACAGTGATATTTTCTTTAGTTTTTATGCCAAGAGTTGAATCTAAACAATGGTTTTTCAAATTTCCAGAAGAATTGCTGAGGTGAAGGCAAATGAAAGGAGAAAAGCATTAGAAGAGATTTTGTATGCATTGGTTGTGCAGAAGTTCATGGATGCTAATGTGTCTTTGATACCATCAATTGCCCCGTCTTCTCCGGATCCTTCTGGTCGGGTGGACATGTGGCCAAGCCAAGATGAGAAGCTTGAGCAACTTCACTCTCCTGAAGCCTATGAGATGATACAGAACCACTTAGCTCTCATTCTTGGAAATCGGTTGGGGGATTCAACCTCTGTAGCACAGATAAGCAAACTCAGGGTTGGGCAAGTCTATGCAGCTTCAGTGATGTATGGGTACTTCCTCAAGCGGGTGGATCAGAGGTTTCAGCTCGAGAAGACCATGAAAATTCTTCCAAATGGATCAGATGAAGAAGCAAGTAGTGTTCAGCAAGTGACAGGAGACATGAAACCCATTGGTGGTGAGGGGTCTTATCCAGCTGTGTCATCTTATCCTGAAGTTTCAGCCTGGTCTGGTGGCATCAGTCCTGGAGGGTTTGGTCATGGGATAAAAGCATCCCGGTTGCGGAGCTATGTGATGTCTTTTGATGGGGAGACACTTCAGAGATATGCAACAATAAGATCCAAAGAGGCTGTTAGTATCATTGAGAAGCACACTGAGGCACTATTTGGAAGACCAGAAATTGTTATAACACCTCAGGGTACTGTTGATTCTTCGAAGGATGAACTCATCAAGATAAGCTTTGGTGGTTTGAAGAGACTTGTTTTGGAGGCTGTGACTTTTGGTTCTTTCCTCTGGGATGTTGAGAGCTATGTAGATTCAAGGTATCGTTTCATCTTGAACTGAGAGATGTCATCTTCAACTCTTTTAAAACACTGTTTGTTATAGAGGCAGAACTGACCGAAAACTAAATTGGTAAAACTGAGCGTAGTTTTGAGACAAAAATCAAGTAATTTGTGCTAATTGGTTGTACATAATTTAAAAGTCACATTTTCTGGTTTTAATGCATGTTCTTGCAGTTTTGGTTGTCTACATGAAATTTACCTTTTGCAAGTGCTTGAAAACTTAATATAATCTGAGTTTCAGTTGTCTTTTTCAGTTTAGTTTCAGTATCAAACTACCAAATTTGGGTGATTAATCACAACTTGTGGTTGTATTTTAACATACCATAATACCTTATCATTTAACGGATTGGTGCTATTGAACTGTGTACATGAATTCATTGGAAACAGAGACATAACACTTGTGAGGCTTCTGCCAATTAACAACTATCAGTGGTATAGCTCCCAATGAGGACTCAAAATTTAGGGTATGATTTGAAATTTGAGATGGTGTGGCTTTTATTTGCAGTTGTTTGCCTATTAGAATCATTAGTTGTTACGTGAGTGGGTGGTTGGTAAAATTTAGCAGTCAAACAAACACTTAAGTGCTTTACTTTTAAAATTAAGTACAAACACAAGAGTAAAAATTATACTTTTAGCAGCGGAAGGAGTGTAGCTGTTACGAGAAACTTGTATTCAAGCTCATTGTATTTGACCATGAGACAATGCAAGTGAATCCAAGTGAAGGTTGTTTTATGCATTCTTCATCCCTCTTATTTGAGCACTCTTTTATCTTTTTTTTTCAGTTGAATCTTGGTTATTGGATTGACTCCCCAAATTTGCCGATTTATTTTAGATCAAGTGAAACAAGCTAGTCTTCATAGGCCGTAGTCGGCTGATTCTATGAATTAAAAGATACCATGATTGTTGCATACATATATACATTCCAAATGCTTGCTACATGACAACATTGAGCTGCTTATATAGATTTAGAGTGTGCAGAACTCTACCAAAAACATCATAGAACACAATGTTTGCTTCAGTTTGTGCAAGTTCTACAGACATGAAACCTTGGCCATCGTAATAGAATCTAGTTCCATTTCGGCTCTGTTTATCAATGTCACCTTTCCATGCCTTTGATCCTCCACCACTGGTGAAAAACTGAATTGGACTGGATAAATCCAAAGCCATTTTGTGTTAGTACTTTAATTATGAAAAAATCTAGGAAGTTCTGTTATTTGGTTACCTTTTACTGCTGCTTATATGTTGCAGGCAATGATCATGTCCGTTTATGTACATGTCTGCGTTATTTGCCTGCATAATTTAAAGCAAGATTTAGAGCATGTGAGAATTAGGTGTTGTCACTTCTGATTTTGTGAAATGAAATCACAATTGGTGGTTGAGTGTTTAGTAGAGGAGGGCTCGAAATTGAAACTGAAATTTGAGGTGTTGAAATGTCAAAATAATTAAGTTATGTGAGACTAATTTAGATAAAGTACATAATTAGAGGCAAAATATTAAAAGTCTAAAAGTAGGAGGTATTAAAAGAAAAAATTGGGGGTAAATTGTACAAATTTGAAAAGTACTGGAAAAACTTGTAAATGAATAAACTTTGTAGATTCGAATTACAAATTGACATTTGGGCAATAATTCAAATTGTATGGAGTCTATTAGTGTTTTTATTTTCTTTTTCAAATATTTTGTATTTTTGAAAAATCTCAAGGGGTCTCGGTGACATTTTCACTTCAATAATTCTCCTGTAAATTACCTCAAGCATTGGTAACAGCTGCTCTACAAGCTCCTTAGTTTCACCATGATGTCCAATGCTTCTAATAGTATGGTGTCCAATCACAACCTTCCATCTGGCATCTGAATTCCTCAAGGCAGATTCTAGATCCTGCCAACAGAAATTACAACATCTCCTGAAGAAATCTTCAAACAGATTACACTATGAAGAACCAACCTTTAGAAGCTTGGCCAAGTATTGTCTTCTAGGAGTCACTCCTCTCCAATCATAAATGTGTTTACTTGGCTTCAAGAAATACTTGTCAACAAATGGAGTTGTATCTACAAAGAAGAATTCAGCAATCCCTGAAACAGTATAAAGAATTTGAGATTTGAATCTCGCTCATATCAGATTCAGGAGTTGATACAAAGGAGTATAATTTAACCTGTATTAACTATGAATGATCTCAGGCAAGTCCATCTGGGTTCTATTGTCTTCAAAACTGGGCTCAATTGTGCTTCCACATCTCCTCTGTAATCATGGTTACCCAAGACTGGAACCAGTAGAAGTGAATGAATCATTCTATTACAAATGAGTACTTCTTGAGGGAGATGTTATTTGGAAACTTACCAGTGTACCATTGCTTTTGCAGACTCTTTGCAGTGTAGATTTTGGTAAATGACCTGTGAAATGAAGGATCATTTATGCTTCTCAATCCATTCTCGTAGAAATTGTCTCCTGTTGATACTATGAAATCTACGCTTAACTCTTCTCCAATTCTGCCCATCTACAACCACGGATGAAATAGGAAAGAATTAGAAACTTGTTTACTGAAGGTGGACAAACATGGATGGATTTTTATGACCTGATGAGCAACAGCAGATTGATTGTAGGCTCCTCTTCGTCCCCAATCTCCTATCACCAGAAAACTGAGCGAGCCGTCGGCTTTCACAGGGTGTAGAAACCGGTGAAGATGAGCCGATGATACTGAAAGAAAGCTGAAGAAACAGAAGCAAGATATCCAGACAAAACACTTGGAATTGCATGAACAAATCATTAATGAAACCATGACTTTCCAACCAGGTTAGACAGATAATAAAAGACGGATACCACAAAATGGACTAAATATATAGTTGATTCTTAGCTTTGATTACTACGTTAATTAAACAATTTGATTCATAAACTTTTTAAATTATTGTATAAGATTAAGGTTAAACTTTCTGTTTATTTAATTAGAATACAACCGAATACATGTTATGATAAAAATTTTCTTGTAAAGGCTTGGTGTTCTTTTAACTCTGTTTGTCCTCTGTGCTTGGATTTTGTAACAGTCTATTATTTTAATTTCATAACAGTTCCTTTTAAATTTTATACATGAGGACAAGGAAATACGACTGATTTTAAAGAGCTCCCGCCCACCTTCCTTCTCTGCCTGGAGTCCTATCACGCCACTTGCCAAGAAATTTCTTTCAAGCCATCCGCCTGGAAATTTCTCATTGTTTTGGTACAACATTTTGTCTTTTTATATTTTAATTAGTGATACAATCAGTAGAAACATTCCAGAATCGAAAGTGCATGAACAAACATGAATTCGGAATCAATACATGATCTCATCAGGATCACCTGAACATGTATTCTACAGTAATTATGAATTATGTTGAAGAGTGCAGCTGCTTCACTTTGTTCAATGCGTGCAAGACCTTGCCAAAAACATCGTAGAACTTAATCTCTGCTTCCGACTGAGTCAATTTTACAGACATGAATCCTTGGCCATCGTAGAAAAATTTTAAGCCGTCTCTGTTTTGTTCCTTAACATCTCCTCTCCATGCCTTGGAACCTGCCCCGCTTGTAAGAAATTGCACAGGGCTTTCTGTATCACTTATGTGCTCCAAGCAATGGTCATGGCCATTCATGTAAAAATCCACGTTGTAAGTCTGCAATCAATCGCAAGATTAGCAGCATTAAAAACACCCACTGTGTGATAAATGACGTGACAGGGCTGCAGAATATTACCTTGAGGAGGGGGAGAATATGCTTGATGAGTTCCTGTGTGTCTCCATGGTGACCAATACTTCTGATGGCATGGTGACCAACAACTATCTTCCACTTTGCGTTTGATTCTTCCAATGCTGATTCCAAATCCTTCAATAGGTTGGAGAGGTAAGCTTTGCGAGAGGAAAAGCCTCGCCAATCGTAGGTATGGCCTTCCGAATTGGTGAAGTACATATCGACAAAAGGCGTGGTGTCCACAAAGAAGATTTCCGCTAATTCTGTAAGAAGAGAGATTAGTGCAGACACCGTAATTAGTAATTAAACAGTTTAGTTAATCAATCTGTGATTATCGTATTTTGATTAGCGATTATTCACTTGCCTGCGTTTACAATGAAAGACCGTAAACAAACCCATCTGCTATCAATTTTCCTGAGGAGTGGGCTCAACTGAGCCTCTGCATCTCCCCTGTAATCATGGTTGCCCAGGACTGCATTCATAAAAAGTAATGATCGAGTCAGTTCATATAATAAGTTGAGATCAGGAGAGAATCCTGGTAAGAAAAGATACTTACTGCTGTACCACAGCTTCTGCAGGCCGTTTGATTTGTAGATTCTGGAAAAGGATTCTTCAAATGCTGTGTCATGTTCTCCAGTTAATCCATTATCGTAGAAATTATCTCCTGTTGAAACTACAAAATCAACGTCTAGCTTCTCTCCAATCCTTCCCATCTACAGCCAACAAAATTATTCCCCATTGAAGTATTAGCTGTCAAAGCAAAAGTAAGCGTTGTTCTTCACAGAAAGTGAAAAAGGAAGGTAAAAAACCTGAAGGGCAACTTGAGACTGGTTGAATTCACCTCTTCTTCCCCAATCACCAATCACCAAAAAGCTAAGCGACCCATCAGAGTTTTTCGTAGGATGTTCAAATTTTTGAAGCTCTGCTTCTGCATACGTGACAAACAACAAACACAGACAGAAAACTGAACCTAGAACTGGTCTGGTGTATTGATCGCAGAAACTTGAAGCCATGGCGATAATGTTACAACACTCCCTGTTTACTTCACACCCGTTTGTTTCCAACCGAAAGAAGCTCAACGCCGAGCTTCAATCAATGTTGTTTTATTACCTAGTCCACGTTTGATTTTGAAACTACCTCGCGAAAGAACACCCAAAAATGCACAAGTTGCCAAGTTCTGTCAGGAATGAAATGTTGGCAAACTGACATCCATCCAATATGCACTATGCATTAACTAGAAATAGTTGCAGTAACATCAGGAAAAGACTAAATTGGACTGTGCACAGGGCAGAGTCTGCGAAGGGAAGCAAGCATCAGAGAAGGATGTGCGAATATGCCATTGGAATTATATTAGGAATGGATCAATCTTAGAATATTCGTAGGTTGTAGCACACTCGATCCGAAGTGGGTCCTCTCCGATTTATTATTTTAATACAATTTTGTGATTTAACATTTGGGTCCTATTGTATCATATTTTTTAAAAAACTAGAGAATAATTTTTCATTCCTATCAATTAAGCCCTGAATTTGTATAGCTCCTTCATCTATTGAGACTTGCTCTAGATCAAATTAGTTCAAACAATTATAATTTGATTGTTCATTAGTTCTACTTATAAAAGTTTTGAAATACAAACGCGCACGTACGCATGCCCACAAGCTGTGTTTGTCAAAATTTAATTCTGCCTTCTTAATAGAAATCAGGGACTTAATGATACAAACAGAACATATTATGTTTTAATAGAAAAATGCAAAAAATTTAGGGACTTCGAAATTATTATCTATTTACAATAATTACAAGAATGTCATCAAACAGTGTCGCCGCCCACATAAATACCGGATGTTGCCGTAACACGACAAAATAAATACATAAATAAAATTATTAAAAATTAATGACAAATTCCAATAAAAATAAAATTTAAAATAATAAAAGGCACAAAATTATTATTATTATTATTATTCGGGAAAAAAAGGTTTAATTGCAAGAATTGAAGTTGTTATCTTTATATTTATTTAGTCGATAATTTAAGAATGTTATCTTTACACGAGAAATTAATATAATGGCTATTTGTATTATAAAAGTAATTTATATATTTATTAAATATTTTAAAAATCAATCGCCAACAAATAAAAAAATATTATACATGGGTATGATTTTGTAGGTGAGAATTATATGAGGGTGAAAGTGCAAAAATATCCAATTACAATTTTCCTAAAGATTAGAAACTTGTAAATTAAGGTTATCAAGGGCAAATTTGTCATTTTATATTCAAAAATAGCATAATTCTTTTGTACATTTAGGTTGGTATTTATAACTTTTTAAAACCTTTTCAATATTCAAAAAAAAATCAAAACTGAAAATTATATTTTTTTAAAAAAATACCTACACGAATTTATTTATACAAATTAACGTAATAATTATATATTCACAGAAATTTACGTAAATAGAATTTGTATGAAATTATCTCCTAATTTAATTATTAATTTATAAATAAAATATAATAAATGAACAAAGATGTGAAAAAATAAATAAATTTTATGTTTTTAAACCTCCTGAAATTTTTAAAAGAAAAAAAAACCTTTATTTTCTTAAATTAAATAACCAGCCTCATTTTAATGTTAGGTTATTACACTGTCACCTCATTTAAATTGTGTATTGGGCCAGGCCCATTACTAAATATGTTTGTAGAAAGGCCCAATAATATTATTTATGACATGACATTTATTCCTCTGTAATAATTCTTCTGTAATATATACCCACATTAATTTTCTTGTCATATTATTACAAGACCAGTTCTTGTCCAAGAAACATATACACTTTATTCAATTTTGGTTTTCCTAAAATTCAACTTTTCTTTAACATTAATGTTGTCCAATAATATGATATCAAAATCAAGATTTCATTGTCTATTTCATCATTTTCTCTATTAATTTTGATTTAATATTATTGCGATGTATTATGCGTTTCTCAATCTTTATCTCATCTTCGACTCAATCTTTTCGGATATCCACATGATGTTAATATTGAATCTATGTTTTATTCGGATGTTCTGATATAATTATTAAATTATTTATATGAATTTGTATAAAAAAATTACGTACGTAACAATATTCTTTTGAATTTATTTATAATATATTAAATTTAAAATACATTTAAAATGTTTAACTTTTACGTTATGTATTTTAATTTTTTTAATATTACACATTTTAAATTTTGTATTAATTATTTTAATTTTATATTTATGTTTTAAAATTTTTATATTATCTATTTTAAATTTTATAGTAATCATTTTAAATTTTTTGTTTAATATTTCAAATTTTATATTAAAAAAATAAAAAATGTACGAAGATACATCTTAGCCGAGTTCTATTAGTTTTATATAAAAAAGCTTGATATCGAGTTATTTCAAAGTGATTAATCAAAACCCATATAGACTTATATGAAGTTAAGCTAGTTATACAACCTAAATTAATTAAACATATATATATATATATATATATTATATAACTTAATTTTCACACAACTTAGCTCAAATTGAACCGACATGGATACATCAAACCCTTATGCCGACACAACCATATAAACAATAAAACAAAGTTGTGGGTGGAAAGGAGAAGCATGTCAAGGTGAAAATTATTAATTGACTTACATTTACATTTGGGTCCATAATTTTATATAATTTGTTAAGCAAAACATTCAATTTATTGAATTATCTTAAATAAATTTACGATCATGTATTATAATGTTTGAAATATTCGATTAACCCAAAGTTATTAGCTTTTACATCGATTATGGTGGTTGAAATTCAGTACTTTGGTATCTGTGTCGTGTTAAATAAATGTATAATAATATGATGTGATGATGCAATTACGACTAATTAACTAATCACACAAATTGTTTGAAATTTAAGGCGATATCATATAAATGAAAATGTTTTATCCGTAATTGAAACATATAAAACTTTAGGGGGCCATCTGCTAATCGGCGTGGTGGTTTGACAACCTCGAAGAGCGATGCAAAAGGGGAGGGAGGAAGCTAAAGTCAAAGAAAGAGAACTAAACCCAAAGCAGAGCTGGGAAAAAAAGGCAAAGGGAAGAGCTAGCTAGCTAGCAAAGCTAAACTCTTACCCACCATTTGATTTTGACCATAAAGCAGAGACAAGAAAGTTATATCATTACGTTGGATTGCCCTTGTCTACTGTGCTCTTTCTTTCTTTCCTTCTGTTTTTGTGTCAAAAGAGAATTAATTGGGGTTGGTGAATAAATGAAAAAGTCTTTTCTCTCTTTCTCTTTCCCTTTCCCTCTCTCCTATTCATTCAATCATAAAGCACTCGATTGCTAAATGATTTTTGTATTCTGTGCTCGTACGTTCTCCTCGAATGGAGAGAGATCATTGAAATTGGAAGAACAGTAAGAGAGAGAGAGAGAACGTTAACAAACAATCGATAAATATCACCTAAATGTACACTATTTAACTTACCTTTCTTTTTCAAAAAATTATTACCTTTTAAAATTAGCAAAATACAGTATTATTCTTGTGAATTCATTGACAAAGGATGTATGTACTACCATTTGTTTAAGTAGATAAACTATTACTCTAATCATTTTCTACAATATTATTATTATTCTAAAGTAAATGCTAAGTTTGCAAATGTATGCAATTTATTTGTCTTAATTTACATGCATAATTGATGTCACACATAATATGAGATTGCTACAAACTATTGTGCTTTACACTGACTATTTATTTTTAACTATCGAAAAATTTTTAATACATAAATGACATTATCTAATAGAATTATTATATACCTTGCATCAATACATTATTTTACTTTTGAAATCATTCAAATTGTTTAAGTCATGCCTTATTATTTAAGAATTTTTTTAAAACTAAACTATGTGAGACTATCATTGTATTTTCGCCTCATTCATTTTGATTTTTATTTTCTACGATCTTAGGTGTATTGAGTGTTACATTATATTCATACTTTATTATATATATGTGTGTGTGTGTGCATGTACTGAAATAATTAGACAATGTATGTTAACAAACTAGATTTAAGAACTATTTAATTTGTTGTTTAATCTCTGAATTCATGTATGTGCCAAGCAAAGAACAACTCATGTAGATAACATCTACGATATAAAAGAAAATAAATATGGAGCAACTAAAAAATATTTGAATTGAAAGGAAAATAAGATTTTGTAAGTAAGCTTAGAAAAAGTTTATACAGTCTAAAGCATGCACCAAGACAATGGTATAAGAAGTCTAATTCTTTTATGGAGAATCAAGGCTTAAACATCTCTTGCTTTTATGTATATGACATGTTGATGGTTGGCCATAATGTTAGTAAAATTGACAGACGAAAGAAAGAACTTAACAAGTTATTTACTACAAAGGATTTGGGATTAAAAAAAAACAAAATTTGGCACAAAGTTCTCCCATGATGGGAAAAATTAAAAGTTATGGTTCTTTTAAAAATCTTACATGAAAAAGTTCTTAAAAGATTTAACATAAGGTAAAATCTGTTTGTTAACCACTTGGAGGTTACTTTAAGCTTATTTCAAACAATATGTTGCAAGTGAGAAAGATGCAATCAGAGTAATAATTCAATTTCTTTCTACCTAGAAAAGAACAATGCGTAGCAGTGAAATGGATTTTCAAATATCTTAGAGGCACTTCCAAAGCATGTTTATATTTTGATGGTGAAAAACTTTTGCTAAAGGGATACACAGAAGTTGACATGGCAAGAGATAATGATTCTATGGAATAAGTTTCAAGATATTTGATTACTCTTTTTGGTGGGGGGAAGTTTCATAGCAGTCAAACTTCATAAGTGTGTTGCTCTGTTAACTATAGAAACCAAATATATTATGGTCACTAAAGCTTGTAAAGAAAACTTGTAGACGATAAAGTTCTTACAAGAGTTAAGGATGAAGCAAGAAATTTAGTAATCCACAATGTCTATTGCGATAGACAGAGTGCCATTCACTTGTGAAGAATTCAACCTTCCATTTGAGGTCCAAGTACATTCATGTTAGATATCATCGGATGTGTGACATACTTTTGATGAAATTGCTATAACTTGAGAAGCTTCATACAAGAATAGATCTAATATGATTATGAAAACATTATCTAAGTGAAAGCTTGAAAAATGCAAGCATAGACTAGGCTTAGCTCTACCTCCGCATGAGGCGAAATGGAGAGATATTTTGAGTTGGTTTCCACCTCATGTGAGGGTTACCTAATCCAATAAGGATTAAGAATTCGCGGGTAAAGGAGTTTCCTAATCAAACAAATAAAAGGTATTCTAGTCTTATATATAGATATGTGTGTGTGTGTGAAGAAAAAATCCATATAAGACTAGGAAAGGAAGAATATTATAAAAAGGATGATTGTTTTAGGGTTTACATCACAAAAAACAATCATCTTGTATTATTTTAATTTATGATTAAACCTTTCCCAGTTTCATCTTGTATTATTTTAATTTTTTGTATTAATTAAATCAATAACAATCCCCAATTTATAGGCATAACTAATGCAAACCCTTTTAGTTAACAGTAACTACTTTTTAACTTCAAAATTTGTCATATTAAGTTTCATATACACTGTACATACATACATATAAATCTATATATATATATATATGTAGGTATGTATGTATGTATATGTAGACTTTGAATCAAAATACACCACCGTATACATACGTGTGTGTGTTGTCTTGAAGAACATGTGAACTATTTGTCATAAGCGAAGAGAGTGGGGGAAAAGGAGTTGTAGGGTTGTTCTCTCTGTTTCTCTCCCCACAATATTCACCCGTCGTCTCCGGGAGAACAACTAAGCTATGGGTTGCCAAAACAAAAACCCTTAACACTATTTTGTGGGTATTGACTTGTAGGCCTATCACAGAGGAAAATGAGAGCTGATGCGACAATGTTATTGACAGAATTATTATAATAGAAAGAGAAAGGGAAATGAAAAGAAAAGACATGGCCTTTGTTGAAGTGTCATTTTCATATAAATACTCTCGAGGTATTAGAAAATCACAAATCCAAATCCAAACCCAAACCCAAACCCAAACCCATCTCTCTCTCTCTCTCTCTCTCTTATTTAATTTCTTCATTATTTTTTTTCTTTCCCTCGATCTTTCCTTCACCACACCTCTCTCTCTCTCTCTCTCTCTCTCTCTCTCGGCGTGTCTGTTTCTTGAAGAGGAGAATTGTTTTCCTTCTCTTTTTTATTTGTGCTCTTTACAGCACACTTCCCTTTTCCTTTTTCCCTTGAACCCTTTTTGGAGGTGGCTAAAGAGTTCTACAAGGCAAGGAAAGAAAAACCCAGTTCAAGAATATTAGGTTTTTCTTTTGAAGGTTATTTTTGCTTTTTGATGATGTTAATTTTAAGGGTTTTTAATTTTTCTTGCGTTGCAGGAACCAAAAAGCAAAGATTGAGTTGAGAAAAGTCTATATATCTTGGAGAATAATATGTCTTGTGAAAGGGTTTTCAGTGGAACTGAATCGTCTTTGAATCCGATTCCCGATCTTTCCCTTCAGATACGACCTCCAAACAGTGCTCTTTCTTCAATTTGCACTTCTGTAGCCGCAAATGAAGGAGATTTAGCCTTGAATATTTGGCCCAAAGATGAAGATAATAATAATTATGATGACCTAAACTCTCACAGCGATAGCTCGATAAAAGCTTGCAAAGAAGCTACAGACACCGAGCTTTCCCTAGCAAATCCAAAGAATACTCATGCGTCAGAAGCCGAGAGTCCATGGAGAAGAAGCTTCAGCACTGGAAATAACAGACAAGATCAAGCAGCGAGGTTCAGAAATCAACAGCTTGTTCAGTGGGGTAATACTTCCCAAATGAGTAATCTAAACCATGGGATTTCACAGCTTGATGTTTCTGGATTGAAACCAATCAAAGGAATTCCGGTTTACAATAACAGTAGGTTTCCTTTTCCGAACAGTAATCATGGAGAAATATCTGTACTTGATCCGAAATTTCGATTTTATCAGACGACATATCCTTCGTCTTCATCTTCTTGCTCCACGTACTGTTCTCCTTCTTCCTCAGCTCCTGTTTTAGGAGGCTCAAGCGATCATCATCACTTTAGTTCTTCAGAAGCTTCTGCTTATAGAATAGGAACTGCACCAACGTTTAACGGAATATCAGTGGAAACTCTTGAACCAAAGCTTCAGTACAGCCAATACGGGATGGGTTTCGGTTCTTCTGATTTGTTTGATAGCAAGATGAGATCAAGATACATGCCAAAGACTCCGAACAAGAGGAATATGAGAGCTCCCAGAATGCGATGGACAAGTTCTCTACATGCTCGTTTTGTTCACGCAGTTGAGCTTCTTGGCGGCCATGAAAGTGAATTACTCTCTCTCTGTCTCTGTCTTTAACTTGCTTAAATTTGTCTCTAATCTTTGTTTGTGGTCATAATTTTGGGTTTTCTCTATAGGGGCAACTCCAAAATCCGTTCTTGAATTCATGGATGTCAAAGATCTAACACTGGCTCACGTGAAAAGCCATTTGCAGGTAAAATATTTCTCAAGACAATTTTCTCTCATGGAAAATCTCAAAATTTTCACACTACTTATGCGAGATTAAAGAGATAAAGGGTTTGACTGTCGATTAGCACAACAGCCGATGAGATGCTGCGAAAGAATGAACAGTTGTGTCTGTTTTCTCTGATAAAGGACAAGTTCAACTTTTAAAGAGAGAGAGAGAAAAAAAAAGAAAAAAAAAGGTGGGGGAAGAAAAGAAAAGTAGGGCATCATTTCTCAATAATGCAAGCAATTACTGACCTTACCAAACATCAACCTCGTGGTTATTAAACAAACCAAGAAAAATCCAGCAAAGAGAAGCATCTGATTTGATTTTCTTGACTGAGATTTCTGTATTTTGTTATTCCCTTTCTTTTATATTTAATTAATGTATTTATATATTTTTTTGCTTTTGCTTTGTTTTCTTTTGTATTCTCTCGCAGATGTATAGAACTGTTAAGAGCACTAGCAAACCTGTATCTTCTCCAGGTAGATTCCTATTACTTACAGCCGGTTTCACTTTTGACCTAATTTTTGGACAACAAGTTACGCATCTATTGGAACAAGAAGAAGAAGTTTTCGTAAAATACTCCAAGAGAAATGTTTCCTACTGGGTTTTAAGTCTGGTTTGTCTTGGGTTTCATTATCAGATGGATCTGGCAACGAAGATATGTTTCCAGGAACAGCTGCATCTCCTCATGAAAATGCTAACTGTCCGTTCAACCAAAGAGGAGTTGTGTCAAATGAGTCACTGCTGCAGGAACATCATGATAACTGTGACCCTTCTTCTCCAAATTTATGGAGTATTTCATCCAGGTAAATTCTCCCTCTCTCTCTCTCTCTCTCTCTTCATTAAATTGTATAGAATGCGATTGGTCAGATTTTTATGGGTACATTGTCTTGTTTCTATCTCTTTCAACTCTCTTTTTTACTATCGTTATGTGTGTGTGAGACTCTTTGAGGTTAGTTGAGACCAAACCAAACAAAAATGTCACTGAAAACTCATTGTGTGGGCTGTGGAGGGACTTCTTTGAGCAATAACACTTACAAAGTTAAGACACACACACACACGTATATACATACAAATTTACTTTCATTGATATACAAACAATGATTGTATGATAGAGTCTCATAGACTATAGAATTATATTTACTTTATCATCTACTACAATACTTATAACACTTTTCAATCCTATTATGTTATCTATCTCATTAGTTAAATACAGATTTTGTAACTTAATTTTTCCAGAATCTATGAAATTTGACTAATTTTAACTACAAAAAAAGATTATCATTCATAAAACTTAATTAACTGCAAATCTCAATGATAATCTTCTCATCTATTTTCAACAAAATATATTATGTTTCCGACAAAATTGTCTCTACAAATGTTCTTAGACTTGTTATATGTGCACGTATATCATCTACACATAATTTTACGTGTATTTGTCACGAGATTATTTATAATACATCTCATATATTTTACACTTAAAATTTCTTATTTCTTTATGTTAATCATTTTAAATTTTATATTAGTCGTTTCAATTTTTATTTATATCATATTTTAAAATTTTATATTGACTGACCAGAAATTTAAAGAAAATGGTACATTTCATAATACTGGACAGAGAGTACGAATTGGGCTGCTGGCTGCATGCAGGCAGAAGCATTTTGTTAGCAAGAAAGTTTTGTACGGTTGTTAATAAATTCAATCGATAAAATCTTTCTAGTGTTTACTATAAATCATTCCTGTGTTTGTCGATTCCTTTGTTAATATCAAAACGTGTTTGTTTTGTTTAAAAAATTAATAATTTGACATAAATTCTTACAATATATGGCATAAAAATTACTTCTAAATAGTGTAATTTTGTCTGTTTAAGATTATAAGACTTTGCTCTTCAAGTTCCCACCAAAGATACAAATGGAAGAGCAATCCACTAAGCCAAAATCAATAATCAAAAGCAATGAAGATTGGCAACACTTTAACTATAACACTTTTCAAATTATAAAGTAAAAGGATTAAGTGCCCACTTGGAAAGCTATTTTATGACTAGGAAAACCTCAAATCTTGTGCTTTCGTAGAGAGTTGTTGCTCTAGAATTTGCTTTGATCTCTTATTCTGATTACCTCAAGATTAGACTTGCTTTTACATTTTTGTCTTATACTTAAGTTTACCTTAAAAAATCTAAGGTTCTTATTAGTGCGCGAGCACACAAGCCCACACATTTACATACATTTTTGTAAAATTTTTGATAATTATAAAACCTAAGCTGGTTTGCTTCATCTTCTTTCTTTCTCTATGCTCTATATACTTATTTGCTTTGTCTCTTGATATCCATAAAACCTAAATGATATATTTGGTCAAACCCTACGTTCTTGCTTCTCAAGATTGTTTGCTAGCGAGTGGTGTTATATATATATATATATATTATCTTAAGCTTTCCTTCTCTGTACTTCTTCTTTAACTTGGATTGGATTGGCTTTGGATTTTGGTTTTGTTGGGTGAGGTGTGAAAAAAAATTGGCAAGTTGCTCTAATCCGTTGAGCCTAGCGCAAGTTTATATCCAACAAAATGAAACGCTGCATGCTGTAGAATTCGACCATTAAAATTAAGTTATTTAAGCAAAATTGTGTGGCAGTGGAGTTCTAGGAACATGCGGCTGATTAGAATCCCTAAATTTAATTCAAAATTGAAATTTTTAACTTTAAGATTAATTATGTATTACTATTTATTTTTCGACAAGCTTGATAAGAACATGTTTTAAGAACTGACCAAAAATCTCAAAACTCAAGGTTGCCCTAATGTCTGGAAATCCCAAACATACTGTATGATATATATTGCAAGTTTGAGTTCCAAGCCTACGTTGTCAAACTGAAGATTATGAATATATAACTGATTACTTCATACATTTTACTATTGCAGAGGAACTTGGCTACAAAATGGTTCAAGCAGCAATCAGCTGGAATCGCATGGACCCGAAATCCTGACATCCCAACAAAATTATGCAAACCAATATGAGGTAAGTGATAGTAGAATGCTTCCTAGATTGCAGTAAACGAAATTTGGTATTGATGTCGAATATAAAAGTGTACGAGCAGTGTTTACTAAATACTTTTAACTACTAAGCACAATAGACGTACAACTGTTGCAAACATGGACCTAAAAGAGAGTTTGAAATCCATACAATATATTTAGGAATGAATGACAAATGCATGCAAAGAGATTAACACAATCGATGTACAAATACGCAGGCGAGCAGATCAAATCCAAGCTTGGAGTTCTGCTTAGGAAGACCAGACTGGTGCAGCAAAGAAGACGATTGATTTGACTTACTATTTTTTTGATGCACGAAACAAACGGATAGAAAGCAACAGCTAGGACTAATAGTTAGTTTAGCTAGTCATCAATTCATAATCTAGTGTTCTGATTCACGTTTGTGCATTCTTTTCTGGGTTAATGTTAGTATTTACATTGCATTTATGGATTTTTTCATTTCATGCTATTGAAGCCAAAGCAGAAGAGCAGAAAAATTTTCTGTTTCTCTGTACCGACATGAAGGTCTACTACGAATTGGGTTTGACTTCAAACTCAAAATACATCCATGGCAGGGCGGAAACTGTGAATTAGTATTTGCATCTGGGGTATAACATGATATTTGTAAACTTTATGGGTCATAGTATGAAAACAGTAAAGTTTAACGTGCTAAGTGATAAAAAATAGATTAATTAAAATTATGAGGAAAACAGTATGTTTTTGCAAAGATTTTCATTTCAGGCGGCCCTCAGATTTTAACATAATTAAGATACTGCATCTACCATAATATTTATAATAACTCTCAAAATTTAAAAGCATTAATATAAAATTTAAAATATGTAATATATATAATTAATATAAAAATTAAAAAAATTAAATATAAAATTATATAATTATGTTGTATTTGCATTTTTTGCTTTAATTTTGTAATAATATTTTTTTTTGTTCGATAATTAGTTAAATAGATAAAATTTATATCATTAATAAATATTATTATTATTTTTATATGACCAATCTGAATTATCATTTATTATTGGACCATAATTATTGTTTCTGTTTTGTCACTATTGACAGGTACCTTTGTACAATCTTCTTCAAGTCCATGCATCTTTCTGTACATAAACATGACATTCGATTCCTTCTTTTAAACAATCCCACCATTGAATTATAGATGCACAGCTAAACGGCATGTATAGTATACAACAAAGTGGAGTCAAACAGAAATGGGAAGTGGAGAAGTGGTGAAGAAAGTCGAGTGTGGATGCTGTGGAATCTGGGAAGACTGCACAATTGGATACATTTTGTGGATATAACAGCGATTTGGTGGTGTCTGGGTCAGCGGCCTTTGTGAGGAGGACAAAAAAATGAGACAACTATGTCTTGGGGTCGGAGTTGAAGCTGCTTTGAGGCTCCACGCCACGTTCCGGGAGGCTGTTGCTGCTGATGCCGCCATTCGCATCGCGAAATGTATCCTTCAGTTTGTCAAGAAGATCATTCCGGCTTCTTCCTCCTTTTCTCTTCTTGAAGAAAGAGTTAGCCAAGCTGAAATTAGGACTTGTTCTAGCATGTAATATGTCTAATAAATGATGTTACTCAATACCGCACGAGCTCAGCATGAAACATGAACGTGTCTGAATTTTTCAGATCAGTAGAGCATGGCAAAATCAATGCGAATTCAGAATCCCACAAACGAAATACATGCGATTTATAGCCGCACTGTGTAGATGCAGGTAGATACGACATGGCAGGAACCAAAATATGAAGCATTAATTGTTACATGTATGGTCTTTTAATCTCAAACAAAGGAAAAAGAATGCTATTAGCATAAAGTCCTATAATATGTTTTGGCTACAATTTGGGATCCCAGAAGAGTAAGAAGAAAGTTCCTGTAATGTCCTGATGATTCTGAGTGAACTGCATCATACAAAGCCTTCTTGTATTTCTTCAGGTATTCAACTTTTATATACTGCATATCCAGTCAGTTCTAGTAAACAACTACCCTTCTCAGAGCGCTTTCCTCAGTGGCCTAGAGCTTTCATCGAGGTGTGCAGTATCTGAAAAGAATTATCAGTGAGTCTTAGAACAATTACTATAACCAAGTATATTTAACCAAGTCATCAATAATTCTGTTTTAGTATATGTAAAGCTGCTAGTAACAACGATGTAGCGGGAAACTTTACAAATCAAAACCCACTACTAACCATATTCCACATGTAAATAAGGTTATTTGGCAAGTAAACCAATGCATCCCATTTATGTGGAGTTATGGGCATATTGGTTAGATGTTAACACTGCATACATGTTTCCAGTCCTACTAAAAGGGAATCGACCAAGAAAACTTTAAAATTTAGGTAAAGATCCTCTCTTAATCTTTTCCATCCTTAACCTCTAAGAATTTATTAACATACAAGTGTAAAAGATAACGATGGTCGATCTTAAATTCATATAAAAGTGCAAATATTTGATGCATCGATCATACCCAAAGCACAGACACTGTTCAAACTACCAAACCTCTGAATCAAAGACTCTGGTGGGGGTTGAATGTGAATATTATTGAAATATTTGGGTAAATATGGATATTAACAAACGTATGAATGGGTAAAATGAAAATTACCATTTACAAATCACAACCGACAGGATCGGGTAAGTTGGGTCCTATTTTCTCTCAAGTTGGTGGAATTTGGGCCCGGCCCGTTTGCCTCCCCTAGTTTCCTTTTGTTCCTTCATTCGCTCTCAACCTAAAATTTTAATATTTCATGATATATATGTGTGTGTGTCGTCTTTGTACACACACTTAAAATTTTAAATTAAATATTATTATTATTATTATTATTGGAATTTTTATATTTAAATTTTAATAAAATTAATCCAAATTCAGACCCCACCCAAAACTAATATGTCAAGACCAAGCATACAATTAACGAAACCCATTCATTCACCTTGAGGAAAAAATATCCACGAAGCAAAATTTTACACGTGTCGAAGTAAGAGATCCTGATGTACAACGACTACAGCAGAAACCATACACTCCTTTAGAAAAGGCGTCAAGTCGCCGCATAAGTGACACGTGTCAAATGATCTGGGTGAAGGCAAAAACGACAACGCTTAGGCATACGTATTTACAACATTTCTTTCTTTTTTTAAAAAAAAATAACGGACGGAAGAGAAAATGACTCGCGCAATGTCAAAAGTTTGTTCTGGAAAGTAGAAAGTGATAATTCCTGACCTATAACAACAAATACGCAGTGAAATCACGTGCATCAATTTCGTATAAGAAGCGAGAACAAGTCTGGGGCCTGTAAATTTGGCAGTCTATCCTCGAGCAGAGCTGTATTTGAGTGCTAAATTTAGCATAACATCTGTTCAGCAACTGCCATCTATTCAAATTCTGAAGATTTCTATGCCTTATTGAGTTTCTCTTCGTTTGTCATCAATCTGTTCGATAATATTCCTCTGAGAAACTCGAAAAATATTCCCTTGGTATTGTAAATCAAGTCGTTGAATTTAATTTAAAAACAATGACAATTAAACAAAACAACCCGTCTTTGATTCTGACATCTGGTGCAAGCGGGCGCATTAACGCTTTGTTTTCTGTCAGAGCGTTGAAATATATCATAGCTATTGCGCATGCATTCATTTTAATCTTGTTGGTGCCGTTCCGAGGCCGGAAACGTGCGGTGGTGAATGAAGACAAGCAGGAGAGTAGCAGCCATAGAAAGACTGCCAAGGTGCGTGTTCCGACGACGATCGTGCCGTGGAAAAGCAGTACAGGGTTGGCATTGGGTTTGGAGCAAGAGGTTGTGGCGAGGAGATCGTTGGCGATAAGGAGAGTCATGCAAGATCATGATGAGAATACTGTGAGAGAGTTTTCACTTTTTGTGACACCTAGAGGTGATACCATGTTTACTCAATCCTGGGCTCCAGGTCCATCTTCTACCGTCAATGTTAGGTATATTTCAATTTTCCATTTGCCTTTTTATTTTCATTGCATAATTAATGGTGAACATTTACCGTTATTTTATTCCTGTATGCGTGAACGAGGAAATGGGTTTGTTGTGTTATCCTTAATTTGTTTAGTTTATGAACGTTTTTCGTGAAATTTTTGGCTTCTTTTTTAGGATAATGAAGATCATTACTGTGTTTTGTCATCCTTATCTTCTTTGATTTAAAAAAAAATAGTCTGAAATCAATGTCAGACACGTTCTTAATATTCTCTCGCACATACATATCATCGTAGTTGCGTAGAAGTATGACCAATGAGCAGAGTGATATCTAAAAGGAATATTATGGTCTGAATTTAGAGCTTTTGTGATATTAATTCTCTGTAGGTGGACCGAGCCCTAAGAATTTCACTACCCAACTCAAACTAACCGTTTTCTTTCTTGGCATATTCTTCACCTGGTCCCCTTTCATTGCGTATTAAATCAGTACCAACTGAATTTGAATGCAATTCTTAATATCGGCGATGCCTTTTATTATTTCCTCAGTCACAGATGGCCCACAATTTTATTGAATCAGAGGTCTAAGAAACTCTACCCATGATGACAGAAAACTTAACAAGTATATTTCAGTTATATTAAAATCTCACTAATAAGAAAATATTGAGCTAATTTGATTTGGCTAATCCAGTTCCTGAGCCTGACTTGAAAACAATGATTGGCATGAATGATATCAGCATCTTCAACATGTTTTGTCACCAAGGATTTCTGGAATTTTGAGCAACTTCTGTGTGATGTAATCTTACACTAATAATTTTTTCCCAACATAATCTTTTGTTAGTGTGCAGAGGAGAAACTTTATTTTAGTTGTTGAATGTTCATTTTAAATTTCTATTTCCTGATTAATCTGTTTAGAACATTATTCTCTAAAATTTTTATGAATTTATTATACAATTAATAGAGATATGCATGTCTGCAACTTATTTTTAGTATATTCATACTAGGGAGTTTTAAATTGAAAGAGCACATTGGACATTTCCCTTCTTATTGATGTTGAGGAAAACAAAAATGTAGCATAAAAAATAAATTTGGTATGTTTATGCTAATCCAGCATTCTATTAATTGTTCATATAATTCTTATCAGCATGAGAGGATTGAGACCTATGATGAAGTATTTTTACAACATGAGAAGTTCTGATGATCAGATTATTTAAGAATGGGAACACTTGTAATGCACTTTGGTGATATGAAAGCATATATGACAACCGAATGCAATTATTGGCAAGTTTGAAAGCTGTTAACTCACAAATGTCATATTGTGTAGAAGTAACTGTTTGCATGCTTGCATTTTTGCCGTTTACAATCATGCAATCTAAAATTCTATACCTACTAAATTTAGTAAGTGAGTTATATGGTTATGAATCTTACAACTCATTGAACCACAACTAAACTGTCCGTTGTCTGACATAATCAAACTAAGTTTGCGAAGGTGTGATTTGTTATATGTTCATAACAATCTTACTTCCACTGGACATATTGTAATACAGGCAATCCTGTCATTCCCCTTTTAGGGAACACGTAAGATGCACGCACGCACGCGCACACACATCTAAGCTGTTTTTTGCACATTTTTGTTAATAAAATGAAGAATGTATTTCCTTTAGTTGTAGAAAAGTATTTTGCAATTTTGTTATTCCCTTCATTTTGTTGGCTTTTCTCTTCCATAAGCAGATTTTGTCTTGTATTACATTTTGCTTGATATTTCACATTTCATATTTATTTGATTATGCAGGGGACTAGTTGTTCTATTGCATGGCTTGAATGAGCACAGGTTTGTTATTTGTGCAAATACAGCTTTCATATTTATTTGATTCTGCATGGATAGCTCAATCTTATGTTTAAGATTTTTCCATTATCTACAATAGTGGCAGGTACAGTGACTTCGCCAAGCAGCTAAATGCTAATGGATTCAAGGTTTTTGCAATGGATTGGATTGGTAAGTGAAGCCTGTTGACAGGCTGATCATTTTCATATTCTTAGGAAACCAAAGTTATCTAACTATGCACTTGCTTGAAATTGTACCTGAAAGACAATGATCTTTTCGCAGATATAATTTATTCTTGACACACTTTTGTTCTACGCTGACTATTGATTTCACGACTATTTTTTAGTTTCTTACAAAGAAACAGACATGAAACTAGAGAAGATATTTTCTTCTCATCACCTTTAAACATAATAAGTGTGCATCGTAAACTATTACCCAAAAGTATGATGTTACTAATACCTATCTTTAATCTTTGTGGATTAGTGAAATTTCTCCTCATTTTTTATCAACTTAAGAATAAATCCGTGGAACAAACTCTTATTAGTGCTTGATCATATTTTATTGCCCCATCTAATGCAGTCTCATTCAGCTATGAATGATTCTTACAAGTTCCATGAGTGCTTACAATATGAAGTATAAGCTAGATGAGTTTGAATTGGCTTGAATGAACTTGGTAATTGAAAAAAAAATGCAAAATTAATTCCTATTTCCCTTTTGGAGGGAATAAGTGTCAGCAAGTTGCATCCAAATGAGCATCATATTTCTCTGAGTTCCTGGGACAGCGACCATTCTAGAAGTGCAGACCAATCAAAGACTTGCAGTTTCTTAACATGCATTTTGTTTGCTACTGCAACTTAGCCTGTATCATTTTTGCAGCAGGACTGAGTCTTTAAACTTTTTCAAAACATACTAATAGTTCTTTTGAATCCATCCATTTAATTGGCTATCTTTCGTCAGCTTATTCTTCAAAGAAACTTTTGCATTTATTAATATTTTTATAGTCTAGAGACTGTGCTCTTCAACAATGCATCTATATTTGGATGTTGTAGGGATTGAGTAATTCAATTGGCACGCCACTGGAGCAAAAAAAGTAAAATCCGAAGCTTCTCTTAATAAGTAAGGTTCTTATTTGTGTGTTTGGGAAGGAACTTTTACTTCTAAAATTGGTAAGGATACATAAGTTGGGGTTTGCATGCTTGGAAGGGAAATCAAAACTTCTAGGTATTATATTCTTGTTTTATTTGTTAAATGTGTGGGTCATCCAACAAAAACTTTAGTCATTTGTTCCTTTTCTGAACCCTGATTTTTTAGTGGATCCTAGAGATAAGCTGATAGTGAACTTTTCTACAAGTGCTTCTCTCCTGGTTCTCGAGTGCATGTATGTTGAAACTTGGTTATAATTAAACCAAATCTCATCTTTTTGTTTAAAAGAAATTTTACAGTTATTTGCCAGGATTAAGGAATGGCTGCAGAAGCTTGAAGTTTTTAGTGCTTGGTCATGATGGTTCCAAGTTTCTAGTTATCATCTAAATCATATATTTTCCCTCATATAAGTTATTTTGTTCCTCTTTTATTAGGACATGGTGGAAGTGATGGACTGCATGCATATGTTCCTTCTCTTGATTTTGCTGTCAATGATATGGTATGTTTGAAAATTCATAAAGAAGATGCTGATGATAATACATATAATATAAATTTCAGATTCAGTTAAATATTTTTCTCTTTACTTCTGTACAGAAATCCTATGTTGAAAAAGTTTTAGCTGAAAATCCTGGCCTTCCATGTTTTTGCTTTGGGCACTCAACGGGTGCAGCCATTGTCCTTAAGGTAAGGTTTCTGTTTTTACATTACTCTGAATGCCTTCATATTTCTATTGAATTCTTTCAATACATTACAGTTTGACTGAGTTTTTCTTGGCCTTCACTGTTGACAAATTGCAGGCAGTGCTCGATCCAAAGTTTAAGTCCCGTGTAGAAGGCGTGGTACTAACTTCACCTGCAGTCGGAGTTCAGCCATCCCATCCGATTTTTGTGGTAGGCCTAAATTTTAACGACAATTTTGCACATAATCT
Source organism: Xylocarpus granatum (assembly GCA_019650275.1). Lineage (NCBI taxonomy): Eukaryota > Viridiplantae > Streptophyta > Magnoliopsida > Sapindales > Meliaceae > Xylocarpus > Xylocarpus granatum. Next base: position 575,967 of record BNST01000379.1, on the reverse strand, counting down.
TTCCTAGTTCTCTTACAAAACTTTTCATTTGGTCAAGTCTTATCCGTTTGTAAATATGTTAATTGAATCAAGGAGGTGGGCATCATTTTTCAATCTCCATGTTGTTTCTCCTGTAGATAATTGCCCCGATTGTTTCATTCTTGTTGCCAAGATACCAAATCAGCGCTGCGAATAAGAAGGGAATGCCAGTGTCTCGGGACCCTGAGGCACTAGTAGCTAAATATTCAGACCCATTAGTTTACACTGGATCCATCAGGGTCAGAACTGGCTACGAGATTCTTCGAATCACAAGCCACTTACAGCAAAACCTGAGCAGACTGAAAGTTCCTTTTCTAGTTCTGCATGGCAGTGCCGACACTGTAACTGATCCCAAAGCTTCCCAAAAACTCTACCAAGAGGCTGCCTCAGCTGACAAAATCATGAAATTTTATGAAGGACTCTTACACGATCTCCTCTTTGAACCAGAACAAGATGATATTGCAAAAGATATAATCGAGTGGTTAAATTGTAGAGTATCAGATTAAGGTAAGGTATTGCAATGGGAGATTACAATCTGATTTTCTGACCAATTCAAATATTGACTGCAAATAGACAGAAACAGGAGAATTTGGAATCTGGTTATCCATGATGTTAGAATGTTGCAGGAAGCCCATTCCCTTGATGAGAACCAAGTGTGGTTGAATGGAATAAAATTCAGCAGTTTTATGTTGAAACTTGACTGATTTGATTCAGACTATGTTTTCAAGTTTTAAGAATTCCTCGAATGTTCTCTTTCATTTTCCTTGGAAACATGAAGAATGAGGGCTGATATTGATTATACAATAATGTGATTAGAGGTGTCAAAAGATCGGATTTGTACCACACAGAAGAAATAACAGGTTAAATGAATGTTTTAAACAAATTTATATATTTTAAGTATAAAAATTAATAGATTAAAATAAGCGTTGACAGGAAATATAAGTAATTAGTTAAAATAATTTTAATGAGATTATTAATATTTATTATTAATTAATTAAAAAGTTAAGAAAATTAAATAATTTAATTTAAATAATAAAACTTTCAAAATTAGTAGTGGAGGCAGAGGAGGTTTGTTGGTTGGAAGGAGCAAAGAAAGCAGTAAGGGAAAGAAAGAAAGAGTCGTAAATAAATCCACCAGAAACCGCGTACGAGAAGTCGTTTCCACGAACCAGTTGAAAAGCCCAGCTTCGAAAGGGTCTCCTCGTACACGCGTCAACCCACAAGTGGGTCATCTAAACGCTCTATGACAAGTCGCGGAGCCTGCACGCACTCCCTCCTCCGTCGCGCCCCTTCAACAAAAAAATTAAAACACACACACACACGCATATATATATATAGTTGAAGGAGCTTCTAACGGATAGGGTTGATATCCCTCGACCAATTAATAGGTAACGATATTCAAGTCCTTGATTTTTATTTTTTTAGAAAGAAGGATACAAATTTTCTATTTTTATCAAATAAGTCACTAACTAACATATTTCTGCGTATGTTTTTATCACAATCAATTTGTAATTGCTTAAACAAATTAAATAATAAAATTTTAAATTCGCTATCAATTTGATGCGGGTTTGATATTCAAATTTGTAATTGATGAAATATGGGTTCGATGATATATGTTCAAGACTTGGTCCATTGTCATTCTTACTATCCGATTTTAAAATGACTAAATTACTTGTATAATTTTGAATATGAAACTTAATAGTTAATGGTATTTCAGTCATTTCAACATGATTTTAGCAAGATTTGAGGGCTATTGACGCAAATGAAAATTTTATGTTATTATATGTAATAAAGTTAGAAAATAGGGATCTATATATAATTGTTCAATTAACTGGTAAAGCGTGTACGTCTACCGCTACTTGTGCGCGTAAGCTAATCCGATACTGTCTTCCTCTTCCACTTCTTTTTAAACACAATCCAATTATAGGGAGGAAATCTGAAGGCGACGAGAGTTGGAAACTATCAAACATCTGAAAGCAATTGCAAATTCGAGCTTTTAATTTGCCAAACCTTTTAACTTTCCAAATTCGAGAATTGCAAGTGATTTTAGAAATGCGAGGGATTTCTCTCTCTTTGGCAAACTTTGGAAATTGGCTTTCATTTCTTCATCCTTTATTTGGGAAGATTCCAGCCAAATTCTTACCTTCTCAACTGCGGAATATGTTCTCTTTGGTTTCTCGCACCGGCAGACAATTGCAGCGCTATGATCAAGGCTACCGCCTAGTTGTAGGGTCTGTTTCTCTTTCTTTTCATTCTCTTTTTCATGGGTTTTGATTTTTTTCAACTGGGTTTGTGCTAAATCCTGAATTTCTTTCTGTCTTTTTGTTTTTGTTTTCTGATTTCAACTGGGTTTGTTGTTACATGAATAGGGTGGGAAATTCATCTAAAGGAGAAATTATTTTGTCTGAAAATACAAGTCTAAATGGTTTTTCTGAAGTGGATTTGTGTTAAACTATGATGTTGTTTAATTTTTTTTATCTAGGTGTGTTGTTGTATGTTGGGGAATGAATTTGTTATAAAGAATAAATTATTTAGTCTGGAAAAGGAAGTGTTCAATTTCATTTGATAATTTTGATGTTGTTTTGTTAAGAACCCGAGGTAGCATGAGAAAGTTTTTGATGGAACGGATATATCATGTTATATATTTACGTTACAATTAACTAATCATGTCAGTGATAATAACGAGGAAAGAAACAATTTAAAAACATATATCATGCTTTGTTATTGATGATATGATCATGTTGGGATTCTCCTACCTAAGTTTTTCAATGATGGAATATGTTAAAAATTGGCTTTCTATAAGCTAGTCACTCTAGTCTATCATTTTCAGCCAGCCGTGTAACTTTGTGCCTGCCCTAACACCATTTGTAATAAACTTGCCCATAAAAACCAACTTGAAAGGGATTTTCAATTCATATGGAATTTAGGAATGCTGCATTTTTATATGTAACTAAACATTTAGCTTTTCATTTTCACTCTGGGATTTGGTGGAAGTATAATGTTGTGTCAATTGTAATTTGTGTTTGTGAGAATATTGCCTCTTTGCAAAATAGAAGTCCTAATCTTGTGTATTCTATTGGTCATTGAATTGAGCAGATGCATTCCCTACAGATATAGATCGTCATCTACAAATGATAATTCTTTCAAGCAAGAAATAGAAGTTCTTGTGATCAGTTCACAGAAGGGAAAAGGAATGCAGTTCCCAAAGGTACTCCTACCACCCATCAATTATTCATACTTACGTAGTTTAACTTCATTATGTGCAAGCGTTTGTATTTTGACGTGGATTTGTATCTTGGTCTTAGCAATTTGGTGTAATTACTATAATTTGTCATTGAATTGATAAGGAACATGTACAAGTCCAAATATAGACATCCACATTGAAAAATGACTGCTTATATAATTTGTAAAGTACATGGTTACTTCATCTCCTATGTATTCCTTAATGTTCTTCACACTTTACATGAATTCAGGGAGGTTGGGAAATAGATGAATCTATGGAAGAGGCCGCCTTGCGGGAGACAATAGAAGAAGCTGGAGTGATTGGAAATGTAGAAGTAAGTATATGCCAAACATTGTTGTGTTGAGTCATTACTCCTTAGATATGTAATGTGATTAGTATTGATCGTTTACTTTGATGCCTGTTTTTCCAATTGTAATTTGATTATTTGAATATTCTTGCAGTTTGGACTGGGTAAATGGCATTATAAGAGCAAAAGTCGTCCCATAATTCATGAGGCTTACATGTTTCCTCTGCTTGTCAAGAAGCAATTAGATCTTTGGCCAGAAAAGAGTTTCCGGAAACGAAGTTGGGTATGTATGCTCGCAATAGGCTTTCCAATTATTAAGTGGAATGTGGTAGAGAATTCATTCTAATTTCATAATGTATTGTACCTAATAGATGACAGTGACTGAAGCCAAAGAAGCGTGTCCCCATTGGTGGATGAGAGAAGCTTTAGATGAATTAGTCCGTCAACAAATGCTGGTGCAACAAAAGGCATAACAAGATGATGAATTAGTCCGTCCACAAATGCTGGTGCAACAAAAGGCATAACAGGATTAAACAAGCTATGTACCAAAACATTTTGACAGCATTAGTATGGTTTAATTATCGAACAGATTAGGGATGGAACAGGTAGAAGTCAGGAGTCACCAAAATTGTACAATCTTGTAGAAGATGAATTGTTTTGTTGTCGTAAGAATTTCTGTTGCTATTGTATATTTTGGAGCTGGGTGCAACTGATACTGACTGGAAGCCCGAGGGTTGGTTAAAAGGTTCAGAAACAGAGCATCCTGTAGATTTCTTTCCCAAGCTTGGTCTCCTCTCTTTGGCTTTAGTGAATTATTTTTCTGTGTATATACTTTCTTTTATTCTATTCAATTCATTCATTCTTTCATTCAATTAGTGTCTTCATGATTAGTTATTCACAATCCCTGCTGTCTCTTTCATTTCTCAGTATACTGATGGAAAATTTTGCATAAGTTATCGATTGCATCCGGATTAAATGAGATATTTATCCATAAACCTCGGCTTCTTTGCAATCAACAAAAGCATTGAGTGCTAAATCTGCATATTACCCTCTTCATGAAAACAATACCCCTTGTGGCTTGATACCTTTTTGTCTATGAAAATTAGCCCGATACCTTTTTTGTTTGCGAAGATTAATGGTAGTTCTGAAATGGATGCTGCAGACAGTTGGATAGAGCTCTAAAATTTGAGGATAATGTTTTTAAAAATAGAGAAACAATTTGTTCATTTGTTACAATTAAACCCGTAATATGCAGTAATTAATATTATTTTCTGGTATTAAATTATGGATTTTAATAATAATATATTATTCAAAATTTGATATTATAAGAATAATTTATAACAATAGCATTATACCAAATAATTAAAAGATCAGGGGGCCCGATGTAATTTATCTTCACTGCCCCGAACCTTAACCGGAGGAGAAGTAATCGGCAGAAACCTCCCCAAAACCCTGCAAGGCCGTAACCGATTATTACATTACAGTTGACAAAACATAATCTTCTGCACTTTCCTTGCAAACTCCAAATACTATGTCCATAATTTACAGTCCATCTTGTTTTGTCAATCCCAAGCTTCATCCGGTTACAAACACTGCACTTCGACCCAATTCCTTCAAATACAAATTTCCCTCTGCTTGGAATTACTCTTTCAACGATCGGAAATGCCATCATCGAAGAAGGATGATCATAGCTGCCGCCAAAACAGATTACTATTCCACTTTGAATGTTGGTCGGAATGCGTCGTTGCAGGATATCAAAGCTGCTTATAGAAAGCTTGCTCGTAAGGTATAGTTGTAACGACAGGCAAAATGAAATTATTATAAAAATAATATTTGTTGGAGGGTGGGATTCAAATTGGATGTGTTATCGTGTTAAAGATAACTTATTTTGTCTTGAATTTTTTTTAAATTCTAGGAAACTAAAGTTTTTGGGCTCTTCTGAAGGTTCTTTTCATGTGAATATGTACTGTTTGTTGAGTTACGTCTTATAGAAAAGTTGATGTCTTTCTTGTTTTGTGCAGTATCATCCAGATATGAATAAGGGTCCTGGGGCAGAAGAGAAGTTCAAAGAGATAAGTTCTGCGTATGAGGTAACTGTTCTTTGAAAAAATGTAAATGCATCTTTCTTGAATCATTTATATATTTGCTCATCTTAAAGCTGTTTTCCAGGTTCTGTAAAAATGCTTGAATGTCCTTTTGTTTATTTATTTTTCTAAATCTTGGTGTTGGGTATTTGGAATTGGATTTTGTTAATTTGTTAGTGGCATGATTTTCTAACTGGTGATGTATTAGTTTAAGAGTATACAAGGGATCAAATCACCAAAAGTTTTTAGTATCTGATGAACTTTTGTATCTACATCAGTGGCGCTATTTATCCATCTCTCTTTCGTTTGTTTTTGCATTTACTAATGAAGCATTCATGTAGGTCCTGTCAGATGATGAGAAAAGATCTTTATATGATCGCTTTGGTGAGGCTGGTGTAAGTGGAGATTATGATGGATCAGGCGGAGCTTCACAGGGTGTAAGATCATCTTCCAAAATAGCCAAATTAGTAGATATTTTAGTTGTCATGTAAACATAGCCTTTTACTTCATGTTCTCTAGTGACCATTCTTCCCTTTTTCCTTTCTCTGGATGGGGTTGATTGGTGGGTTCAAGTACAGGCTTTGGTGTGATTACACTTCTTGTCTTTTGAAATAATCAATTTTTATCTTTAGGTGGATCCTTTCGAAGTATATAATGCATTCTTTGGCGGTTCAGATGGGCTCTTCGGAGGAATGGGTGAGGATGGAGGCATGAACTTCAATTTCAGAAACAAAGGAAATTGGGGTCTTGACATTCGGTAACTATCTACCTAGACAGTTATTATCAACTATTTACCTTTTAAAACAGTCCTTCTTTCTCAGCATGGAGATGGGTGTTCAAAAGGCAGTGCAGAGTAGAATTTTTCATGCAGGATGTCTGCTGATCTTTTACTGTCTCTCTCAAATACATTGGTCTTAATCCTTTTTCCCCTCCTATCATAGCATCTAACCAAATATCCTTTCTATGTGTTGTTTTTGACAATAACTTAACATTTTCTCTTACAGAAGCTTGAATTGCATAAATTTTTAATCACGTAGGACAATAATCTTCAGCTTTCAAATTAGAGCGGTGCTTCCTAACTAATGTATCTTTATTGTTCTTTTTCTCATCCATTAGAAATTTTTTAAAAAATGTATAAATTTAACACACAGAAGTTATGGAAATTATGAAAAAAAATAATTTCCATATTTCAAAATAAATCATAATAATAGTAATAATAATAATAATGATAATAATGTTGTGAGTGCTGGTTGGTTCAACTGTTAAATCTCTTGGGGTGGTACAAGAGATTCAGGTTCAGACCCCCTTAGAATGATTGGGGACAGGTTTGGTTTCTTTTCTCATAACATTTAAAGGAAAAAAAATGATATTCCTTCATTTTTATAAAGAGGCTTTAAGAATTTTTTAAAATATATCTGTTGTTTAATCCTAGCTTTTTAATGCCTTGGTGACAGAAGAAATAGGATATTATGCTTTGAGCCTTTCCCAATAGCTTCTATTTTTCATGTTATCTAAAACGATCATTCTAATGAAAGGGTGAGAAAGAAGGAGTCGTACAATCAGGGCTTTTTGGCAACTTATTTTTGCCCATGTTTGTTCAAAATTGTACTATTTTCCCTTTTAATTAAAGAGTGTGTGTTTTCTTAGTTTGAGATTTTCTGTATTGTAGGTATGACCTTCATTTGAGCTTTGAAGAATCGGTTTTTGGAGGACGGCGTGAGTTTGAAGTTTCTTGTTTTGAAACATGTGAAAATTGTGATGGAACAGGTGCTAAATCTAGTAGTTGCATTCAATCATGTACTGCTTGTGGAGGTAGAGGAGGGGTAATGAGAAGTCAGAGAACACCATTTGGAATAATGTCACAGGTGATTTGACATACCAGAACAACAGTGAAGATTTCGATTAGTTTATGCCAATTGCTTATGAACTTTTCTTGGTTTGCAAGGTGCAAGGTGTGTAGATTGTGAGTAGAATAAGTAGTTTACCTATATTTTTCCACTTTTTTTTTCAATGAAGTGAAGCAGAGCATGTTGGGATGTGTTTGATTGATCCCTTCATCATATGACAGTTACTCATTTAGATTCTTTTTTGATCACTGGATGATAATGTGGGTTTTTCTGCCCGTTGGAGTGGGGTGTTTAACACTGTTAGATTTGAATTAGAACTTAAGATTTTACCACACTGACTATTTGATGTATAGCTTAGGTTTAGAAGTTGTTTACTAGACATATGAGTGGACCTCAAATGAAACTTGGATTGAGGCCAAAAAAGTGATAGGTCAGATTTTGATTATATTCTGATCTTTAAAGCAATCAAGGCCTGAAGTTTATGAGCTATAAGGCCTAGAGTTTGAATACAAAGAGGGTAAAAAAAGAAATTGGAATAAGAAGGGAAAATTCGTTTTCCGAATTTTATTTCAGAAAAATCTTCCATAACTATTTGACAAGTAAGATGGTGTAATCTTTTATTACTTAGTCTGTCTCCTTATATTTATCTTATGTGTACTTTCTTGTCTTTGGCTTATCTCTATAGATAATATTGTGTATGATTTGTAGTTATCTACTTGCTCCAAGTGTGGTGGAGAAGGCAAGATAATAACTGATCATTGTCGAAGATGTGGTGGCAATGGTAAAGTACAGTCAAAGAGAAGTATGAAAGTAGTTATCCCACCTGGTGTAAATAATGGATCCACTATGCAAATTGAAGGAGAGGGGAATTTTGATAGCAGAAGGTATGTACAATAAATGGCTAAAAGAATATTTTCTCCTAATGCTATTTAAACTTGTTTTATTGACACTCTTTTACATATTGGGTTTCTGAAACTTGGTTGATTTTAGTTCTTACGCACAGATCAGTCTGAGAAGGTAAATGAGAAAATTAAGAAGGCAACATGAAAATGCTGCATAGGGAAAAGATCAGAATTTTTGCTTCTCTACTAGTAACAGTTTTAATTACTTGCTTCAACGTCCAAAAGGTTGTTTTTCATTGTGTTCAAGGATGCTAGACAAATGTTTTCTTAGCCTGTACAGTTATCTGCTATATAGGTATTTTATGCAAGTTAAAAGCTAGGTATTTTTCCAATGTAAAGTCACTGTAATTATAGTCCTGAACTCAACTATCTATGTCCACTGTAATTATAATGCTGAACCCGAATAAGCTACATACACTGCAGAGTCAAAATCAGTACTCTTAAGTTTTTCTTTTTGTGGATTAATTTATTTTTCTGACTCTATTTCTTGTACTGTAATATTACTTCTCTTCCACTATCTGTCTTTGAGTGGTTGGCATTTTGATTTTCGTCCTTGCTTTTCTTGTTTGGCAACCTTGACTGTACGAGGGTTCTGTCAAAAATGCCAGAAGACAAGATAAACCTAGGAAGGCAGGCACATGATGAGCCTTACCCCTTCAAATAAAAATATAAACATTACAACTACATGAAATGGTATGCAAAAGATGCATGCTAATGCAATCCAGACCATATATGACCTTTCTTTTCTGATCATTCTTTAATGAATTTGTTTGCTATGTAGAAATGGTTAGCTTGTCTTAGTATTTTCTGGATGTAGTACATTTGGTAAATTATTAAATTATCTTCACAGCCTCAAAAAAAAGTTTTTGTTGCATTTCTGAGGATTATCTGCATTTCCCTAATTGGCAGTTACATTTCAAAATCTGCAGTACCATATTTTAATTTATTTATACATTTTGCATTTGATGTTGCTTAATAAATGTGAACAGACTTAATAAAGCAGTTCACATGTTTTTATTTTTTTTTATTCAGGAGGTTAGCTGGTGATCTCTTCATAGTCCTCCATGTAGATGAAAAGGAAGGAATTCTAAGGGATGGCCTAAATCTTTACTCAAAAATTAGTATCAGTTATACTGAGGCAATTCTAGGGACTTCAATGAAGGTTGGTTATTATACAAGCAGAAAATTTTTGACATGTTTCTTTTCAGATTCTTCTCCTGTGCTGCATTTATTTTCTCTTATGGACATCTTAATTTTCCATCCTTATGCTTGCATGTGTGAGGGTAAATCATCTTGATAGTCATGCAAATAATATGTCATTATCTTGGTGATGAGGGGTACACTTAAATGTAAAATGGTAAAATTTGATACAACCCAATTGCCATACAGATAGATGCATGCAATCATGGTCAACCTGTGACTTGCAGTTTATTTTGTAGAAAGATAATCAGCAAGCAGAGTGAGAGGACAAGTGCACTCTGTTGTTTACTTGTAGTACCCGTGAGAAAACTCCTGTGTAGTTTCATATTTTCTTTTTGTTTCTTCTTTCTGCTCTTTCTTCATTTGTTTTACATTCTTGAAGACTTCACAGTGGTTTCAGAATGGTTGTGAATTATTTTTCTCAGTTCTTCCTTTTTCACATCTTTAAAATAATTGATCTATGTTGTTATAGTTCGAAAAGAGATCTCGGCCAATTTTTTTGTGCCTTAAAAATTACCAAAAAAAAATTAACATAAAGATCTTGAAATAACTTCAGGTAGAAACTGTTGAAGGCATGAAAGATCTTCAAATCCCTTCTGGGATTCAGCCTGGAGATACAGTAAAATTGAAACGTATGGGCGTTCCCGACATCAATAAACCTTCTGTTCGAGGAGATCATCTCTTTATTGTGAATGTTCTGATCCCCAAAGATATCAGGTCTGTATCCTTCTTCCAGAACAACCATCTTTCTTTTATTTTTGTGTACACAAATTCAAAATTATCTTAATTATATTTACCATATAACTTATGTGGAGCAAACTTTGATAGGGAGACAATTTATCTATAAATATGAGGAGTGCAAAATGTTTTCCCTGCATGCAATGATTTTAAAAGATCAGAGTTGATGGTAAGAGTGAAAGTTTTGACACTTGGGAGGGTTTTCCTCCACATGGGTTTTACACTACTTGTTTAAACTCTGATCATTCGAATCTCTGAAACAAACAAGGAAATGTATTAATCTTGATTTTCTTTAATTAGATAATTAAAGATATATTGGACCGAAAATTCACTAATATATGTGGAAGGTAGACAAGATTAATCTCAGTGAATATAGTCAAGAAGTAAGAAAAACATGGTGGTTGCATCAAGAATAGTAAATTGGTGCTGGTAAGATTATGGCTGAAGGTAATGGCTAAGTTTGAAAGGGCCATCTTTTAATCGTTACAGTTATGAGATACTCCTTGATGGCTAAACCTTGTGGGAATATTCTGTTTTAATGATATGTTTCTGGTCCTGTATGTTTCCAATGTGACAGCGACACAGAACGTGCACTTATTAAGGAAATAGCTTCAATTAAATCATCTCGCAAAGGGCATTTGGTATCTACCAACAGCGCTGGTATTTTATCCATTTTAACAAAATGCCATTTTGGGAAAATATATCATTAAGGCTGATTAAAAGTAGAAAGGATATTCATGTTTTATAGTGCCGCCTTTATTTTTTTTCAATTTGTGCCTTTTCTTTCAGAGGCAGTTCAACATGACTTCGACAAATCTGAAGTTAGAGAAAAGCATGCTTCAAGCCAGGGGATCAAAAGTGGTTCTTGGTGGAGCTTGATCAAGAGGTTTCTGGGGTACGTATCAGTGACAGTTAATCGAAGATATCCTCTGCTTATTGGTTTCAATAATTCCTGTGCCTTGCAACTTGAGAAGTAGGAGAAGTCCTATACTTCAGTTTCATATGTTTTTGAAAATCGGGATTTAAAAACACACATAACTCATCTGCTTCCAAATTATAAGTAGGAAACACATTTTCCTAACTTATGCTGGCTCAAAAATTTTTTAGAACTACATCTCTCTTTTCATTTTATAAAATAGTTTCCAGAACAAATTTGTAAAATATTACCTAACATGTCAGTGTATGCATTAGTGTTTCTTAGTTTGTGGCCATGAGGCTTCCTGAAAGTGTAAAGTGGAATCGCATGTTGGACACTTTAGAACTCAGAAGCCCTCGTTGATAGTTTAGATTGAGAAATCAATTGTCATTTGAGACACTTCTGCACAAATTTCACGTTAGGGAAGGTGCATATAACACAGAACAGGCACATACTCCAGGAGAATGGCTGGGCATTCCTCGAGTGTTTCAAACAATAGAAGAATGTCCTAAATGCACAAAATAGCTGAGGGCCCCTTGGCTAATGCCATTGTTATTTTATTTGTGTCCATCCCTGCAAATATATAGGATGCAGATGACCTTAAATGCCTACTATTATTTTCAAGTCTGCTCCTATATCTACAAATTTGTAACTACACATCATACAAAGCATATATAATGTACAAATAACTTTTTTGTATGTTCCGAGAATTTATAAAGTAGATCAAATCTTTGTTATCAAGTTGATTAAGCCCTGAACAGACATACTAGTAAGATTGGATGGGAATTGACTTTCAAACTAGAGTAGTGTTTAAAGGCACTACATGAGTGTTTCATTAGAATCAGATAGTAAGTGTCCCCTCAACCACAGATATTGTAGAAGTATTGTGTGGTGATGCATTGGGTCCACGATATATTGGACTTAAAGCTTGACCATTAATAAGTCAACAGTCAATACCGTTAAATATCTGTTGACCCTAAAGTTCTGTCCCTTTTGATTATTGCCTGATTTGCAGGCAAAGGCAGTCTCCAGAAAGGTTTGCATCAGTTACTGTGGATTCATCAACACGGTTTTGTCATAGCAAGCCAGATTCTATCCTCGCGGTTTCACTTTTTACAGCTTTCATTATAATTTGCATCTTTAACTTGGTGAGAAATACAGATAAGGGCACGTTAGTACGCCGAAGAAATCGAAGAACACCATAAGAACAGTACTAAAGCATTTTCTTTTAGCATAGTTTAATGACTGATTTGTTACTACACTCCATACTGGGACTGGATGTTTTTGTTTCAGGACTTCTTGCATCCTCCCCTCCTATGAAGTTGAAGAAAATCAATGTTTGTTGAATACAATTTTATTTGTAATTCATTCAAAACCATATTGTATCAAATCCAAGCCATTAGTTTTCCTGAGCCTTGATTCTAAACAAGAATTCAGATTATTTCATGGTAAAAGTGTATCTGCAACAGTTATGTTTCTGTTTTACTTTAAAAGTAGGATAAATGGTAAATACTCATTTTTATTTGATAACTTAATCCAATATTTGTCTTTTTAATCTATTACAAATTTATATTTATCTTTTCAATAATTAATGAAAAACCCAGGGAAAAAGAATTTCTGAATTGGCCCTAATATCAGAAGGCAAGTGCCTCAGGGAAGGTCTATCTTTTAGAAATAATTCCAAAAATTTATCCTTCCAGAGTTGCCCTTGAATGGGATGAGAAGTGAATTTTTGTAATTATGTGGTAAGAAATTTTTATGCATTCAACTTCACAATAATACACTAAAAAGACAAACAAATCCCTTGTTGGAAAAAACAAAAAACATGTTTCCCCATCTTCATTTGAGCAAATAAAGTCCCTGAGTTGTTGTAGTTTTTCAAACAAGGACATAGATTTTTCCATTTCTATCAAATAAGTCCTTGACAGATAACTACAGTGAAACAACTGAAAATGTCTTCTACTGTTAAAAGCTACATAGTCCTTCATTTGTGATAACCAAAATCAGCAATATTAAGGATACAAACTTTTAATAAACTCTATCATTATAAATTAATATAATAATATTATATTATTATCACACATTTTAAATAATTTTTTTATATAATATTAGATAAATTTATATAAGAAATTGTATAGATAATAATACTCTGATCATAATTCAATATTATAAAAGTTAGTGCGATTGTCGTTTTAACAAAAATTGAGAAATTATTTGGCATTTTGATTTTATGAGTAGACAAAAAAAAATCATATTTCAAAATTATTTGGCATTGGATGCCAATAAAATAAGAGCATCATGAAGTTATATGAATACAATATCAGACTCTCTTCACTTTTGTGTTTGATCTTTTTAATTTTACAGATAATCCTCCATTTTTATGAAAAGGTTTTGGTCCACCAGAAAAGTTTTTATCATTTTTACAGAAGCACTTGGTACCACCACTGCCTAAATTTTGAAAATTTTGTTCACTTTTTTAAGGCTGTGTTTGGCTTTAGAAGTGATTCTTTGATGATATTCAATTGGCTGATATTAACTACTATTTAGTTGTAATTAGTAAAGAATTATGAAACAATCAGCTGTACCTAAATTAATAATCAACTCCTAAAACACATTTATGGCTTGTTTGGTTATCAACTTGTCATTAACCACACAAAGTACAAGAATCATGTTGTACATTGTATATTTAGGAATAAAATACGATAAATATAATTAGAGAAAAAGAATTTTAAAATAATTACATAATTAATATCGTAAAATTATGTCTTACATTGTATATTTTTATAAAATTTATTATTTATTTATTTATTTATTCTTATTTCTATAAATTTTCACCAATTACTTAAGAAATCGCTTGTAATTGATAACCTATGATTCTATTTTAATGCTTTAAATTATATTAAAAGTCACCGCACCTCAATTTTAAACATGTGTTTAGGCTTGTAAATTCAAAACATTAGAAAATATATATTTAGATATGATTACCAAAAAGCTTTTAAGAAGAAACCGATGCGGGGTTCTCCCAAACAAACCCTAGTGGGAGGAGCATAAGTATGTTGTATCTTTATCCTTTACCAATGTAAGAACTCATTTTCGCCAAATAAAGAGGCACTGAAGAGATGGACTCACCAGAAGAAATCTTATAACCACAACTTAAATTAAATATCAGCATCTAAACAGATCGAGGGTGTCATCAAAAGCTAAAAAGGTGAAAGCAAATGTGATAATTACAACCACCATCATCCACCCAACAAGAACAAAAGTAACAGATATCCACCCCAGAAGGATTAATGGGAAATAAAAAGAAAAGAAAAAAAAATAACTAATACAATGGGGATTACACAGATAAAATTAAAAACAAAGAAGCAGAACAAGAAGACAAAGAAACACAGTTGACTCCTAAAAAGAGAAGTTGAGGCCCAAATCAAACATACAATAAAAACACCAGAATTACATGCTAATATGGGCATAATCATGTAGCAAAGCAAGGATGATTTTTCAACCATTCATGGGTAAATTGTGTAGGCCTAGAGCAACTCATCATGTTGAAGATGCATCATTGAACTGATTGGGTTGTGGGCCATGAGATTCTCGGATGCTGGATCGACATAGTTCCTCAATGTGCCTTGTCACTTCTGACATTGAGGGACGATTGTCAGGGTATTGTGCTGCACAATCTATTGCAAGCTGCAAAAGTTGAACCATTTCATCCTCAATGTTCTGGTACCTGAGGAGCTCGAGATCAAACACCTCTGCAGTCCACTCCTCTTTAACTATGGACTGCACCCATCTGGGGAGGTCAACACCCTCCTCATTCAGGAGGGAGTGAGTAGGGGCCTTTCCGGTCAGCAGCTCCAAGAGCAGTACCCCAAAGCTATAGACGTCGGCCTTCTGGGATACTCTGCGGGGGTCAGTCACCTCTGGTGCACGGTAGCCAGCTACTCGGTTGGGGGTAGAAGAAGGACCGACCAGGTGGGCTAGGCCAAAATCAGAGACTCGAGCCTCATAAGATTTGGTTAGTAGAATATTAGATGTTTTTATGTTTCCATGGGAGACATTACGGCCTTGAGAGTGTAGGTATTCAATGCCACGAGCAGCTCCAAGGGCAATGCCAGACCTCATTTCCCAGTCCAATGGAGTCCTCCCTGCTCCTTTGTTCCCTGTGGTATAAAATAAAAGGCAATATCGTTGTGAAGACAAATTAATAACACTAAAAGTTTCAAATCTTTCTTAGTTCTCTTTTGCATGCTCACAGAGTTTAATATTCAATTTCAGTAACGGGAGTTTGGTTCAAATTTCTGATTCAAAACCCACGAAATGCCTGAAGATGATGCAAAATACAACCACCACCTCGAATACCAAATCATATCCACATAAGAGCCAGAACAATTCAGTCAGAGTAATTCAATTCACAAGATGATTAATTATATCCACAACTCAACTTCAGAAAGCTTCACAAAAGCAATGGAAAACCAACTATCAACCAACCCGTTTATCCACACAAATGTTGTGGCAGAGAAAGGAAAAGATCTCAAGAAACTCATGGGAAAGTTAAAAAACAAGCAATTAGTTGTATCACAACTCACAAATGCAAATTGATGCTAGCATGTAAAAAAATCCTAACAAAATAACAATAAATTCATGAATATAAATAAAAATGACTAATCTGCTCTGCTTACGCTTTAAGTAACAAAAAATAAAAGGCGAAAAGATTATCAAACATACAGAAAACCCAGTATTCATCACCAACAAATGATAGTGCACAAAAATTACAATAATCATTCACCAAGAAGAATTCAGGAAGGCAAAACATAATTTGAACTGAAAATGCAAGCCATTATTTAGATTAAAGAAAAACTCACCATGTAATAGTGCAGACAAGCTTCCCATAGGCATGTAATCATATACAAGAAGCTTTTCATCTCCGCTGTAATAATAAGCTCTAAGAGGAACCAAATTTTCATGATCCATTGCTCCGACTCCTTCGATCTTCTCCTTGAACTCCCTATCAGAAATGGTGACATCCTTCAACCTTTTCACGGCCACAATCGTTCCCATTTCTAGAACAGCCTTATAAGCGGTCCCAAAAGTTCCCTTCCCCAAAACTTCAGCGGAAGCTCTCAATAAATCCTCCAAATCAAATGCTCTCGCCGTGTTTCCGAAAAACATCAACTTTTGAGCACCGTTGATATCCGCATCTCCTTTACCATTCCCAGCCATAGCTGCTGCTGCCGCCGCGGCCGCTGAATATCCATTTCCATATCCACCATTCTCCACTTCTCCAACTGGCTTTTCACCAGGATTTTCAATTTCTTGTGGTTTAAAGTGAGTGATGTCAAACGGCCTTGTGTCTTTGTTAGTCTTCTTTCTGCACAAACTCATCAAAACCAAAAGAATTAACAGAAAACCCAGGACAGATCCAATCACAATCCCTGCAATTGCACCACCAGAAAGCTTCTTCTTTTTCCCTTTCTTATCATCAACATTATCACCAATTTCACCAGTAGGTGAACTTGGCACAACTTCATTTCCATTGGTAGCACAATCTTTGAGAGGTTGACCACAAAGCGAATTACCCAAAAATGCAGACGACTCGAACGTCTGAAACCTTTTCGGTATCGACCCATTTAACAAATTATTCGAAACATTCAGCTGCTCAAGATTTATCCTATCCAGGTCAGGAATCACCCCAGAGAGCCTGTTGTTCTCCAGCAACAAAGTCTTCAACCTCGTCAAATTGTTAAAACCCGTCGAAATATCACCAGAAAAATTATTTCTAGCAAGATTCAACCTTATAAGATTCTGCAACCCAAACAAAAACTCCGGAATCTCGCCAGAAAAATAATTCTCTTGCAAGTACAAATTCCGAAGATTTGAGCAGTTAGCAAGATCCTTAGGGAGTTGTCCGGTGAGAGAATTAAACCGGAGACTGATACTACGTAGTGAGGTCAGATTTCCAAGAATGCCAACGGGAATTTCACCGGAGAGTGCCACGGCCGGTAGCCTGAGGGCAGTAACACGGTTCTGCTTGCAATGAACACCAGCCCAATCGCAGGGACTCTGCTGCGACACGTTCCATAAGAGCGTCCGGCCGCCAAGCGACGAACGGAGAGCGAGAAGAGCTGCACGGTCGGAAGATAGATCTGGTTTTGAGAAACGGAAGCTGCAAATCACCAGTAAAAGCCACAAAAAAGGAAACCGGGACTGCATACTCGGGCTGGTTTCGGGAAATGTGGGTTGTTTTAGAGGGCGATATTTTATAATGAAGAAGACATTAGAGTGTTAAAAGTGAACTGCATTTATGGGCTGTTGCTGTTTTCGTAATATTCGGAAGGGAAACAGCAGAATTAATTACAGCGTGGTCATGGAAACCCTGGCTAGAGTGTTTACTGGATCTTAGCAGTAGTAGTATTCATTAGTCAACTCTTTCTCCTCACTTTCTCTCTCTACTGCTTTCTTCTTCTTCTTCTTCTTCATGTTTTTTTTATTTTTATTTTTAATGAATTTTGTCTCCTTTTAATTTTTATTTTGTCTTTTCTGTAATTTTGATATTTTATATCCAATCCAATTTTTAAAAATAAAAAATTATAATATATAATTTTTTAATTTTAAAAAATATATTAATTAATTATATTTAATTGATATTTGGCATTTACGACTTAAATTTTTATAAAAATAATAATTTATTACGTAAAAATTAATAAAGAAAAATTAAATATAATAAATAAAAATACAAGATTGATTGAGGGCAAGTTTTTCTTACCAAAGACTAAGAAAAGATTATTATTCTTCCTTGCAACCGGTACGTGTATTGTGTGTGAAGGAACCAATCTGTTCCCCGTCAGCTCAACTACCAACTTGACATTGTACATTATCAATATCACACATACATACATACATACGTACGTACATGATTCATTGCCGTCCGTTTACAATGCTCGTGCTCTCACATACTTATCACTGTCTAGAACCCAGCAATGTGTACAAGGAGGATAAAGATTCTCTCGTGGGCTTTTTCGTCCGTAATTTTTTTATCGTATATTTATAATTAATAATTGATATCGTATTTTAATTTTAATTTATATTTTATAATATAAATTATAAATTTTAAAAGTATAATTTAAAACATACATTCAAATTATTTATGTTACATCTTAATAGATAAAAAAATAAGAAAAAAAATTCTTATTAATTTTAAGTAAAACAATTTTATAATATTAAAACTATTCGATCAATAAAAAAAGAAAAAGTCGTTCATTAATGGTAAATAATTTTTTTATATTTTTGTTAATTAAACAATCTTAACGTGATAAGATCGTTTCATTTAATATTTTCTATATATGTAATATTTTTTTTTGTCCTTATTAGGATAATCAATGTAAAATACAACAACAAAGA
Organism: Xylocarpus granatum; assembly: GCA_019650275.1. Classification (NCBI taxonomy): domain Eukaryota; kingdom Viridiplantae; phylum Streptophyta; class Magnoliopsida; order Sapindales; family Meliaceae; genus Xylocarpus; species Xylocarpus granatum. The sequence goes on along the minus strand of BNST01000379.1, from coordinate 557,334 downwards.
GCAAAAAATAAACAACTAAAAAGACTCGAATATTAAAAAATTATTGATTTTTAACGCTCAATTTTTAAAAATTAATTAATTTTTAATTTTTATCAAATTATAAAAATATTATTTATCATTAAGTTAACTATTTCATTACATAATTAGGCAATAATATTATTTTTACGTATAAAATTCTTATAAAGTGGATCGGGTAGAATTTTACCGTCTTAAATGAAAAGTAACGCAAATTAAGTTTAGATATTTATGCTATTATATATTGTGTAGTATGAATTAAATTTCAACTAGTATCATAGCAATTGTGATATAAAATTATTGTACTGACCAAAAATTTGATATTATAAGAATAACTTGCTATTTTGATTGAAGTTAATTAGGACCAATTTGTTATAAATAGATAAATTTTATCCATATTTCTAAAAATGTAAAAGTTTAGAAACCTAAATGTTATTATCCCTTGTCAATCGCTCAACGGGACTATACGGTCTGAGTGACGGTCGGGGAACATGTATATATTTAGGTGGGCTGGGCCATTTTCTTCGGAGACAACTCAACAACTGTCACGTGCAGTGCACGTGTATTACCTTTCTTTATTTCTTGTTTCTATCTATTTATGAGATGGATGGAGTTTCCTTATTTACTTTTAAAATTATTTATTTTATGCAAAAGAGAAATTTTTATTTAAAGACACTAATATTTTATTTTTTTATGTAAACTAAAAAATAATATTCATTAATTTCAAAATAATAATAATTCTATATCTTCTTGTATTAAAATTTCATACAATACTTTCTTAACTTTGAATTTTAATTATTAGATAAATTTATATGAATTAAGAATTTAAAATTAATATTATTATTTTAAATTAAAAAAAATTAAGTTAAAAAAACTCGACTCTATCTGTTGTACATACGTTGAAAAGCATTTAGGAGTATAATTTCAAAAGTATTTAATACTAAAAACAAAATTTTTTAAAATGATTGACTCTGTTGAATTAGAACAAATACTAGGGGGAGGGGGGGGTGCATTTAAGTGAAATTCACTCTTAAAGTTGGATATTTTAAAATCCAATCTACCTAGCTTGTGTGAGTGAGCATGATTCAATATTCCAAATGGTAGTTGAGGTTGTGTTGGGAGGATCATCTCATCAAGCTGGCATAAGTTTTCAATACCCTTTAACAATTGCTACTTTGTCCAATGACTGAAAACCAATGGCAAGCAAATTTGCAGTGGAACCCAATAATTTGGAGGAGAAACAAAGAAAACTCTCATGTACCAACTCCAACCGCAGTATAAACAAGAAAAGGAAAGAAAATATTGGGGATGACTTTGCATTAGGTGAGAATATTTTTTTTAAGTCATTTTAAGGTACTTAATGGGAAGCAAGTAAAGGTTTGCCAACCCCACCCACATGACATGCTGAATAGTGACATTCTATTAACACTTAGCCACAAACAATAATGATGAAGAGGCATCTACTAGCTACAATTTTGTTTACAACTAACAAGGAACATTATTAAGTATGGGATTAAAATCCTCTCCTAGCATTCTCTCTTCTTAATTTAACAAAACGATGACACATTACATAATAAATAATAAACAGTACATATTATATTCTAAACCTTATAATTTATATCATTAAATTTAAAATTAATTTATAAATTTTATTAAGATATAATATGAACTGTTTATTATTAATTATACTACATATCGTTATCTTATTAAAAGTCACTAGAAGATAATCCTAATATTCAAGCAGTACCATGTAAACTAATAGAAGGGAGAAAAAGTATGCCCCTAAAAATAATAACCAAATAGAATTCTCCAACTAAAACAATAAATTTATAACATTAATCCTATGCTTTAAAGCCTATGACTTAGTTGGGAACTTTGGTCCTTCAACCATTTTTCAAAAAACTACAACTAAACTGATTGGTAAACGCCGACTTTTAGTGAGAACTGCTCATTTTTTTTAACTTATTTGACATCTAGTATTTCATTCCACAGCAACTGTAATTTCAATATCACAGCACCTTAATCCCCAATGTAGTTGACCGCTAACACAGCTGCATAAATCCCCATAGTGATCTCCAACAATTTTCTCCTACTGTAAAGAGAATGGATAGATGTATCACCGATTCTTGTCCTAATCCAGAGAGAAAATTATCACTTCAAGTATAATTCAGAACAATCTTTCGCAAGCAACCCAGAAAATGGTAGAAAATGAGCAAACATATTACTTAAGCCCATTGTCAATCCACCATAGGTTTACACAAGACTGAATTGTGTTTAATTGAAGACAAGGTTTCTTGCTAGTGTTATATCTAATCCCAGGAATAGGATCATCTGACTGACTGTATGTCTAGGAATGATGTGACTGTTGAGTTACAGGTAAACATCAACTGCAGGTAAAACTGATTCTTATTAATGTGCTTTCAAAAATTACACAGAAGCACACCAGTTACAAACATACCTCGAATTTTGTTTGTTTTAATAGATTGATTGCATTTTTTCAACCAATTTTACATCATAAACTCCGTGAATGACTAGCAGCACGAGACTTCACAGCAACTAGGAAGAATACAAAGGTTCAATCGACATGTTACATGATAAACATAATGGGATGTGTTCTCATTGCTGTGGAGCAATAAAATCAAAAAGGTACACATACAAAACAGGCCAGACTGTAAGCTACGGCAATAAGTTCAGTACAACAGTCTCCAATTCAAAAAAAAACTCGTCGGTAAAATTGAAACCCCAGTCTGATCCATTTACCTAGATGAGAATGACCACATCCCAAAGCAGTTTTTGGCTCAAGTTTTCTTCTCTCTGAAAAGATAAAACATCAAATTCAGATGACAGTACATTTTATATAAAGCAGAATAAGATAAAACTGAAAACATTGAGAACTTAAAAATACCGTACGTGTACAAATGTATACAAAAAACACTAGTGAACTGATGTCTTAAATACATCCTCATCCACCTAATGCCAAAAAGAGATTCCAGCTTCTGACAGCAAAAATATGCCCATCATAGGTTAGGATTTCTCGGGGGATCATCCTTCCAACCCTTAGAAAGCAGATCATAGTTGATTGATGCTAGCTGGGAGAGATTCTAACAGCAATAACCAGATTAAAATTAGAGAAGAAATATATTCAACAGATAACGTTAGTGAAGGAAAATTGAACACCGTCATGTGGAGGCTAAACACAATTGACTAGAAACAACTTAGATTCATTGATATCATTCTATAACTAAAATGCATTAGTAGATTTCACCAAAGTCATTCCCAAGTGAATTCAAAATGAACTTCATTCCAAAGGCCTTTTACTAAAGCAAGAAAAACCAAGAGCTTACATACAGTACAACGTACCCATCAATCGGCAAAAACAACAGCATTAACATTTAAGAAACTGGAACAAAATAAAATTTGTTTTTACCAGTTTGTTTCCATTCTTTCACATAAAACAGCAGCAAGACCAAAATGAAGGTTTGATTTTGGATTAACAAAAGAAAAGTGCCAAATAAAGAGAAAGAATCTAACCCTCCACATGTACCGTGCAGTGACCAGTCAGGTATCTGAAAACTTATACATATTTAAACAAATCTTTACAGAATAATAACCTTTTTCCACTAAAGAAAATTCCATCCTTCTTTTTTTCTTTTTGAGTATAACAAACCTAGCAATTTCATCCTCTGAACAAACAGAATTACAAAAGATTATCCGAAGATGAACCACAAGAAAATTCAGCCTTTTCATTAATCTGATGTCACAGTTCAGCAAATAATTGACTACAAGCCAAAAATGCAGATATGATAATTTTCGCACTGATAATGTTTCTTTGTAGTTAAATCATCCACTCAAACACAAAGAATTCAATATGAAAGTAGTCATAGCAAGCTGCAGTTAATCAATTTTACATTTAAAATTTTAAGTTTAAATTCATAAGTTCTTTTATCTATTTATTTATTTATTTGTTTTATTTTTATAAAAAGTAAAAATAATAATAAATAAAATAAAATATAAACAGAAAAGTTCAATTCAATTTATTATTTAAGCAGTTGGTCAACAGACTAAGTGATGAAAGATGAACAAAAAGTTGTAAACCCTACCTTGAATGAGAAATTACTAAATGAGTAATTAATAGATGAGCCCGACTCAAAATCTGCAAGACCTCCACATTCATCTCCCTGTTCATTTTTGTTGCCCATGGATGTGGTCAACCTCAAAAATATGTAGCCATACTAAATCTTAAAGTTCTGCATAACAATTAAATTAAGCTAAACTTTTAGGACTATATACCACTTCTTCTTGGCGATTGCTGGGGCAGCTATTGCTGTCACTTAAGCTATCAGCATTACTGGAGTCCTCAAATTCACTGGCCGGATATACATTTTCATCTGTATTCCATGAGTAGCGACTTGTGAAGTAACTGGTATCAAGTGCACTCTCTGAAGTTGGAACAAATGCAGCCTGTGGAAAGTGACAAAGGTTAAGATGGTTTGGTCAATCTAAGACCTTAAACAGCAATAAGCCACATTCGTATTATATAACGGAAAGGGCATTCACTACCTTCTGTCTGGCAAGTGTGTTCCAGTTGATGTCTTTGAAGAATACGTGCTGCTTTACCTGGATGATAAGATTTTACTCATATTATCACAGCAGCAAAGGAAATGAGGCAAATATGTAGTCCAAATACTTAACAAGGCATGAATCAAACACTTGAACTGAGAACCAAGATCACCTCTGATGCTCCTCCAGCTCCAAGTCTCTGATGAGGATCTTCTGTCAATAATCTGGAAATTGAAATGTAAATGCAACTATGATTAGACCACAAACTTAATCAATGCAATAGAACTAGCCCCCCGTCTTGGCCAAGTAAACGTCACACCTAGAAAACTACTGTTATCTAAAAATATCACATCACAATAGAAGCAGCACAAAATCTTTAAAATGAAACTAGTTATGAGCATGAAATCATCACTATTAACAAATCTGAGTACCTGTCATAGTAAAGAAGGCATTACCTGTGGTAGTTGCAATTTTACACATCGTATAAGAAAATTCTATACAAAATAAAAATGTTTTAAAGGATGAATTATATACTAATGTCACTATTTAGGTTAATTGCACATATTTGGCTAATCCGTGCCCTTTGTTTTATTCATTTGTTCTCCAATTGGAGATATAAATGGTAAAACCATGTACACTTGAGTTAATTGTCAAATATAGGCAAGCCGCCTTAATTAGCATGAAACAAAGTTGTAATGTTTAAACAAAAAAAATTTCAACAAATTATTTTTTTTGTTGACAAGGGACATATTATACACACTAATAAAATTACAAACAACAATGACTCAGAATATAAAGCATTCCTCGTTACATACAAGATAAGACACCAAGTAATAACTAAGTGATTAGTTTAGATTCATATAAGCAATGACATGGTTTGCCAAAAGTGTCCCAAAGAAATAACTAAGTAAATGAAAAATCAAAAGATTTGCTTACCGATCAATCAGATCGTGAGCTTCAGGGCTCATTTCTTCAGGTACTCGAGGACTAGGTATTTTACGGTTAAGAATATTATCAAAAATTTGCTGGAATCAAAAAAGAAAATAATAACTGAGGTGTAGTATCAGACCTCAATCAAACAAAAGAAAAGTAAGAAAATGATGTGAACTCATGTTTTGACCACTACAATTAATTTGAGCATAAAATATAATTCCCCATTTGTTAAAGAAAATAACTTAAACATAGTGGAATTCTTCCCGTAACAGTGCCCACCTAAAAAGTAAGGACATAGGTAAAAATAAAAAAATCAGAGATGACAATGAAAGATTAAAAAAAAGGGTGAACTGGAAAAAAAATACAATAACACCAAAGAGAGTAAAAATAAATAAAATAAAAACAGAATCACCATGTGCAAGAAGTAGCATATTGAGGAGTGTGCTAACCTGCGGGTGCTCAGCATTAAAGGGTGGTATGCCAACAATCAATTCAAATAAAATGACACCGACAGACCACCAATCCGCAGTTGTGCCTGAGGAAAATTGTATAACACAATGACTCTTACATTCTTATAAGATATCGGCAAAATATTTAGAGAAAACGAGCTTGATGTGTAAAAACAGAAAAAGCAAAATAACCAGGTGCCACTATGGTTTAAAAATTGCAAGAAAACATCATACTACAAAAGTAATTGTTATTACTAAAATTCTAAAACCGTTACTTTTAGTAATAACAATTTCAAACATTTTTAACCAACAGAAATCATATGAATACAACTTCTCTAAGTACTCGTGCAATTGTATTTATTTAAGGATGGCTGCAATTTAGCATGAAGTTCAACTTTAATACAAATGAAATGATAAAAGAAGATATTTGTAGCACCTTAAACTCCCAAAAAAGGCTATACAAACCATGTCCTGTTCCCAAAAGTATTTCTGGTGCCAAATAGTCAGGTGTGCCCACAGCAGAACGTTTCTTCCGCCTTTCTTGCTGATGCTCAGATGCAATCAACTCTGGTTCATCTTCCCCAAGCAGAGATGTGCCACTAACTGCCGGACCAGATAAATCAACTGTGCTGTTGATAAGACCAACTTTTGAAAGCCCAAAATCTGTCAACTGCTCAGATGGAATGAAAGACTTCACTAGAGTCACTGAGAAAATGCTTGATTCCAACACCTCAAATATGACTACAATTATTAAACACTAAACAGTAGCAAAATATTTAAGCTAAAGAGTGATTTTATCTGTGTTTAAACTTGTATTCACCATTAGTTCATCAAAAGACATGAGGTAGTGTAATAAGGACTGTCTTTTAAAAATTCCGAGGGAAGTTGATCCCAATTACTTGATCAATACTTTTCTCCTTCATGTCAGAGAATAAACATGGCCATGACAAATGAGGCAAGAAATTTATGGTACATCATGGAAAAGGCATTAAGAAGAAAAATACTGCATTTTGAGACAAGAAATTTATGACACCTTATGGCATGCTAGAGCAAAATGCTAAAAACTCAAAAAGAAGTTTATCTAAATTTAAATACTACCATTGGACCATTACCTATCAGCTTAAACTTGTGGGATCAGTGGTTTCTCAAAATTGTAATAGAGCCAGTTTGGCTAAGAGGTCTTGTGTTTGAATCCCCTTATTGTATTAATTATCTTTATTTGATAATACACAAATAGAAGCTAGAAGATTGTATCAATAAATGCAAAAGGATTGGAGATATATAAGCAGACTAGATGTCTATAGAGAAAATAGGAAACAACAAAAAATAAAATCCCCTCATTGTCTTAATAAGGTTCTAAAAGGTTGTATTTGTGCTTGTGTGTGCTTGTGAGTTAATCAAGAATTGTACATGAGGGCACAAAAGAACTTAAAGACTATCAATTTGGAACATTATATTACCTGTTTAAACTTTTAAAAACAGCAGTTTATCAACAGAATGGATATAAACCAGAACAGAAATTCAGGGATAGATACACACACTGCAGACTCTGCAATGTTTACTCAAAAAATTGGCATCTTACAAGAGAATAAGGTACTATGACTGACTTTTGTCTAAACAAGCAATTAAGGCTATACGCCACCTTAGAATTGTCAATTCAAAATTACCGAAAAATAAATAGACAGATACACACACCACAGGTTCTGTAATGTAAACTCAAAACTAGTTACCTTGATATGACCATCATGTGCAATCAACAAATTGTCAGGCTTCAAATCACGATGAACCACACGCAAAGAATGTAAATATTCCAAGGCAAGCACCTGGAAAGAAAAGAATACATTCAGCATCACCAAAATTGTGAAGTTCAGAAAGGGGTGAACAAAACAAAAACAGAACTTACAACTTCTGCTACGTATATGCGAGCAACATCTTCATCCAAGCAGCCTAAATTTCTCAACAATGAATATAAATCCCCTCCATTCAAATACTCCATCACAAGGTACAAGTTCTCACGGCATGTAAATGAATAGAAGAACCGAACCTGATACAGCTTCCACTCAAGTTAGAACAGAATTAAAAATATCCAATTCAATGTAAAACTCTTTGCAAGCAAGACCTGCTCACCACAAAAGGATTGCGGACTGAAATCAATATATCACGTTCTGCTAATATACTTTCAACTGCATTCTTGCGGATCATATCTGCCTTTTTAAGAACCTAACAAAATGGCACAAATAACAATTAAGTTTGGACAATTTAAACCAACTTCCAAACGGTTAACCATCCTCAATGAACCAAACAGGAAAATTACTGTAAGTCAGTATAGATATATACACTTAATGAATGCCTTCCAACCAGCATTGACTTTCTAACTATTGTAATGAAAGGGAATAGAATGAATGACAAAGTAATAATGCACATACTACAATAAAGACAACTTCCAACAAAGTTCACCAAACTACACCAAAATGATACTACCAATAAAATTTTTTTAAAAAAATGTGATTGTAGGTTTTGAACGATGCAGTACATAGCAAAGCTGAATAATAAGTAGAAGGACACAAAAAGCATAATAGTCAAAGCCAAATTAAAGGAAATAGCCAACTTTTGTAGCCCAAACACTTTATCCCAAATAAAAAGAAGTTACCAAAATAAAATAGCAAGATCAAATCTACTGCTGCAACCTTTACTAATATAGAACTTTAATCAACAGCTTGTTGGGTAAAGCAATGCTGTTCACAGATCTCTGTAATATCAGCTTGTGTTTGGTAACTTGGGAAAGCACTCAAATTTAGATCTGAAAGAACTATCTGAAGCAAAGTTTCATGGTTAAACATCATTAGTGTAATTGTTTCATATATATACAAAGTAATAAAATTTGTCAATGAAGTCTACTATCAAACAGAATGCACTTTCCATGAACATGTACACTTTATGTGGCAATTTTCACCAAAGGCTGCTTTCTATGGATTCCAATAAGCACATCAAGGAAGCATTATATGCCCAATATAACTACCGAGCACATCAAGGAAGCATTATATGCCCAATATAACTACCGACAGTAAAGTTCATGCCATATTATAAGCAATTTTGGCTTCAAACAAATATGGCAAATTAATCAATTCAAATCTTGAATCAGTATTCCAACCTTTCTAAGGACATAACATTGTTGGGAGGTTGCTCAAAAGGACTTGCACACTCAGATTGATAGTTCGGCAATGACTGTTAAGAATGTCTCACTAAGCATCAATATATGTCCCTAAACCCTCGCATATAAACAACAACAAAAAAGAACAGAAAACTGAATTTCTGTACATTAATGAAAGAAAAAATATTTCATTTGGATATCAGGTGTATACAACTGTTCAAAAGAACACAAAAAGCTTTTGAGAGTATTCTTCTACAATAAACTGAAACAGCCCCCAGAACAGCCCTTAACCCTTGCATCCCAGACATGCTGTAAAATGCCCCCTCAATTCTAACATGGGACACATTTTTAACTAGTCACTATGTTAAAATAGGGAACACATACAACATGATTTATACAATAATATACTTTCTCAATTTGAAAATCATTTTATATTTTGTATATGATGGTTAAGTTCAGCATTTCTCCAGTTACATATGTATCCAATTTTACTACATTGAACATTTATCACATAAATTGAGAACTTATTTAGATATCAGATGGTACCCATATCAGTTTATTTTGCTATGAAATGTGTTAAACAGAGGTGGCAAGGTGGCACAGATGTTGCATCACAAATTCCAAAGGAAGAAACAATATGAGTCATAAGAGTTCAATCGATAATGTAAATTACAAAGAAAAAGAAAAGGAGTTCCATCGGCCCTTGTCATCAGATAATCTAATTTCTATATTAGATCAAGAAATATTCAAACCTTTCGGAAGCTGGCACTGAAAAACACTAGCAACACCTAGGTCCTCCAAAAAGGAGCTCAGAGCAACATTTTTAAGTTATATTTCTGAATGAGAATTTGCAGAGAATTCCTGATTATAGCAATTATTTTTCTGTGAACCATACATTTCTCTCAATCAGAAGATAAAATTTTGATACCCAACGTAAATTTTTTCATTATTCTTCTTAAACTGAGTTTGCCATTCAACTTGAAACACTAGATCTAGAAGAGACAATTTTTATCCAAAGTTATCAGGACTCTGCTAGAAAAAAAATTAATTAGCAATGACGTCAAGACCACAAGGCAAAGTTACTGAACCTCAATGAGCATCACCATGGAGAATAATTATTCTAATATCATTATCAGGTAAATGAAACTATTTTCAATAAGCAAGCCACTAGCAAATAAGCAGAATCATGTGAACTTCAACCTAAAAATTATTATCACAAAACAGGAAGTTTAGTTCATAAATTCTATGGCTTGTCCATTACATAACAACTGATCAAATAAAAATACAAAACCAGAAGTACCCAACACATACTATGCTTTTGATACAGCATGAATACTTCCACTCACTGTTCACCAAACAGATTCTTATTTATTATTCAGAATGTACTGCAGGACAATCTACAATCCCAGGAGAAGAAACAGAACAGAATAATTTCAAAACAATGATTAGCACTTATGAAAGGAAGGATACAGTGTGTTGTAATCTGCATCCAAAATTTACTTCTCCAGGGAATTATTGACTTTTTATTCATTGCAGCTACTTTATTACTCAACACAAAGAGTACAATTGCAATTAACAAGGTTGAAATTCATCAGTACTACTAAAAACATTAGCACAAGAATATATTGTGTTATACAAACATTTTGTCAATGTTTGCATGATATACATTTTTTAAATACTCTAAGACACAGCAGATAAATCTATTTTTGCTTTCTTGTATGTTTCTCTGAGGTCATTATCACTTTAAGCTCACCATGTACTTGGAAATGGCCCTGTCTTTTCAGTGCATTACCTTACAGAAACAATATTTAAGAATTTCACGCAGGTCCATACAAAGGCTCCAATATAGGATGGCTGAGTTAAAAGCTACAAAAAAGAGACCTAACATTATAAAGAAATTGAGAAGAGGACAAAAAAGGGTCTTGCATCAACGGCCATAGCAATCTCATGTCACAAATAATTTAAAGAAAGAGAAATGGGAAAACCATTACAAGAGATATCGGAACATGAAATTTATCATTTAATTGAGTATTTACACTTTCAAATGATGTAAAATGATGAGGAAGCAACTTCAATAGAACCTCCAACCAGAATCACTTCCAAAAGAACAAAAAGGAACCAAAGTTGTGGGGAAATATGGAAGAAAAATGATAAGAAATCACAAGAATGGTATCAAATGTAGGTACCTTTATTGCAAAAAGATCCCCTGTGGTTCTCTTTTTTGCTAGGAAAACCCGACCAAATGCCCCACGACTGATTGGTTTTATTATCTCAAAATCATCTATAGAAGTGCGGTCCTTTGAAGAATGTACAGGGCTTGTTCTCAAGCTACGAACAACATCATCTTCCAAAGGAGCATCTTCATCAATTACAGTGTTAGTAATATCAACTTTATCATCAGCCACTAGCTCGCAAAGCTGCAAATACTTCTCCCTGCATAATCACAGTTCATGTCAGACTAGCACATTAAAGACCAATTAAATCCCTTCTTCATCTCTAGTTATGAAAGTTTCAAAAGGAATGTCAAGCAAACTCTTGATTAGAAAGGTAAATGTGCCTGTTAGGATTGATGTTCTCAACCACTAGAGCACCAAACTACTCACTGAATCAGCTTCTCAATACGAGTACCAAAGGTCTCCACTGTGAGTGCATCAAACTTCCTACGCTCAGTGACAAACCTTAAGTCTTCAAGACAAGATAGCAAATATGGCATGGAGCGTTCATCATCTAATGGCATAGTTGCCACACATCTTGCAATATCAGCAAGTTCATTCATCTGCATCATCAAAAAAGAATTTTATCTTGATATCACCAGCATTTCAAATTATCTACTGATCCATCATTGATTATTCATAAGCACTGATATAACTGGGACACAAAATGCATACTACGCATATACCCCATGGTAGCACGCTACTCATGGAAAATAAGATGCAATCAGCACCTCAAATATTATTAAATATTTTAATGTAAATTATATTTACTGCACCCTTCAGTCCGTACGCATCTACCTAAAAGCTACATAGAAGTTTTGCCACCAGATACATAATCACCTAAATTGATATCAAGCTGACCCTAAATCAATCAGTGCACTACTGCCCCATTTATCTCTATCAAATTACTCTTGAACAAAAGATAATAATTGTAGAACAAATCAGTGGACTGAGTAACAGAATGATTGAGCCTATTCCCCAGCATGAACACTGAAACTGGATGAAGAATGCTGAACACTCAGCAAAAAGTCTCACATTAATCTTGATTAGAGTACATAAAAGCCTTTTATATTCTGATGCATATAAAACATGGTTGCAATAATTGATTTACATTATTCAGCTTCATGCAGCTTATCCAAGACTATGAGCAAAGCATCATTGGAAGAATGCATCAAATATGCAACCATTTGATTGTCTGGTAACTGAAGTATTCCCATCATTGCAGGTAATAGTAACCTTACTTAAAGGAATTCCCAAGATAAAGAGATGGGGAAGCCAAATTCATGACCGATATTATTTTCTAAATGGTGTTTTCTAAACTTTTTTCTAAGAGTAAAACATTGTTTTAGATAAGGATAAAAAGGTCCTGTCATTGATTAAAAAAGCGAATTCATACCATCTGCAGAGAACATATATTCAAAAGTAAAAGTTAAAAACACCAAAATGCTGCTTCTAAGTTTTCTTTATAAAGTTAAAAGAAGAAAAAATTGTCTTCTCCAAGTCATTTTGCAAAAACGTCAACCAAACATGTTTTTCCTATTTTCATTTTGGAAAACAGAAAAAGCATGTAAGAACACCATACCACACACCACGTAAGATTTCTTTCGTTTTGCCACTTTGGAAAATTTCTTATGATATAACTTTACACTGTAATACTAATCCATGTATAGCAAGTAAAAAGTACAGACAAAAACCTAAAGCACAGGAAGACAACATAACCAGATGACATCCAAGACTAAACGAAATCAACAAAACTACTCAGCTCTAAACAGTTAATAACTTTAATGCAAGAATACCCAAGAGCAACAACTATGCTCTTAATATACAGAATACATAGAAAGATCTTAGAGTTGTTTTCAACACTTTCTACATTGATGAATATGCTCCAAGAATTTAAATTGAGCATATACTCTAACAAATGCAAAATACAAAATTACAGAATTGAAGAACAAAAGTTGAATGATACAGATGTACCACACATATAATAGTTTATATGAGTTGAGAAACAAAGAGATACCTGCGGAAAATCATCATGCTCAGGCAAATTACCCTTCCCTGTCAATAGCAAGTCTATTTGACTGGTTCTTGGGGTTAATAAAGGAGACCTAGGAGTCATGCTACCAGCAGATGATGTTGTCATTCCTTGATCAGATTTTGAACCGAAACGTGTTTTACATGACATGGAAGGTAAACCCTTCAGGTCATCCATAGAAACAGAATCATCAGCTTCAGGAACATAGTCAAGCATGTCCTCCAAGCCTCTCCGAGACCAATCACTGAATTTTGGAGAGAGAACATCAGATTCTTCAGTCAAACTTGAATTTGATACTTTTGCAACATCTGGGCTCCCTACAGCAGTGCCATGGATATCCTTCTGTACGAAGGATTCCATCATCTTCTCAAGTGTTTCAGCAATTCTGGCAAGGCGCTCATTGACACTAAGAGCCTTCTGATCACATCGGTCAGCAATTGCACAAATTTTTGAGTGGTCTTCCACATGCAATGTTGGAACCTCTTCTTCACAAATTCGACAAATTATTGAACTACTGTCATCAGAAATATTTTGTTGATCTCCCCAGTAACCCCAAGAAACTTTATGTTGGTGCTTGGAAGAATGTCCCAGAGTTTCTTTAGCAGTAGGAAATTCAGGTCGCTTAGCTGTCACATCCGCCTCAGAAGCTCCTCGACTGTTATTTAAACTTTTCAAAGGTGCAACTTTACTATCATTCTGCTCCTTTGACGTAAGGCTTTCCTTTGAGATTTTTCCTGCTGGAACTGGAAGTTTCTTCCAAGAGGCCGTTCGATCTCTACCAGCAGGGGACTCCAAGTTCTTTGCGTTGTCATCACAGGGAGGTGAAAGAATATTTCCCTGCTGTATATGGTCTCTCTTCCAATCCAAGCCATGTTGTTCTTGACTATAAGATTTCCTTGCTGAAGCTGCCTTTGAGGCCTTTGCAGCACTAGAACTTTTTCCCTCCCTTTCCAAGCCTTGAAGAATTCGTTTATCTGCAGAATGCAGTAATCTTGACTGACGAAGCTGGAAGACATGGTCATCTTCTGCTAACCCACTTTCCTTGTGGAATTGCAACAATCTAGTACACCTTGTGAGAATGAAAAGCATTCTGGTATAAACCTGCTTCAGCATACCCGGAGGAAGTTCTTGACGCCTATCATCTAATTCCTGAACTATGCCTTCACACTGCAGCCAAAATTCTCCAGGTGATGTCATAGCACAGCTCCGGGCCAAAACCAGCAAGTCCTCTATAGTTTCCTGCCACTCGGGATGGCTTTCTGCATTTTTTTCAAGAATTCCAACAAGATCTCCAGCAAAAGTAGCCAAATCAGAGTTCACTTCTTCCTTTGCTTTATCAAATTTTGTCCGAATGACAACCAAGATCTCCTGAATAAAGCAGCAAACTGGTTAAATACAAAATTGAATTTTGAAACCACAATTCATCCATCACCAGCAAGGAAATGTAACATAAAACAACCAAAGTACCTCCACATTATTTAAGCCTCGAGGCTTCCAAAATGGAAAAGGTCGTACACCTTTAGAGTTTAACTCATGGGAGAAACTTTTGACGTCAGTAGGAAACCTCTTTCTAGGAGCACTAGTGAGACGGAGTATAGCTTGAAAACGGGGAGATTCAGACTCCTTTGGATTTTCACAGTCATACGAATTCTAGAAAGAATGTATCAAATTTTCAACAGAAATATGACAAGTAAAAGAATCTACAAGAACAAACACTAAGATTG
This sequence comes from Xylocarpus granatum, assembly GCA_019650275.1. Lineage (NCBI taxonomy): Eukaryota > Viridiplantae > Streptophyta > Magnoliopsida > Sapindales > Meliaceae > Xylocarpus > Xylocarpus granatum. Next base: position 542,257 of record BNST01000379.1, on the reverse strand, counting down.
CAGGAAGAGCATCGATGAAGATCCTTCCAACATACCTCTGGCATAATAACATCTGAACTTCTTAAGCTACCATTGTGGCCCCATGATGATTCAGATCGTGCTGTTAAGGTAATTCAAAGTATCAAATATAGCATTTACAAAAGAGATCAAATAAATTTGCCAATTCACTTTAAAGTGTTATTCAAAGAAATATCCGGATCAATTAACATCCCTCATTGCATTACTTCTCAAGAAGATAACCTATTTTCTTAATGAAGCAAAAATGAAAGAATAGCAAAACCAATGGAGGAAAAAATTTACATAACAATATGAAAAATGCAGAAATTACATGAAAAATGGGCTTGAAAGCAACTTAAGAAGTGTATTTTATGTATACAGAATCCTTATCATATAATGTTTCCTTGGGCACAAAAACAATATGATGGAACCACAAGTATAGTATTTTCATCCAGCCCAGTTACAGAAATGAATTAAACATTCTACCAATGAATTTTTCACACAGAATTTTGATCCTAAGTTTTGTTGGGTTTACGAGGATAATATACTTGCTTTCAACTTGACTCATTCAAGGGATGTTTGGGAATACTTTTACACCAAGTTATCAACCATAGACTTAACAAGTCTAATTTTATATTCGACCTTTTTTATAAGAAACAAGGAAAGTATTGATACTGTGGTGCTAATTGGTTCATCTGGTAGAACTTCTTAAGATGGTACAAGTGGTAGGGGCTCAAATCCTGCTCAAATTGGGTTGGGCAGGGGTTTGGTTCATTTAATGTAATATTTAAGAACAAAAATAAAATAAAAGGAATGAAATATCACCATCACCAAATACATAGTTTCAACTTCCCCTTAACAGTAAACATTCAAAGAAAACACAGAGATAGAGGGGGAGAGAGAGAGAGAGAGAGAGCAAGAGAATGATGTGGAGTCAAGGACAGAGAAATAACAATCAGACTGTGCCGCAAACTAATGGTAACTGTCCAAAAACATCTTTAGGGCAGACATTAAAAGCAAAGGGCAAAAGAGGGAGGTGATGAGGAGCCAAGGACAGAGAAAACCATAGAGATTGTTTAGCAAACCAATGGAAACTGTCTAATAACATCTACTGCAAACAATATAAACTGTTTTGTGTTCATTATCTGCACACTGCCATTCGTCTTCCATTAGTTTCTGTTCGATAGATTCCAACATCTCTCATCGCACTCATTAGCATAAAAGATTTGACAACAATTACTTAAACCATCCGTTTCTGCATTATTTCATGAAGCAATCCCTATACAAACACCAGATCCTCCAATATGATCCACAGCCAATGTTTATTATCAGTTCATCTATCTATAAGAGTTTCAAAAATTTTGCTTTTCCTCTCAATCAAAAACCAAACGATGCAATTAGTTGATACGCCACAAATTCCCACTTTGTCAACAGTATAAATTTCTACCTTGACTCAGCTGTGAAAAATAACATACTGATAAGGATTAAAAGTAATAACATGCTGATAAGAATTAAAAGCAATTTGAGAAGATCCAAGGCTTTTTCTTTTAACTTTGTGTAAATATTTTCACCTTAGATATGACAAAACATATATGACTGACAACATTGAATGGACTGTTGGACAGGAAAATTCAGATCTCAAGAAAGAAGAACACAGCTTTACATATAAATTTCATAAAATGTGCACACAATATCTTATTTTAAAATTATAAATTTCTCAAAAACTAATCACCATTTTCAGCATCTCACATGTTCTCTTTCTCTTGCTTCACCTTTTTTCTTTTTCTCTTTTTTAGGGTAGGGATGGACAGAGAATCAGATGTAAATTTTGCAAAAATATCAAGCATTCTGGACTTTTCAGGAGGCAAAAAGATCAAAATAACATTGGGATGTAACTAAGACTGAATAATGAAACACAACTGTTACTGCTACTAGTTTTAGAGTCCAACTAAACAATGAAAAGGAGGCCAGGTTATACTCTATCAAAGCTTTAATACAAGGACCATAACATCCAATTCATACATCTCAAACTTATATCATACAGCATGACAAGAACAAATTCAAAAAGAGCAGATCAGGAAGGAGAGGGAGGTTTTGGATCCACAGCCAACTCTGATTAATAGTTTATCTCTTCATTTCAAGATTACATAAACTTTGCTTTTGCACTAAACCAGAAACCTAGAGAAAGCAAATCAACAATGCTAATTGATACCCCGCATGCTTCCAAGCAGTGAATAGAACAAATTTTCACTTACATTCACTTCTTCGTAACTAGCAGCGTGATTGTAAAATTCTTAAACAACTTGAGAAAATCTAAGGCTGTATGTTCTTTCTATAAACCTTTTAACCACGAGTATGATTCATGGTCACAAATAGTGTTGATTGCAGCAACAACCAAAAACCAGGATCCACAGATAAAAAAGGGCAGTAACATCAACATAACTCGATTCAGAAAATATTATATCTTATTTGTCAAACTCCTTTCAAGAATTTACTATGGTTACTGGAAACCATTAACTCCTATTTGCTTTAAATATTCAAAAGGACAGCATTTCAAAAGGAAAGAATAAATAAATTCTTCCAAGCATGTGCATGATGAGTGGAGCAAAAGATGAGATGAAAAATGATCATAAAACCCAGAGATAGTCCCGCCAAAATAGAGCCTGGGAGGCATAAATACAAATTTGGCCAAATTTTCATTGTTTCTTCACTTTGTGGATACTTCCAGTCTATCCACAACACAAGACTTTTACCATAGCAGCAAACAATGGCCCTAAAGTTGAGATGGCAGATCACCAAAACAATAAAAAAGAAAAATCATTTTTTGCTAAGAAAAACAAGAGAATTAAAATTATCTAGATGCAAAATGTACAAGTGAGGAAATTAAATGTTCACAAAACCAAGGCCATCACAAAGAGAAAAAAGAAACCCTTACCTCTATAATGAAGCATCTCAACTGAACAAAAATATCCCCAAAAGCACCTAAAATTTTCAAGGCCTACTTCCGTGATTTTGTTATTGTCCTCCTCCTTGGGGCATAAAAATAATAAAATGTACAACTCTTCCAAATACTCGACATTTATGTCACTCAAACCACCAGACTTTGGAGCATGTTTACAAGATGACTATTCTTCGGGGAAGTACGAAAAGGTAATCAAAGAGAGTAAGAAGGTGATCTAACAACTCCACAAGCACACAACAAACACTAAAAAACTATTATACTCCATGATTAAGCTGCCATACAGTATGCATTTTCAAGCTGAGATAAAATAAAATAAGGCAAAACTTTTTAAGTAAAAGCAATAAAATACCTGCTTCAGAAGACGATTCACCTGTCTGGAAACGGGACCTAGCCTGCAAATGAGGACTCTGTTCTCTAGACTGCCCACCGCTACCAACAGACATTCTATCGGATTTATTCACGGTATCACCAACACTCGCAAATTTACTCATCAAATCCTTCTTCTTTCCCCCACTTCCCGACTTCCCAGAACTAGAATTCCCATCATTATACCCACCAGGCCTCGATAACTTACTCGCCGCAGAACCTTTATCCCCTTTAAAACTGAAAAAGCTATCCTGAGGCAACGGCCCCGACCGAGTCTTTATCCGATTCAGTCCCAAAGACGACGCCAGTATCGGAGACACCGAACTGGGCACTTCCTTTTTAACATTCACTCCCTTATTCAATTTCGAACGCGAATCCGTGAAACCGGGTTTACCCGGAGTAGATGCTCCTGGAGCTGAAATGGTTTCTTTACCTTTAAGTTCTTTCTTTTTTACTCCATCTTTGACTGGGGTCTGCTTACAGGTAACAGCACTGAAGGTACTACTAGAATTTGGGATATGAGCGGCGGCGTCTTTAGAAGTGGATTTGGGTTTTTTCTTATCGGATCGTTTCGGGGAATTGGATCCGAGAGATCGGGGGCTGGATCCGTCGGGACTGGAGGAATCCGATTTCTTGGAAGAGAAGAAAAGCTTGTTCTTGAATACCATTTTGGGTAAGAGTTAATTAATCTAAAGCTTGTATAGAGATGATTTGCTGAGGCTGCAGCCCCACCGTAGACGCAGGGCTGCTGCGGCTAACATCAGCCAAAACGCCCGGAGAGAGAAAGAGAGACACAAAGAAACGAACTGGGTGGAAAATCTGAAACCGAGAGATGATTGGTTGGATGTGTTGATAGAGAGAGAGAGTAGGCAGAGGACTGAGCCAACGAGAGAAAGAAGCGCAGTTGATCACAAGAAAGAGAAGCTACAGACGGTAGGAATTTCCCAGCAGCCTTAACGGACTAATTATGTATTTTAAATTTATTTTTCAAATTTTGATTATAATTCGAATTATTATACAATATTTTTATTGTATTAAACAAAAAATAATTTAAATTCAATAATTTTAAAATTTTAATTAAATATAATTAAATAAATATAATCATATTATTTTATTTTAATATTTTTTTTAAATAATTATGATACTGTTTATTTAATTATTAATAATTTGTATTTTAATAATACTAAATATTTTTAAAAATATAAAAAATACAATTAAATTTTTTTTAAATATAAAAATATGTAACAAATATATTACACAACAAATACTTGATTGTAAGGATAAATATTTAATTATATTTAATTAAAATTTTAATTAAATATTTAGTTAGATTACAAATATTATAAAATATTTTGATATTCTATTTCGTTAGTATTCTAATTAATCTCGTGGAATAATTTATTGATAAAAAATTTTAAATTAAAATTCGTAAATTTTATATTATATTTATATTAGATTAACGAGTTAGATTAAAATTATTACCTCGAAAAATTTATTGAATTTTTTTTTAATTTTTAAATTAAAATTTTAACCTATATATAAAAAATTAGAAAATTTTTTATATAAAAAATGCATATTTTATTAAGACATTCATTTGTCAATTTTTAAAAATAAATTTATATTTAAATTAATAATATTTTTAGGTATTTTTAAAGTTCTATAAAATTGGTACGCCACGTGTTGAAGTAGAAATTAGACAAGTTAAAATCTGTTGAATTTTATTTTAGTATATAAATTTTGTATATTTAAAAAATGAGAAAATTGTAATGAGGCATTTTGCATGTTAGAAGACTGGATTCAGAGAAAGTGGCTGAGCCATTCAGGAGCCCGGGTGCGTGGTTTGGGTCAACTTTGTGGTCCAAAATAAGACGGTTAGGTTCTTTTTCTTGGACCGTAGGACCCATTTTGAGCCTGCATTTTATTACCTTGAGTTCACATTTCCGATTACACCCATTTCTAAATACACCCAGGCCCCCCCCTCCCCCCTTTCTCCTTTCCAAAATAATATTCATTACCTTGAGTTCATTACCTTGAATTCGTAACGATGGTATGATTTATTATGCATGTTTCGTGAACCTCCCTTGCATTTAGTAGCAATTAATGCCTAACACTTTTTTCTACTTCCTCATGCCCTTTTTAAATAAAAGGCTTCTAGTTATGAACTTAACTAATACATTATTAGTATTGTTATATTATTTTAATATAAATTTTTAAATATATTTATAAAATTCAAAATAATTAACATAAAATTTTAAAACATGTATCGTAAAACTTTAAAATAAAATCACATAGCAATGCATACAAGCAATGAAGTCGAACCGTTAATTACCTCATATTTGTATCTTGAAAGAGAACTAATTATCAAATTCAAATATAGCTTCACACACACACACACACACTCGTGTGTGCGTGGCACAATGGTTGAAATGTCATTCAAATATAGCTAATCATCTCGCATAAAAAAAATGTAAAAAATCACATCACTCGTGTGTGTATAAATGTATCATTAATTATAATAAATCTATTTCAAAATATATATATCTAAATAAATAAATAATGCAACACTTGTATTTTATTTGAATTTGACTAATTATAAAAAATAATATTGGCATCCAAAGAAAATTTAATACATTTAGTATGATTTTATTAAAAAATAGTTTTGATTTGAATAAATAAATCTAAAAATGCAGCACCTAAAATCTTTTAATTTTGTAATCTTCGGTATCTTTTCATAGCAAGAGTCTTTAACGCTTCTTTTTCATTTGTTTCGTGTTTAAGAGTATATATTTTCAAAGACTTAGCCAGGATACATTTCGTATATCTTGTATTTTTTAATTTAAATTTAAAAAACAAAATAAAAAACTTAAAATTATTAATATAAAATTAAAAATAGATAATATAAAAAATTATAATATGAAATAAATAAAGTAAAATTCAAAATGCATAATATAAAAAGTTAAATCACGTTCAAAACATTTAAAATAATTAACATAAAAATAATTTACAAATATGTCTTACATCCATCCAATGTAATGTCGCTAAACCCAACAATATATATGGTCAAACAATGAACCAACGAGAAGTACTCTTATTTCTTATGTTCTAATTTTCATCGTTAATCTCTTCAACTAATACACTACTAAACAACTAAGGAGACGTCACATTTGTAATTTTTTGACTTGTTGCTTGCTATGATTTAATCACTATTATAATCGATTAAGATTTTAAATAACTATGCATAGAATAATAAATTTTGATCAAGACAAGATTATGATTGATGTCATTATCACTTAAAGATTTCCATTTCCATTTCAATTCAAGATTAGAGTGCAATAAACTAATCATTATCGTATAATTATAAAATATTTAATTACATATTACTCATGCGTGCATAACCATATCGTGAATTATATTAATTTATCTTAATGATTTAAAAAATATATAAAAATATTTTGATTTGTTAATTAAAAATATTTGTTTAGATTAAAGTAAGCATAATACGATATATTTATATAATTTATGAAAAAAAAATTGGTATAAATTAACACGACAAATAATAAAAATTAATATATTGACGTGTGTTCTCGTGTATTATTAAACATCGTTTGTAGTTAATAAATACAATGCATCAAACTTCGAGAGCTCAACAGTTAGTAATTATCAAATATTTAACCAATGTGTCTTCAAAGTATGCACAACAATGGAATATTTTAATCATTTGAATAAGGGGCGATGACGTATTTGTTACGCAGAGACGAATACATTATGCACTTATTCGTGAAAACTTAAAAGATCATGGACCCGAATGAAATTAGCCCGTTATAATTAAAAGAAAGAATCATAAAATAGTTATTAATTATTTTTTTATAAAAAATACAAATAAATAAATGAGAGAGTGGGAGGTTGATTTGAAACTCTATCGGGAATCTCTTCTCTTCACGTGAACGAGAGGCCGAAAGGTGCCGACATATCACTCACTCACCCAAATAGACCAGACACAGCTCTGGTTTTGTGTTGTCGTTACTTGTCGCATGTGTTTTTAATACGGCACGGGGAACGTGTGTTTTGACCTCATCTTTCCGCGATGGTGACTGGGCCCCAAATTTGAAATAACAATACAAGTCACTTTTGCCAGAATACAAAAATGGAAAATAAATTAAATTAAACTTAGGAATTACAATAAATTACAGGGGCTAATTTGATAATTGACCACCTTTTTTTTTAATTTTTCCGCAGCCCACATGCAGTATTATTTAATTAATATTTATTTATATTCAAAGCGTGTCACTCACGCTCTGTCTACTTTTGTTTTGGACCACAACTCTCTTTTAAAAAAAAAGAATTTTAGAAAACTCTGGACCATAACAGAGCAACATTTGAAAACGACTTTATTTAAAATTTAAATAAATAAATAAATAATATATAATAAATATAAAAAATATATATATATATATATATATATATATATCATTTTTCTAGGGCCACGTGATGCTGAATTTAAAATAATAATAATAATAATAATAATAATGTGACTTGAAATTATTGATTGCCATCTGTTATTTCCAAATTAGTGATGTTGATATTGAAAGTTTGAAATTTGATTCAAATTAGGACCACGTGTTATTTTTCTTTTCTTTCACTTTCTACAACATCAATGGACCGCCTCGTAAATTTAATATTCTACAGTCTTTTTAATTAATAAAATACACCTAAAAAATTTTTATTACGTTTATATTTTAATTTTATAAAAAATAAAAAAATTATTTTATTTATATCTCACTTTTTATAAATTCACGTAAATTTTTTATCTGATACCGTACAAAATTATGGTAGAATTTATTTATAATATTATCGTTAGACTGTTGTTAATTAATTATTTAGATTTTTAGACAAGTGATTTTAATTATTTTTTTAATATTAATTAATTATTATTTTTTTTTGAAAAAAAAGAATATAAAGAGCTTACAATTGATGAAGCTGTTGAGAGGATATAGAAAAGGTAGCAAGAGACATGCATTTTAAAATTGAGATTCCTTTTGTCCACAAAAAATATGCTAATGGCATTTGTTATATCTTGAGATATTGTAATCCCCAAAATATTATATTTTATATGATTTTGGATTATTTTAATTTAATTTTAATATTTTTTTTACAAAATTTTTAATTAAATTACTCAACCCATTTTTATTTAATATTCCTCTTTTGAATTTATTTAAACTAATTTATTGACCTAAAAAAATAAAAAAAAATAAATATTTTTATTAAAAGAAAATAAATAATTCAATTTTTACTAATTTTACATTTATTAATTCAAATTCATGGTCGCTAACCCCTGTTTGATGTGTGCAAGGATTACCTAATCATGAATGCCGACTTATACTTTGGACTTCAAATTGGCGGGCACACAATATTATATTGCAGACGCACACCTTCTTCAAATTCAAGCACTTGACTGTGGGGACCACTCACAATTATGAAGGGATAATAACATACAGGTCCCTATTGTTTATGTTTTACTGTTATTCATACATTTATGTCAAAGAAATCATTAACATTCTCGTAATATCGAATCTAGATTCAATTAAGCATTGTTTTAGTTAGTTAAGTTCAGTACAAATTACGGTTGGGAACGTATTATAGACAGAAATGAACAAAAGATTTCTTTATTTACAAAATAAAAAAATATTAGGGACCTAAAAGTTATTTTCTATAAATAAAAAAAAATCAGAAAGCTAGGGAAGTTTTCCTCGGGAAACGTTCACGAGTAACAAGATATAAAATGATCACAAGTCCGGCCACGTGTCAGCTCCACCGTCGCTTGATATCCCCAAGGCTTACCCTTCACACGCCAATCTTTAAGTTGTGTCACGCACGTGGTCTCTCATCGGCAAAAACCAGTCATGCCACCGGTCCCTCCGGTCACGTCTTGTTCTCACATGTGATTATAACGTCGAAAATTCCCGAGCTCTCAATTTTGAAAGTCCCCTCTTCTTTCTTATTCCACTCTCTCTCTCTCTCTCGCTCGAGAGGCTGAAAATTTCCCGTCGTTTTTGATTGCAATATTGAAGGTTTCTTCTTTGAATCAGCTGCTGTTGTTGTGGTTTGATTTTTTACTGTATTCTGAGATGGAAAGAGATTTCTTGGGTTTGTGTGCGAAAGCTGCCCCGGTTACGGTGAAAGAGGAGAGCAGCGATGGCTCTAAGGATTCAGGTATTCTTTTATTGTTTTGGTTTTTAATGTATTTTTCTGAAATTCTGTTTAAATTTGTATACTCTGTTTGTTCTACGATGGCTTTTTATAGTTTTTTGATCTCAATTATGTGTGTTTCCACTGTTTGCTATTGAGTTTTTGGATTTTCTGATGAAATTAATCCGTAAAACCTATTTGTGGTTTGATCTCATTATAATTGAGCTCTGACGCCATTTTTCACAATTTGTGGCGTGCTGTTAATTTTCATCCTTTTTCTCAAGAACCAAACAAGGGCTAGAGAAAGCTCCCTAACAAGAGACCCGATGAGAAAAATACTTTTCTTTCGTTTTTAGTAATTAAAAAAGATATAAAAAATCAAGGTACAACACACCGAGTTCATGAGGTACAAGTACTACACAGCGTTACTAAGCTTATTTTAGTTAAAGGCGTGTAAAGTGGACTCAAAGCATCTACTGTTTAAAAGTTAAAATACTCGTGATTTTCACTTTTTTATTTTTTATAATTAATCCCTGGCTTATCGCTAACATGCGCCACGAGTGTTCAGCCCAAGATCGGTTGGTCAAAGTCAAAATGGAGTAAACTGGTAGGAGGGTTGGTGAAAAATAATTCCCACCCCCCTCCCTCCTATTTGTTGGAGTGGATGAGGGGTGGCTTTATTGCAATTATGTATGATCATCATGTCTCAATTAACGTGTCATGTTGAGTTGTCTATTTAATTAAAATAATAATAAAAAATATTTAATTCATGTAGTGCCAGACCAGCTGCTACCACGTTTAATATAAACTATTGCCTAATTTGAATGAATTTTAAAAGTTAAATAAAATAAATGGTACACTGTGATTAAAAAATGTTCTTAGGAATTAAATATTACTAATTATTAACTTATTCAACTTTATATAGAAGCGAAGCATCTTGACAGGCAACCACCCACTTCTGTTATATTATAGTAATATGATTACCTGAAGAAATGTAAAGGGTTGATTGTTGAAGTCCCCTAGTAACGGCCGTGCTGCTGAAATTTTATTGCCCTGATTAATTGGTCTCTTTTCTCCTTCTTTGGGAAATGATATAATAAAGAAGACAAATTATATTGGCTGATTTGAAATAAGAGATATGGCAGTGTTCACATTAGCATGATGTATATGAATTATGTAAGATTGTTTTAGGTTGCCGAAAATATTGCGCTCCCACCTCTACATTTGTATTGGGGCAAACGATTTTGAGAAACTTTGTTCTTTATGATTCTATGTTCACCAGGAAAATCAAGATTGTTTTCAGCAAATCTATCTAAAATCTTGTCCTTGCACCAAAAAATTGTCAAATTTGTATTTACTGCTTAGTTTAAGGTATTTCAACTATTTGTTATAGATGTTCTAAATGTTGGAATTTTTTTTTGTTTAAATTTTTTTATTTTTATAATTTAAGTTTGTTCGCATCAGATCTCAAGTTTGGCAGGGAACTGCATTTGTAGACTTGACTAATAGGTATTGTTTTCCATTTGTTGTTTGTTTATGTAGCACCGACAAAGGGTTCAGGGATGCAATTGTCTTTCTCAAACAAGGTTTCTGCAATTCCTCAATTTCTTTCTTTCAAGCCTGCTCAGGAGGATAGGCCAAGAAAGATTGTTCATGACCCTCTTGTCTCATCTGGGTTTATGTCCATATCAAATGCTGATGCTTTTGATTCCAACCAGAAAGCTTACTCTGGTGTGTTCCAGGTATGTTCTTGTCACCGCTCATTTCAGTGCTGAAATTTTCTACAGTACTTACATCACACGTGTATATAGATATTAATATTTTCTAAATGTCAAGAAAGTGGAATTCAGCTACAATAGGCATTTGATGCTTGCATCTCTATTTGGGTATTGGTTTGTAAACATTTGTCTCTTGTTAATTACTAAAGAATTTCAGAATGGAGCGAAGCTCGAACCTTGTTCTTGATCATTATACATGTTTTTGAAGTTTGAATTAGCATCAACTAATTTCCCTTTTTGTTGGGGTAGAAAAACATGATTCTTGATAAGCCAGTAGGAAACCACAGTGCAATGTCAACCTATGTTCTTCAACAACACTTTGATGCAAACCAAGCCCATCGGATGCAGGAAGTTAGGATGTTCCCTGTCTCTAGCCGACCAAATCAAATGATGACGGTATCTATGAGCTCTCCTGTGTTGCAGTCTCACCTCACCTCCCCTGGACAAAATGTTGCTGGTAATCCCATAAACCCTCCGCCTCTTGGAGCAGTTTCAGTCATATCCCCTGTTTCTGTTCATCCCGCTAGTAGTCCCATTATTGGTACCACCGAGCTTAGGTATTTCATTTTCTTTGAAATGCAGTTTATTTGTTATCAAGGTAAAGCCATTGGATTGAAACAATGTGATTGCTAAGATGAAATTGAATTTCTTTTGTAGGAATACTCCCAAGCCTAATGGGGCACCTGCTCAGTTGACCATCTTTTATAATGGTTGTGTGTGTGTATATGATGACGTGTCTCCTGAGAAGGTATGGCTATTCCTGCATTGTACCTGTTTCATGACCTTGTTTATATCTTTTGCTGGAATACATGTTGGTAGTTCTTTTATTTATTTTTTCTTTTCTTTTCTATCCAGGCTCAGGCTATCATGTTACTGGCTGGCAATGGGTCTACTGCAACTCAGAATAAGACAGTTCCCACAACTACCCAGGTGCAGGCATCAATTCCCCGGCCATCTGTTGGTGATGGTTTTGTTTGGAACCATTCTCATACTGCATCACCAAGCACCCGCCTTCAAAGCCCAATTTCTGTGACCACTCGTGTTTGTTCTCAGTCAGCTGGGTTACCTTGTATTATTAATGAAACAACAATGACAAAGCCAATAACAGTTATAGCACCGTCTAATAACCAACTGGAACCTGCCAAAGCAGTTAGCTCGGTAGGATCTTCTACAACTTTGGTTCCATCTGGTAAGTCATAACCTTTTTACCATACATATTTTAAATTATTTGATTAAAAGGACTTCTATAATTCCTATGGTACTTAAACCTTTTCATTTCCTTAAATTACACATTTCTTGTGTTAAACATTTTAATATCATTGTAACAAGACCACTCAATTCTTATTTGCAGTTGCTGTGCCTCAGGCTCCTAAAGCATCCTTGGCTCGTTTCCTGCAGAAGCGCAAGGAAAGGTATGTACCAGTACTTTAAATTTGAGTTATTTTAGTTCCTGTGAGATTATTCGCTACTGTTTTGAGTTGGCCTTGTAATTACCTGCAATGTAGAGATGGGCAACTGTTTGAAAGATGTTCAAAAGGCATTTTTCTTTCATGTTTGCTGGCCCAGGACCCATCAAGGTCTTGGGACATTTATGGAAATTGAAAGCAAATAAACTCCGCATATAGCTGAGAATATCTGAACACGGTTGTAAGTTGGTATTGATGAGAAGGCTGAAACACTGGCATTGCATGATGATACATACATTAAGCTCTGGGCTTCTCTATGCAGAAACTATTCAAAATTTTAACTCTTTGATGATGAAACTGTGGGGCTTTGGGTACTATTATAGTTTTTCGTAGTCTGCTTTCCAAATGTCAAATTCAGTCGTTAATACAAACAGTGTGACATATGAGTCCTATATAACTTGACAAATGATGGGAGCTTCTACCTGTTAATTCTATCTGGTTAACTTGGGTACTATCTGAACTTGTTCTTTACCATAATGCAAACTTAATTATCTCAGCATAAATTATGTTGTGTAATTTCAGGGTGAAGAGCACTTCGCCCTATGATGTCACCAAGAAATCTCCAGACTGCAGTAGCCCTAGGTCTGATGGTTTAAGTGTCTCTGTCAGTTCCCCGGGCTCCAGTCTTCTTCCAGCTATCAATTAGCAGTGAAGGGTGACTCCAGACTCTGACATGAGAGATTCAAACAAAATCACACCACACTTGTAAGAAGAAACCTTTTTCAACAGTATTTTTGCTCAACTGTAAGGTCAATTCTTTCAAAATCATTAAAATTTAGCTCCGTAGATATATGATGATATATTTTTGTATGTTCGTTTTGTTTTGTAATTGGAATTATTTTTTTCCAATAACAGAATGAATTGACCACCCTCGTTGTAACTTCATGTTACACTTATTTCCATTATGTGGTACAAGTATTTTACATATATGGGAATTATATTTTTGTTTCATTGTTGTCTCTCTGTATTTACTTATTGTAGCCTCTGCCAAGGAAGTAGAACAAGGTTATTCATAGCAGAAATGCTTTTGTGTTGTATGGAAAATATAATTACGTGGATATCTTGTATCAACAATTTGCATTTAAAGAGCATTTGAACAAGGTTTTGATGGTTGTGAGGTGAGTTTGAGAATCACCCCAGATTAATATATTTTTATTTAGGTTTTGACCCATTAATTGTTTTTTCAGTAGCATTATGTGCACAATCTTTTGTACAAATTTATTTGTACAAATTGACATTTTAGTGTTATATTGTTGTATAAGCATTTTAGTTTGGATGCCTAGAGTTATTCTTATCTTTGACATATAATCTTCATATGTATATATGTTATATTATTATTATTATATTATATGTTATATTATTATTTCACATGGTCGGAGTTTCTTAATTTAAATTTTTGACTTAAAATAATGAACAATTAATCTATACAAATTTAGTGATTAAAATCTAGATACAATTAGATTTACTGTTGCAAAAACAGCATTCTAACTGCATGCATTAATGAAGTTTCAACTTCAGTAAATTGAAAAAGAAAGTTTGAGTTGCATTAACGGTTTAAAATCAAGGTCTTAGTTTAAGTAAACTCACTGTATATTTTTTATAATTAATTATTATTTTATATTTGATGTGGTAAAAACTTAAGCGAACTTCTGATCCATGAATTTTGAGGGGCAATATTCAGTCACAGAATAATTGTCCATGTAGTAGATAACATGATGTCCTATAATGCATATTTTAGATTGATCCTGGCAAGAGCCATGTTGGGCCAAGGGAAAGAAGCTGCGAATGATCTGCCTGCCCCTTGGCATCAAAGCTAGACTATGATGAGAAGATTGCCTGATAAAAGTGCATTTTAGAGGAAGAATGACTTCATGTCTTCAGACTTATGATTATGTTCACCTTGTGATATATGTCTGCCAAAATTTGTGCTGTCTTAATATGTTCATCACTTGTCCTTGTCCTTGTTAACCGAGTTCAAGAATTCATTATTTGAGCAATGTCTGAAGCCTTCTTTGAGTAGTTGTCTGTCTTGCTATCTGTTAGTCATATGAAATGTCTGTTGGCAATCCTTCCAAACTCCCGAATGAATATAGATAGCCAAGAAAAAAAATCTGCTACTCTTTCTAAATTTAAACCAGTTCATTATTTTCAAGTCTTATAAACTGTAAGGAGGAACAGACACAACAAATGTTTAATCGGACTAAGCTGACATAGTATGTGGATTATATAATTTGCTGGCAAACGAGGAATGACCTTCATTTTCTGATGTTCTTGGAATAAAACCTTAGAACCAAATAGAAGCAGAGTCGGTAGAGAACTCCCCAAGCTAGCAGGATAAGGATGTCATACCAAAGGTTTTCCATCTGAATATCCATGGAGAATATGACATCTTCTCCTATCAAAATGCAGTCTGGTCTCAAGAGTTCTGCAGTTGTGTTATGCACTTTGCTCCTCTTAATATCTCCCAGTGGGCCGGGAGAAAGTTCCTGCAGAGTTCCATTGTAGCATTTTTTGTTTTTGAACTCGCTTGTAAGCAAAGCTTCAAATGGGTATTTGATTGCAGAAATGTAATGCAGCCACCTCCAGTAAATGGGTATTTGACTTCTCTTCAAGAAAAATCCACAGGTAAGGAAGAAAAGAGCAGTCGTGGCAATCACCACGGCATAACCAGTGATGTAACTCGGGACAAGTGCACTAACGAGCATCACATAAGCATTTGTTGTTATGAGGGAAGCGTAGAGGATCATCCAGAAGTTGAAGATACTGCTATGAAGGTTAAGCCAGTATTTTGTTATAGCTGCAAAAGTAAAACTTTGAATGGCAAAGAAGGGCAGATAAACTAACAGGGAAGAGATAACGTAAGACGAAGCACGGTAAGCATTGTGGGAAGTTTCTCTAATGAAGATGAATCTCTCCTGGATGAATGTCGGAACAGCATCATTAGAAGAGAAGAAAACAAGACATACGGCAAAGATGTAGAAATTGAGAAGCCGGTTGATTGTTTTGAAGTCAAGACGGCCCAGATTTCTGAATAATGAGGATAGTACTAGTGCCATGACTGTTAGCACTATTTCTCGGGAGAGAAATAGCTCAGGAGTTCGGATCACATTCAAGGCTGTCCGCCATGAGAGAACAGCAACCTCCCGGAGCCACGGGTTTGCAAATTTCGAACCATGGTCTGGCTCGTCGAGAACTTCTTCTTCGATCTCGAACTCTTCTTCGTAAGAAGGTTCATACGGTTCTATTGACGGACTAAAAACTACGGGGGTTTTCGGACGAGATGGATTTTGCATAGAACTCGAATATTGGCCTGAGACAAAACTTCCGGACCTGGAAATCGGCGTTCGTCCTGGAGTTCTTGCAGGTGTCCATGAGGGTGGGCGACGAGGAGTTCCCACAACACCATGGTAGATCCAGACTGAGAAATCTTTGTAAAAATGGGAAGCTAACCGTGGATTATACACACCACTATGCATGGCCCTTGGGGTTGCAACCGTCTTCCGTTCAAGGGAATTGTCAAATACCTCGTCGTCGTCGTCTTCGTAATCATACTGAACAGAGCTTGCTCCAGGCGTCCTGTTTGCTGAAGTGAATGTTTGGCTGCGAAGGCTGATGGCATGTTTGGATAGAGGAGTCTTCATAAGAGGAGTTCTTGCAGCTTTGTGAACCGGTGTTTGGGCTGCTTGATCGGGTCTGATTCCTTGGCGCTGGTAAACCACTAGTGGTTCAAGTCCGACATTTGATTCATCGTATTCCTTAATAACATCTAGCAGATATTCCAGGTTATTCTCCCCGTCAGGAACTGGTCTTCCGAAACCAGAGAGGTGAGCAGGAAGGTCAAGTGGGCTTCCCATGTATACCAGTCTTCCCCTGTAAACCAATTTTGACAGACATCATACAGAATATGATCATCAAAATCTACCAACCATACTGTAGAATCAAACAATCATGGCAAGCAATTCATAACATCTATCAAAAATTTAGGGTACATATGCAACTGTAATATTTTCTACTTAATTTTGAAAATACAATTACTAGATTATATTATAATAACTCAATTTTATTTAACAACTAATAGTCATTTATAAATGATAATTGATATATTTTTATAAATTTATTAAATTTGTGACATATCTCATTTAAGATTTAAATTTTTATTAATAATTATTGTAATTAAGAATGTTAATGTTTGATAAAAATATAAAATTTGTAGATTTGTATTAACATAAGATTATATAATTGTTATACGAATGATATAATATAAGTAAATTTAAGTTTGGAATTATGGACCGTTGAGTTCATTTATGACGAGTCATGGCAATTTGATTGTTTTTATAGCTTGTACATTGCAATTTTAAACATTTCCTTAATTGTATATTATGAATTTGATTGATTAAAAGTGACTTGGTACCTTGCCAATACTGTGATGCGATCCAGGAGCATTTGAATTCTGTAAGAAGGCTGGTGGATAGTCATGAGAACAATACTACCACTTCGAGCTATATCCTTCACCTTTTCCACTACGCTGTAAGCACTTGTGGAATCAAGACCTGAAGTTGGTTCATCGAGAAACAACAGCGATGGCTTGTGGATAATGTCGATTCCGATCGAAACCCTTCGTCGTTCTCCACCCGACACCCCTCTCGTCCCTTCGTCTCCAATACACGTATGTGTCGCACTCTGAATAATGTCATAAACCGGTTAATTTTTTCGTCGAATTTGAAGACTCGTGCATTAATGTTTGAACTTTTACCTGTAAACCCAGTTGGTCAAGGAGCTCGTAGACTCTCTTTTTCTTCTCACCCCTGGAAATGGAGGGAGGAAGCCTGACTTCTGCTGCAAACATGAAGGTCTCGAAAACTGTCAGCATCGGAAACAGCTGATCATCTTGCATTACGTAGGACGAAACCATCTTCATATAACTTGTAGTCACCTGCACACAAATTGATTCACACGATATTCAACTCTTGAACAAGATTTTCATAACATACACAACAAATTTCAGATGAATTGAACTTACTGGCTTTCCCTCAATTCTGACAGATCCTTCAAGGCTCCCTTGCGCGATCCGACCAGCTAATGCATCAAGAAACGTCGATTTCCCAGCACCACTTGGCCCCATAATCGCCATGATTTCACCTCTTATAGCTTGGCCAGATATATCATCAAGAAGATAAGCTTGTCTCTTAATCCAAACCCCGTCTTTCTTCTGCTTTTTTATGATACTGTACGACAGGTTCTTGAACTCAAGTCCTTGTCCTGGAATCATTTTTCGCGGAGCAGCAGGCGGCACCACTGCATGTTTTGCAGCCCTGGATTTGTCCCCGTCTAAGAGAATCTCCAGGCTTTTGTTCGTGCCCGTCCGTCCTAGTCTCGCCATTGTAGTTATGATCAGTGAGTACTACTTCTTGGCCCTGGTTTGCAGAATTGTTGATTATAAGAAGATAAACGCTGAAGAAAGCATTTCCGGACAAAAAAATGCGACGGCAAGACTAAAGGAAAGTTATGACAAGTTGCCTCTTGTCCTACTTTCCCTTTGGTCCTGTCGTTAATTTGCTTTGATATTTCCGGAGAGTTTTGCAATTTTGTTTCATTCTCCATTAGAGACAAATCTTTTTTCTGTTTTTTCAAAGTTTCAATGAACAGATTATTGCCATCTAAGGAATATTTAGCTTCTCTCCCGGCATGCTTTGATCCTGCCTGCGTATATACCAAATATTTGCCCCTAATGATGCGTACGATGAGATTTCTAAGACCTTTCATATAAGCAGTAGTTGAAATAACTAGAAATCCCAACATTATCATCATCTCTTGTAGTAATCATATCACTACTAGTATTAGTGATTATAAGGAGATCCCGACTGACTTTGATGAATAAAATTTCTAGGATTCGACTACAATACATTCACATTTTAAACATTTTAAAGATAAGATATATTTAATTTTTTTTCATTTCTTACATTAATTATGTAACCAACATCATATACTGCATGTATAAGAGAAAATCTCAAATTAAACTAATGTATGTGTGTGTATGTATAGTAAATAGTTGGATTATATATAGAATGTTGATTAATCATTACATCTGTATATGAGCATGCAATCACTTATTATATTTTATTCTTATCAATAATTAATTTGTATTTGGTTATGTAATCTTGATCCGTCTGATTATATGATCTATTGATTGCATGATAACTTGATGGAGTCGCTGTAATCTAAAACTAGCGAATATAGATCATATGGAATGTGTTTTTCGCAACTGTAACTGCCAAATAATGAATTTGATCAGTTTGCGGATCCAGAGATACACGAGAAACTCTCGTCCTTGCCTATATATAGAACATCGTTTGACAATATAGCAACAATCCCATTTCTTTCATCCTCAAATAATTTCTTTTATCATGGATTCAAGGTTTCTGTTTGCATGTTTTCTGTCATTTTCTTCCTGTTTCTTTCTGGTTTTTTCCATAAACATTGGAGAACAGCAGGAGAATGTGTCTACTCTTGGAAATTTGGGAGCAATGGGGAATATCTCTCAAGGACTGGACGGTCTTTTAGCAGGAAATGGTACAGCTGTTGGTGATGGTGGTGATTCTGATTCACTGTCATGCGTAGAAAAACTTTTTCCATGCAAACCATATTTGAAGTCGCCGTCGCCTCCGCCGGATTCGTGCTGTACGCCGTTGAAGGAGATGGTTTCCGAGGGCTCTCAGTGTGTGTGCGGTGTTTTTGATAATCCTGAGGTGTTGAAATCTCTCAACATTTCCACGGACGAGGCACTGAAACTTCCCAAGGCTTGTGGTGCAGATATTGACATTTCAAAGTGCAAGGCTTGTAAGTTATATAATTTTTTGTTGCTCTTCAATTAAGATTCATGGCGAAAGGATTTCTGATCAGAACGTCCATTTTTATTGTGATTATTGAAGCAGCCTCACCAACCACTCCTTCAACAAAGCCATCTTCCTCCCCACCAACACCCAGTGGTACAAGATCTTAATTTGAAAATGGGATTCTCATTTTTGTTTACAGAAATTGGAATGAGCAGTTGATTCTTAATTAATTTGATGCTAATTACAGGTTCGTCGGACAACAGTGCACCTCCAAAAACTGAAAGTGCAGCCAATGGAATCACTCAATCACCTGCATTTGGTTTCATTGCTTTGTTTGTGGCTTCTGCCTTTTCATCATTTTAGGCTTGTGAGTGTGTGTGTGTATAATTAATTAATTACATTACCTTGTTCAAGAATTCATATCATAAATTCGTTGTTCTTCCATTATTGTCTTTTGGCCATTTATGATTCAAGTCTCAGGTCAGATAGAATGGCATTAAATAAAATCCTCTCTTTACATACGACATGTTGCACGGCATGATTCCGGACAGTAAAAGCGGGCTTCCGAGGCTTGTAAGAAATTTGACAGAGTTGGGTCCTGAAAAGATAAAATCTTGGTCCAGTGTTTCGTGAATCAAAGTATTATTTGAAATTTACGAGCTTACGAATTCGGAAGCCGACGAAGAGGACGGCAACTGCAAGCATATTTACCAGGACAAGAATTAGTATCGGCAACCAAAAGCACCGACTGCGCTACTGTAATGCGCTGCCCACAGAGGAATAACAGACGAGTGTCCGACTGAAAAGTTAAACCGTTATAGAAGAAACCCAAAGAGAGTTTCCAATGGGAGTTATACATGGAGTTGCGGTCGGAAACCCTAAAAATTTTAAAATTTTCCTTGAGCTTGAAATTTTGAGAGACCATTTCCAAAATTTGGACTTTGGACATGTTCCAATTCGCAATTTTCAATGATTTATTAATTTTATTTCAGATTTTATTATTTTTTGTAACCCTTTTAACTTTTAATCATAATTCATGGAAGACACGAGCGATAGTTTGGTAGGAAGCCCAAGTCAGCAAGCCATTGGTATTCGTCTAAGAGTGGGAAGAATTCAAAAAGTGAGCTTCTGAAATCAAATGAAAGCAAGAGTGAACTGAAAATGGTCCAGAACCCTAACAAGTTCCGCACTCTCTCTGGTGGCTCGGTCTTACTCTTCCGTTTCAAGGCAGAGAATCCCATGACTCTTTTCTTCTACCTGCTCTAACTCCGGCCGCTGCACTTTCCTCTGCCACCTCATTCTTCTCCAGCTTTGTCTTCCCATATTATTCATTCATTCATTATCTTTTTTATTATCGCTATGAATTTATTGACGATGTTGGTGGTGGTTTAATGGCAGAGAAAGGAAGAGGACTGTGGAGGGTCAGGACGGTCAAAATGGTTGTTGTTCTTACATGCGGCCCTATAGCTTTGGACTAGGAACTCGGCAAGTATTTCGACGGGCAAGACAAGCTCAATTTTCAATGTTTTTATCTGTATATATAAAAACATTGGGAGTATAGACAGAAAAGGTTGGAGATGGAACCTTTGAAGTTCAGTATTATATCTCCTTCAATGGAGAATTTAGATTCTCCAGAGTTTAGAAGGGTGATATGCAGAGGAGCTTTTAATGAGGAAAGATTAATCATAGACCATTTATGGGTAATGAATGGTTTTATTGTATTATACATTTTGAGTGGCTTTTCCAATCAGATATTGGTATGTCATAGAGTTATGTTGGTTGATGCTGCTGGATTCTTTGTTCAAAATATTGCCAGAGTCCATTAGAATCTACGATGACTTGTGAATCCACAACATTTTTACTTTTTCTGCTTTAAACTGTTAAAATTTTTTATAAAGGATTCATATGAAACAATGCATTTCAAGAGCTTCAAGAATTCCCAGACTTGCAGATGCGAAGAACCAATCTTCATTTTTCTTCAAACCTACAGGACCAAGTCCCTGCTATTGCCCCTGTAGAAGTTGTTGAAAGCATTTTTGTACCAGCAGATGATCCAAGAACCTGGCACTGGTTCTGGGTTGATGTTCCTGCGTGCGCTTGAGAATACAGTCTACACAGAGGACAGCAACGAAAATGTCAATCCAAGCAACCTTTACCCCGTTCCAAAGGATGTCAATACCTTGATCCGCAGTTCAGTCATGGCGGCAGGACCATCTAAATTGTATGTTGACGTGGTATGCTTGTTACCATCAATACCTTCAAAAATTCTCCAATAAACTGTGTTAAGAAATTATCAGGGAAAGCTTTGAGAGAGACTCTCACCAGAGTCAGGAATTTTGTTATTTAGATTCCATGTTAACATCACCATGAGAACCTGAAAAATGTACGAGTTCTGTAGACCTTGGAATTTTATACTATAACGCCCAGAGTTAAGAGTTAAAATTCTCTCTCTCTCGATTAAATCTTTCTCTTCTCTTTTAAGTTAAGAAAATGACAATAAAAAATCGGAATATTTTCATTTAAAAGATACATTTTCAGCCAAGATTATAAGAAAATTTTAGGTTGTTCTGCTGATAATTGAGTCTATCATGTCTGTGTCTGAAGATTCAAATGCTTCAGGTTGTAGAGACACTTCAACACTGGGACTCGTTTTTGTAGTAACAGAAGTTTGTTTCCGTCTTGGTTGCCATGTGTATCAAACAGGTCTGGAGGTTTGTATGACGGGCGTGAATGCTTACGATGGGTTGTATGTCTGCTTGGCAGTATTCTCTGCGACACATTTCTCAGGCAGAAGAATTAGGGTTTAGCTCGTGGCGATGTTTGTGAATCTAAATGTGTGTTGTATTAAGCAACTTACACAGGTAAACTATAAATATACATTTAATGTACCTTATATTTTTTAATATAAAATTTCAAATATATTATAAAAAAATTAAAATACAAGTAAAAAATTTAAAATAATTAAATATAAAAATTAAAAATATATAATAAATAATTTTTTTAAACAATTTGTTGATATATGTATATAAACGTTTTGACACTCCAAAGAATGGCGAGAGACTCATGAGAAACGGGACCAGTTTGATACAAATGATATATCTTTGAACCCTGTCAATATTTCGTTAAAATAAAGGGTACGTTTAACCTAGAAGTACTTCGCTGTGTTTGTTGGGATTACTTTTTTCAGCTCCTAGTAAAGTATAGCAATGGAAAGTTCCGGCATCAGAAAATGCATTTTGACAATATGCGTAAAAGCACTTTCAACAGACAAAAGCACTTTTAGAGTGGAGTGTGCCCGCGCGCATTTCTAATTCTTATAAAAAGCTGAAAATTGCTTTGTACCAGAGTCGTCAAAATTCAGACAGCATGATCGTCTGATCAAGCTAAAGCCAAGGCAGCATAATCAAGGTAATCTCATCGTATGAAATGATTAATAAAGCAGACTGAGATATACCTACATTCTTAGAAACGGAGAGAACGCAAGATAATGAACAAATGTTAATTAACTTTGATGTTCTACACTGTACAATTTGTACATGAGAAAAAAATCAATTGCTAAAAAGAATACCGAAAAAGAAAGCCACTAATTCATCACAATAAAGGAGACAAACAAACAAATCGGAAACTAAAACCCCAGCAGAAAATAACAAAATGAACATGTGAGCGAGTGCAAAAAAAATAGAAAAAGAAAAAGAATAATAATGAAATGGCTTCATGATACACATCTTATGAGCAAAGGAGAGGTGGTTACCCCTTCATGCATTGCCTTGAGCAATGTCACAAAATTCAATAGACTTTCTTCAGAGAACCACTTGATCTTCCACGTAAGAGAGCCAGCAGATTTTTTTTTCTTGTCAATTGCTACAACTTTCTTGCTCACACCGGCTGAGGGGCAGAACTCTGACATAGCACATTTAACAGCTAAGGTCACACACCAACTCTCACTGGTCTCAATGACCTGAAATGGAATTAACATGTGAATCTACACACACTTTCCAAAGTTCTATTGATTATATTGATGAAAAGACACCAAGGTAATGAATGGGCGAAGAACTGGATCCAGAAAATGATGGTCAGTTAAGGTTTTGATCAAAGCCAAAGCCAAATTACCGGTCTGCACCATTGCAGCAGGGGCAGGCTGGTAAAAACAACAAATTTGCAATCAGTATGCAAATCCATCTAGTAAAATGTCTTCACCAGAGAGTATAGATTCCATAGCCACAATATCTATTCTGAGAGGACAAAGAATTGTAAAGCCTCTTTTCCTTCTTAGTGAGTCAGCTCTCTCTCTCTCTCTCCACCAAGAAAGCAAAATACCCAAGAGTGAAACAAAACTATACTGTACTGTACAGAGTGTACCCACTCGGCCCTGTACGCACAAGGGCAGATCAGCCCATGCAACCTTACCCCAAAACCCTCTACTAGCTGAGATGGTTATTCCACTTCAGATGCAAGATGTTAACCAAAAATTAAAGTTCCCCTACTTTCACATAGTTGACATAACAGCAATATGTTAAAACTGCTTCATCAACAAAGGAAACATCATTAGACCAACAAGGTCTAAAAATTGACCAAAGATCTTGTTTGCAATTGGAACAGAGTGAATGAGGTGTATAAGAAAAACATGCTTGTAATTATAGGTAGAAAATAGTTACCATCTCAGACACGTTATTGATGGAGCAGCATGAATCAGCGGAGTAATATGGAGGGGAATATGCATCTGCTGAAAGAGAGCTAAACTGCATAAGGTCCTCGATGCATACAAGCACATGCCCTCCAATCAGAAACATTGATCTTGATAGCCATGATCCTTCTATTCAGTTTTGATGCCAAGGATTAGAGTGAACAATATTCATAAGAATGCAATATACAGCAAAATGTCTACAGGCATGCATGGAAATATTATTGACCCAACAAATTCCACAATCCACAATTCAGTAGTTCAACAAATATTGGGACACACATATCATTCATAAACTTCACAAATCAGCATCAAAACTCATCTTTGCATGGATGCAACATGCATACATGCTCAAGACAAATTGCACCAGAGATGGGAAAGTCGATTGATTGCAAGCATAAAGAGCTACCTGACATGAAATAGATTGTGTCAGACCGACTGTTAAATTAAGTCACTCTCAACTATGCCAAACATCAAGTTGATCAATCCCCCCCATACAAAGTACAAAAGTTTTGAGTCTCAATCTTTTGTCTTCAAAAGAAGTATATTATATGTATGGATCGAAACAGTTAAACATATACATTAATATTTGGCAATGACATAGCACTAATACAACAGACGATTAGGGTGAAACAAGGAATCCAAAAAATTGATAGGGTCGTAAGATAACTTCTAAAACCAAGTGCAATCTACCCAATCTGTATTACATATGCCCAAGTTTTCTAATACCACTCCCAATTGGATAATATTGCAATACTACTCTTTTTCTAAAACACCTAATACAAGATTGACTCTAAATGATTCACTTTTTCTTTTTTCATTTTCTGAATTAGTAAATCTAAACCTAGAGCATACCCCCAACACCACAACCCTTCAGCACCTAAGCCAAACTGAAGTCTAAAGGCAAAAAGAATACTATTCCTGGTAGGCACAACGAATGTCGTAACATACGTAGAACTGTCAGCCATTTGGACAAACGAAATCATAGGCAAGGTGAAATTATGAGAAGTATACCTTCATTGTTACTGCACCAAAAGAGTATCATAGAATATTGGAATAAGCTTACTTTTGAGCCTCCACATATTTGTTTCTCAAAGAACTCGACCTGAACCTGCTCCAAACTGCCATTTAAATTTCCAAAACCCCAGTCTATCATAACAAAGAAATTAAACCATGTATAACTGTAGGGCAGTTACTAAATTCAAACCTAAGTACACAATACCAACATGCATATCTAAAAGAAAATACTGAACCGAGCATTGAGTTTAAAGTTTATAGGTGCAATGGTAAAGATAGATCACCTTCTTAAGGAACATCTGTCATTTGTCGAAAATGAATCAAAAACTTGCAATGTACAAAGTAATTGCCTTGAGTTCTCAATGCTCCTTGTCATAAACAGGTATGTTTCACCCGTCGCCATAGACACCCTACCCTCATTGTAAAAAAGAAACAGTTTTAGAGAAGTGAACAGTTCTTCAATAGCTGAAAGTACTAGCATACCGACCTCATAATCTGAAGCCCTAGGCCAATCAAAACCTCTCTAACATCGTCAATCTTGTGGCAACCAAGCAAACTTAAGATTCTTTCTGCAAACCACCATTGATGTCAGATTCAGCATGATGAAGTTCAACAACCAATTAAAAACCTGACTACTTAACATCAAGAACGAAATCAAATAAAAATATGCCTTCATAACCAACCTGATCCATCAGAAGTGAAACCAATGAGCAGAACATAAAATTTGTTCTCGCTGCTACGTAATAGTGCTACTTCTCTGCATATGAAAAAAAAATTACCAAAAATACATGAAGAAATAAGATTACACAGAAAAAGTGCATGCAATATCCCAATATTACTAATTAAATAACTGATAATGGCCTCAATTTTCAAGAGGACCCATTGAATCTAACCGATTAAAGGTGTGAAAAAACTCCTGACTCTATACACACACACACACACACACAGACACAACCCAATAATTAAAGGAAAACAAGTAAAATACAAAATCTTAAATCTGCAGGCAGATCTAGGAATCTGTGCCACGGGGTCAAACTGTGGCATCCTATATCATCCCACAGAGACTGAAAAATGTCAATCCATACATAGAAACAACAGGAGAGATTCTTCTACATCAATGAAACATTTTGATTAAAAAGAAAACCATTTAACTGTAGCAGGGAAGCAAAGTGTATGCATCAGATATAACCCCATGGAAACTCCAAAACCATGCCTTTCAATATACAAAAGAACAAGAGAGGTTCTACATCAGTGACATTTCGACAGAATATGATCACTTGCCAGTGGAGGCGACTAAAAGATCAAGATGAAAAAGATAAAATGCCCTAGATACTACCTAAATTGATAACTAAGAATCTCATTTACACATGAAACCAAAATACAAATTTCAAAGTCCACTGCTCTTTGCCCAAAATGACACGTTAGATGAGCCTAAATAACAGAAACTGGAAACAGCACAAAATATTAACTGAGGACTAAAAGTACAGAGATATAACAGGAAATTTGGAAAGAAAAATCCAACAAATCTAGGTTTTGGACAATACAATAAAATATGAACAATAATCAATGATCTGTAAGACTGGGGCATGAAAAAATTCAGAAGAAATCTTTAGAATAAACAGGGCCAGCTTTTTCTTATCAATATCCACATAGCTGTAAAAAAGTCCCTGCCTGATTGATTTTTCTATGGTAATTACCTTTCTCTGTACATGGAATCTTGCTCAAGTATATAGCAAAACATATCCTGCATACAAGTTTCAGGAATTCTGGAATCAGCAACATTTTTGGTGAAGTAATCTTCAACAAAATCATCTCTGACTGCATTCACCCTGATCTGTTCCTTATCAGAAATTTTGAGACGATTATTCCAACCAAATATTTGCTTCACTTGCTCGATTACAATATCACCTCCACTAGTGTTCAAATTGCCAAATTGTGATGCTTCTGTCTCGGCAACCATGCTCTGGTCTTCTAATAGTGTAACAACTCTTCTTTTATGTTTCCTTCTTTTTTTCTTTTCCAACCAGTCAGTCTCTTGGTTGAAAGACTGAGCAAATTCATGATTATTATCACCAGCTGAGAAATCACTGGTTCTTCCATTTTCTCTTAAACAAGCAATCTCCTGGTCATTACGATTATCCTCAAAAAGGTTTGACGAAGAATGCTGTTCAGGACTAACATACACACATTCATGGTTAAGCGACTGATCAACTTCAGTCACTGATTGCCCATAATTGCAGAAATCATCACCACCACAGCTGGTATTACTGTCAGATGATGCCACAGAATAGGACTCTGCAGATAGCTGCAAAATTTCTTCAACTAAATTGTGGCGACGATGAAGAATGTCCTCTTGGTAATGAGGCGGAGAAACAGGATATGTAGAAGATGAATATGCATCTGTGATATCATCTATTGAAGTCAATGGTGACCCAGTGATGTTTTCAACCCCCTTATGGCCTTGAACAGTTAAGGTATCGTAATGGAAGCTTTTAGCTTGCATGGCGACACTACCAGCTCCTTCATGTAAATAAGGTTTATGATGCTCCTGCCTCAAATCCATTCTCCCCATACCCGGTAGAGGGACCCCACCAGTAATCCCTAGAGAACCAATATGGTCAAAATATAGGTGAGCATTCAAACCAGTAGGCATATCAGCAAAGGAATTGTCAGATTCTAATATGTTTGTACTACTCTCATCTCCTGAAGCTTGAACAGAATCTGAGACATATCTTGAACTTTCAGCAACATGCAGCTGGCTCCTCTTGTTCTTTATATGATTACCTTTCCCAGAACGCAATAAAGCCCCGCTATGCATACTGCCATCCATGAAATTCTCAGAAGCGGGATCCATCCACTCTTTAAATTCCCGCAACCATAGAATAGAACGCTCTTTCTTCATATGCTCAACCCTATTCATCAAATCAACTATTTCAGCATCATCATCAGATGCTATGTTCTCTTCTTTGTTTTGAATCTCATTATCACATGACACAGATTCGCGGTCAGAACCAACATTTGTACTCTCTTCTTTACTCTCAATGGAAGCAAGACGAGAAATCTTTTTCTGCAAGATGTAAAGACGTGAAATATTTAATAACCATCTAGATGATCTAACAAAATAGAAAAAAAAATCACTTATGCATCGGCAAATATATGAAAACACCACCCAAACTTAATTTAAAGGTATTACACATTAAACAAGAAAGATTTGGGCCAATTTCACTTGACTCAAAGAACTCTCAAAGGCTATGCATCGTCCAGCCCGCCAGTTGCACACTGGGTAAAGTGCCATCACTAACACAAACTTATATATTCATGTATTAAGAGCCTACAGTCTTAATAACTGATAAGGAGAACTTTCAATTAAAATTGCCTACCCTTTTTCTGTTGGCACCGTCTCCATCGGCATCCTCTTTCGCTGGAGAATAGAATCCAAAGCTTGCAGGTCGCTTCTGCCTCCTAGCAATTATAAGTTGCCTCTTCCACAGCTCTCTCGTGCTGATTTCCTTGTCATCTAACTTCAACTAGTCAGGCAAACAACAGAAGGAAAAAAGGAGCAAGTTAGCTTCACTATAAAATTGGAAGTGACCTTACATTACCCAGACTTTGAATAATATATAGTTAGATGACAAATTTTGAAACAAAACCCAAAGCCAAGTAGGGAAAAAATGCTTTAATGGTCCCCCAACCATAAATATGTACAAGAATGTAGTGGCTCAAAAAAAAAGAGTATACAAATCATGCCTTACTTTATTTGGATGAGCGAAATAGCTGAATACTTGTGCTCGATACCATCGGGAACAACATAATGGATTTCCTTCCAACCATAAATTCACTAAAGATGGAATGGCAACGAGAAATTGGAGCTCTGAAAAATTGGAAATAATGTTGTAGGAAATGTCCAAGCCTTCAAGAGAATTCAAATTCTCAATCCCATGCAATGATGTCAATGCATTGTTCCGCAAAACAAGTTTAACAATATGGCAGGAGACCTGCATAATCCCACATCATGGGTGAATGGGTCCACAGCTGATTCCTAAATAAGATAATAACAGCAAAAGAGAAAATATCTAGGAATCAAAATACGAAACACAGCATTTCACCTATAATCAAGTTTAAATTTGTCTGAAAAGATTAAGGTCAGGTGGGTGTTAAAAGATTAAAAAAAAATTCATAGAGAATCTCTGACATTAGTCAAAGTTAGTCCACATTTGTTTTTGACTAATTTGACTGGAGAAAGAAACTAGAAGGTACTTTTCTGCCATCAGATTTACTAAGAGATTGGATGCATCGACATTTTTACCATTCTTAGTTAACCAAACTTACAAAATCTTACAAATAGATTGTAATCCGGCTTTGAAGCTCCCTCAAAAGAATTAAAATTCAAATCCATGAATTACCATGTCTATCAAAAACTTTTTTCCTTCATCTTAGAAGTCTAACAGGACATGATGGAACATCTATCTATATTCCTATTATCCCTACAACTCTACAGAATGTTAAATTAAATTTCAAACATCTTCAGCCGACCAGTGAGGTAGCAAATGACAACACATTGTGACCACTCTACATTACAAGGAGAGTCAACAAAAGGTCAAGTCAGATCATGCTCTTTTATTGGACTTCATTTTCATAACAAATTTCAGTTTATAACTATGGGCAATGAATGGCAAAACCCTGACAAAATCTCAACTTGAAACCAAAATTCTCACACCCAGTCACAGGTGTCTAGACATAACGTAACCAGCAATGGTGTATGATTATGTTTAACTGCTCGAAGAGGTGCCTGGACAGGGGAGAGGAATGAATATCGGACCATAAGAAAAGAAAGATACACAGGAAAATTGATGAAACAAGTACAGCCACAAGCAAATCTAATAAAAAGATCACCAGAAACAAATAAGCCAAAGCCTAGAGAGAGAAAATTTGATCTCAAAGAAACAATTCCGTAACATGGATTACAAAAGTAATCCAAGCACAACCAAAACATTAGTCATGATTGCTCTATCTTCTCTCAGTTGAACCAAATGTATGCACACTTCTTAACTCAATTCTTAACCCTTTGTTGAATCAATTCAATTACGTATTTGGGTTAATTACATCTAATTGCATCATCATTGCTCTCTTAAGTTTAATCTTGATAATCCACCAAAACTCAAGTCAGTTGAGCATCAATATT
The DNA here is from genome assembly GCA_019650275.1 of Xylocarpus granatum. Taxonomy (NCBI): domain Eukaryota; kingdom Viridiplantae; phylum Streptophyta; class Magnoliopsida; order Sapindales; family Meliaceae; genus Xylocarpus; species Xylocarpus granatum. The sequence continues at coordinate 511,789 of BNST01000379.1, read as the reverse complement.
AAGCTTCATATTACAGAATGACTCATATGGCCGCTTAACTAAGTTGTCAAATCAACCCAGCCAATGTGTTTTGGCAATGCCTTTGTGTATCTTCAACGCTAATCTTTTAGCAGATCGTCAAGCAAAAGTGAGATTGAGCGCTCAAGATCGAGAAGCACACTTTTGAAATTACAACAAGGTGTTTATGAATGCCTATGTTCATCTACAACAATTTAATAGATTCTTGAACAAAAGCTGGGAGTGAACACTCTAAATAAACATGTTCATCTACAAGTATTAGTAAATTCTTGAACAAAACTGGGACTAAACACTCTTAACTAAACATCTATGCTCATTTAAAGCATCTAAAAATAGAAAATATAAAATTAGCACAAAATAAATTGATACCACAATGACAAAATAATCAGTTCTAAAGACAACAAGCTTGAAAGCCAAAAAAAGATCCTTTTAAAACTAATATATGCATCATCTCAAACATAAAAGAAATCATGCCGCAGCCACAAGTCAACGATTTACTGTAATCATCTTCTTTATTCGTACCTCACTGAAAGTTTCTATTGATCTGAGGTTATTGAACCCCAGATCCAAGTGCTTCAATTTGACACATCTTCGCAGATTATCCACCTTAGCAAACCTATTTCTGCTTAAATCAAGAGTTTCAACAGAAGGAAGAAGTTGCAAGGATTCATCCATTAAAATCAGCCGATTACATGCACAAGATACAAACGACAGCCGATTCCACTGTGGAGAGTCCTTTATTTCAGCAATCCTACTCGCAAATACATGCCTTAGCGCATCCTAAATCATTAAAAATAAATAAATTTACCGACTATAACAATTTAGCATTCGAAAAAGCACATATATAACTTTAATCCCCTGTTTTACACATTTTTTCAGTTTAACACTAGTTTTCAGGAACAGAATGTGTTCTTCAAAATCCGTAAGGCAAGCATTACTTTCTGTTTTTGGATCTCAGTTACAGAAAACGACAACAACGCGCACCCTTAAATGATTTCCCTATTCTTTCAATTGAACACCAAAAAAAGTAAGAAAAACAAAAATGAGATACACGATTAAAAGAGAAAACTGACAGTAGAATTGTGACAGATAATCTTCTCCAATGTATGTCTCAACTCAAGCAAGCCTTTAGCAGCGGAAGTAGACAAGTCGCATCCTCTAAGCTCCAAATTCTTCAATCTACCAAACGGCAACAACGAAAGCGGCGTAGGATCACGCGCGGGAGGCGGCAGTGCCGAAACCACTTTCAGAGACGTAAGAAGCTTCAAAATCCGTCGCAATTGCTCGAGCGCTCGGTGGTCTCCGAGGTCCGAAACATAAGCTCGTAGGTAGTCAACCGGCGCGCCGGCTAGCAGCCGTTCGAGCTCCCGCAGCGCCTCGAGCCGCGATTGGACATAGTGCAAACCAGCCGGATTGAGTTTCAACACTATAGATCCTTCTATTAACGGGCCGGCCTGCTGTTCGACGAATTTCACCAGTTTTTCCAGGTAGCGATCTCCCGTTACGATCGCCATCCAAAAGAATAAATAAAAAGAATATTATGAAATTAATTAATTGAAAATGGAGGTTTGGGAGGGATAGAAGAGAGAAGAACCGCCATGGCTGATTGGTTGGGTAAATCTCGTTGGTCGAGTCAAATGATTGGGTTAGAAGTTGGCATGTTTTTTCGGTTTAAATTTCAAAGTTATTTTTTAATTAATTTTAAAAAAATAATTTACCATATACCTACTTTAAATTTTATAAAAAAAATATAATTAATAATTCTTTAATTATAAATTAATTAAATAAAAATAAATATATTTTTATTTAATTAATTATATTTTTAAATAAATAAAATATTCTTTTAAAAAATAATAAAATTATATATACATATTAATTTTTTAACAAATTAATTTAAAATTATAAAAAAATTTTAATAATATATAATAAAAATAATTTTATTATATAAATACTTAAATAATAATATTTAATTATTTATAATATTTTTATACAATAATAATTATATTATAAAATTTTAAAAATTAAATATAAATTATTTTTAAATGATGATATTTTAATTTAATTAAAATTTTATATTATTAAAAATTTTAAAAATAAATTAATATTTAATATAATTAAATTTAAAAAATTTATTTATAAATAATAAATAAATTAAGAATATATTTTTGTTAATTAAAGTAAGGTAAATGTGTTATTTTATAAAAGTTATAATAAAGTAAATTTAGCATATGAAAAAATAAAAATAAAAAATTAGCAGACACCTGGCACACGTGCAAATTGTAGTGGGTCCCGCTAACACGTTTGTTGATACCAGATCATGTGTTGTGTTCCGTTCCTTAATCCACGGGGAGAGTCCAACGGCTGACTGTCGTTTACCTCTTCAGCATATTTGGCAGGGTTAATTCAATTCAAATAATGATAATTTATTTTATTATATTTTAATCTTTAAATAATAAAATTAAGTGTGTATTAATATTATATTAAATTATCACTTAACAATTTTAACTTGAATAATAAAAAATAATATTTTAATTATTAATTGTAAGTTAGATCTAATTCTTTTTAAAACACTTTATTTTATTTTTTTTTCAAACCACTTAATCTTAATTTTGTTAAAGCTTAATAGCATTAATCTCATTTTTTTAAAAAAAAATTGACACGTGTAGTAGAAGTATTAGGTTTTGGTTTCCTTAACCATGCTCCAATCCGCAGACAATAACACTTAGTGTATATAAACAAAATCCCTAATTAGAACCGTCAATAATTCAACACGCCCATTAAGCTGTCGCCGCGTGCAGTTTCCTCCTGAAGCTTCTGAAAATCTCTCTTTTACACCGGGGAGCGTCTAATCACTATCCCACCGCCGTTGTTGTCATCTGAATCAAAAGTGGTGAGGTTTTTTTTTGTCCTTTTCTCTTTTAGTTGTGTAATTTTGTACATAATTAATAATGGATACGTTGGAATTTTGTTTCTCTGTTACCATGAAGTATGGATTTTGACTTTGAAACTTGATTCTGTTGTTAATCGGACCGAACTGGGGCGTGCCTAGTCTTAAATTATGATTCAGGTTTCAATGGTTTTAGGTTTTCGATTTGAAGTTTCGGGCTTAGGGGTTAGGCCTAGGTTCTTGTATTTATGATTTTTTTTTCCATGTAACTCTGGTTGCGCTGGTAAATTGGGTAACTGAACCCTTTTTTTGGGTTCTCTGTGAGTCGAAAATTAACGCAATAATGTTTACTTCCGGAGTCTTTTAGCTATGTTTTTAATACTGGTCCCTGCAAATGGGGAATACCTCAGGATAATGGCACCAGCACCTCAACTTTTTTCTTCCTAAAAAAAGAAGATTATTTTGGAGGATTAACAAACTGATTATGAATTTTTTCAAGCAATTTCATTGGGAAATTTGAAGTTATTTGTCATATTAAGCATACGATGTGTAATACACTTGATTTAGGTGGTGATGACATCCATTTCAGAAATCTGAATTGTGGTTTTTATTTTGGAAATCATGTTGAGTTTGAAATTAGTGCTTTGATGGTGTTGCAAAAGCTATAATATTACCGAAACCCACCTTTTTGGAGTTTTCACATTACCATTATGTATTATGTAATCTTCTCTGTGCTTTGTACAGGTTGTAGAAGAGTTGGTTTGATTGTGCAATAGTTGAGGTAATATCACTGCAGAAATCTCTCAGCTGTGCGATTATTGTTTGCAAAAATACATGGAAGAAGAAAAAGGAGAAAAAGAAAGGTCGAGACCTAGAGATATAAGGCGTTATTTCTGTGATTACTGTGGCATTTGTAGATCCAAGAAGTCTCTTATCACTTCTCACGTCCTTGCTCAGCACAAGGTTTGTTCTACTGTAGTTGTTTTTGAAATTATAAACCAAAGTTTTGTTCTAGTGTGATTTTTTAGAGACATTCAATTAATAAGAAATGTCAAGACTTATATAATGCCAAGGTTTGTTCTGCCAATGTTTATGATGATGATGATGATTATTATTATTATTATTATTATTATCTTTGTTTAGGAAGAGACAAATGAGGAAAGGGTAGATGCAGATGGGAAAATAGACGGAGTAAAGACCAATACTTGTGAAGAATGTGGTGCTAGTTTCAAGAAGTCTGCTTACTTGAAACAACACATGCAGAGTCATTCACTTGAGGTACTTATTAATGATTACTGTTTTTCCTTTGTTGTGTTGATCTATTTCAACATTGGCAATTTGTGTTGTGCTCGCTTTACTTCAGCAACACAACCGGGTTCCAAATTTTGGAAATGGATACTGTATATGGTGGGTGATGAGGATATGTTTCAAAAATTAGCTAGTGTTCATATTAATGGATGATCAATGATTTTGCAGAAGTTATTCTCTTTCTGAGTATAAAATGGATGTATAGTGTGAAGCATTGGATCCCATACAAGGAACTCCAAAATGTGAGAGGTTGTAGATTTGAACTTGATTGGACCAGTATCGGGTAGGGAGACCGCCTGAGAAGCTCTGTCAAGTGAGCCTCAGTCACGCACTATCTTAAAATGAGGTTTGAATCTGTATGTTTATCTTTATGTTTTTCAATTGTGAGGTTGACACCTTTTAGTTTCATTTTACTGCAGAGGCCATTTGTTTGTTCACTAGATGATTGCCATGTTAGCTATAGAAGAAAAGATCACTTGATTCGCCATCTTCTTCAACATCAAGGGAAATTATTTTCATGTCCAATGGAGAATTGCAAGTGTGAATTTACCTTTCAAGGCAACATGAAAAGACATGTGAAAGCATTTCATAATGGGGACTCTGCAACAACTGCTGTTAAAGATCAAAAGCTGTATGTCTGTTCGGAAACTGGTTGTGGAAAAACATTCAAATTTCCATCAAAGCTGCAAAAGCATGAGGATTCTCATGGCAAGTTGTTTAATTTACTTGACATTGAATTACTCTAGTATTCTTCAAAGATATTGGAAAAAAATTTTATGGTTTGAAGTTTTGGTTTCTTAGTCACAAAGTGTCATCAAAACCTTTTGGATCACAGTGAAGTTGGACTCTGTGGAGGCATTTTGTTCTGAACCTGCATGTATGAAATTCTTTTCAAACAAGCAATGTCTTGAGGACCATATTCGCTCATGCCACCAGCACATTACATGTGAGATATGTGGGACAAGGCAGTTGAGAAAGAACATCAAGCGGCATCTTCGTACGCATGAAGAAAAACGTTCACCTGAAAGAATTAAATGCATGTTTAAGGGTTGTCTCCACTCATTTACAACTGTAAGTTATCTTTTTGTTTGTTAATCAAATATGGTTCAATTTTTTGGAGTTGTATGTTTGTTGTCCGTATTTTTCAATTGAAAACCAAGTGGCAGTTCTTTTCGTCCATTTTGTATCTTTGAATTCAGTTATGTTTTATTGCAGAGTAATAATTATATAATTTATTATTGATTTGTTTTCCCTGTGGATTCTATTCATACAGAAATCAAATCTCACCCAGCATGTGAAGGCTGTTCATCACAAAATCCGACCTTTTGCTTGTAGCTTTCTTGGTTGTGGCATGAGATTTGCCTATAAGCATGTGAGAGACAACCATGAGATGTCTGGGAGCCATGTTTATGTCCTTGTAAGTTTTATGCAAGAATGTTTCTTGTGTTTTTTTTTCTGTGGCGTATGATATGCACCTCTGTCAGACAAATGGCATGTTTCAGCACAAAAAGTGATACTTGGTTGTTCAATTGGTCTGGAATCAGGGGGAGTTCATAGAGGCAGATGAGGAATTCAGGTCAAGGCCTAGGGGTGGGCGAAAAAGGAAGTGCCCAACTGTGGAAATGTTGACACGGAAGAGGGTTAGCGCTTCAACTTCAACTGAATCTAGAAACGTGGATAGTGGTTGAGTCAGTCGTGTCTCCGGTTATATGGAGATGGTATGATCATATATTTATTCTCTATAGAAAATAGATGTCTATATGTAATGTAAATTCAGACTTTGCCCGAATATCGGATTATAGTGCAAGCTATTCTCTACAGCAGTAACATCTCATGAATTTTAATATCTCATAAACTGTATGTATGTATGTGCCTGTTCATTAAACTGACTACGGTAAATCTCGTGGCACAAAACAAATGAACTGATTGAATCATTAAACTGGGTTTGTTCCATGAACAATATTAAGTTATATTCAGTGATTAAAACTTGTGATTTTGGGATAAATGATCAAATATTATTAAACAGAGAGAGAGAGAGAGAGAGGAACAATTGGTTGGAATTGGGGATGTCCTTCCAACTAAACGTATGAGGTGTGTAGTAACAACTGCACGACCCTAAAAGGGAGAATTCAACCAATTCATTTACCAATTAACGCCTAATGTTGAGAGAATCCTTACAAAAGTTAAAGACAAATAAGTAAATGAATAATTGGGAAAAAACAAATCTGGCTTCGCCCGGACTCGAACCGGAGACCTTCAGTGTGTTAGACTGACGTGATAACCAACTACACCACGAAACCAATTTGTTTGAGTTTTATTTTATTTTTAAATGTAGCTAAATTCCATGGACCAATGGTTTTTCTATTACATCGGCAAAATGTATTTGTTTGGCATGTGATAGACAAGCTTAGAATGATTGCTTCTTGTTTACTACGTTTACATGTACCATTAAGACACCAAAGCTATTGTTATAATCTCTGTATTACTTGTTTTCTCCAATATTTACTTTGCAAATAATATTTCAAGTTTTACAATCAAACGGTGAATTCCCACAGCTGTTAGAATGACTGACTTATTACCCCAATTTACTATTCAATCCACGAGTGTCTGCACAATTTGGGATAAATGCTTAGAATGCTCAATAATACTAATGGCTATAGTACTTGGGCTAAAGCAAAAACTGAGGCAAGATTCCGAAAATGTATCGGTAAATAATATGTACATAGAGGCTTCTGATTTGATTACTGAATTTAACTTTTAGTTTTAATAAAGTAGGATTAGGATACAGTAAGTAACAACAATACAAGTGAAGTGATCTTCAATTAACTTGCTCACCACTTGCTAGTCTTCTCTTCTCTTCTTCAACTTGTTCAAGCAATGCTTCCAGCTCTGCTTCTGTCAAGCCCTCCAACCGCTTCTGCCAAAACCATAATTACAGCCGAAAACAATCGTTATGAAAGCATAGTGTAATGGAACGGAAGGAAGAACTCTAAACAATTTGATTGCAGTAGGATTGTAGGACAAAGTAACAAAACTTGATTTTTTACGCCAGAAACTTTATCTAGAAATCATTCTTTCAAGCTGAATTGCTGATCAAAGAAAAGCGGCATGGGTCATTATTGACCTTGCTGTAATGCAAGTCTTAGTTTTGAATTAGACTGCTTTTGGAGCATACACAACACTACAACTACATCAAGAATGCAACATACCATTACTTTCCAGAGGATTCATTTTGTATTGGTTGTTTTTAACCCCAAGTAAACCAGAGAATCTATGAAGGATGAGAATTTAATAATTTCTTTGGAAGAAGTTTCATACTATGTGGCAGTAGGTTATACAAAAAGGCTTCTACTGGGATCAGTTCATGCTATTCCCTAGGATTGTCCACAAGATCAAAGATTTAAACATCAAGCAGAAATAGATTAACCTTCCTTGGGGCCTTTAGTCAGTTTTGTAATAATATAAATATATGATACTTTAGCAAGCAAGAAGCAACAATTATGCGGGCATTTTTACGTCAAGAAAAGGGATAGATGCATTAAACCTCCATGACTTTGTTTTCATAGTCACGTAATTGTTGAGCATATGTCATTTCCTTGTTTGAGACTCTAAATATGTACGTAGAAACCCATCCAAGCGTAAGGCCCAAAACGATTACCACTTCAACAATATTACCAGCTTGCAAAGGATCAATTCCAGCAAACTGCAGAACACAACATACAATACCAGCAGTTAGATTAAGAGGCTCCTCAAAGATCCAATCATCACATTCCTCCCCAGCATTGGTGTAAGCAAGACTTGATCAAGGTCAAGTGAATTGCAATAGGTTTTAAAATATGCTCATTGCACTCTTCAGTATTTTACTGATACCTTATCTGTGCCATAGTTGTTAAAGAATAGAAATGGCATGTAAAAGAAGAAGAAAGGGGTACTATTGAGGGTATTCTGAAAAATAATATTAGAGGACAATGTTAGGGGTACCTCCAATCCACTTTTTAAGCCGTAGCCAATTGCAGTGACGCCAACTCCAATCAATAAAACATCCTTCCTTGTGTACCCAAATGACGTCTGCGGTAGGAACAAAGTTGAAGATACAAGTTAACAATCAAGTCAACAAATTAGAAATCACAATTAACTACTTCTCCCGTTGTAAAGGTTTTACATGGAGTTGTAAGAAGCAAAATATTATTTTTAGCAAAATTTGAAGCTGATCATAATTACTCATACATGCCTTTGTTTGCTCAGCAGAATCATCTTTACTGCCATTGGAGTTCGAGGAGCTGATACATGTACGGATGGTCAAGCTCTCTCTCTTTGACATCACCTTCTTCGATCCTTGAAAAACGAAAGTTTCTTTTCTACTTAAGCATTTTGAAATAACTCTTCCTACAAAATTGAATGCAAAAAGCATCATAATTAGATAATTGCATTCACATATGAAAGAAAAACTATCTTGCCATACATCAGGAAGGTTCCTCAGAAAATAAAACATAAAAATTTCTTCTACTATTTGAATGATTGTGATCAACAATGAAGTTTCACCATATTTTCTCTACTTCTTCACACCTGGAGAAGAAATATGGATTTCCCAAATTATAGTGACGGATTAAAGCTGTATTTGTCAAACAAAAACCATGTAACTAAGACGCATTTGCAAGGTGAAGCATAGTATGTTCATCATTACAGCTTAAACAAACAAGACATTGCAAAGACTATAACTTGAAACTAGAAACTGTATCTGTTCACTAGTTACAGAGGAAAAACTCAATTTGAGTTTCTTATCATAGGACAAAACATTATATGCAAACAAAAATAGTAACTTAAGATATATTTGTAACTGTTGTGCTTCTATGCTTATTTTGAAAGCACAACATATAAGCTTAGTTTAGTTCTTCTGTTCTCATAAGCAGCGTTTCACAACCCAGCAGATCTTGAATTGATAAGGTTGAAGAGAGTTTTAGAGATAAGAAGATTGTAATCAAATTTCAATTCAAAAATTAGATAAAATTATTAGTATTACTTTTATTTAAATAGCAGTTGATGTAATAGCAAATGGTATGGTCACTGGTCATCAAGCAATTTTCGTCTTCTTTATTCATTCCAAATTCTTCTCAGTTTCCAATTTTTTTATTCTTGCTATCAGAAACTCTTGTTGTGAGCACTCAACTTCCACCAAATATATCACAAACACCAAACAAAACAAACATAAACACACACAAGTTTGATTGATTTCTTCGTAGGTGGACCATAAACATCTGGGATGGATTATAAACATATTGTCAGAAGAAGCTCAAACTATGTCTTCAATCCTAGCACAGTATGTAGGAGAGTGTTAGCAGTGTTTCATAACTCAGCAGATATTGAATTAATTAGGTTGAAGAGAGTTTTTGGCGATAAGAACATTGTAATCAAATTTTTTCTTCTGTTCTTACTCAAGTACTAGTTAAACACTCACTTTTCTTCAGTAACTAATATTTATCACTCGCTCATACACCTGTTCTTGACTTCTAGCGATTTCATTTCATAGCAGTTGTAGCTTACAACAGTACCAAAGGAAGCCTTGAAGTATTTGATAGACACCCATTAAGTTCACATCATAAATTAAAAACTACAACTTCTCCATTCCAAAAGCAACTTTAATCAATATAAAACTCACAAATAAAAAATAAAATAAAAACATGAAGCTGACCTTTCATATGCAACAAAACTGGTAGAGCTGAAACACCCTCAAAGGAATTTGCTCTAAATTTGCAAAATATGCTGCTGCAACCTCGAAGAGAAGCCATCCCTGCACTACTCTCTGATGAATAACCCAGAAGAAAAATCAGCCAAGAGGGCAAACTCAATTATGGAACTATTGAGTATCTAAATTCAATTTATAATTGCAAAATATAGAAAAAATGAAAACAAATAGCAGCAGTACCTGGGCCAGATGAGGGAGCAGTGGAGTGGATGGCTGGCAGCGAAGCTGTAGATGACTTTGCTGGATGGCTGTTATACATACACGCGCACCACACGTGATATTTTTCATCAAAACCCGGATGATTTTCTATCGGGTCGGTTTCCACCCGGAAAATCAATATTTTTTTGCATCGGAGATTTGTATGCCGCTGATACCAACTAAACTTCTCCACCGTTATCAATTTTGACACTTCGTCGATTAAATTAATTTAAAAAATAAATAAAAATTCAAAAAAAATAATTATAATTATATAATAATATCATATTAATTTATATAAAATAAATTTATATTATTAATATTATTATTTTAAATTTTTTTTATAAAAAAAAACCCGATACAAACATCACTCGTACGCGCACTCAGTATCACTCTAATGTGTTGTTGTTGGGAGTTAATTTCGACTCGTAAATGTAATTAAATATTTAATATTTTTATTTTAAATTAAAAATAATAAAATATTTAAAATATACCCGTACATATATATGTATCACAACCAAGTCTATACATACACATATGCATACATACATGTAAACATCACACGTACACACGCTAATTTGCATAATCATACAAATTTTAATTAAAATTTGATCAATTTATACACCCATGTGTATATTTACGTACGCATTTTTTTATAAAAATTTAAAAAATAATAAATATTTAAAATACAATTAAATATTTATTATTTTAAATTCTTATAAAAATATTTTAAATTAACAGTAATAAAATTTTAGAATATATTGATATATATATATATATATATATATTATAATCAAATGTATATATACATGTATATATATACGTATAAATATATATGTGTGTGTGCGCGTATTTATACCTTGGGTATTAGTTCCATTTTAAATTGACAGACTGGAAACTTTATAATAATTAATAATCAATTTGTCACAACTTGTTAGTGTTGAAAGAAAGGGGGCTATGTATTCGGCTACAATACATGTTCAAATAGTCACCGTAGAGATAGGTAAATAACATTTAGCACCCTGTATTTTTATCAATTTTTATGCGTGACACATACTTTTATTTATTTATACTCCTGTTATTGGTATTTAAGGTTGGAGGATTTATTTAACATAAATAACTAATCTTTGTATTCATTTAACAAAATATATAAATTAGAGGATTAGGATGTCATTATTTTCGGATATATATAAATTAAATATAAATAATGGAGTTAGGTGACCACCAACTATTAATTAATTATGGAATAATTAAATCCAAGACAATGCTTGCTACCATGTCCAATGATTAGTTAGGTGATGTCGTTTTGTGAATTTCTTACCTTCAAGAACGCTTGCTCCATGCCCTAACCCATGTGCTAAAACAATTACATTGTTCATTTATCCCTGCACTCTTTCTTTCATTCATCAACTTTCTCGTCAGCCAAACACATATTTTTATTTTTTCTATTCGGTACTGTATGCTTTTATCTGTATTCGATCTTCCCTGCGTGTCTAAAATAATGGGAAACGCAGCATCCTGTGCACCTTCGATAATCTCTGGTACAGGGACAGCAAAGGTTTTATTCTGGGACGGAAGTCTGCAAGTTTACACGAAACCTGTCAGTGCCGGAGAGCTCATGCTGGAAAATCCAGGGCAGTTTGTTTGCCAATCATACAGCCTGAAAGTCGGCCAACGGATTATGGGATTATCGGCCGACGAAGAGCTTGAGCTGGGGCAGTTTTACTTTCTTCTTCCTGTGGAGTTGCTGTACTCTGTAGTGACAGACGAGGAAATGAGCACGCTTGCGGACAAGGCTGACAGGTCATTGAAGAATAATAGGCAGCATGGGAACTCAAACAATCTCGTAAAAATATTTCCATTACTACTTAGTGATTTCTGCATGTTTCCGTCGGAAGCAGCAAAGTCGACGTCAGATTCTCTTCAGACGCCGGCAACCGATCACGTGGCGGAGCCGGTGGAGAGGTATGCAAAGCAGAGATCCTGGAAGCCTGCGTTGGAAACCATTGTTGAAACTCCGTATGGGCTTTGAAATTCACGTGCATATATAAATCAATAAATTTAAATAATTTTATCAAATATTATTCTTGTGGATTTTAATAATTTTATTTTACAATAAATTTTATAAATATATTATTATTGTTATTATTATTTTATATATAAATAAAAATTTATATTTAATTTTATTTATTTTTTAAAATTATTATTTTAAATATTTTCAAAGTCGTTTTAAATAATATTTATTATATTTCATTTTTTTTATTACATATTTTAAATATTATTTATTTAATTTATTTTATGTTTTAAATTTTATAAATTATTTTAAATTCAACGCAAAAAAAGGAGCAACAGTGGGGACCGTAACCAATCCCTTATTTATCGCCCCACTAAACTTGGTCACAAGTCATCCGTATAAAAGTGCTTTTGAAGTTCTTTAGTATGTTATTTTACTAGCCATGTTTGCATAAAAAGTGCTTTCGGGAACCAAACACCTCGGATTCTAAAGCACTTAACAAATTGCGGTTACGTGAAAGCGAGATGGTAAAATAGCTTTCCAAATGAAAGCACTTGGATTTCAAACTGTCAAAGTAAAAAATGTGCTTTTTAAGGTTAAGCAGAAGCGGCTTGAGCCAGAAACAAAGTAGAGTGCTTTTGGGCAAAGCACTTCTGCGAGACATGTTTTTCCACCAAACATACTCAATTCCGAAACCATCGCAATGATCATATCAACGGTTTGATGTCACATTAATCAAAACCAAATAAAACTAAATGATAGAAGAAAACAAACAAAAATTATCTACAGATACCAGTAATTGAAACCGGAAACTTACAAAGAACCTCGGCCGTTGATGACGTTTCATCAGCATCGTCAGCCGGAGGCAACACTCTTCCATCAGCAAACAACACCCGTCCATTTCTCGGTTCCTGCTGCTGCAGCTGCCGTGCCTGCTGACTCACCATTACACCTTCAAGCTCCGCAGCCGCAGCATCGTAAAATGCCGTGTCACCAAATCTCCGCTCCACCTCAAGAAACTCACCCAGCGAAGCCGGCTTAGCATCGTCGTCTCCACAGAGCCGCCACCACCGACGCCTTGCCGCCGACGCCGGAACAGCGGGCGAAACCCTTTTCTTCCTATTCTTCATCCTCGACCTCGTTCCGGAGACGGAGGCGGTGGCGGGGACGTTCACGTGCATATCACGGTGCTGAGAAGGAGCTCTGAACGCAATGGCAGGGAAATTGACGCCCATTAAAGTCCCTAACGTCGTGCTTCTGTCGTGGAAAAATGATCCTGTAGACTGTGAAATAATCGAAATTAATAAATGGAAATTATTAAAAATGTGAAATTTTGAATTGGGTTTGCGTCAGAATGATGAGAAATTACCTCGGTGTCGAGATCGGAGGAGGAGATGGAGGAGATGCTGGGGGAAGCGGGTGGCGGTAGCAAATCGTTAGCTGGATCTAGCATTTTTGGTTCGATTGTAAAGAGAGAGAGAGAGCGGGGGGGGGTAAAGACTGAAGGCTATTTTTGTTTTTGATTTTATGGGCAAATAGGAAATGGAATTTTTAGTGTTGGCTTGCGATTGATATGATTATTGTTTGTCTTGTAGGTGGAACATCAAACCACTTTTTATTATTTTTTTATTATTAAGTTTCGTGTTCAAATTTCTTCTTTTTTTTTAAATTTTTTAATTATTTTTTTTATTTATATAAAAATTAAAAATATTTTAATGTTATATAATTTTTATATTAATTAAATGATAAATTTTATGCACTTAAATGACTATTAAAATTTAAAATTATTTTTAAAAAAAATTATAAATAATTAATTTCTTTTTAAATTATAATATTTTTCATTGACTCTGAAATTCTATTTTTGTTTTAGTTATCAATTTTACCCTCTTAATTTTGCAAGAGTAATTTTATGTTTATAATTCTTCATATGTATCAAAGATTTAATAGACTTGGCTGAAATTGGACCTTTAACTGAAACAAAACCATTTTCAATGTCAAAAGTGCATATTTGTTTCAAGGAAACAAGTCATGCAAGATGAGTACTTTGAAAGGCCAAAGTATGAATGTATTACTGCCATGGATCCAACCAGTTTACACTCCTATGAAAATGGTTGCTTATACATACTACACAGATGCTTGCAACCAGTGCAAAGTACAAACATTTGACAAGGAAAAGGCATGATTTGCCAATATATTTTCTCTTACTATGAACAAAATGCCAATGTACAAACTATGAAGATCAAGACCTAAATCAGAAGAAACTTTTATGCAGTTGTTGGGGTTGAAAGGTTTAAAAACCTAAGCCAAAAGTAATCCTAAGGAATCAGTCAACCTATAAGGATGCCAAACCACAGATATAATCATCCCACATTTCAGTTGCAATGGAGTCCCGGAAATGTGAGGTGAGTTCTAGTTCTTCTGTTTGAAAACCAATGTCCAGAGCCCGGGTGTCAACATGTGCCATTGGCTGCTCCGCCTCCAAAGGCAGCAAGGATTCATCCATAGGCAATAAAGTGTCCCGTTCATACATTCTAAAAAGCCAATCATCTGGCTTCTCCCTTCGGATGTAGTTGTGTAAAGCACAGGCAGCCACGATCAACTTCACCTGTGTTTGTAATGGGTATGGAGGAGCTGACATCAAAATGGGAAACCGCTCCTTTAAGGCCCCAAAAATACGATCAGTGGCATTCCGTAGTAATGAATGCCGTTCATTGAATAGCTCTTTGGCATCTTGTGGATGATGGTCACTGGGGATTTGGTTTGAGTTATAGGGAACATCTTGATATGGGGCAACGAAGCCCGGCATATTTGCATACTTGTTATCCACAAGGTAATACTTCCCTGAATAAATGAAAATTTTAATCCAATAAGAACTGAAGTCGGTTAATCAGAAAAATATGTTATTTTGATTCTCATTCTTTAAACAATAAAAAGCTTTTATATATTTAGATCTTCTCAAATTATAAGTGTGTGTGCAATTAATTTGGTCGTCAGAACAACATTTTTTGCAAGTGATGATAACAACACACAATACCTTCGGGAACCTGCAATTTGTTACGCCTTGTGAGTGCTGAATTTAGGACCCGCAAATCTGATGCCGAGCCTTCCCAACCAGCCAAGACATAATGAAACTTCAAATCAAATGAGCAAGCTGCCATCACATTCTGTGAAAGTAATCCACTTTTGTTACGAAAGGGCCCTTGTTCATCTACACCAACCATAACTGGAATGTGTATGCCATCAACAGCTCCGACACAATCCTGGCAGAAGATTATAAATGTTAAATAAGTTATATTTAATTAACTTAAGCAATACTATGTTTAGTTTACACACAAAAAGAGGCATTGATCAAACATAATTACTAGTTTAGTACAGGATTACCTTAAAGTATGGATAAAATCTAGGATCCTCAAAAATTTCTGGTGGAACATCAGATACTGGAGGCCCAAAAAAATCCAATGAAATTGCCATAATGGCATTTAAAACATTGTTGAAATGGCGACTAATGGTTTCTCCTGAATATCGAAATAACTCTTGGACGGCTCGAGTTCGTAGATTATGACCCACAATAAACATGAATATAGCTAATTGCTCTTCAATTTTGATTCGATTTGTGTGACGTAGTAAACCTTTTGATTGCAAAATATCACACAATTTGTAAAATACTTTCTTATCCATGCGAAAATTTTCCAAACAACGTTCACTTTGACCATTTAGTACCTCATCTACGAACTTCATTCCATTGGATGCCAAATTATGAACCCGCTCTATGGGTATATAATTCTCATAGACTGCATCCTTTTCATCATCAGAGCTATCCATGACAAAACTGGCCTCTGCAGTGAAAAATAAACAATCATATATTGATTATCATAAAGACAAAAGAATGTGCTGTTGTTTTGAAAAACACAAACTGAATACAAGATGACAATGACTAATTGTAGAGATGAAAAAGTAATAGGCAAAGGGAAATGAATAATTGTATATATTTAAAACATTCAAGGCTCATAGAAAAGGCAAAATCTGATCATAAGCATTATGGCTTGAAAAGTAACAAAATGGAAGCAAGAATGAAATGCATGTCTCTGTTACGGTTATGTCTTTCCATGCCTATGAGAAGAAATCAAGCTTCAAGATTGCAACATAGAACAGTAAGTAGAACCCCTGAAAGTCAAATAATATCAAAATGAACAAGTCATGAGAGAAATAATTGAAATATCAGCAATTCCATGTGAGCCCAGGTCATCGACCCTGCTATAGGCCAATCACAATAACTAATGTAACAACAAATTGCAACTTGAAATTACCATCAAAATTACCCTATGGACATCTAAAACTGCCTATTTACAAATAAGGACTTTCTGATTAAAAAGAAAAAATCAATACATGACAAAAGAAACAAACATATCCATAGCAATGCCTCTTGACATAAAAGCTTTCCAGTAATGGTATTGGCAATAGTCAGCTAACAACCACCCCTCAACAAGAATGTGATCAGTCCACCAGAGTTCTTGCAAAAATTCTTAAAAAAAGGAGCATTAACATAAAAATATTTTACACTGATTTGCAACAAAATTGTAAGCAATCCAAGTAATACTGCTTCACTCACTAGAAGCTCACACAAAGTTCAACTTCTTCATCAAAATACATGTTGTAGGTTTGGGTTGGGGGTTGGTGGGGACGGACTAAGAGAACACAAGTAAATAGCTATATGATGAACAAACAAATAACATCAGGCATTCCCATCTTATGTGATTTCTCTTTAAACATAATATAATAAGGCCATAAGCAGCTGACCGAAATGAAAACTGACCATTCCTTTGCTTCCTCGAATACATTCATTAAATTTATGATCACTTGTAAGCTACTCTTAGATCGCCAGTACTCACTATAAGAAGTTTGATAAAACACAGAGCAAGTGCCAGTAAGCAAGTGTATGCACCTTGGAAGAAAGTGGGAGGCAAGACTTCCCATCTGGATATGTTATCATGTTCTTGCATTCAGCGGAAGCAACAGCTTATGGATGGTACACTATAAGAGTTTAAAAGCTCAGGTGTATTGCAAGAACATTAGATAAGAAAAAGTTCCTCAATGCATTCACACACTTAACTGTTACATTGCAAGAATGATTATCAGCATCTCAGTCTACTTACCAATTATATGGATGAATGCCTAAATCTAAATCTAAATCAGACAAAGAGAAAAACAAACCAATGATTCTGATTTCTTGGGTAAACATCTCTGAAGTTCCAAGACTCCATTTATGCTTAAAATGTCCAATTCAGATATAATATTTTACCCAGCTGATATCTTTCTCTGTCAACATCTTTCCTATGTTAACTTAGAAGTAAATTTCCAACCAAATGTTAAAAACTTGTACAGTTCTCAAAACTGGAAAGATCATTCATAAAGTCAAGTAAGAATTATAATTTAGGGAATGTTTAGGACTGTTGTGTTTCGATTTAATTTGAAAGCTAAATAGCTAAAGTGTTCAGTAAAGACCCGCTTCTACTCAGCCATTGATGATTAGTCCTCGCCATTTCATTTATACTTTGATATCTAGTGATTTCATCCCACAGCAGCTGAAAATTAAAAGCTAGAACACCTAATCCCAAACACATACTTAGTCTTTTTACCAGTCAGAAATGAAAATGATAATAACTTTATTTTTAAATTTATCTATATTGCCATATTCATCACATCCAAAAACTAGAATCCCATAATTTTGCTAATCACAAATACAGCAATTCACCATAAATAGGACACACAACACGGAAAGTGAGGTGCTATCTCTGAATACCATGACATTGCTATACCCTGAAAGTAAACAAACGTTTGCACCATAAATCCAGAACATTAACATCACACACAAACATAAAATGGTAAATTATCAACACAGTCCACGTTCCACCAAATCATTACACTCACAATATACCACAACCTGAAACTAAATCATTTGACACTACACCAGTCCTCAACTTTGGAACCAAACAAATATCCCGTGAAGCATTCAGCGCACCGCAACCACAATTTCCAAAAGACTACTAAGATTTCTAAGCATTTTCCCAGCTAAAATTACCAGAGAAAATCTCTGTGCTCTACTGTGAAACAGACGCGTGTCTCCTTTCGATATAAGAGAGGAAAATGTTGGATTCTACTGGGGTTTTTAGATTATGGATGAACAAATGAAGAAGAGAAGAGAATGTAACGTTACGTTTGTAAAATGAGAATTTGCTCTGACACGCATTGGTCAGAGTTTGGTGGGGGTTTACATATAAGTTGCTACTCGTTAATGGCTTGTGCTAGAGTTAAATAGTATTAGGATTAGGCCCATTAACAAAAAGCCCAATGTTGATTTTCTTTAAATGAAAAATATTCAGAATTTTAATTTTGTTCTCTAGTTGTTATACTTATTGATATAATTTGTCAATTTTAGTATACATATGTATTCCAACACATATTTATTCTATGAAAGAATAAATAATTTAACACGGGCAATTTTTTTAAAATTATTATTTAAAAATTCAACGACACGAAAATAATAAAGAGATAAAGATGACAAAGTCGAAATAATAAACGAATGTGTGAATGTTATAATTTTTATAAACTTTTAGTTATACGACCAAACATTTAACCTTAAATATTCTAGCTTATGCATTATATTTTAATTTTTTAAGGAATGAGGTGAAATACACGTGCACGCACAGATAAAATGGTTAGAAACTTAATAAACAACTGCAACAAAAAGTCGATGATTACGAAGATACAATGGATTTTCTCTAATTTTACCCGATGAAATATAAGTAATACGAGCCACGGAGTAAGTAAAATCACATAAATTTGTTTGAAAAAATTTGTATCGAAAATTTATATATAATTTTAAAATATAGTTTGTGAATTTTAGATAATATAAATACAATTTTTTTTTCTAAAATAGGTTGAAACTTGAAGCTGGTGAATTACAGAGTTTTTCTTGTATATTTCATATTTTTAATTTTTTATTAAAGAAATTATTTAATATGCTTATAATATTTATAAAACCAAGTATTTCTTCGTTTTCTTTAGCATTAAAGGAAGGTAGTTCATAATTCATACCATTACTTACTTGTCTTATTTGAATCACACATTATCCCTTTTAAGAGTTTTATCAAACTAGTAAATATATATTAATTTTATGTATTAATAATATTTTTCACATTCATCCTTAAATGTTTAGAAAATTAACATAAAGCACCGTCGAAACTCATTTTTTAAAATTTGACTTATAATTTGATAAATATATATATATAAAGTACTAATTTTAATAGAATAAGATTATAAATTACTTAACTCGTATAAAATTATAAAATATTTGATTCAGTAAGCATGTACAAACACGTCTGACATAAATATATATAGATCAGTATTATTCATTTTAACTCTTGTGAAATATTTTCATAATTATTGAAATTAATTCCCTTAATATATTTTTGATTCTATATTTTTCAATGATAATAGAAATATTTCATAATAATTAAAATAATTCTATACAAATAAATAATATATAATAACAATTATATTTATTTATTTCATATAAATTTATATATGTTTTTTAAATTAACTAATTTATAATTCTATACAAATAAATAATTTATATTTTTTGTCCTATTAAAATTAATACCCAATTTTTATATATTTATTAAATTATATTAGATGTTAAAATTTAAAAAGTAATTTTTTAGTTTATTTTTTTATTAATTTTTAAAATCTTACGAGAAGTATGTAAAAAATATTAATATATAAAATTTATACATAAAAAAATATTTTATTATTTTGGATAATCATTTAACTATTATACATAATGGTATTATTGTTGATAGGTATTATTTACTAGTTTTATAAAAATTTGTATTTACGTACGATTTCATAAAACATTAGAAAAAATATGTAAAAATATTCTTTAACTCTACTTTCCTTTGTCATTTTCTAAGTTTTTTTAATTTTCTTTTTTGCATACGATATCGACACTCTCTTTGACAACATTCACTAACTCGAAACTTAACTTAAAAGCCGTATATTTCAACTTGAATGTTTTTGAAATGCCCTTGATAACCACCGAACAACGAATACTTTTCCTCGTGTGAATTCTGTCTGAATGAAAATTTGATAAGTTGCTCTATTTACATGATTTACTTTTATTACTATGTTGAAAGTTATTTCAAGTCTTACTCGATGTAAAATAGATAATAAATATTTTTTTGCCGATTGTTAAATCTTTTTCAAGGGGCAATAGATAATTTAATAAGCCAGTAATTTTTTTCCTATATTTGTATTTCAGTATACAATTAATCAACTTGTTAACAACTTTAATTAGTAAATATTGGTTGAGTTAGTGATTTTTTTTGAAGTGGTAAGAATTATATAACTTGAATTTCGCACATATTTGGATTAATAAAATTGAAAAAATACTATAAATTAATTTTATTAAATAAATTTTCACTAAATAAAAATTATTAATTTATTTATGCATAAGTTTATTTTAATTTAATCCTTTGTTGAGAAATAATTATCTTATAAATTTTAAGAAATGTAACATACATTACTTTAATATTAAATTTTGACCATTGTGACAAGTATTTAAGTGTAAAGAGAGTAGAAAATTAGAAATCTCAAATAGTGGACCTATTTGATATAAATACATAATTTATGCCCTTATTTATGAATAACAAATATTGAAAGACCCAATGGGCTTTAAATCCTCTAATTTTATACACCAATGGGCTTCAACAGTTGTGGAAGTGTCGAGTAGATTACCCAGCTTGGTGGGTTCGGATTTCTCGACGAGGTCGGGTCTTCTCCCCTAACTTGGGCGTTCTGTCTGCCTTCAGGTCGGAAAAATTGTCCCATTTTATGAGACCTAAGGTTAATTTTTTGTTTTCTTTTTTAATTATCAAATTCAAGATTTCTGGTTAAGATTCCGATTCAGGATTTGTTGAAGAATCTGATAATGGGGAAGAACAAGTTCTTAACGCCCAAGGCAATCGCCAATAGAATCAAAGCGAAAGGATTGCAGAAGCTTAGATGATATTGTCAGACGTGTCAGAAGCAATGCAGAGACGATAACGGTTTCAAATGCCATTGCATGAGTGAAAGCCACCAGCGCCAGATGCAAATCTTCGGCCAAAACCCTGATCGAATCGTCGCTGATCGAATCGTCGAAGGTTATTCTGAAGAATTCGAATGGGGTTTTCTCGAGCTCATGAAACGCAGCCATCGTTTCAGTCGGATTGCCGCCACCGTCGTTTATAATGAATACATTCACGACCGACACCACGTTCATATGAATATGTCTTTTGGTGCACCAATCTGTCTTTTGGTTAAGAAAGCGCAGACATAGGGAGTTACAAAATTTCAGTGCATGCTGAGCAATACATATCTTGTGTCAAGCCTCATTTTGGACATTCTAGGCGTTTTATTCTTTAACAGGCATCTTAGAAATTATCTATACTTGGCATTATAATTTCCTTCAGTTATTTTTGCAGGTCTTAAGTTTCATCATATCCAATTTGAGATTCCTTTTGCTTCCCTTTTTGGTTACCATCGTGTTAGCCAATAGAGTTGATCAGAGATGGATTGATGATACATTGTTCAGTTCATATTTGACTGCATAAAGTTCTGCTTTAATTAACTTCTTAAAGGATAAACTACTTGATTTTTCTGCGTGATTTCATGATTGGTTGAGGATACGAAGTACTCTGGGCATATTTGGATGGCCTCACGCAGCTACATTCCTCCAACTGCGGCCTCTTTCTCAATCTCGCCTCTTTTACTCACATTAGTATGATTTATCATTTGTGGGCTTGTTTGTCATGATATGAACAGCTTTGTAAAGAGAGGGTATTTTGGTTGCATCATATTACATAAGTGTGCTCTTGGCGTTACTTTGTCATTGTTGTTCATTTAGGTGGTTAGTTATATGCCTTGTTATTGTTCATAAAATATGTTCATGGGTTCTTTGTTTTTGTCTGATACAATTAAATGAACCTGGAATATTAGACCATGATGGCAACCGCTACAAGTCTTTTGGTCGACATTTTTGTTTGTTGGTGATATTTAGCAGTCTACAGTTACTAGTATGATTAAGTTGCTCAAGATCCAATTATTTTCAGCATAGGCTAAATTTGAGAAATGGTCAAAAGCTTTCTGTACCTCGTGTTAGACCTCAACACGGTAACCAAAGAGTCTATGTTTTTGTTCAGGCATATAACTTATGTTGCATAAATTTATTTAAGTATAAACTTATGTAGCTTGAGTCTTAGTTTTTTTAATTCCTTTGGAGTTTCATTTTCATCTTCGTGCTGAGTTCTACTTTGCTTGCACTTTTGGAACTTTCCTTCTGTCAATCGTATAATCAAATAAGAACTTCTTTCATGAGTATCACTGAAATTGCTGTGAGATCAATTGTGTCACCTCAGAATGTCCCTCTTATGACTTTCTAGAATATATCTATGATTAGTATAGGACATTTCACAACATACATAGAAGATGGTGGATTCGAAGTGCTTGTTAGATGACTCCTCATCTATTGCACAATAGATGTGATGATTATGTTCAAATGTCTCATAAAAGGACCAGCGTTTATCAAAACCATAATGTCTAAAGCATGCATTTTTTACACTATGATTAGAGCGCCCCCTCCTAGAGGAAGAATTGAGCATGTCATCATACTCTTTTAAGTTTTTAACTTCTCCATGTAGCTAGTGATTGATGAAAAGTGGGGGATGGCATTGTAGTCTTATTGTAAAACAGTGATATAATATCAGTATGTGTATCTGCTTCATACATATCAAAATCAAAGGAATGAGGTTGTGCTTCTTCAAATTATATGGTCTAAGTTCATGAGCTTACAGTTTGCAGTGTTTCCCCCCTTCCCAGTTGGTGATGCTTGGACTCTTCTTCTGGTCAAGATAGTGAGGATGCACGTCAACAAGATTCATGCCATGTTCCATAATGCACTTGATGGGAATATACGTGTATCTCTGTTGAGTTGGGGGGAGTTAATATAGGCCCAAGCCGAAGGCAAAGAAACATTGATAAACATTTCCTCAAAACTTGGTCATAAGATACTTTCCTCCATTTCTTTTGGGCGAGAATAAGTCGGTTTTATCTAAGGCTCTTTTTAGATTACAAGATTTTATGATTATTGTTCATATGAACTAGATTTGAGATGATAAATAAATAAATAAAATATATACATGAATAGTTTTGTGAAGTTTCCTAAATTTTGTCTCCTAACATAAAGATTAGGAAATTTGGGTTCTTGTATAAATATGTCTGCAACATGGTTTTGATGTTTGAAATCACCTTGAAACTTCCAATCTTGTTTGTGTACAAAGAATATATGCGATAGTTTGTATGTCAATTTTGTATACATTATTTTTTTTAAAATTATTTTAATTTTAATATTACTTTTAAAGATAATTTATTTTGTTTATAGCATTTGTATAATTTTGGTGACCAACTTTTGATTTGGTGGTTGTTACTTCCCCCACACTTTTTCAAGATCAAATTATTTAATTTTTTCGTATTTGTCTAAGTATATTTTTCTTTCTACACGTAAGAACTTTGACATCCATTTGTTAATAAAATAGTATTGTATAGGGGGAGGATTGGTTAGCACATAATTATGTTTCTCTTTATCAGCTTTGTATTGTATTATATTTATATTATTATAAATTAAAAATTTTAACACGATATAATTATTAAAAAATTAAACAAATGATAATGGTGTCGCCATTTAACATCTTTTTGTTTTTTAATATTATTTATAAAATTACATATTTAAATATTAATCAATTTTATTTTAAATATAATTTAAAACGTAATGAATATAATTAAATTTTCTTAAAACACGAAAAAATAAAAATAAATTTATTAAATAAAAAAGAGTTAGTGTGATATAATTATTTAAATAATTAATTATAGTACAGATATATTCATGTATTAAAAATTTTAAAATTAAATTAATTATTAAATATACCATTTTATATTATTTATTTATTAATTATATTATTATATATCAATTTAAATTAACTAAAAAATTATTACTGTTAAGCGGAGATGGATTTGAGGCATGTAATTAAATAAATTTAAAATTATTATTTCTAAAAAAATGACAAATTGAGAAATAATTAGAACTATTATTAATGAAATTTTAAATAATTAACAAACTATTAATGCTTAAGTAAAATTTTCAATGGTAGTGTTATTATTACAAATATATTAATTATAATGCTAAGAAATTAAGTGGAAGTGCACGTGCATATACATATCCCCCATTAATGCACGTGTCTAAATGCAAAGTTACATTAATTATGAGAACTGTGGGAACCCAAAAAGAAAAAAGAACACGTGTTTCACACATGGATAATGATTACAGTCCACATGTCATAGAAGAAAAAATTATCTACTTATTCAAAAATTTTTGTATAATTAATTTAACATATTATTTCGCATTCACGTGAATTTTAAAAATTTTAAGTTTGAATTTCTAAATTCATGTCCGAGTTTGTAATCGAAAAAATTATATATATATATATATATATAACACATATACTTGTATGTATTTTAATTTTATTATTTTTAAAAATACTTTGAAAATAAAATTTTTAGTATGTGAATTTAAAAGAAAATATTTATTTTTAAAAATAATTATCATTTAAAAATATTATGATAATTATTAAAATTAAAGTATCATTTTTGAATAAATCCTAAGGATGTATGTTTGTGTATTAATTGATTGATTCCCAAGAAAAAAAGTTAAATAAGAGAAGTTTAATTGATATTTAGAAAAAGTATAGGGGTATGAATGATATTTGGGTGATAGCAACCATTGCCATGTAAAAATGAGTTTGGAACTATCCGCGTCATTGCCAGCAGAGGCAAAAGCGCTTTCTGCTAAAAAGTACTTTTCTTTTATATATATAGAAAAAGAAAAGAAGAGAGTGTTGTGCCTGTACCCGCAAATACTTACGAATTATGGACCCCATTAAGATCGACTGCGCAGAGGCGGCTGCCATGCTTCAGTGAAAAGCTGCAGGTTCTCAATTATTATTTACATTAGCATTTTTTCAGGAAATAAAATTTGATTTTCTAATTAAACTTTTACTTTTAATTTCAAATTTTAATTGTAATTATTGATTTGTATTATAATATACATGAACAAGAGTAGAGAGTAACAGGACAATTCAGGCAGGTGGATGGAATCTATTTTGAGATTATAATAAATTATCAAAATAATAGAGTTGAGATCTTAGCTAAGCTGTCCTCAATATTAAATTGAAATTCCTCCAGTAAGATTGTTTTTTTTAAATAATTTTTTAATTGAATATTTGGTTGTCAGTAGGTAAATGGAGGGTGTAAGTGAAAACATCCACGCCACTGAAACGTGGATGCATATATATGCGTGTGCGTGTGTAAGCCTGCCAATAGACTGACGATTTTCTTGTGTTGAAAGAAATAAGCAGTCGTAATAGATAGATAACATAGAGGAAAGAGCAAACTCTCTGCAGTTGTTATGGCGTCTCCTATAGTTAATGATGTTGTTGGGTTTGTGGGGTTGGATGAATTGAGCTTGGACATGGCTGCTTCGCTTCTTCGTTCTGGTTATAAAGTCAAAGCATTTGAGGTTTCTGTTTCTCTGTCTCTTGTTCGCGTTCTCTTCTTGATTCTCTCTCTCTGTTTTATTATTATTTTTTTGGTGTAAGTGGCTGGACAATAATGGAAATTGAAAATTCTTTTGTGTGCATGTATGTACGAATTATTTTTATGTATTGACATACTTGCATATATGCATACATCAATGGCTTTGGTTGTGATGTATTGGAATGCTGAAAGTTGGAAGAATATGATTTTTGGTTATTGCTTACTGGGGTGGCGTTTTTCTGGATTGCTGGGATTGC
This sequence comes from Xylocarpus granatum, assembly GCA_019650275.1. Taxonomy (NCBI): domain Eukaryota; kingdom Viridiplantae; phylum Streptophyta; class Magnoliopsida; order Sapindales; family Meliaceae; genus Xylocarpus; species Xylocarpus granatum. Next base: position 485,684 of record BNST01000379.1, on the reverse strand, counting down.
CTGTCTCTTTTTATTACTGTCAAAGAGGATTCTTTTTGGACCAATGTTTCTACCAGTCCACCATTATTTTGTTCAGTACTCAGTTCTACGAGTAAGTATAGAATTCTGAGATGGGAGTAGAAAATTTTCAGTCATATCAGTGTTCCCCTGTATGTTAATTAAGCATATTGTTTCTGACATTGTTGGTTTTGCTTACTGTTAATTGTGATTTGTCTGTTAAATGTCTTAATAAGATTTTATTACCAAATCTATAGCTATTTAGATGGAAGTTTGAATTTTGTTAACTTACTTGGTAAGGACACATAATCCACAAATTTGCATTGTAGAACATGTTTCTGTAAAAGATAACGGTTCTGGCATTAGTTGAAAGTTTTTTGTGCTCATATCTGGCTTTGGCTGAAGTGAAATTTTAATCCTTATGGGACCATGGTGACATAAACTCAGGGAATCAGAGTTATTAATTTCTTATTTGCATAAATTGCCGAGAATAAGGCTTGGATTTGTGTGATTGTTTTCTTGCTTGTAATTAGTAAAATAAATGTTCTTGGAGGTTTAAGTGCAATGCATTTTGAGCATGTTTCTTGGTTATCTTGGCTATCTTGGTTTCAAATGTGAATATGGATGTGTAATCAGGGATGGAAATGCATGAAATTGCATTGTCCTAGTGACCTCTGTTTATTTTCCTACTGAAATAGTCAATGACTGGTAATCACTAAACCTTCATTTACTTGTATGAGTAATTGCTATCTCGTGCTTGACAGATTTGTAACCCCTTTAATGCATAGTGTCAACTGTTAACTTGGAGAAAACTTTGTAATGGAAAATTTGTTGGACAATTACCAAAATGTGGTTTTTATACCATGTTGAAATTGAATTTTAATGCTTATTTTCATCTTATATGAAGCATTTTGAGTTCTTGATAAATGTTGATAATATCTAATAACAATTCATATTAAATTTCTTTACCATCTCAACATATCTCTCATCATATTCTTTTTCCTGTTAATATAATGCTTAAAAACCTTGTGAAAAGACTAATATGAATTATTTGTGGATTGCTGTTCTAGCTAAACAACATGGCACACACATGTATATCTTTTATTTCTATAAACCGTGTATCCTCTTCCAGCCACTATTCCCAAAGATATTTTGTTAGAAGTGCTGATTTCATGTTTGAATGCTCTTTTCCGTGTGCAGATTTTTGAGCCTTTGGTAGATAAGTTTCTGGAGCTCGGGGGATACAAATGTGCAAGCCCTATGGAGGCGGGGAAAGGTATTCTCCCATCTAGCTATTATCTGGTCAGATTCTTTTCTTTTTCTTTGCTTTTCTTTCTTCTTTTAAATTCTGATTTTGCCTTTACAATAATATAAGCTACTGGCAAACCTATTCCCTTTGGTGCCTGTAGTTATCAAAGTGAAATGTATAATGCCTGCAACTCTATAGTTTGCACAAGTATGTCCCAATGAATGATCCAGTGAGGCCAGATTGAGGACTATATATGGTTGAGGTGTAAAATTACAATGTATTTTTTTTTAAACTTTTAATATCAAGAGTCATGAAAAATTACATTTTTATTCTTTATGGGTTAACTTCACAGATGAACAGAAATTGAGACGAGAGATGAAAAAAAGGAACTGCTCAGTTTCTCCTGTAATCAGGCCCAACCTTAGTATAGATGAATAAAGTTAGCACTTGTTTATTTGGTCATTTTTTGTATTTTTACCCTTTATTATGTATGGAAGTTGCATGTTAAAAATTTCAGTGTGTACGCTTTTTTTAATTGACTCTTTGATGCTACTCTTGTTTGTGTTTTTGTGTGCAGATGTTGCTGCTTTGGTTGTGGTAATCTCTCATGCAGATCAAATGGATGACATAATGTTTGGTCACGAGGGTGCATTTAAAGGTCTTTACTAAGCTTTTTCATGCTAAAGCCAAAATAAATGTTACCTCTTTTCTGAGAGAAAAATTTCATGGATTTTATAAATTTATGGCTTTGCAGGATTGCAAAAGGGCACAGTCGTAATTCTTCGTTCGTCTATACTGCCATCACATATCCAGAAATTGGAGAGGGCTCTAACAGGCAATTTAATTTTTTTTTATTTTGAACCATAAATAAGTTTTTCTATTTTCATACTCCCTTGGCTGCTTGAAGGACATAACTATAATCTCTAATTTGGCCTATCATTAATAGTGTGATTTTAGCAAGAAAAGGGGTGTTGTAATTTTGGTTTACCATTCAAATATACATCTACTATCATTTTAGCTAAAATTGTATTCATTTTCTTCTAAAAGACATGTATAAAAGAGAACCTCATTTGTAGTGAAAGAATGATGAAGTTGATGCATAGTGGACATCTTTTGTTGTAGAATCACATGTACTGCCATGTAAGGAGTTTTCTGTTATGAGTGAGAATTTTATAAATGATTGAAAGACTATTGTAAATGAGAGATATTATATAGTTGATGCTCTGAGTTGAATTGTTTCATCTTCATGTTATGATTTTATACTTTAGTAAAAAAATAGGTATATAAGTTGACGTCTATTGTTTTGTATTTTAATAACAATGGATGAGTACTGAGTTCAAGAAGATATTTAATTAATTTTGGTTAACTTTGGCATGACAAGCATTCAACGTAATTTGATAAAACTTGTCAAATTTTTAGTCCATCAACCATATTAAAGATGCATAGCCAGAACTCCACAACTAAAGAGTATAACCATATTCGTAGGTATATGCATAACCATATTAACCATCTCATATGCAACAGCTGTATGAGTTGAGTTGCAAGTGTCATGAAGATTGTGCTGACATCACCCTTTTTCATTTCCTTTGCAGAGGATAATGAGACAGCTTATGTGGTAGATGCATACATCTCTCGGGGAATAGCTGAGATTTCCAATGGAAAAGTCATGGTAACGAATATAATACATAATATGTTTATTTTTGTTTTCTTTTGGCAATCTTGTAATCCTTCTTGTCGTCTGCTGGTGTTTGACTGAATTATTTTAAACTTTTATGCAGATTATATCCTCAGGAAGGTCAAAGTCCATGGTGAGGGCGCGTCCCTTTCTCTCTGGTAAATCTGTTTGTGTCTTCTAAAATTGTTTTTATGAGGATTTCTTTTTCTGGATTTATCCTTTTTAGTGAATCTATCTTTCATCTCTAAGTCAAAATTTTGCCAACAGCGATGTGTGACAAGCTATATGTTTTTGAGGGTGAAATTGGTGCCGGCAGGTATGCTATACTTGCTAACATTAATGACCTTGAAATTTCTTCCTCATGTGTTTCTGAAAATGGTGAAGTTATTTGGAAAGTTCATGGTGTATTTTTTGGTATTTGACATTCTAGAATTTGGCTGTCAGTTATAACTCCCTTCCCTTTGCAGCAAAATCAAAATGGTCAATGAGCTGCTTGAGGGCATCCATCTTATTGCTTCTGTTGAGGCTACTGCTCTTGGTGCCCAATCTGGGATTCACCCATGGATTATCTATGATATCATATCCAATGCTGCTGGAAATTCATGGTTTGTTGCTAACAGTTGTGTTTTTTTTTAATTTTATTTTCCTCTGATGAGAGTTTCATCACATTCAAAGTTCAAAGCAGAAATATGAATATTCAGAAAAAGGAAATAGTAATTAGATGCTCTAGATTCAGGCAGCTGGCTCAGTACTTAAGATGATGTTTAGTTAAAATTTTTAGTCTTATTGCTGATATTACAACAGCTTGGAAACTATATTTAAGGGTTTTGGACTCTTATTTCTATGTGTTGTTGACCAGATTATAGTTTAGATACATCTTGTTAATTTGAACATGGTTAGAAATTGACATAAATGCTTTAGTTGTCAGGTTTTCTAGTGCTCTACTGATACGCTCGCTTGAAACCAAAAGGAAAGCTGGAAATTTGTTAATATTTCCTTGAACTTTTTCTCTCTTGCTCTTGCTTTAATATGGAAAGGAATGAGAAAAGAAAATTTAGTTTTGATCACTACAATCACATCCGTAATATGATGAAGAAGAAAATTGGTACGGAACCATTAAAGAGAAACGAAAGGGGAGAATATTATGGAAGAAACAGGGAGGAAACACCATAATCTTTTAAAAGTCTGCTTAAAAACTGAAAAGATGGTGCTGTTTATAGTGACCATAGTAATCCTAGACAAAAGAGGAAAGAAATCTATATCCATTACGAAAGTAGAAATCCTACTCCAACAAAGACAAAACTAAATCTAACTGAAGTAAGTAATATGAGCACACTTCATCCCTTGAGACTTAAACTTCCGTCTTTACTTTTCAAACATTTTTCTATTTCTCTCTTGCTAAATGGCCCAACGATTTTCCATAACAAAATAGCTCTATAACACTCCAACTTTCCTACCTCCACCTGAAGCACAAATGGAATCTATCACAATGCTATAAAGAAGTCAGAATCAACCTTTTCAACCTAGTAACCGAGCAAAGTTTATCCCATAACTGCACAGCATCATGATAGTGAAGAATGAGGTTGTCAATACATCCTTTGAATTTTTAATAACTTTAGTCAAATAAGTTCACAGTCATTTCATATGTGCAGGATTTTCAAGAATCATGTTCCTGACTTGTTGCGGGGTAACGCCAAACTTCCTTTCCTGAATGCGTTTATTCAGAATTTGGTAAGAACCACATGTTCATACGCGTTGTCAAAGTTGGTCCCTTACTAGGATGCCTGTTTTTCCTATTTATTGGCATTATTTTGAATAGAAATTTGTGCAGTGTTGTTTAAAAGATTTGTAGTTAAACTATTTTCTTTTCTGTTTCAGCTCCTTTATCTTATTCTATCAGAGAATTTAGAAATGAAGCAGGAAAATTCAAAATATGAAGCCTTTTGAGTTTTGGACAATGCATGTCCTATGGGCTTTCTAAGAAATGAGATTTAGGTTTTTGGTAAAGTGTTAGACTGTTCTAATTCTCTGGTTTAAGTTGGCTAACAATTTCTGTAGTACAAGGGATGACATATATAGAATCTTAATCATACAAGTAAAACTAATAAATGAAAGAGATTCAATGTCTAGGTCGTTGGAGCTGAAGGAGTTGTAGGAGCATCCTAATTGGAATAAGTAATTGGTACATTCTCTTGTTAAAATTAGTATTTGATGTTTACATGACAGTGTTTTTGTGGTGTGTTAATGGATTTTGTTAGAGTTTAGTTGCTATTGTTTCACTTTTCCTGGTAGTTTAATCAATTGAGACTGTTTTTTATTTAATACCATCAGAGCTAGATTCACCAAGGGATCAGTTAAGTTGTGGCATTGAGTGAGTTAGTCCCATGTCTCAATCTATGTGACAACTCTTTTAACTGAATGCAGCAATGCGTGTAAGGTGGTGCATTTGATTTTAAATAATACCTTTATGCTCATTTCTATCATTTTAAGCTATTGGCATTAATAGTGTTATTTAACAGGGTGAAATACCTGTAAGGCTTGTGAAATTTTCATGAATTTTAGAGTCAGTACAACCCGTTGAAAGAAAATGCAAATTTTCAAGTTTGATTTCCTAAGTTGCTAGGGAGACAACATTTGTTCAACATAAATTTTAATAATTTTTATTGTCTCTCAACTCCGAAGCTTTTAAAGATAAAACACACTCTTGGTGTAAGGCTAGTTATCACTGTTTTGAGGTTTGATTATTTTTAGCATTAATTAAAATATCTTACAGGGATTTTTCAATGTATTTTTTCAGAATTTTTATTATTTCAATTTGATTAATTTATGTTGTAAGGAAAAGTGAAATTTTGCTTTTGAATTATTTATTATTAACATAAGTATCATCTTGTTGATCCATTTTGTGATGTTTAAGTTGATATTCATGAGACTAACTGAAACTTTCATATCCAAGGGTACTACGTTAGACATGGCCAAGATGCTTACCTTCCCCCTTCCACTTTTGGCAGCTGCTCATCAACAACTAATTTTCGGTATTGACCTCATTTCATTATTTAATTTTGAAGTGGAAAATTATTGGTATTGACTTGCTTAGTGATTAGAAGCAACCTGGTTTGTTTTCACCTTGTTTATACCTTCCCATTTTCAGGATTTTCTCATGCTCGAGGCGATGATGATAGCACCCCACTGCTGAAGGTTATTTCTGTGTTACATCTTGCTTTTAGACTGGGCAACGGAAGTGATAGCCCATTCTTTTGAAAGAAATCTCACTTTTCCCTGGAACAAGGGGAAAAAATACAACCCCCCGCCCCCCCTCCGGTTTTTTTATTTCAACCAAATTATTGTGGTACAGGTATGGGAAAAAGTACTGGGTGTGAATATTGCAGATGCAGCCAATTCAGAACTTTACAACCCAGAGCAACTAGCAAAACAAATTATTGCTGATTCAAATACTGTGCAGCGTGTTGGTTTCATTGGTCTTGGAGCAATGGGATTTGGCATGGCAACTCATCTTTTAAAATTGAAGTTCACTGTTGTTGGTTATGATGTACTAATCCCTCACTTCCATCTCCATTTTTACAGTCAATTCTTTGTATGAAACTGTTTCATATATTACTAATTTTCTGTTCCGGTTTCACCTGCTAGATTGAATTTCTGTGCTTTATGCACTGAGAGTGTCAATTCTTTGGTTAAACAGTTCTATAGTAATAGCTTTTGTCTCTGGTTTATGTCAAAGTTTCTTTATTTGTCATGCATAAACTTGTGTATTTAGGTGTGCATATTAAAGTAAATATATTTGCATCTTTCTGGATGACAGGTGTATGGACCAACTCTTGTTAGATTTAAAAATGCCGGTGGCTTGATTGCAAACTCTCCAGCAGAATCATCTAAAGGTAATCTAGGGTATGTTTAAAGGTCTGCTAATCTAAATCCATACGGTAATAAATAAATACAAATAAATTATTAATGGGCCATGCGGTTGAACTTTTTGTTTATGTTTGTCTATTATAAAATACATTTTTGTTTTCATTGTTTTAGAACTCTTGTGAAGCTAGTCAATGGGAGTAATCTTAGGGTGATGTTACTGAGAACACATAATGAGGCTTAAACAAGCTAAGGCTTTCAGCTTAGGTCATGAAGCTCTTCACATTCAGTTATTACCCTGTGCTTGAAGTGGTGGCTTTTCCGCACACAAAATATAGGGGCTAAAATGATGAATAACTTACATTGTTCTCTTTTGGTTTAAAATAATTTCTTCTAAATAATTCAACAGATTTTGGGGGCTCAAGAAAATTTTAGGACTTTCATTTCTTCTTAAGGAATACTTAGAAAATAAGGAATTCAGTTGCACTGATGAATAATGCAAGCAGAAGAATGAATCTTTGTAGAATCTGTCTCACCAGCGTGTTATCTTCAGCATCAGATTTGTTTTAGTCTGCAATGTGAAAATTTAGCACAAACATGATGCTGCCTGCCTTGAAAGAACTTAGCACAATGATGCTGCCTTAACATTACCCCCTTATGGCTGTAGGAACATTCTTTCGTATTTTAAATTTTGATATGACTTAACACTATGGTTTTGCATCTCCAATCAATTTGAATTCACTAGGCAAGAACAGTATATAGAGAATGTAAAATCATAAGCTGGGTTTTTTCATACTGATCATTCTACCAAAAGTTATTGTAGTCTAAATTTGTTATTAAACTTTTCGAAAGTCTAAATTTGTCTTGACTTACGGAAATACAAAGTTGAAGTAAATAATATGGGAATCATTGTAGATTATAAGCATAAATATTACCGTGCTTGCATACACATCTGTGGGTACTATGCATTCTTTTGCACTCTAAAATGTCTTTGAATTCTTGATCCCTACTTCCTATTATATACTTGTGACACCTGCAACAGAAACACTGAAATGTGAGTTTAAGATTATGCTTTGCATAATTTCTTCAAAATATGCCATTTCCTATTTGTATATTTTAATGGTTATTGGAGAGTTGAGCATCAAAAGTTTGAATCTGTATCATTATGTTTCACTTCACAAAGTTTATTCAAAGAACAGGTAGATAATTTTATTTTGATGTGTTCTCCATTTCAGATGTTGATGTACTTGTATTAATGGTCACAAATGAAGCTCAAGCTGAGTCTGTTTTATATGGGGATCTTGGTGCAGTTCCCGGTAATGCTCAGGTCATTGTCAGTGTATGGTCTACATATTTTGAGCTGCAATAACATTTTGTTGTTTCTTGTAGCTCTTCGATCTGGAACTTCAATAATCCTTTCCTCCACTGTATCTCCTGGATTCGTGAGCCAACTAGAGCGACGCTTGAAATGTATGTCCTTTATTTGATACAATTATCAATTGCTTATTTTGTACACCACAGTTCCCGATTTTGAACATATATCTTTTGTTTTATTTTTCAAATTGCAATTTTCATTCTTAAAGTAACCTTCTCTAAAAGGGTGTTCAGTGACACTCAATCCAAAAGCTCAAGATTATAGGCAAGGAGGCAATGATTGTAATTAAGCTCTACATAAACTGAAGTGCCTCGCATCTAGAAGCGAGTTTTATTGCATATTTGAGATAATTTTACCTGTAATGTTCATGGCCCTAGATGCCAAATTCATATCTAATCTTTTGCTATTCAAATTGCAATTCCAATTCATAGATTGGGTTATAGGGTTTCTTGACTTATTATATAACAGTTGATAAAAATCTGAATGTTATGTCTCTCCATATTTCTCCTTTAGACACAATTTTTAAGAGTTTGTCTCGTGACATGGATGCTATGTGAAGAGAATCAGAAAGTGATGACCATTTCTATCTTCATTGCTCAATCACTTTAAGTTGTGGTTCCCTCTTCAAGGAAGCTAGAATTGCTTGCGATGTTCCAGAAACTGATGTTTCATTAAATATGGAGAATCAGTATGCTCTCAGTGGTGTAAAAAAGGATTTGGATTCATGGAGATGTATAATTTTTTTCCATCTAAACTACATTAACAAGTTTTAATGAACACATATGTTGAATGGAAAATGAGTTCCTGCTTGGAAGAAATTCTTGTATTTTTATTTAGTTTCAGGTTTCAATGTCAATTTATGTGTAATATCTCCATCATATGTTATGTTCCTTTAGTTTAATTGCATGGTATTTTCTAATATCAATTTATCCACAAATTGCATAGATGAAGGGAAGGATTTGAAATTAGTTGATGCTCCTGTTTCTGGTGGTGTTAAAAGGGCTTCCATGGGAGAACTTACGGTGTGCAAAGACCCACACTTTAATTTTAAGAAAACAAATATTATATATTTTGTTGACTGAAAATCACAGCTACATTGTACATTGTATTTCTTGTTTATCAGATAATGGCTTCTGGCACAGATGAAGCACTTAAAAGTACTGGTTCAGTCCTGTCTGGTGAGGAACATGTAATATATTGTCTATTCTTTTGGTTGAAAGATATCCAAATTCACTTCAACTGATCCTTTGTTGTTTACCATTAACAGCATTAAGCGAGAAGCTTTATATAATTAAGGGGGGCTGTGGTGCTGGAAGGTACTTCATCAATTGTGTTATTATGCAATGAATTTTGTTGAAAGTTGATTATTTTATCTTTTTTCTTATATGATGTTCTCCAGTGGTATAAAGATGGCTAATCAGTTGCTTGCTGGAGTCCATATAGCATCGGCAGCTGAGGCCATGGCCTTTGGAGCTCGATTAGGTCTTAATACCAGAGTGTTGTTTGATGTCATCACCAACAGTGGTGGAACTTCCTGGTATGCTTCATACACAGAGAATTGAAGTAATTTTAATTTTATAAGCTTTTATGTATTTAAATGATTTTGTGAATTGTGCTTCCAAGATATCTATTTTATTTGATTTTGACTAGCCATTCTTTCTCCTTGATATGCTTGTCTAGGTGCATTTGATTTTCCTTGCATCTCTGTTGATGCTTTGATCAATGTAGTTCCTTTGACATTTCTCTCTTGTGTGAGGCTATTTGAACCCAACAAAATATTCTGCAGCCATAATTTTCAGCTCAACCAATTATTAATTCTAGCAAGATTGTAGCATGCAGTTATCATTGAACTTCCTGTTGAAAAACAAGCTTCAAAAACATTTTTCTTTTATTTTATTTTTATCAGTTAATAAATGAATGTAGGTGTTACAAGTTTGCAAACTAGTCTTTAGCAAATTTGCTTCTTTTGCAGGATGTTTGAGAATCGTGTTCCACATATGTTGGACAATGACTATACACCATACTCTGCACTTGATATCTTTGTGAAGGATCTGGTCAGTTACATCACCGGATCCTCCAATATAAAAATAGAAATAATTATTTCAATAATTACTAACAATTTGTTGTTGTCTTTTTAAAATTTAAAATTTTCTGCAGGGTATTGTTGCTCGTGAAGGCTCTTCTCAAAGAGTACCACTGCATATTTCCACTATAGCACACCAACTGTTCCTTGCAGGTGCACTGTATTCTGCTTTGTGTACTACATACTTGTACTCATTTTTTAAACATTTTATGCTATACTGACACACTTACTATTAGATGCCTTACGATTTTTGATTTATTTCTAATTATAATCAGTATAAATGGTCTAGAAAGGTGAAGCATACTTTACTTCACCTTAGCATTTAACCTTATATTATTGAGAGTAAACCTTTCCATAATATCTTAATCCCTCTGATAGTTTACTTCAAGTAGAAATAAAGTTAAAGGGAGAAAAAGGAATTGTTTATTTTTTTCAACTTTAACTTCAAGATGTAGTAAAAATTGTGTATTATTAGGAAGGGATGAGAGGTGATAATTTCTTCCATGCTGCTCTTCTCTTCTTTCCCTGTTTCCCTTTGCTTTTACTCTCTTTTAGGTATTGTCTATAAGTCTTATTTGACCAATTTCTCTCTTCATTTTCGCTGGACCAGTAGGCTAATCTAGTAAGCATCTAGAAGGCTGTTTAATATCTTTAATTACAGTTTCCTGAAGTAAGACCTGTGTCCTAATAAAGTATCATGGAACAATTGGCCTGTTAACTTCTCTTTAAGGCGCCAAGAAGTGCATGTTAGTTCTACTCCTATTTGTGAATGTATCATGATGAAATTTCTTTTGAGTTTTTCTGACACGTGGTGCAAAGTCTTCCAAATAATGGTTCTGATAATAGGAAATAATATTTTAGCATCAGTACGTAAATTGAAAATCAGCAGTACATCTTTTGAAATGCACTTGTATATAGGCAGCGAAGTCCTTTTGCATTTAGTATTTTTTGTAGATGATGTTCTGTTTGTACCATTTCAGCGAGTTAGCATACACTAAAAAGTCATATTGTTACTGTTGACCAGGTTCTGCTGCTGGCTGGGGTCGTCAAGACGATGCTGGTGTAGTTAAGGTGTGCCCATTTAATTTCGGATCATGATATTATGCTTATTCTTTAAAATAGGAAAAAAAAAGAATTGTTTACAGCATTTTATACTCAACGTAAAAGCTGATTGTGTTTATCCTCTCTTAGTTAGGGTGGGAGTACTGATTGTGCAAAGTGTTTTTGATTATCACACACATCGTTACATTCTTGTAAATCTGACAGAATGGTAATGTTTCTGTTGAATGAGACTAAATTAGATTTGGTCAATGTTCAAATGTCATATCTTGATAGTTCCCTTTCAGTTAAAATTTTTAAGATTATCCGACACAAATTGTTTTTGAATTTGAATAATAAAACTATTGCTGTTTCTAGATTTACATATGACCTATAAGTGCAATACATGTAAAGTGTTTGCATTCTACCAAATTGTCTATCATTGTAATTGACTAGTTGCAAGGTTTGAATACTGTTTATTTAACCTTTGTAGGTCTATGAGACACTATCTGGTGCTAAAGTTGAAGGAAAGCTTCAGGTTCCTAAGAAAGAAGTAGTATTGCAATCTCTTCCATCTGAGTGGTCACCAGATCCAATTGAGGATATAAAAAGACTAATAAAAGAGAATGCAAAGACGCTGGTTGTTTTAGATGATGATCCAACAGGGACCCAAACTGTTCATGATATTGAAGTATTAACAGAATGGTGAGTATTTTGTTCTCTATAAGTTGTGTTTTTGTTTTGCTAATTTTTAGCTTGACGTTATTAGACGTTATGGATAGAGTCTATGTCATTTATTGTTTCAAAACAAGATTGGGGCATTTTCTTTTCATAATTTGTTAAATTATAACGATTTAGATTTTAGAATTTTACTTGATTATGTAACTAGAAATCAGGTCCAACATATAATTTTACCCAATAATGAAGCTTTTCAAAGGGTGCTCTCCAAGTTTCTTTACCTTGTTGGTTTTCCTCTGCAGGAGTGTTGAGTCACTTGTTGAGCAGTTTAGAAAAAAGCCTCTATGCTTTTTCATTTTGACAAACTCTAGATCACTAAGCTCCGAAAAGGTAACTGGCTTTCTTATTATCATGGAATAATGGTTCTTGTTTAAAAGTGTCTTTCAATCATAGGAATTTTGCTCCTATCCACCGCTTTGAGACACGTATTATAAGTGGCGGATTAACTTTTTACAGGCCTCTGCATTAATTAAAGATATCTGTGGAAACCTCTGTACAGCAGCTAATTCATTTGAGAATACTGAATTCACAGTAGTTTTGAGAGGTGATTCAACATTACGTGGTCATTTTCCAGAGGCAAGGATGATTACCTCTTAATTAATATGATAATCAACTGTCAGGATTGTTGCAAATTAGATTTTTAATTGCATCATGACACAAGGCAGTCTGATTTCTATAGGAACCAGATGCTGCTGTTTCAGTACTGGGTGAGATGGATGCTTGGATTATTTGCCCCTTTTTTCTTCAAGGGGGCCGTTATACCATTGAAGATGTACATTATGTTGCAGATACTGATCGGTATAAGCTGCTTCTTTTTCTGCCCTGCAACTCAACGACATACACTTAGACTCAAGTGAGAGAGGTTGGATTTTCTGATATTAATGCTGTTTAATGATGTTGTTTGTAGGCTTGTTCCTGCAGGAGAGACAGAATTTGCTAAAGATGCTGCTTTTGGCTTTAAGTCTTCAAACCTTCGTGAGGTCTAGCTAAGTTCATTTTCTACTTGAACTGCATGCCAATTCATCAATGGCTGAAATGATTTCATATTTGATTGTATTTTTCATCTTTGTGTAAATTTAGTGGGTAGAAGAGAAAACAACAGGGCGCATTCCAGCTAGCAGCGTTGCTTCTATTTCTATCCAACTTCTGAGGAAAGGAGGACCTGATGCAGTTTGTGAGCATCTTTGCAGTCTTCAGAAGGTACAGATTATTTGTTGATGTGGGTGCCTATCCATTAAAAGATATAGGGAGTCATTGCTTCAAGTGGTGAAAATTTGTTAAAAGATGTAAATGATTAAGTTAGATTGATATCACAGCTTCAAAACCTGGACCAACCTGGCCAGTTGATCCAGATTATACATGAACTGGCCTGGGCAAGGCTCAGTGAGCTATCTGTGTCCTGTCTGTGGAACCTTAATTAACTTTGTTTGAAAAATGATAAAACAACTCAAAATAAGAACTTTCAAACTAGTAATTAGCGTTTAAACCCACTTGAAGACCCAAAATTTTATAGATGATTCCATTACACTTAAGAAAATGCAATCATTGAGATTCAATCTGAACACTTACATGCTACAATTCGGTCACAAGTTCATTTCTGCAGTTATACTGCTAAGCCTTTGTTTCACCCTTGGAGAAATGTTTACGCAATGTCAAAACTTCAAAAGGAAAAGAAAAATCATTTATCACTGGGGAAAAAAAAGAACAGAGGAAAGAAGCTAAATTTTATGAACTAGACATCTTCAATGACATTTTCTAATAGTGCAGTAATCAAATTGTTTCTTTAGTTGCTTTAGCTCTGCGAACTTGGATTAGAGTTGAGCTGGTTTTCATTGTTATATGCTAAAAGTAAGAGGGAAACTACCTTATGTTGTCTGTTGGCATGTTTGGTATATTTTTGATGTTGCATGTGAATATGAAGTTTAACAATGACTTCAAGCTTGTCTACAAGCTTTTATTGCTATGGAGTTATTTTGAAAATACAGTGTTTCAATTGTTATTAATTGGATTTCTATAGATTTATTTGGATATAATATAAGAGAATATTTAATTATTTGAAATTGACAAGTCATAAGTAAATAATAGTTTATGAAATCATTATCTGTCTTTGTTGTAAAAGTGGTGGGGTCAATAAAAGAAAAAGTTGAAGATTCTGTTTACATTACAGCCACTAGTTGCCAACTTAAAACAAAGTAGCTTGTTTAAAAATTTGTATATGGTTGATTTTTCTCATCAATAGTTAAAAGAAGTAAAACAGTAATGGAAGGGGTAATTTATCTAAGAAAAGGATGAACAGAAAAGTGAAATTCTTCCTCTCCCTCTTTTATTGATCATGAACTGAAGTACAAGATTTTTCCCTATTTTAGGAAACAAATTAATTTCTACTAATCAGTCATTGACTAAATAAATCAGGAAGATTACAGTCAGCCTAAATTAGAATCACAGTTGCCAATTAGCTATTTACAGCCATATGCAATCTTCTAGAAAGTCAAAGAATCCAAGATTCTCCAACAAAGGAGTTAATGCCTTAAGTTCCTTTATGATGTCATGAGAAATTTATCGATTTGGACACTGAATTGTTCACCATTATTGTAATTTATTGGGTGGAGCAGGGATCTACATGCATAGTCAATGCTGCTAGCGAGAGAGACATGGCTGTCTTTGCTGCTGGAATGATCCAGGCAAGATGTCCAGCAGCTCTTGTACTGTTTGTGTTAGCCTTTATATTCTTTGGTAAGATTTGCTGAAAGCATTGCAAGATTATGATAATTGACAGGCAGAATTGAAGGGAAAGTCTTTTTTGTGCCGTACTGCTGCTAGCTTTGTTTCTGCCCGCATAGGAATTATTTCTAAAGCTCCTATTCTGCCGAAGGATATAGGAAATAACATAAATAGAAATGGTGGACTCGTAGTCGTGGGGTCTTATGTTCCAAAAACAACAAAACAGGTTGACTTCTTGTTCTGAACTCCACCTCGATGTTGAGTCTTCTATATGGTTAATACATAATATTTTTCATACTCCACAGGTTGCAGAGCTTAAATTGCAGTGTGAACAGATCATAAGAAGTATTGAGGTGAGCGAGCATTAAATCTGTTTCCATGTTATTTTTTAGTCAATTTTGTTTCTTTTAGTGAAAGAATATGGAAACAGTCTGCTGCCATGTAGAAACAATTACAGTTCAACCACGTGCCTCTAAAGTATTATTATTAGCATAAGGGAATTTATCTGCTTTCTTTCTGATGAATAGGTTTCTGTTGATAAAGTTGCCATGAAATCCTTAGGAGAAAGAGAGGAGGAAATCAATAGAACAGCTGAGATGGTAAATGTTTTCCTTCGGGCTGGGAAAGATACTCTACTAATGACAAGCCGAGAACTCATAACTGGAAAAAGTTGGTTTCCCCTACCTAATCTGAATGTCTTATTGTGTATTGATTGTTGCTTGTTCATCTAATAATGCTGTGTGTGAGTTTCTTTTCCTTCTTCAAATGGCAAAGGTAACATTTTCCCTTGATTAACACATTAGTTTTTGTCATTTTCGGCAGCTCCTTCTGAGAGTTTGGAAATCAATTTCAAGGTGAGTTCTGCGCTGGTGGAAATAGTTAGGCGGATAACTACAAGACCTCGTTACATTCTTGCAAAGGTATTCAAATTTCTTTAACTAGCGGGGGAGTTCTCGGATACTATTGAACCAATGGCTGCTAGCTTATTGAATTTTGTGTTCTTCCTTTTATGGGTCAAGGCTAGAGGAACTATTCATTGATGTAAGAAATCATAAGATTTCTTGAATATAATATTGAAAATCTTATGAGATTTCGTTTTTGAAACAATTTTTCTACCTTGGTTATGTATTGTGACTGGTTCCATGTATTTGATGTGTAATATGTCAAAACTCTTAAGGAGAGTTAAGATGTTCTGAAATCATCTCTATTCAAATCACTGATGATTTTCAATAAAGTTGACTGTTAACAGTTGGCAGGACCATAACTTACAGGCCCTAGAAGTTGACTGCATCAAGCTCACAGAATTTGATCTTCTATACTTTATGAGCAAGATTATCCGAGTTTCTTACTGTTGTACAATAAATTTCCGAAGTTTCCTTTCTATTGTTTATTTGTGCTTTTCTACTTGTTTCTTTTGAAACCAGAAGTAATGATACTTTGTAATTGTTAACAATTCTCTTTTTTGAGGTTTTGACTGGGTATTTTTTTTAATTTAATCGCTAATTGTCATAAAAAGCATGTAATTGTATTCTGAGGTGATGATTTTATGTATGTTCTAATTGCTACCCTCCTTTCAGGGAGGAATTACCTCATCAGACACTGCTACAAAAGCTCTGGAAGCAAAACGTGCCAAAGTAGTCGGACAAGCTCTAGCCGGTGTTCCCTTGTGGGAGCTAGGTCCTGAAAGTAGACATCCGGGAGTTCCTTATATTGTGTTCCCTGGTAAATTTAAGTTCTTATTTCAGTTGTTTCTGCACTATCCATCGAGATTTCTTTAGAAATCTTAGACTTTGAAATTTCTTTAGGTAATGTTGGTGACAGTAACGCACTTGCACAAATAGTTAGATCTTGGGCTCGCCCAGTAAAACTTTCATCAACAAGGGATCTGCTTCTTGTAAGGATCATCTCAAAGATTTTACTATTAATTTCATCCTCTGATACTGACAATACTATTCGGTTTTTTGTACAAAGAATGCTGAAAAAGGAGAATATGCTGTTGGGGCATTCAATGTCTATAACATGGAAGGAGTTGAGGCAGTTGTTGCTGCTGCTGAGGAAGAACGCAGTCCTGCCATTTTACAGGTTAGAAGCACTTGTTCTAGAGGTTCAGTTAACCATTTGAAATGGCCAAGTACTGACATTTAGTTTGAGCATACCCATAATTAGAAATCTAAAATTGGAACATGCCACTGGAAAAAACTTTCCCCAGTTGTAGTTCATGCCATGCTCACTTCTTATGAAGTTGGCCCAGCACAAACCATTAGCTCAATACTATTCATGCCATCTCATGTTGAGCTTAGTGGTTTTCCTTTTTAAATTTTTTTTCCATTGAATATTACAAAATATTTCTCAAGTTGGTTGTACAATAACTATTACTACATTTTTTTTTCAAATTCTAATTAATTATTTGTGCTCTTAGGCTAACTAATGTGCCAGTTTATTGGTTGTCGTGCTTAGAATGTGAGCCTGACGTGAATTTACTGGGCTCATGTGTCAGCCCGACCTATTTTACATCCCTTCTAATGATTTGTGGATAAATATTGATATAGAGTCTTGCACAACCGGAATGGCCTTCAAATAAATTCCAAAATATATGTATCATCAAAATTTGAAAGAATAAAGATAAATCTCCCTCCACCCAAACTTGAAGGAGATTTCTGCATCAAGTAAGAGATCCTCCACCCAAAATTTAGATAAATATGAAGAATCTGCTCTGAATAAAATTTTATCTAGTTGACAAATAATCTTTATGGTTAATATGCAAATTATATGCTGTCTATAGCATTCAGAAAAAGTAATTCTCAAGTTTATATTTTTGTTTCAAAATACTGTTTTTTTTTATTAATATCATGGAGAAGAAGAATCTCCTGAGAGCAAACTTTTATCTGAATAATGGTGGTTGACAAATAAGTCTTTATTGTTATTGTGCATAATCAGTACCGACTCCCAGTTACTGACCAAAATTATAAATTTTACTTTATGATCTTTGTCTTTAAAATGCAAACCCAATCCTAAGGCACTTTATGACATTTCCAATTGCATAAGTGGTCCAATTCTAGGATTTTTTAAGGATAATTTTTTCCCTGTGGGCTATGATATTTCTTTTGTTTCTCTAAGAGATTGATCCACCTCCATTTGTCAGTGACAGTGAAGCTTTATTCAAGGATTATGCATTCTGGTTTAGAAAATTGATTAATGACATCTAGTTTTCTTTACATCTTAATTTCACTGAAGTTTATGTATTTCTTTTTCCAGATTCATCCTGGTGCCTTTAAGGAGGGAGGAATTCCATTGGTTGCATGCTGTGTTTCAGCTGCAGGACAGTCCAGTGTAAGTGCATTTCATATATTATGTTTAATTTTTTTCTCCTAAAAGAAATAGGAATAATAAACCCAGAAAAAATATTTAAACAAGATTAACAGTAGCATAGACCATGTGTTTAGTTGCAATACAAAATTTATGCTTTTGAGCTCTGCTATGTCTATCTAGCATTATTGCAATTAGACTGATTTGAGTAATTGCAATTAGACTGACTTTAAAATCAGATTTAAAAATTTTATAAACCTTGTTCGACCTGCATTTGAAACTGTTTTAGCGTATGGGGATAGGAGGTAATATATGTGTGCATCTATTGCAGGTTCCCATCACTGTTCACTTCGATCATGGGACTTCGAAGCTAGAACTTGTGGAAGCTATTGAATCAGTGAGTTGGCTTTTTCTCCATCAAAATCATGTTAGGAGCTCCTTTTTCTGTTGTGAAATGGTTTAAGTGTTAGCAATGTCCTGGTACTCCATTTTTTATCTGCATAGTACTGGTTTATCTCTGAAATTGCATTTCTGCGTTGAACAATCCCAGGTATTTGATTCAGTCATGGTAGATGGTTCACATCTTTCCTTCAAGGATAATATCTCATACACAAAGTACATATCTTGCTTGGCCCACTCAAAAGGTTTGCTTGTGGAAGCGGAACTAGGAAGATTGTCTGGAACAGAGGATGATTTGACTGTTGAAGATTACGAAGCAAAGCTGACTGATATTAATCAGGTTATCATGCACTTTAATTATCAGAAAATTTTTTTCCTAATTGTTTACATTTCCTATATCATCACAATCACTGTAACTAATTTCAGGCTGAAGAGTTCATTGATGAGACTGGCATAGATGCTTTGGCTGTGTGCATTGGAAATGTACATGGAAAATACCCTTTAAGTGGCCCCAATCTCAGACTTGATTTGCTAAAAGTAAGTATACATAACATTCATTTTCCACTTCAACT
Source organism: Xylocarpus granatum (assembly GCA_019650275.1). Lineage (NCBI taxonomy): Eukaryota > Viridiplantae > Streptophyta > Magnoliopsida > Sapindales > Meliaceae > Xylocarpus > Xylocarpus granatum. The sequence continues at coordinate 466,667 of BNST01000379.1, read as the reverse complement.
TTATTGCACTCAGATTGAGATCTAGGCAATAATGTTTGTGCTTTGAAGTGATTATTTTGCACTCAAACAAAAATCACTGTATAATACTTTAACCACCACCATTTTGACCAAAAAAAAATAATAAAAATGCTTTAAAATATCATCATAGTTGCTGAAAGTACTATATAACAATTTCAAACATTATCATTTTATTCAAAAATGCTAGAAAATTTACATTCTTGAACACAAGACATCTTTCACTGTGCTTGATTTAATGCATTTTACACAGTTTAAACCTAAACTCTACCTGCAGTTGATGCGGGTAATTAATTATTGGTGCAACATGGTAGTATTAAACTGTTGATATGTCCTTTTGGTTGTCACTTGGCCTAAACACAAAAAATGGGAATGCAACATGTTATAATTTCAGTTAGGATGGATTCCAGAACAGGATCTCTCTAACAAAGGCTCACCTCATCATGAATTCATGGAGGAAATTACTCTAAGCCCACATCATCCTCGATATCCTGAATCATCATTCGCTCACTATAGTCTACACACGGTTCTTCTAGTATTATTTTGACAATGTTAAAAATGTCACTTGCATATCTTTTTTGACAATGTTATGAATGTTACTTGCATTTCTCTCAAATATCAACAAGTCTATCAATGCTACTGAGATTTTAGTTAAATGATTCAGTTTCTGTATGGATTCATCCTTAGTCTCTTAGATAGGAAAAGTTTGAAGACTAGCAGTTATTGAAAGCCTTCTGACTTTCTGTTGTCGAATTGCATTTCCAGATTCCTTCCAATCGTTTTCCTTTGTATGCATTGCACATTTTGTAATACCATTAGCCCTTGATTTATCCGGAGTATCTTGGATGCTCATTAATTCCAAGTTCTCTTCCATGTTTAGGATCTGCACGCCTTGAGCTCAAAGAAAGGTGTTTTCCTGGTGCTTCATGGAGCCTCTGGTCTATCAATGGAACTTGTAAAGGTATATCTTTTCATCCTGAGATCGGTGGTAACTGGTTTAAAAATTGCAACGAAGATTTAAATTCATTTAAAGCTTAACATCATTGATCTTATTGACCACCCTGAACAGGATTGCATAGGGAGAGGGGTGAGAAAATTCAACGTGAACACTGAGGTGCGGAAGGCTTATATGGACTCCCTCAGCAGCCCCAAAAAGGATCTGATACATGTTATGGCTTCTGCAAAAGAAGCCATGAAAGCCGTTGTTGCTGAAAAGATGCGTCTATTCGGTTCAGCAGGAAAAGCATGACAATTTATTTGCGCAGAGGACAGAACTACTAATTTATGTTGTTTAATCTTCTCCATGTACGCCCAGGATGATTTAAAATAAACTTTTCCAATAAATTGATACCTGTTCTCAAATTTTGTGTTTGTCCATTTACTTTCTCGTCAAAAAAGGGAATTTATTAAGCATACAACATACTGTTTCTTGCAATTCACTGTTCCTTTTATTGATTTTACGGTAGTAATTTATTAACAGTGCAGTGAGAAAATGTCAAGGGTTTGGAGTTGTGAAAAATAGTAATTTGGAAGTTCTGAATAATTCAGTTGTACAGGCTTTGAAATATATAATCCAGATTAATGATTCTGCAAATTACTGCAGAATCAGTTTACAGGAAAAGAATCAAAACAATATGGGAAATAATATGCCAATGTCTTGGATGCATCGGCTTGGCATATCTTTCCAATTTTACAGTGGACAGTTGCGTGTACAGAATTGATATCTTTGAGAACCTTGAAGATCCTTAACAAGTGCAAACACAAAATTATCCCTTCAACTACGGATTGTTTTAAATTTTCACTGATGCAAGAGAATCGACAAAAGCATAATGCCAAATTCTGGTCTGAATCTTTTCCGGACTAATTGTAAATCAATTTTACAACAAACAAATTACTTTGGAAAACTTAATTATTTAAAACACTGAACTTCTTATTGCCTGGCCGAATAATGTTTCCTTTCTCAGTGAAGTACTTTCATCTTTGGAAACACTACTTGTCTTCCTTTTCTTGACCACATCCAACTGATCAACAAGTGCTTTCTCTCTGAGTCTGTGAACATTCTCCATAAGCATACGCTTGTTCTTGAAAACACTTCCCTTCACCTTCACGTAAAGCTCATGGTAAAAGCGCCACCATCACCTCACTGTCGGTACCCGACAAACATGGTAACGTCTTAAGACTGCACTTCTTTGTCTGTTCGGTTTTAATTTTGATCAGCTCAGGTTTTGTTCTTGAATGTATTGCTTATGACTGAATTGGCTTATTGTTTAAAAGGAAAACTGGCCGATGTTGTTCTGGGATTTGACTTTGTTGAACCATATGGGTTGAGTTCTATTCTGTTGAGTTTTACTCTGTTGATAGGTGCACCACCACTCCTTAAATGAGGGTCAACGAAAACAATGGCGAGGTAAAAGGCTCTTCCACTTTGCTTTGTGGAATTATGGTAGCCATGACACGTTGCTTCAGATGCTGCTCACCACAGTACAAGTTTGGTTCTCAATGTAGTGAAGAATTATCTTTCTAATCTGCTTGATTAAGATATCCCCATTTTACTTTGTCTTTAGATTAATGCCTATGCCCTTCTTGTTTGATACTGGACACACCCATCCACGCCCATATTTATACGTATGCGTACACGTATATAGTTTGATTCATTTTCTCCTCGTAGACATTGGCAAAAGAAGATTTATCTTAAAATATTATGACAGTCATCAAGCATTCAAATCAAATGTAGTTGTTGATTCGTTTGTTGGAGATGAATTATTCTTCTCTTTGCTTCATGGTGCTGTTCACATCTTTGTACTCTATGAAAACTATGGCAAGTAAAAAATTCTTATTAAGTCTGTGTCCATGGAAATTCATGTGATCCTCTCTTTTCTTTAGGTGGTTTTAAGGGTTTTGATAAAGTGATATGGGAGGTAGCATGATAGACCATGTCGCAAATGAAGGCCAAATCACTGTTATTGTAGCAATTGGCAAGAAGGTTCTCTCTATTCTTTTCTATTCTCTTCCCATGCCCATGTGCAAACTCTCACCTTTCTCTGTTTTCTAGGTAATAGGTTACCCAGGGGATGTTTCTGTGGAAGCACCCTTCACGGTTACTTCAACCTCAACAATGAGACTTGACATGGAAGCAGTTCCGGAGAACAAGCCCACCCTAATCAGTTTAGCTCCAACACACCTACTGAAACTTAACAGGCCATGAGTCTGGGAGCATACTTGAACACTCAATTCAGATATAGGATTTGCATATTACTCCTGTAGATCAACACACAGTCCCAATTGGCGAAATTGTGCCAGTTAAAGACACCCCGCTTGATTTCACCACAAAGAAAAAGATTGGTCAATCAACACATGAAGTTCCCAGTTTAGGGTATGACCACAATGATGATGGAGACTGCAGAGAAGAGAAATCAGGATTGAAACATGCTGTAGAATTGAAGAACCGATGTGTAATATTTCAACTATCTCACAAATTTAGTTCACCTTATTCATAACATCAAAATAAGATTGTAGAATTCTCTTCATATGATAAGGTCTATTTGTTCTATTACACATGTATTAACAAAGAAAGTAATTAGTTATTAATTGGTTTATTCTGTTTGATTTTACATGTTAGGACTCAAAAATCATAAATTGCCTTGAACAAGATGCTTGGAGAATATAATTCTTGTTGAAATTTGGACATTGACTTAAATCTTTTCAATGAAATGCTTGGGCATGGTTGTTCTTGTAATATGCAAAATCAGTTTGTTATTTTAATTCGGTTTAGTTGGATTTTGATTAAATTTAATTTAAAAATTAAATTAATAATTTTTAATTTAATTTTTTTTAGAAATTTTTAATCGATTTAATTAGTTTGGATTTATAACCATCAGAAAGGTGTGTGCCCTGTATTGTTGGGTGTATTTAGCAATATGAGTTGGTGTCTTTAATATTTTGTAAGGAGAAAAAGCATGTGATTCTAATTGAAAGTGGGTCTCTCACGTATGCTTCTCTGGGGAGCATTCAATATTTTAGGGTGTTTTTAGAAATTGGTTAGAGTGCTTTTAGTATTTTCTGAAGTGAGCAAAGAATGCAATTAAAAATTTACGTGAATGTTTCAATTAACCGCCCGTGGGGTGCATTCAAGGTTAATAAGGTGTATTTAGAAACTTCCAAATGGCGAAAAGTATGGTTCTTTTAAGTTCTATTGGGGTGGAGTGTATTCAGGATATATTGGTTCTGTGTTTAGAACATTTAGCAGGTCTTTCGAAGCAACGGTCAATGGGGTGTACTCAGATGTTCTGGGAGCATTTAGAAATCAAGTGGGTGCTGTAGAGTACGTCAAAGGTTTTAAAAGTGTGCGATTAGAAATGTATGTGGGTTCTTAAAAATACAGAGATACTAGGTGAACTCAGATTCGTGGATGTATTTAGAAAATCCAGTGGATGTATTTAATCGATCGCCCGTCGGGTGCATTCAAGGTTAATAAGGTGTATTTAGAAACTTCCAAATGGCGAAAAGTATGGGTCTTTTAAGTTCTATTGGGGTGGAGTGTATTCAGGATATATTGGTTCTGTGTTTAGAACATTTAGCAGGTCTTTGTCTGGGAGCATTTAGAAATCAAGTGGGTGCTGTAGAGTACGTCAAAGGTTTGAAAAGTGTGCGATTAGAAATGTATGTGGGTTCTTAAAAATACAGAGATACTAGGGTGTACTCAGATTCGTGGATGCATTTAGAAAATCCAGTGGATGTATTTAATTTATTCCAACAATTTGACAATGAAAAACTTCAGGAATGAATGTAAGAAAGCTTGTAAAGCATGGATTAATCGTTAAAAATGCCATGCAAGACTCGCTCAAGATTTAGGGCATAACTGGAAGATGAAAGCCGGGCAATCAGGCTGTGGAAAGAGGAAGGGAACGAGAGAAGCAAGACTACCATCAAAACTTCCGTGGTTCAGAAGAATCAGAGTGTTGCGACGATTTCTTCGCGAGTACGGGGATATGGAGAAGATTGATAAGCACTTTTACCATCAGCTTTAGACGAAGGAGAAGGGAAGTGCTTTCAAGAACAAGTGTGTGCTCATGGAGAATATTCACAAACTTACGGACGACAACATTAGAGAGAAAGCACTACTTGATCAGTTGGATGTGGCCAAGAAAAGGAAGAGAAGTAGCGTTTTGGAAGACGAAAGTATTTCACTGTGAAAGGAAAGATTATTACGCCAAGGCAACAACAAGTTGTTGGATATTCACTTGTCATTGAATTGTATAAAAGGACTTCTCATGGATAAGCAAAACTCTTGCCACTATAATTCCAGCGGCAAAGAAATAATTATCCTTTCGTTATCTTTATTTGTATTTTGTTTCCATTTAGATTTTGATTTCCTTATTCACTCACAGTCATCCTGACATAATTTTCTTCTGGTTAGGATTTCGGCCCTATAAATAGTCCCATGACGTTGGTTTCCTTCTTAATCTTCTCGATTTTTCTCTCATACTTCCCCCCTCCCCCCCGCAACGTTCTTCCTTTTCTTTTCATTTACTCGTGCTACATTGCTGGGTTTGCTGAGTTTGAACGAAAGCTTGGGGTTTGTAACAGGTTTTACCACTCGGGTAAAGTTCTCTGAGTTTGAAGGAAAACCTCCCGGTTTTACAACTAGGAAGGAATGGCTTACGATCGGGCGTTAAATCTGTGTAAGAAAGTTCAAGGTACGTTATCCAGTTTAGAATATCAGGATGAATTTTTAAGGGTTCTTCATCAGTACAACACAGGAAAGATCACGAAGAATGATTTGGAAGATGAAGTTGTTAAAGTCATTGGCAAGTACCCTGATCTGACATACGAGTTTAAGGAAATCTTGAAAGATTACGAGGATGTAGGTAATATTGGGTCGAACAAGTCAGAAACTGATGAGGATTCGCAGGGAAAAACAAAGAGACTCAAAGTAAAAAAATCAAAAGCAAGCGTTTCCGAGCCTGTCTATATTACTCCAAGTTATCGACTTAAACCCCCAGATTATCCGGAAACTACATCGAGCAATAGATCAAGTATTGCTTCTGAAGTTTTGAATGATACGTTGATTTGTGTGGCTCCTTCAAATCTGAATTTCTCCAACAAACCTAGGCTTACAAGCCGGTACGAGGAAGCTCTAAATCAATTTGAAGATGACAAGTTTGAGTTTGACGTGTTGCTAAACAATTTTGAATCAGCTGTTATGAACGTGGGGGAGTTGTTGGACGGGATCGAACACGAGGAAATCAGTTTGGATCAACGTTTTAAAGTTGAAGATCATTTGAGTGCCTTGAATTTAAGGTGTATAGAACGATTGTATGGCCATGGAGGGCCTGAGGTTTTGGAGAGATTGCACCAGGAACCAATGTTGGTATTGCCCGTTATATTGTGCCGATTGAAGGAAAAACGTAAAGAACTCGAAGGAAATGCTTTACATCTCAAGAAGTTTCAGTTTTGACAGTTGATATTTTGTTCGCGTCTGACTCTGAATTTTATGTCATTCATTCCTTCCAGTTTGTATGCTTTCTTTGTTTTTTGTTTATTAATAAGAAACAATAATATTAAAACACTAATCTGTGTCTCGAATCCTGATATAGTTTTAATCCTGTCCCATGGACAAATAATTTGTCATGCTTTTCTTTTCCTGCCGAACCGAATAGACGCATCTTTACTGCCGCAACGGCTTTCATGGCTTCTTTTGCAGGTACCATGACATGCATCAGATCCTTTTTGGGCTGCGGAGGGAGTCCATATAAAGCCTTCTGCACCTCGGTGTTCACGTTGAATTTTCTCACCCCTCTCTCTATGCAATCCAATTCAAGGTAGTCGGGAAGATTCATGATGTTAACCGTTAAAAGAATTTAAATCCTTGTTGTAATCTTTAACCCAGTCACCAACGATCTCAGGATGCAAAGATAGACCTTTACGAGTTCCATTGATAAACCAGAGGCTCCATGAAGCACCAGTAAAACACCTTTCTTTGAGCTCAAGGCATGCAGGTCCTAAACCTGAGAGAAAACGTGCAATTAATGAGCATCCAAGGTACTAAAGATAATCCTAGCTAGGGATAATGGTATTGTGGCATGTGCACTGCGTAGAAAGGAAAGCAATCGGAAGGAATCTGGAAATGCAATCCGACAGCAGAAGGTCAGAACCCTTTCAACAGTGGCTAGTCTTCAAACTTTTCCTATCTTCGAGACTTGGATGAATCCATGCAGAAACTGAATCATTTCACTAAAATCTCAGTCATATGTGTCAGATTATTTACAGTCAAAAACGAAAATCCATGCAAAATCAATGTACCCAGAATCAGAATTTTCATTAGATCCACAAAACATGATCCAAAATCAAATGGGCTCAACAGAACAAAACTCACCACATATGGTTCAACAGAGTCAAATCCCAGAACAAAATCAGCCAGTTTTTCTTTTAAAAAAAATCAACCAATTTAATCATCAACAACACGTTCAAGAACAAGCCCAGAGCTGATCAAAATTGAAACTGAACAGACTCACAAGCGTAGACTTAAGATATTATCATCTTTGTCGGGTGCCGACAGTTAGGTGATAGTGGCGCCGTAATTCGTGATCATGACTTGCATTGTTCCGTTGTTCAGTTCAAAGAGATCTTGTTTCTCAGTCTGATCCGCCATTGATAAAAATTATTGCTCTTTCTTCTAAGATGAAAGGCTCAGCAGAGAAACAGAAAGAAAACTGAATACGTCATGTAGGTTATCCGAATCTTTCAAGTACTCCAACTTAGTTTGCTGTCTCATCTGCCAAGCCATCGCGTCTTGTGTTGGGCTTATAAATTCTAAAATTAAAAATAATTAACATAATTATTTATTAAATATAATACCTTTTAACATCTCAATTTCAATTTATAAGAGAAATTATGTCATTGGCTATCTGATGTAGAATTAGAAATAATTGAAAACTAAATGCCTTGGTTGGTTGAAACAATGAGCTTCCATTTTTTTGTTTTGGAGCTAATTTATAGGGGATGGTCATTATTATAGTAGGAAATCAATATAAACGAGGACAAGGTCATGGAAAGCTATCTTTAAGAGTACATAGTTATTAATATAGTAAAGGGAGAACTCAGCAAGTAACCTTAGTATGTATGGTCTTAGATTTATACTGCTTCTTCACCAGTAATCTACAGACTTTTGTGATTATGGTGATTCTGCTGTATTTTGAATTACGGCTCACTAGAGTTTAGTCATGGGTTCTAAGCATAAAATAAAGAGAAATAGAATCAACAGAAAATTATGCAACCACAACCGGACTGAGCAGACTGGATGTTCAAAAACTACTACTATTATTTTCTACCTAAGTTTGAATATTTTGGCTTCTCCTTGGTTGTAATTCCATGTCCAGTTACAAGATATTCCTGATCTATATTTCGAATCCAACATGCCATTAAAGTTTTTCTACATGAACTCAGAATGATGCACATCAAAAATGGATTCACATAGATCACACAATCTTCAATATGAGACTGGTTTCCCACAGTTTCAACAGATTTTAAGGATACATATCCTTGATCAAAGCTTGCATCGTACAGATATATCAATTTGTTCGAACAAGTTCGAGCGGTAGAGTTTCCATTGCCAGCTGAAATTTGAAAAGCTTCAGATACAGCTAATAGATTCTGTACCATAAGGCGAAGTTTAAAGGATGCTTACCCAGAGTCTTGGAGTTGTTGGATCAGATTTTTTATGCAATTTGTACAGGTCTGACTGAAAGGTGATGACTATGCAAACTTTGAACTCAATTGAAAATGGACTGCACATAGCATTCAAAAGGAAAATGTTAATGTTGATCATCATAGCATTCAAAAGGAAAATGTTAATGCTGATCATTATTATTGTGGATTCTGCATTATATATGCCATCAGTGCATTGATTATTCAAGGTCACTTCCCTTTTATTGAGAGAACAAAGACAATTTTAGCCGCAGAACATTAGAAAGGTAAGAGTAAATGAAATATGCTATCTTGTCACTGAGCAAAATAAGCAAATAGTGAGAGAAAATTGATTAACTGACCAACCCGAAACTAGCCAATGAGTTCTTTTTGTCGGTTAACAAGTCAAGAAACACCAAAATATTAATGAAAACAAACAGAACATATGCACACATTCAAGAGAAATTTGCAAGTGACCTAAGACTGACAATTGAAAAAAGACGGAGTTAACATGCATGGGACAGGCAAATTATGAATTTCAGTTTTCATTGTAACACAAATATGATATCAATGTATAAGTAACAGAAACCTCTACATCTAATTAGCAACTCACCCAGCTAAGACAGTTGGACAAGTCAAAAGACGGGGGAGTATCACATGGATAGGCAGAGTTATATTACGACAGACATCTCCATCTGCTACCTATTATATGATGAGAAAACAAAAAGTTGTCAAATCAAATGTTACAAGTAAAATAATAGAAAACCAGGTCGAATTTTGCATGCCTGTGTCGTCTGAATCAAAGTGGTTTTAGTTACAATTTTCTCTGATAGAAGAATTGACTCAACGCAGAGCAAGTGAATATCAATGGAGTGAATAGGTACTGCAGACGCATCTACTGTTAGCTCTCCACTGATAGGATCCAACAGAGAACATTGAGTAGACAATTTTCCAGTCACCTTAAAGCCCCCTTTTCAACAAACCATGTATCTCGTCAGTTCCAGAATCTTATCATAACTATATCCACCAACTTCTGAGATTTAAAAGATCACATCACTAAGATGTCAAAATATAGAGGACTAGAGTTCTAAATCAAGTAGACCAGAAAATTCTTCAAAAGATATCTAATACTGCATTTGCACAAATGGTTAAGAAGATCACTACAAGAGTTATAGTTAAATCAAATGTCACTGGAAACAGTGACTGCACGATATAGGAACAGAAGCAAACCTGATTTTAGTTCGGGAAGTAAAGGATGTCTCTGAGTGTCCTGAGTAATGTAAAAGATAACCATCTCAGGAGAAACTGGTCGCTCCAGGAGATCAGCTGAAAATTCAACAGCAAGAAGAAGGTGGCATTTTCAAGAATAGGGAACATATCTCAAAAGGTAGAATAATAATAATAGAAGTGGCATTTTCAACAATAGAGAACATATCTCAAAAGGTAATAAAAACTAAAATAAAAAGATAAAATCTAAATCATACCTCTATCAGTTTCCACAATGAATTCCACTGTTGAAGATAATGATTTATGCAGATATCCTCTCATTATATCTACAGTTACCAAATACTATTACAGGATTCATTAATCATCAAGTGTTTGATAAAACAACAATAAGACACTAGAATGGTGGAAAGCAAGGAGTCATTCATCACTAAGATCAACCACAAAGAATTTCCATTGAAACATCCTCACCTGGATGCTAATATTTGCTCCATGGAAAGTCTCATAAAATCTTTCTAAATTCTCCTCTCCAGACTGCCTCAGGTTCACAGAAAATGGTATCTGCACAGTATGCAAAAATTACATAAAGTTTAAAGAAAACAATGGTTATTTGTAGTTGGTCTATATTAAAAAAGGAAAACAGAAAAAAACACACACGGAAGTAAAATTGAATATCCTGCACAAATAGGGACAATTACTATTTAAGTACAAGCAACCAAATAGCAACCATTAAATGGAACTGATAATGGGGTTAAAAAGGCTTTAAAATCCCAATGCAAAGAAAACAGTTAAACAGAGAACAATAAAATGTTGTATGTTGTTTAAGTAAACAATTAGTAATGTAAAAATCACTTTGTATTGACAAGAAAACAAAACAATTTTTCAGACAACAAATGAGAAAGTGAACCGCCATTGGGAACAGCAAAGGGCGTGTATTGACAGTTTAAAGACATTATACATTTTCATCAGAGTTGTTGCACCGTCCAAATCAGCAAACAAGGATAAGATAGTATCAATGTTCAAAACACCAACATAGCCAGATTATAAGAAATAAAATACTACCTCGGTTGTATCTGAACCAATCTTTCCAGAAGTTCTGATCTCACTGCTCTTCTTTCTGCTCCCATGTTACAAAAAGTTAACCACTTATTAAGATATCAGCATAAACCCAACATGAAGATTAACTATCCATTAAAAACAAGAAGTCTAAATAAATAATTTCTAACACACAAATATGAAACTGAAAATTCACTTGGACAACAATAATTATGACTATCACTACACTCCAATTTTATATAAACCTAACTTCGCATTAAGCCTCATCTCTTTAGAGCATAGATCTGCTAGAACCCAGCCCATACCCAATGATATAATTTAAAACAAAGATGCTCCAACTTGCTCATTTATTTTCACCAATTAAAGTATTTTAAACTATACCACCAAACATAGGAAAGCTTCAGTTCTATTTCATGCACAGTCCTACAAGAGCAAATCAAAGAGATCAGCAATGTTCATCCAATGTGAACATCAAATTTCTTACACTGAACTCTTTTGTTTGTTTTAGGGATCATTCCACTGAATCTGAATGTCTACCTACATGTCCAAGCACCCCAGATGAAAAGCCCCGAAATCCAAAAATTTCTAGCTACCTCAAGCCTTCTTATCATACAAAAAACTCCATTAAAAATAAACCTGGTGAGCAAGATTGGTGCATTTGTTCTTTTTTAGCTCACTGTTTGTCCACTACTAAAATTTTTCTATTCTTTTAGGGTGTCAAGAGCCACATCTGCTGGAGGGTATTTTGAGAATATAAGGAGGGGGTGGGAAGAAGTTTTGAGATTTTAAAGTTCGTAGAGTTTAGCTAGGTAGGGAGAGGGAAGACTTTAGAGCTCAAGGAAGAGCCAAACCAAGGATTTAGCTAAGGCAACTTTGAACATTTAAGATCCCGGTGCTTTGAAAACTGAAAAGCAGGGTTGACTACTGATGAATCATCTATAAAAACATAGGCACTGAAATTGACTAAGCATATTGTTTAATGATACAAAGTGAACATCTTTAAAGCTTTGTATAAATTGACTTTACATTTTTTTTTATATATAAAAAAGTATCTTAAAAGTTAAATGAAGCTAAGGCTTTATTTGGGATTGTGGTGCTTCTACTTTGCTTTGAAAGTAATGCTGAAAATGTGTTTAGTAACAACTTTTAATGGGACCCGCTTATTTTAATATTTAGTCTCTAGTGTTTCCATCCCAGAGTAGTTGTAGCTTAAAAGCCACTACACCTCAATACCAAATGAAGCCCAGCTTTCACTGTTGTCAACTAGTTAACTAGGGGAACTGTACCTAATATTTTAAAGAACCAAGAACTTGTGTTTCTAGTTTGGCTTAATAAACATTCAGAATGAATAGTTGTGCATTTCCTATTACATAAGATTCTGAAAGTTAGTCATCAATGCTGCCATTTTATTAATAGGTTCTATCACCCTTTGTTTTAAAATTAAAAAAGCTTCATCATTTACTCATCCTCCTAATTAAGTAGCTTAAGATAACCAAGCAAGCAAGGCTAAGTCTAAGTAAATACATACTATATAGCTTATTGTGGTGTTATGAATGCAAAATGTCCTGGACAAGCCATAATATGAATCTTCAATGCTGTGTAGCAAGTGCAACCCCAAGTCAAAGACACCACAGTATCAAGTTACACTCATACTTTGCATTCAAATGTCCAAAAAGATCCCTTTTTGCAAACAGACTTGGCAGATCCAGCTTGGAGCCCATCAGCTAGATTGCTTAATGCGACTCACATAATGCTTCACACATGGTAACTGGGGAGGTTCTACCAGACCTCCATACAATAGCATTATGAGCCTCTTCAGCTCTGCTCTCTCATTTATTTACCACACCAAATGACTGAAAAGGTGAACTATTATGACTTGAGTACAAGTCCTCTACCACATAAAGGACCTACAAGCTATCCATGAGGTCACACTGCAACATGGATTATGGCCAATTTTTGAAGGCGAAGTCCACAGCAGCATTTCAAAAATTACCAACAAAAAAAAATTATAATTACTTCATTTATCAATCCTTGACTCAAAGAATTAGTTATTATCTAGCACACATACACTAATCTCTAATGCCATTACTCTTTCCAAAACACACTTGTGAAGAAGTTTCACATTCTTATCAGTAATTACTTTGTGCTACAACAAGATTTTTCCTACCTATCTATCTAGAAATGGCTTTTGCTTTGCAACCATTTCCAAACATAGACACTGTAACACATAAGACACATCTTATTATTCAGTTTAAACTTCCAATTTTCTAAGCTCAGTTTCTCTGCTCTGTCAAAAACTACTATTTAACAGAAGGATTCAATGTCCAACAAAAGCACCTTTTTCTTTAAAATTAAGCTGATGTTATAGCAGCTAGTAAACCATTAACAGCAGATTATATTATCACTCTTCAATTCTCCAGGAAAAAAAAAGTTGAAACATTACAATCCATTAATTGATCAACACCACAAAAGAAGCATGATTCACAAAAACCAAATTGCTTATTAACTTAACTAAAGAAAATATCATAGCTCCTCAACATTGGATAAGCACAACAGCAACAAAAAGACTTACACGATGTTAATTGGCTTGATAACACCATAAAGAGACTCAATGACACCCGCTGATCCTCCCCGAATCTTCAAACAACAACATTTGTAATTAGCTTAGGCTCTTTTCGATTTCTCAAGAGAAAAAGAAAAAGAAAAAGCAATAAAAAGAAAAATAGGAATCCTATATCAATCAATCAAACCTGCAAATTGGCGGATCCGTGGACGGTAAGGCGAATTCCGTAGTGAGAAATGGAAGAAGAAGACTTTATTATGATTTTGCCTTGAAGAAGTTCCTGAGAATCGAACAATCATCGTCATCATCATCAGTTTCATCGTTTTAATGAGAGTGTGAATACCGAGAAAGAAAGAGAGAAAATACGCACAGAGGGGCGATATATACGGTTTGGTCGGGAAAGCTTAAGCTCTACAGCGGACATATTGAAGACAAAACCGGCAAGCAGAAGCGGCAACCCCAACGAGAACGACTGCTCCTAAGGCTTAAACGGATTCGATCTTAACGAATCTTTAGACGCCGATTGTCACTGTTTACTCTCTCAGTCCACTTTTCATTCATTTTGTAAAATGGAAATAAATGTTAGAAGAAATAAAAGAGAAAAATGGTTTGATAATTTATTTTTTAAAAAAAAGATTTTTTTTTAATTTTTATTTTTTAACTTTCAAAAGAAATGGGTAATATTTTTGTATTTTCGTTATTTTTGAAAATATAATTTCTATAAAAAAAATTATATTTATTTAATTTTCTTAATTTTTTATTCAGTAAAAAATTAGCAACAATAAGACTTTGAAAGGAAAACGCTGTCGGATTGGATCGATGAATTTGGAAAACATCCATGAAAAATGAAAATTTCTTTCTTCTTTTTTAACCAAAACAACAGCTAACTGTGGGTGTGGGGTAGCGTACAGAAAATGATGGAAGAAGAAGGAAAAGGCTACGTGACAAAATATAATTGGGCGAATGACAAAAACCCGACGTGGCAAGCGAACATATTATGTAAAATCCCAAAAATGCCCCTAACCGAACGTCGTCTTCTCCACAGCACCCAAATAGCAGTTGATCTTGCTGTTCGGATGCTTAATGCTTTTGATTTTGGCAGATAAAATGTCTAAATTCTCAGCTCAGAAACTGATATTTTCTCTCCTCATTCTGTCTCTTTATCCATTATCTCTCCACGCGCGCCCTTTCATTCTCGTTATCTCCCAAGACGACATCAAGGATACGCCGAGCTCTCAGGACGATGAGACCGCCGCTGACTGGGACGAATTCGGCGACTCCGAGACGATGCCGGAGGAGAATCTGGATCCGGGCTCATGGAGTCCCATTTTTGAACCCAGCATGGATCCCGATGCATTGAACGGAAGCTATTACGTCAGCGTTTCGAAGATGATGTTGGCGGTGAGCAACGGTGACGTGAGAATGATGGAGGACACCGCGGCGGAGATTGAAGTGGCCGCGAAGGAAGGTGATCCGCATGCACGGTCGGTTTTGGGGTTTTTGTATGGGATGGGATTGATGCGAGAGAGGAATAAAGCTAAAGCTTTTCTATATCATCATTTTGCTGCTGAGGGTGGTAATATTCAGTCCAAGATGGCTCTTGCGTACACGTATTTGCGCCAAGATGTGAGTAAATTTGTTTTAAAACTTTCCCTTTTTCTTTTTTCCAAATGTTCTTACTAATTTTGCGTTTAGGAATTGAAAAACTTGGTGTCTAGTAGATAATTGGAAAACATAGCTTTAGAAATTACAAGGAATATACACCCGGTGCTAAAGAGTTATCATTTTTGTTGCAGATGCATGAGAAAGCAGTAAAATTTTATGCTGAACTAGCAGACATAGCAGTGAATAGTTTCTTGATTTCAAAGGATTCGCCTGTAATTGAACCGATTAGAATTCATAATGGAGCTGAAGAGAATAAGGGATCTTTGAGAAAGTTGCGAGGTGAGGATGACGAGGCCTTCCAGATTTTGGATTATCAAGCACGAAGGGGGAATGCGGAAGCCATGTACAAAATTGGGCTGTTTTACTACTTTGGTTTGAGAGGATTGAGGCGTGATCGTGCCAAGGCACTGATGTGGTTTTCAAAGGCTGCCGACAAGGGTGAGGCACTGTCAATGGAACTTCTTGCCGAGATATATGCAAGAGGAGCAGGCGCTGAAAGGAACTACACTAAGGCACTGGAATGGCTTACACTTGCTGCCAAGCAACAACTTTATTCAGCTTATAATGGTATAGGGTATTTGTATGTCAAGGGCTATGGAGTGGAAAAGAACTACACGAAAGTAAGATCATTTTGGTTCTTCCTTTGTTGACTGTTTTATATGTCTTGTAATTGCAGACTGCTTCTCTTCACTTTCCTGTTTTTGTTTCTTTTTTCCTACGGTTTCCTTACTGGTGCTTGCTTTTCATCATCAATTAGTTATTTGGAATCATTCCTTTAACTGTTTATTTTAATCTAAGAATTTTACATTAGTTGAATTTATTCAACACAAATTTTGTCATTGGCAGAAAATACTAAACTATTGCTTCCACTATTAAATGATTCCCACTACATGCATCAATTTTGAATTATTTTCCTCCAGTTAAACACAGTTGCACACTTTGAAATTTGGTTTGAATTATTTTCCAATTAAGATTTGAATTAGAAGATTGATGTAGAGCAGAAGATTTTTGCAGCACAGGATCTTAAATTAAGTGCTAATTTAGATTTTATGGTCATAGGCTAATGTGAACAACTCTCTGATCAATTGGAGATTGATATGATTAGGTTTCTGATCAATTTGGGATTGAATTGAGGTCAACAGGTTTGGTGTTCAGGTTCTCAGGTGCTGAAAATATTGGTAGTGTTTAGAATGTTAGGACAATGAGAAAGGAATGTCAGAGAAATCCAACACCTCTTTTGTGGAAGTCGGAATAGCTACTAAGGACCTCCTAACAATTTTGTACTGTTCACCATATTGTGGGCACCTTCTTCTATACAAATGATCTCATTCTTTCTTCTCCAACCCACCACCCCAATAGTATGTGTTTTAGGGCTTGATCAAGCTGGACATATAGCTTAATTTATTGCTAATTAGGTATTTTCTTGGGGAATTTGTCAACACAAGGTGCACATTTTGGACTTTCTAGTCATTTCATTTGATAGTGAAGATACTTGTATTTTGGCTGGCTTCTGACTAAGTTGAATTCAGAAGGAATTAACAATAGATTTTTAATATGATCAATGGTATGGGAAACATTTGTTTTCTATCTGCTTTCCTGTTATCTTTTACCAGCCTGTAGTTAAGTTCTTGGAGATCTATTGATATGTTAGCTTTGAGAGATTGAAAGCTAATATGTTTTACTACAGGCGAAAGAGTTCTTTGAGAAGGCAGCTGGTACCGAGGAGGCTGGTGGGCATTATAACCTTGGAGTAATGTATTACAAAGGGATTGGAGTAAAGAGGGATGTCAAGCTAGCATGCAAATACTTTTTGGTGGCTGCTAATGCAGGCCACCAGAAGGCATTTTACCAATTGGCAAAGATGTTCCATACTGGTGTTGGACTGAAGAAGAATCTCCCCATGGTAAATTCTGTTCTATTTTGCCTTTTAGTTTTGGTTTGACTTGTTTTTACATGAACTTTATTTCATACAAAATATGTACTTGAATGCAATTCTTGTCTTTCTGTTTTCCGTTTACGTGTGCTGCATGCTGTTTGGATATATTCTTATTGACTGCGGCCTGAATACTTTAGTGCCTTGTCACTTGGATCATTGACATAGTTTCTTGCTAGAAGTGTTATCAGTTATCTCTAAAAATGTGTTCCTATTGATTGTTTGTACTATTGTGATGATATGGAGTTAATGAAAGGCAAAGAATGTTATCACTTCTATGTTTGAATTTTTGAAATGGAAAAGGGCTATTTTCGAACTTGGAATTTTGTGGTAAAATTTTAAAGAAAGAGAAAAAGAAATCTCAAAGGGCTAGAGAAAGTGTGCTTTCTAATTTCATCTGATTTTGTGAAGTCCATAGTTGTTACACGGGCTTATTGATACTATACTGCTAAAACTTAGTATATTATGAAATGCATGCATATCAATATATCACGATATTGGAGCTTTACTTGGTTTCAGGCTACTGTATTGTACAAACTAGTTGCGGAACGAGGACCGTGGAGTTCCCTGTCTAGGTGGGCTCTAGAATCATACTTAAAAGGTGATGTGGGTAAAGCATTCCTTTTGTATTCAAGGATGGCTGAGCTAGGGTACGAGATAGCACAAAGCAATGCTGCATGGATTCTTGACAAATACGGAGAACGAAGCATGTGCATGGGCGAATCTGGTTTCTGTACTGATGCAGAAAGGCATCAATGTGCACACTCTTTGTGGTGGCAAGCTTCTGAACAGGGTAATGAGCATGCTGCTTTGCTGATTGGGGATGCATATTACTATGGTCGGGTTAGTGTCTCAACATAAAGGATGTTCTCCAAGTTTAGGATCTATTATTCTTGTTTCAACAGCTCTGTTCTCTCTTTCTCTTAAGGTTTATGCAACCCACTTTTCTTTTATCTTTGTTTTCCAGGGCACTCAGAGGGATTATGAACGTGCAGCAGAGGCGTACATGCATGCCAGATCCCAATCGAATGCACAAGCCATTTTCAACCTTGGGTACATGCATGAGCATGGCCAAGGACTTCCACTTGATCTTCATCTCTCCAAACGATACTATGATCAAGCTCTAGAGGTTGATCCTGCAGCAAAGTTACCTGTTACCCTTGCACTCACAAGCTTGTGGATACGAAAGAACTATCCAGACAGTTTCATGGTGATTATCTTTGTCTGTCTATATGCTTGCCTTTCTTGGCATCATTGAAAAATTTAAACTAATATATCTATTGGGGCCTGTGGCCTGCTCAGTTCAAATAGACCATTTTTTACCCTTCTTGGTTCCTTGTTGCTTACAAGGCACTCTGATGGCCTATGGCCTAAATAGTATTTAGTTCATTGCGTAGATTACTTCAATTAAATTTTGAAACATTTAGTGGTGTTATTAGATGCTTAACAGCGTTAAGATGCCAAAAATGCTCCTTTCATCATGTCTTCTATCCGAGCAAATTGATACGGTTTTTAGACATTGTTTGTTTGAAATTGGTCAAGCTTAAATTTGTTCTTGGTTATTTTAGATTTTAACGGACAAAATGCATAAATTCTCTATTTTGGTGCACCTCTATATAGCTCATATTTTAAAAGTAAAAAAGAGAAAAGAAAAAAAAAGATTTTATAAAATAGACTTTAACTGATCCTGATTTTGCCATTTCATTAGGTCCGCATGATTGATTCATTGCCTGAAGTCTATCCAAAAGTAGAAGCATGGGTGGAGAATGTTATCATGGAGGAAGGAAATGCTACAATATTGACTCTCATTGTCTGTCTTCTTGCTGTCCTCTATCTTCGTGACCGGCAGCGAAGGCATGCAGTCCAAGCTGCTGGTGATGTGGCCTTGCCGAACGAGCACAATGAGCATGCTGCTGCTGCACTCAATTAGTTGGTGGCAATTATGGTGTGTAGAAACTGTAAGGTTGGTTTTTGTCTTTGTTAACCATAAATACACAGATTTCTATCGAAATATGTTGTACAGACTGCTTCCTTTTTTTTAGGTTTAGATGATAACAGGTTATTACATTGTAGCATAGAGAAATTTAGATACAATTGGGATTAAGGTGTTGTGACTTTTAATCCACAGCTGTAGTGGAATATAATTGTCAAATATAAGTGGGTGGACGATCAGTAAACATTAGTTCGGAAGTGAAAGCAGAGTTTACCAAAATTTGACTTGCTGTGAGTTCAAAGTTAAGCACAAATACAACAGTTACGAACATACCCTTGGAGAACTAAGAATGTTCTTTTGACTCACAGAAATGTTTGTATGTTAATAATGCATTGAAGATTTCAGCAGATCAGTTCATAGCATTTCTTTACCATTGAATGAAAACTCTGGTAAAATTGCCATTTGACTGACCTTGCCAATGGTATTTTGAGGATTTCTCATGAGTCATGATTCCAACAATTTCTCCACTGCGAGCCGTAACTTGCCTCAAAATT
The DNA here is from genome assembly GCA_019650275.1 of Xylocarpus granatum. NCBI lineage: Eukaryota > Viridiplantae > Streptophyta > Magnoliopsida > Sapindales > Meliaceae > Xylocarpus > Xylocarpus granatum. The sequence goes on along the minus strand of BNST01000379.1, from coordinate 447,039 downwards.
TGTCGAGAGTTGGGTCTATGGGAATTATTTTGGTCTATTTTAGGAATTTCTCCGGTTGATAGTAACTCTCTTCCTGTTGACAAAGTGAAACCTGTTTCGCTGGATATGTTCAGACAGAGATACCTAATCTATTGTTGACCGTTGGGCAACAGTTAAATAAAAAATATAAAAGAATTTATTTCCCTAAATTTTGCTATAAAACACATCAACGTAGATAGAATCTTAGGCTTAATCATTTAATTAAAAAAAATTATGAATTGAAAATAAAAAAGTGAGAGAAGAAAATAAGAATATAAACCACAAAAAAAATTAATAATTAAAATCACAAATCTATGATTTTCTCTTCACTGAAACAAATAGATTAGTTAATGAGTACACACTCAGAAAAATTTAAAAAAATAAATGAATAATGATACAATACCAAAATTTACACACATAAATTTACAGGTATAACAATTTGGGTTTAGCAACAGTTTGTCTACAGTTCAGTATTAGGACCAAAGGTCAACAATATGACGACCACAGTCCCGGAACATATGTACGGATGATGTCAACCTTAACTTGCTATCTTGGTGTCAAAGATTCTATAGTGCCTGCTTCCCCAAATGTCATTTTTATCAAGGTAGTATGCTTTTAGGCAACATTGCACCCATCCCGGATTTCTGGGAGCTTCCTTAATTTCCTTTCCATCGTCACTTACCGCCACTCCAAGCAATTTGTTCATCTTTCTTTTCAATACATCGACTGCAGGATAACCATCAAAAAGTTTCTCCTATCATAGATGAAGATTACTAGTTAGTGAAATATTGATTTTGCAGCAAAAAGAATAATCCCGCGCAATTTCAATCAGGAGAAGTAGTTAGGGAATTAAGGGAGGTTCAAAATGGACAGCTATAGGATTCCTAGGACTTGAATTGAGAAATGTTTCTTTTATCAACCTTGTTAAACATCAAAGTGGTGGAAATTGAATTTGTCAAAATCAAGTAAACAACATAGTATTGAAGAGAATAAATGACTCGGATGCATGTAAAGCAAACATATTGCGCAAAGAGTTTTCTTAAAAAAAATTTATAGGGCTGACTTGAAGGATTTTAGGCAAAATCTATGAAGGTCAGAAACATGTGCTCACCCCATCATTAGTGTACACAAAAGCATGGATTCTTGCAGTAGGATCCTCTAGGGTCAGCCTGATTCTGTAATGCCCAAGAGGAGAGCAGAAGTCCTCAGCCCGCCATGGAAGTGCAGCTACAACTCGAACTGCACACTTAAATTTAGCCGTTACCTGTCATCATGCATTAAGGAGCATTAAGCTGTGGATAGGCCCAAAACATTCTCTTGCAAGCAATATGTTTCTTAATGTCTATGATGTTCGTGTTAGGTTGATGTTTTAATGTCTGTAATGTTGTTGTTAGGTTGATGATTGATATCAATATTAAGCTCCAACAAAATTCTTGGAAAAAGGTTTAAATAAAATGGAGAAAAAGAAAGGAAAATAACCTTTATGACAATAATGGACATCAAAGTAGAAATGAAAAGACGAAGAACATAAGGTTTGCACAAGAAAGGATACCTGTGAATAAGTGAGAACGTCCATCAACGTAACAAATGGTACATCCTCATCATAATCAACCACTGACGGGACAACAAAAAATTACAGGAAAATAAACCATAATTATGATCCTGGGGTTCTAGATATAAAGGGGATAAATCAGACATAAAATACACAAAAAGTTCAACTAGAGCAAGAAAGTAATCACCAACAAACCATAAAGGTGAACCTGTAATTCGGGAAGTCCAAGGAAAGCACCAGTAAGGCATACGGCCAAGTGTCATTGACAGTCGCTCATCATAAGACCTGAGTTATATAAATATATTCTAAATGTATAACAATAATTAGTACATCAAACTAAAAGCATAAAACATGCGGTACATGTCAGTCATAAGTATATTTATTAAGTGAAAAGATTTAAGTGAAAGCGACAATAACCTTTGGCGCTGCACTGTGAGACTGTCATCATCTGGCATAAAACGTAGCTTTGTGAAGTGTGTCAAGACACCACACCACAATCCTGCATTCACTTGACAGAGTACATTTAGAAGTTTCACCCATTTGCCAGTCTTTAGCAGATGAAGGATATGCTTTTGAACACCTTTCTCTATAATCACTCTCAAGATACTTCCAACACTTGGAAATGAACATAATGTATCTCTTGATAAAGGCAAGGGCTCCAGTCGTAAAGGAAGCTCGTGCTCCATTTCCTCTTCTAGCCTATGGTTCATAATTAACAATATAAGACAATTATTTTTTGTGAATATTAAAAATATAATCCAAACATTCAAAATACATTGTAACACAACTAAAATCTTGAACATATACATTTGTCCTTAAGAAAGTAGCATATAGGCACAGCTAATGGATGATGACACTTACGTTGTAACATAAGAATACCCAGATAAATCCAAGAACCAGGATTAATATATCAAATAATATATCAAGTCACTAATGAGATCATTATTTGGGAGAGGGATTCTTTTCAGAATTATTGCAAGGATGTGGACATATTGAAAGTTTAATTTTAGGACACTTTTTTCAAACAACTTCAAATAATTGTTTTTCATTATCCACTTCAAGGGGAAGCTATTCTTCCTAGGGTACTTCAGTTTACAAGTTGGTCATTAGAATTTTCTATTGATTGACCTTTCTTCCTTTTTCTGGTACCCTGTTTGCATTATTTATTCAACCATATGAAACTTTGTATCCCTTCTATCTTATATTAATGAAAATCCTTCTAGCTTCCCATTAAAAATTAGAATAAACAACACCACCCAGCCCAAAATTTTAAAAGGACAGAGAGAGAATAAAAACTATGAGCACCATGGACATCATAACAGAATTAGAAAAGACAAATCACTTCTTAATGAATTCTAACAAATATAGAGTTGGTCATCACTTTGTTCTTGCCACTTTTCACTCTTTATTTTTATCTTGTTGGGATTATCCTAAGTCATACATATATTAAATCCAAGAGGTGCCTGCACGCAATCCTCCCACCTCAACACCTCCCCACCCCCCCATCTCTCTTCTCTTCTTTTTCTTCCACGGTTAGAGAATATAGTAAAAGATAATCATTACTAAAACACCAACCTGAATTCACATGCACAAATTCAGAGAATCAATTACAACTAGGCAAGAAAAAGTAACTTGTATTGACTCACTTTGCATCAATCTGGACTGGTGGAGTATCAGTTCCATCCCAAACAAAGGCCAGCCACTCACCTTTGGCAACTTCACAGATATGAAGTATCTTGAAGTGGCAAAACATTGAAACGTTGAAAACTGATCAGTACTTCCTATTAATCATATATAGAAATATAAGTAGATTTATCATGGAAATTTCTCTCTCATAAAATATATATACACAGAGAGAGAGAGAGAGAGAGAGAGAGAGAGAGAGAGATTTTCAAATCAAAAGAATCAGATTAAAATCTTGACAAGTGACTCAAATATATAAAAACATAGATTGAATTACCTTGCAAGCCAAATTAATGTGATGCCCTTCCTTGATTTCTCTTAACAAGAAGAAGTTTTTTGAATCTACCAAGCACACACAAAGTTCCAAGCATTTTATAAGGATTAGAAGTACGATTGGAAATTAAGCACATATGTACAATTTCCATCATCTGATAACTTTACTCTCATTATTAGCTTTTTGTAATACCATTTAACACATCAATGAGAAGTTCTATCTTAATATAATAGCATGTAAACCATTGCATGTATAAATACGAATTTGATTAATACTATTGGGTATCAATATAACATATTCTAGAGCATACCTTCATTAAGCTGAAAATTATGCAACCATTTTCTCAGCCTTGCTATAAACTTCTTGTCCTCCTCTCTTGGCAAAAATTTTGAAGAAACTTGGTAAGGAAGGAAGTCTTTACCATCTTTCCCTTCATACAAAGCAAACGAACAAAACTTTCTGTTGAAAAGGGCATATGCTTGCCTGTCATGAAATTTCATCTGCACAAACATATCTCCCAATTTTATGCCTTATTAAAATTCATTTTAGTGAAAAATTATAAAGTTTGCAATATGCATGCACATGGATGCATGCCATATGCCAATACAGTATAAAGTTTAGAAAGCAAGGATGTAAGAAATTAGAAAAGTTGTCCTGCCAACTTATACAAATGATAAAACCTAGCAAGATTTTTTATTTTCTTTCCTATTATATCCAAATTAATAAATTATTAATTTCTTTTGTTTGGCGGGTTAAAAAAAAGGCATGTATTATCAAGTATGTTTGTTGATTATTGCCTTTGTTTAGCGACAACTTCCAGAGGAGTGAAAAAAAGGAGAGAAAAGAAAACTCCATTTTCAACTCTTTAGCATCCCAACCCTTTTCTCTTCATTCATCTTCCAAAGATAAAAGCTCTAGGCACTACAGTAAATTTGGATTTTCTAGCATGATGATCTTTTATTTTCCTATAGGAAACAATGATGCAATTAATTAAAATCACAACATAGGAAGGACGGTCAAGATGCCCCATAATTATGTAAATACTGATATAATAAATTATAAAATTAAAAAGAAAAAGAAAAAAAAAGCTGAAAAGCAATAGGAAATCAAATACTTAAAAAGCTAGTATCACTTTATACCACGACATGAGAAAGCAGAATTATGTCCCCAACTGATGCAATATGAGGAAGCTTTTCCACACTGTCAGCAAAAATGTTAACGGAAATCCCATCTTTCAGATGCGTATCATCTATTATTTTTAGAGCACAAAAGCTATCTGCAAACGAGACATATGCACTTAGTAAAATAAACTAATTTTACTAAGATAAAAATAAATTTAAAGAAATTTCACAGAATCACTATCAAAACTGGAAAAAACAACCGCTGCTTTCAGAATTACCATATCATGTACTAAAAAAATTTCTGATCAATTCCCCAAAATCAAAACATCCTCATTACTCAACTTATCGGACTCCAAACAAACGTGGAAATTCGAATTTGCGGAATAGACATCAAAGAAAAGACAGCTCAAACAGCTCGGCAACTGAAGAATACTCAAATTTACTTCATTCAGTGCCCAGTCAGCTGCTGCAAAATCATTCATGCTGGATTTTACACAATACAACGAAAAGGAAACTTCTTACAAACATTTCAAAATCCATTAAGACATGGAGCTACTGGCTCAACACAATCACCTTACAGAAACAAATAATCATTCTACTACCAGCGAAATAGTAGCAGCCGTAAGTCCGGCCTTTCTGTCATCACTGCCAGCCGAAATATTCATTACCCAATTATTCATACGAATAAAATCAATGTTCAACCAAGTAAGCTTAAAACGAATCAACTGTTTGAATTATATTCCATAAAAGAAAGAATTTTAGAGGTAATTACCATGGCCGTTAGTTTGCTTAGGGGAACCGATCTCGACAATTACACCGATTATGTTCACTTGTTGGTTTATAGAGAGAACAGCATCCCGTATCTTCAGAAATCTATAGTCGCCTCTTACCTCCATTTCGACAGTGTGTTCTTCTAGGGTTTCGCGCAGGTTTTGAGGAGCGAAACGTTTAGAATGTGGATTTACGAATTAGTCCTCGGAAAATGGAACATATACGGTCATAGACTTGTCAGTCCAATTATTATTGTTATTATTATTATCTTTTACTAATAAATTTTATTTAAATACATAATTTATACCAGTAATTTTTAGTAAAAAAATAACTATGAAATAATTCGAGTTATTTTTTACTAATATTATTAAAAATACAAAAATAATATCATTATAAAATATTTGTTTCAAAAATAATTATAAAAATTACACATTTATAATTATAAATTATAATTTTAAAATAATTTATGATAATAAATAATCACATTTACTGTATTATAACACCAATTCATACACAGAATTCCATTAACACAGCACAACATCATTGACTCCTGTTTAGTTGTTGTACAATTTCAGCTCCATTCAACAAATCCAAAACTTCAACTTCATTTACAACATTATTCCTAGGATTTAGGACAATAGAATCTGTAACTCTTTTATTTGCTTGATCCTTATAGAGAGTGATGCCAGTGATGGTGATATGATCTACGATCATCTACATACAGTAGTGCACTCCTTGATAATCAGCACCAATTAAGCTGTCCAAAGCTATGAAAGACAGGAATATAATCCTTCAAAAGAGACATATCCCAAAACTTCCTTGAAACTCCTGTGAAAACTTATCTCTTGCAAAACATCTAACTGATACAGACACTTGCTGCAACTTTTGTACAATTAACAACTTCTATCAAATAAATCTGCCCATTATATAAAACTGGTTTTTGAAAACGTACCAAGTTTTGATCGTCCTATAATCATCTTTGAGAGCAAATTAATTTGTGCTTGTGAAAGCGACTGTCAGTGTGGACTACTCCATATGTGTTCTTCATAATCTGTTGTCACTTTTCCTTGGCGTTCAGAGTTGCACTTTAAGCAGACTTTATTTCGCCTGTAATTGAGGAAATCACACCTACCAAACCGGAAAGGAAACTTGGTCAATTTATTTATGAACAATGACATCAGTCTCCAACAATGTGGTAAAGAAAGAGAGAGGAGAGGGAGACTCACGAGGGGCATTCCCACTCTCCAGGGAGAAGCTGCCTCTTTGGTCGTATCTCACGGCATCGCAAACAATTTTTATTGCTAGCAAAATTCATGAACCCACACCTGCATGCAAATGCCAATTACTATAGATCATGTTTAAGATGATAAACAAATTAAGGAATGGAAAGAAAAAATAATTTTGTGCCCAAATCAACAATCATCGAGCATGACATGGGAAAGAAAACTCACTGAGGGCAGTTCCAATCTCCTTTCTTCATTTCAACCACATCCATCTCAATCCTATTTGGCCCCTCTGCTTTACACTTCAGACACCTTCTATTTCTAGAAAAATTCATGAAATCGCATCTGCCATACAAGCAAGGGTTCCAATTAAAGACAAGGAAAAAATATGTAACATATTGAGAGACAATTTGTTTATTAAAACTTTTATAGAAGAAGAGGTGATCGGGGTTTGCTAGTTTTATCCGTTGGATTTTCGGCATCAGTTCAGCTCATCTATGATAATTATAACATCTAAAAAAATATACAATTGAAAATGGAGCATTAAAGTCACGCACATAGGATAAGAAAACACTGCACGGTGTTACATTATATATGTCAAACATTATTAGGGCGGTGGACAAAGTGAAATCACTGAAACTACTTTTGACATCAACTAGAACTGCCAATTGCCAAAATAAATCACCAAAACCAACCCAATTGTATCCAAGAATACTGAACCCATGGAAAGTGAAAAAATTGCAGGTTGAAGAAAAGATGCTACTCAGAGACCTAAAACCTTACCAGTGAATAGAACTATGAGAATATAAACAATAAATTCAATTAATGAAAACAACTCCTCTAATTCATTAATCATTACCAAATGACTCTTAACTGAACTAGAGTGTAAATATACAAGTGATAGACAGTTGAACTGACAAAAAATATATAACTGAATAATATAAAAGCGATCATCAAAAAATCATAAAACTCATAGTAATTAGGATAGAGCAGTATAGTTGAGAGGGCTGATTGTAAGATGGAGTTAGGTAAAGGAGACTTACTTGGGACAGGTCCAATCTCCTTGCTTCATTTCAATTTCAGCACCAACTTTTCTAGGACCATCTTCCTTGCATTTTAGGCATTGTGTATTTCTAGCGAAGTTCATGAAATTGCATCTGCAACCAAAAGTGAAAGACATAAATTTAAAGGAAATGCTAAAGGCATTGAATTAGTTCCTCCCCAGACCATATTTCCAGGAAGGAAACATTTAATCTCAAAAGTAAAGTCTGGGAATCTTCATTCTGTTCAATCACACCATACACTATCATTTGGGTCTCAACAAATAAAAGGCTGACTCTTTTTTTTCCTTTCAATTAAGGAGGGAAAAAGAACTAACCTGGATTCTGCGGTACAGTGATCTAATAATGAACTTCAAGAAATACCAAATCAAATTCGTTTGATCAATTATTCATTGCAGACAGTTACCTTCACCAAGTTCGTCGATTGACATGATTTTCTTATCTCAGAGCACAAAACAAATTCAAACAGAAAGAACATATGATAGGTTAACAAAATGTCTATTAATACAGCCCTAAAATCATACAATAAAAGCATTGAGACTGACCCCATGAATTGGTGTCTTGGAAAGGATTCAGCACTTTTGCATGAATTGCTAGCTGTCAAGATCAAAACCTATACACTACTGCTTGGCAGCCAAAGAATCAGTGCAACACTCTGGCCCCAAAATTCAGAAACAAGTAGAAACTAAATTTTCATGTGCCCATCAAAACTTGACTATCTAAGAGGTCAAAATGACAAAAGCATAGAGTCAATTTAGAAAAGCCAAACATATCCAAATATATTCCAACTAAAAACATACAATACAAGATAGAGATTTCCTAATGAATATGCTAGAACAGAGCATCAGAGACACAATAGTTTGATACATCATTGACAGTTTTCGAAGAAGACTTACACAATGAGTCCAATGAGATGGAATTTGTCACGAGGACAAGATAAAACATACATTCTCAACAATGAGCAGTATTCATCCAAGTTTATATATGGAAATTTTGGTTTCCCTTATTTACCAAAATCCAAAAGTGATTCCTTAACATAGACTTTGTTGCATCAAGCATTTAATCCCTTTATATCTAAAGAACATATTAAGTATTAGCCACTATAGAAAACATTGGGCAAGATTTAGGAATTCAGCTTTAGCAGGAGACAAGAAGAGAAACAAACAATAAAAATCTGACTTACTTTGGACACATCCAATCACCTCTTTTCATTTCAACATTCTGGTATGGGTCATCATCAATGACCTTTTCAGCTTGCACCTTTTGCTGGAGTGATTTTGCAGAAGGCTTCGGAAATGATGGATCAGGGGCTGTCTCGCTTAATTTGATCAACTCAGAAAGTAGTTTCCTGGTGGATGCATTGACAAGTTCTCTACCAGGACGTTTGTCATCTCCTGTAAATACTAGTGGATCTAGTGCATAGAACAGTAGTATGCGCACTATGTCTACAGTCTTGGCAGCTGCTTCTGACTGCTTTAGTATCACATATGCTCGATCACAAGAACCTCGCAGATTGCAAACACTGCAAACCTGAAGGAAAGCATTTTAGTCAAACTAAAGAATTGAAACTTCAAAAGATAAAGTATGTTGAGTTTCCCTATGTTCCTTTTAGAAATGCATTTATCCTTTTGTATTTTTTTTATTATTATTCGTAACTGAATGCAGTAAATGAGCATGAGAAAATGAAATAACATACATCCCCTTCATCCAGCCACACATGGGCTCTCAACCTTTTTGCTGAATTCACAGCTTTGCGTAAAAGATTAGGACATCCGTGCTCCACTACTGTTTGAATATCTTCCACAGATAATGATCTGCATTGACATTCAAATAATAATAAATAAAAAAGTTAAATTGTTAGAAAACATGGTTCAATACTTATAACTCATGCAAATTCAATACAGGATAAACCAATGCTGCAAACTAAAAGGCCAAGGTATGCTCTAAATATGAAAAAAAAATCAATATTACATCTAGGGCGTAAAGCCACACCGTTCTCACCAAATCCAAAATTGTGATAAAATATTCACACTTAGCAACACATGCACAACTTTATAATGGTTGTTAATTGTAAAGTGTGATGTAGAAATCATTGAATATTGTCATCCATTGGCCATTCAAACATTTAGACTTGGCTTCCATTTGAAATTTCAAGGGTATTTTTTCTTTTCTTTAAAATGCTTAAAATTTAAAAACAAAAATTGCACTTGATTCCAACCTTATAGTTAATACATTAACGACTCATTGGCAAAACATAAACATTTACAGTTTCACTGTTGATAATAAACGTCCCATTAAATTCTAAAGTTCATCTAAACATTCCCTTCAAAATCATCCAAAAATTACACCCAAAGTTTTAAAAATGTTTGCTGTAAACCTCCCCTCGTTGGCAACACTAAAGCAATAGAATCTATCTATTTCAGCCAATCCTCAAGGGAAGTCAATAATGTTATCATAGGCGCTAACACTTAAGAGGGACAAATTCAAAAACAGACTTACCTTCATGGTCTCGTATTTGTCTCATCATGTCAACCCATATACAAAATTACAATAAGAATGTTGAAGCAACCGATTAAAGCCAAACTGCAAATCAAGCCAATGAAAATAATCCTTACTCAAAAACATCGAAGCGGTCACGAGCGAAGCTGAGACAAGCGTCCTTCACCAAATTCATATCCGTATAAACACGAGCATCCTCAGAATCTTTCAAAGCAGCATCGTCTGAAATATTCTGACCCTCAAAGTAACCTCTGGCCTTCAATCGGTCGATAAAACTGACCCACTCGGGCCAAGGGTGTTGAGGCGAGATGCTCGGGGCGTCCGTGTCACATCCGGTGACGGTATCAACTGCAGAGGAGGAACAGTATCGGCGGAACCCGAGGGAAGAGAAAGGGAAGCTGTTAATTAAGAGACGCGGAGGGACTAGAGAAATGGATTTTCGAGCACGAAGAGGGAAGGCCCTGATAAAGAAGAGTTTTGATGCTGCTGACATGTCGTTTTCGGAAATAAAGCTGGAGAGTTAGGGTTTAGAAAGTCATTGAGAGGATTTTCCAGAAGGTGAAGAAAAACGGATTGTTCTGATAAACCCTGCAAACCAGAGCTGAGTGGGGGTTTTGGCCGGGGTTGTACGGAATAACGGCAAAACCCATCCAAAATCGACCGTTTTTGAAACGGAAAACAGTTTTGGAAAATGAATACAAACGGTTGGATTTAGTTGTACTTTTGGATTGGTGTTTTTTTAAAAGAAATATGAAAAATATATTTTTTAATTAATATTTTTAAAAATAATAAATATTATAAATAATAAAATAATATAAAATTAATTCTCATATAAAAATAATATAAATTATTCTAACTATCAAAATTTAAATTTATAATATTTATATACATTAAAATATAATAAATAAACCTACGAACAATAACATATTTTTATTTTTTAATCTAACCTAAACTCATCGCGAGATTAAACCAAATTCAAATCGACCAAATCCTTTTGATACCTCTACGTTTATTTAATAAATAACAAATTATTTAAAATAAAATTTGATATAAAAGTTTTAAATACATAAACATTATGCTTTTATAAATAAGCTTTTTTGAAAAAAAAATTGAAGTATATTTTGTTTCTTTTAGAAAAAAGAAAAAAAAAGAACATAGTTGTTTTCTTTTTTAGCAAAAGGGACATAGTTTATCTATTTATATCAATAAGGTCCCTCATTTGTTTGTCTATTTATATCAATAAGGTCCCTAGCTTTTTTAAATTACTAAAATAATCTTTACCATTATTCCATTGCAAAACAATGGAAGACTTGGTAACAACACATGATTAGTTAGTTAGTTGCCCAATGCCCCCAAATTCCTAAACCCATCCCATTCATGTTTTTTTTTCTTTAAATTATTATTTGGTTCAATTTTTAGACTCATTTATACTTCTTACCTTACTTTTTTTTTAATGTTAACTCAGGACATTGAAGATAAAATTATTCGTATTTGTATAATTAATTTTATTGGACAAAAATTTATCGATAATTTGCGATCCTTTACTGATTCATGAAAAGTTATTACAATAAACAATAAATGTTATTGATTTATCAAGAGAATAATTTATTTTGTAGATAAATTATTTTTTCGACAAATAAACTTCATGATTTATTAAGAAAATAATTGATAATTCGCAAAGTTGAGAATCAAAAATTTTATAAAATTTTTTTAAATGAATTAGTTTATTTCATAATTTGTTTAAAATTTTTTTAAATGAATTAGTTTTATTTCATAATTTGTTTCAATAAATAAAATAAATTAATAAAGTTTATTATTTTTTTAAAAATAATAATCTTTTAAAGATTCAAGTACTTAATTAATAATATTTTTTGTCATGTCACCAGGATTAATATTTCCTTATTCTTTTGCAAAGATTTAAAAGAAAATTATTTATATAAATAAAATATAGAGATGATGAAGGAATGAAAAATAATTAAAAATAGAAGTAAGGGGAGGAAAAAATAAAAAATGGAAAATAGTGATATTATGGAAAAATTGGGGTATTTATAATTAAATAATAATATAATATAGGGAGTCTAGGGATAATTACCGACATATTCTGGCTTGATAGATGCTGCCAGCAGCCTCACCTTCGTTGAGAAGTTCGTCTAGGTTATAGCAGCAGTGCTGGTGCTGCACAACGCAACTCAATATTTATCTCCATAAGTTATTCCTTTCTGAATTTGTGTTTTGGGTTTAGTCATGGCTTCTCATACTGCCAATCTATGGGTTTTATTGGGACTGAGTTTGGCTGGAATTCTGTTAATGGCTAAAAGGCTCAAGAAAAATATCAAAGAAGACTTCGGTGCGTTTATCGAGAAGCTCCAGCTTCTTCCTCCGCCTCCGCCTGCTCCTCCCAAGGCGCCTTATCCTCTCACGGCTCTCACTTTCGCCGTTTCCGATCTGTAAGCTCGCTTTTTCGTTATTTTATTTGTTGTATGCTTGTGATTTGTGAAAAGTTGTTTATTTGGATTTTGGGTTGTGTTTGAAAGATTCGATATCGAGGGATATGTGAGTGGTTTTGGTCATCCAGATTGGGCAAGGACGCATGATGCAGCTTCCCGAACATCTACTGTAGTTTCAACTCTCGTAGAAGGAGGTGCTACTTGCGTTGGCAAAACCGTGGTCGACGAACTCGGCTATAGGTATGTAGTTCTTGAGATTCGATATCGAGGGATATGTGAGTGGTTTTGCTCATTATCAGGCCACATAAGTTTATGGACCTTGAAATTCCGAAAATCATACAAAGTTTTAGAAGCTCCCTGAAGGTCGCTGAAAAACTAAATCAATGGTGTCTGCATCAATTAGTAAAGTTTTTTATTATTGTTTGGATTACTTGGCATCAGTTGTTTTTTGCATGGTTCGTTTTCAGCATCAATGGAACAAATAAGCATTATGGTACGCCCACCAATCCTGCAGCACCTGCACGAGTACCAGGTGGATCTTCTAGCGGGGCTTCTGTTGCTGTAGCTGCTAATCTTGTAGACTTTTCATTGGGTGAGATTTTTTTTTAATCTTTTGGTAGAGTATTTCTGCATATTCAGAGATTGAAAAAGGAAAAATAACTCCTGAATAAGCTAACTTGTCGTACATCAGTACATTACCAATATTGAGAGCATGAGTGGAGGCTTCTCAAGAGGAGCGGAGCATTTTTATTTGATCCCAACAAATTTAATTTGTTGTTGAGTTAAAACTTCTGTGCAGTAAAATTTCTTATTATGTGATAATGGTTTCAAATGTTCGAGCATGCATGGGTTTCTATGGTGATTGGAAGTCCTATTTTTAATAGCAATGATAAGTTTGCTTGGTATCAATTTAAAGTTACTATTTTCTGCTTCTATTATAGGTATAATTTGGAACATAAGTGTACAAATGAGGGCAGGTCCAAATTTGTTATTGTATTAATATGTGTTTGTCATTGCTGGTGTTACAAAGATAACCAATTTACATTTGGATATCTAATATTTTAACTGTTTGTATATTTAAGCTTGCCTTTTTTTTAAAAAGAAAAATCTTTGTGTATTATTTATGTCATTTGCTAAATTAACCTAGTGTTATTAGAATTGAGGATAAAGATCAGCATTTTTGGCAGGTATTGATACTGTTGGTGGTGTGAGAGTGCCTTCGGCATTTTGTGGAATTTTAGGATTCCGGCCGTCTCATGGGGCTGTTTCTCCCATGGGAATCATACCTATTTCAACGAGTCTTGATACTGTTGGTATGTGCCACTGAAATTGTTATTCTTCCTTGATTCAAAAATGTTATCATCACAGGCAACTATTAATCATCCCAAATGATATCTCATCTTCGCATTTCATTGTATTACTTAAGGAGATAGGAGTAACTCTTTAGAGTGTTAATTTGCATTTTATGTGGTGGTTAACATCTCACCATGTTGACACGCAAAACACTTCTGCAGGCTGGTTTGCTAGGGATCCTAATATTCTACGCTGTGTTGGCCATGTCATGCTGCAACTCCCATTTGCAGTTCAACGTAGTCCTAGGCAAATTATAATAGCAGATGATTATTTTGAGCTCTTGAAGATTCCTATTGATAGAGTTGTTCAGGTGGTGACTAAGTCAACTGAGAAGCTTTTTGGAAGTAAGTTTGTGATTTGCACCACTTAACCTTAAGATTTTTTCTCGGGAAATCCTTTTTAACTTTACTTTGTTAAGTTTTTGATTCTGTATCTTGTTATATCTCTGAGTTGTCTTCAATAAGCTTGTTCAGGACAAGTGTTGAAGCATGAAAATCTCGGAGGTTATTTTGGTTCCAAAGTTCCAAGCTTGAAGGGGATTCATAAAACAAATGGTGAACAAAAAACCTCTTCGATGAGGATGCTTGCAAATGTTATGTGGTTACTTCACCGGTGAGTTCTCTTCTTTATGATTTAAATATTTATGAGTCTGAAAAATTTTAATGGCTTGGCTAAGACTTACCATCCCAAGTCAGAATTTCCTTCGAAGGCTTATGTGGCCACAAGATTTTGCGACAATACAAGCTTGCCTTGTAACTTTTCCTTCATACTCCCAAACTCATTTTTGTGACTTGATTGTGAAATAATTACAAATACTTGATCATTTGGCTGGCATGTTTAAGTTATTATTATTTATTTTTTTTGTTCATGCTGAAGATGGATCTGGATGTGCTTGCATGTTACAATGCTTGGCCACCAGCTACAAGTTGGCTCCCACTACAGCTGTGGATGTGGTGGAGAAGGTCTGTGTTGATGTCCCCGTTAAGCTTTTGTGGAAAAACTTGCTAATAATAATGAAATAGTTTAGAGCTGAGAAGTGAGGTTGACACTTGACTGATGAGGGTATACTGTGTTGATAGAAACTTGGAGCAGAAACTTTAATAGGACATGTGTGGCAGAGTGGGTGAATAAGATCTCTCTTCCCTGATCCACTTACTGAGTTGATAGAATCTGATAATGTTATGGTTGCAATATTGCATTTGTGCATCAGTTTGGCCTTAGTATTATATTTGATTCTGTGGAAGACGTTGGTTAGCTTTACCATATTTTCTCTGTTGGTGTATCTAGTGAGCTGTAAAACAAGATATGATGCTTTCTTTTCTTAATTGTCTTTGCTTTTGTCACCAGATAATGGCTTGATTTTGTCTATTTTTTAATGCAGACATGAGTTCAAAAATAATCATAACGAGTGGATTGAATCAGTGAACCCCACTCTAGTTCCAGCTATATCTGCAGAAATAAAAGGAATTGTGGAAATAGAAGAAAAGGATATAGAAAACTGCAAATCCATTCGAAATGAAATGCGTTTGGCAATTAATTCTCTTTTGAAGGTAACATTTTTAGCTCACTGTTGTTCACATTGTGTGATTGTGCATAAGAATGATCACTTACTTTTGGTTGCTGAATTGAGATGGTTTTCTATATGTATACATACTTGGGTATTGATGGGCTTGTGCTTATTGAAAGAGGTTAAATTTGCTTTGCTTCTTTCAATTTCTTCCATGATCAAGTACAGCTAATGAAAATCATTGGTATTTTACGTTGGTGGGTATATCCAGTGGTTTTGAGCTGGTTTATTTGTCCATAAGGAATAGCCCCAGCTTCTTGAAGTGGATCAAGAGGGCTAGGGATCAAATATCCCTCACACAAACCTTGGGGTGGGGGTGGGGTTGTGATGATTAAGTTTCCTTGGGGTGGGGTGAGATGGATGTGTGGTTAAAATAAAAGCAATATCTAATAGAAATGAGTATAAAGAGGATAAATCCAAATCTTTTTTTGGCATTTGCTGAAAGAAAATCTTCAGACCAATCATAATTAAAGAATAGATCTCAAGGGAAGGGGTGGTTGTCAAAGAATCAAATTACTTGACAGACTTCCTGATCATTGATCCCAATCAGTTGTTTCATCTGATTGCAACCAAATTTGACTATCTTATTCATTTTTGTCAAAGTGATACATGCTCTTCCTGTGTTTTCTCTACTTTTTGAGCTAGGTTTTATTTCATCCATTCTCTGCACAGACTGCTTAATAATGCCACCATGCCTACGTTAGGTCTGGGTTCTCACTCAGCTGTTTACTGTTGTCATGTTACCTGCAATTTTACATATGGTAAATTCTGTGGGGTCTTGTTTTGCACCTCTTCCATCGTTCTCTTATTATGCGAATGTGCCACTATTACCAACATTTTAATTTTATTTTTCTTTAAGCTTTAACAGTAAAAAAAAAGGAGAAACATTTTGCATGGCTTCGGTATCCATTGTTGGTGCTTTAAGTGACATATCTTATTTTCCATTTTTCTTTTCCAAGTAAACAGAAAAAATGGCTAACACTGCTGTATTGACCATGCTTATTGTTTATGGTATTCTGTTTAGGATGACGGTGTACTTGTGATTCCTACCACTGCTTCTCCTCCTCCAAAACTTGGTGCAAAGGAGATGTTATCAGAGGATTATCAGAACTGTGCGTACAGCTTACTGAGTATTGCTAGCATATCGGGTTGCTGTCAGGTGAAATATTCCTTGAATGACAAGCACTTTCATATGGCTTGGATAGTTAAAAAGAAACTAGTTCCATGGTTTGCTTAAATTTTTCTCACGTAATGATAGAAACTGTAGAATTTTAAATTTCCTTTTTTTTTAATTTTTCAGGTCACTATACCACTTGAATTTCATGACAATTGCCCCGTTTCAGTGTCCTTCATAGCCAGGCATGGGGGCGATCGCTTTTTGTTGGATACCGTGCAGAATATGTATTCATCTCTACAAGAGCAGGCTGATATTGCTTCTAAATCTAAATTGTCAACTAATACTGTCAGCAAGGAACAGTCTGCAGAGATTGCTAAGGAAAAGGTAGATTATTGTTGTCTTCCTCTTACCTGTTTTTTGGTTTTCTTATTGCAGAAACTGCCTATTGAAGTTAATGTTGATATAATTGTTCAATAAGCCCATCTAGATTGTCTACTTGGTGTAACTTGGTTTTGTAATCCTTTGTGTGGTCATTTTTTCCTTGCTAAGATAGTTGAGTTTTCTGAATCTAATTTCCAGAGATATTCAGAACTCACTTCGCAGATTTAATATTTATTCACTTTTTTCTATTAACAATGGCTCTTGTTAATTCAAAAGCTTTCTTTACTTGTCCAATGATTCTTCTTTAGAGTACACATAACAAATTTTATGGGTATCTGTTGTTTTATGTGAGAGGATCTACCAGTTATAGTTGTTTATGTCTTTTAATCAGCAATTGTAGCTTAGAAAATTTTCATACCATCTTTTGTTTGGTAAAATGCATCAAATATTTGAGACTCTGATCTCTTTATTTCTTTATTCTCAGGAGTCTTTATTAAGTCAATTAATATATTGTTTGTGACATTGTTTTGCATCCTCCAACATCTCCGATAACAGGGTTTAGCCATCTTAGAGATCATGCAATGAAATTCCTCCCGTCTCAATTCAGGGTCTGCTTCCTTGTGCTGTTAATATGCTTGTTCAGTAAATTTGAGAACAAAATAAACTTTAGATTGACCCAACTCTGGTAGATTGCATTACAACTAGGCAAAGCTTAGGATGTATTCTACAATACTAAGTGAAAACATGATCAGTAATCATTCTTTTCTTTGTGCATTTTTCACTCCTCAGAGCAATCTCATGTGTTCTCTTAATGTATGATTTAGGGAAACCAAGCATATAAAAATAAGCAGTGGCAGAAGGCTATTGGTTTTTATACAGAAGCTATCAAACTTAATGGAAATAATGCAACATATTACAGCAACAGGGCTGCAGCAAGTCTGGAACTTGGCAGGTATTGTTATATTCTTGAGAGAAATACCCAATTGTTGTCTTGCAATGTGTGCTTGATAAATTTCTTTCTGTCCAAATCCAGCTTCCTTCAAGCTGAGGCAGACTGTACGAAGGCAATCAACCTGGATGGAAAGGTGGGGTTTCTTAATGTATATCATTTGGTTTTTTTTTGTGAATATTATTTCTGCAATGGTTGATAAATATGTTTGGCTGCCCTACGTAACATTGTATGTCTGAATATTATTGCTGCAATGATAGATGGATCTAAGTTTGGCTGCCATACATAATGTTTTGTGTCTGAGTGTTACAGCAAGGATAGCAGGACAGACCAACCTTTACTCCTACAGCAACAGATTGTAGCTGCAGTTTTTTTTTAATAATAGAAAATAGACCAGTTCTTTGGTATTCAAAATATCAGTTTGATCAAATTTCTCGAATTTTAAAATCATTTGTGTTATGGCAATTGCTTTTGCTATCTTTCATGCTCTTGACTCAGAAATTTTGACACCTGCTTCTTTAGATTACTTCTATAACAATGGCCAAGGTAATTTAGTTGTGGTTAAATGCTAATCAAATGTCTTATTGATGTTATTCCTCTATTTATTTGAGCTAAATTCATGGAAAAGAGAATCCTACAGTTAGAGCTAGTGGTGTATGCATAATAATGACATGATGCTTGTGTATCTAACCTTGAATCTGCGGAGTGCTCTCAAAACATGCAGTTTTGCTTTGATTTTATTGGAAACATTTCTTCCTTTAACTTGATTTGCATGAAGTGGATTATAACTTGATTTGTCTTTATCAGAATGTGAAGTCTTATTTGCGCAGAGGCACAGCAAGAGAGATGCTAGGATATTACAAGGAGGCAATTGAAGGTCAGTAATTTCATTGCACATGTTCAGTAGGTAGTATGTAGGGTTTTCAATGGACTGAGCACACAACAGAATGTTTTCTGTGCAAAGTATCTAAAATGATCTAGTTCCTCTGGGTAGTGAAATAGCATAATAGTAGCAGCCCTGAGGATTGCTGAAGCTGTTTTACCAAAAAGTTTTAATAGGGTGCGTCGTGTAATTTAGCATTAGTTGCTTGTTGACTGAAGTTATTTTGCTTGATGGCACTTTTTCCTGCAGATTTTTCATATGCGCTGGTGTTGGAGCCAACCAATAAAAGAGCTTCACTTTCTGCCGACAGATTAAGAAAGGTTTTTATGATGTAGGGGATTGAAATATAATCAGGTTTGTAGGAGGTCAGTGTTGCAATATCCCGTGAAAGTCAAACCATTTATTTGTCTCACAAGGACCAAATGAACAATCGATTACCATACATTTCAAGAGCTCCACAAAAATTTTCTTCCCTTCTCCTTTGTGACATAAAGCTGAATCCATTTCCTTGAAGGTAGTTTCAGAACCAACATTTTCAATGTAGTAGTTTATTATCAATACAAGTAGTCCAATTTTGTTTCATTTTCTTATATAATTTACATCTGGTGTAATTCTATGTTTTGAGAGGGGAGGCTCCAGCCTTTTAGGCCAATGCAATGATATTAGAGTATGGCTTTTACACATTTGAGGCTGCCAGACAGATATCATGTTGATTTCTTCAGCAACTGCATCTGGCAAGTTTTCTTCTCTAATGAAGCATTGAGCTGTTTTAGTGGGGTTTAGCAGAAGAATAACTTGCATGCTGATGTGCAATCGATTTTTACTATGTAATTTAACAGAATTATGTCAGAGTAATCAGTTTTATCGCCACACATTAAGAGAAGTCTGTGCATGTAATATCTACACTTAACCAAACATCAATTCCTTCTTGTCTCTCAAGGATTCTGAATGTAGCAAAATGAAAAAGAGTTATCAGCATTGAGTGCATTGCAATGGGCAACTCAATCAAACAACAAAAGCTCATCCAGCTGTTCATCTGTCCATTGCGCGACTGAACACTTAGAAATAAGCAACTGCCCGTGGTTTTTGGCTCCATTGAAATTCTCATTTTCTTCAGTGTTAGGAACCTGAACACAGCCTGCTGCATCACTACCGCATCGGATTTCTTCAACTAGATTGCCTTGCCCCGCCTGACTTGAATGCTTGGTCTGCTCACCCAACAAAAACACTTCGGCATTACCATTGGTACCTGTACCAACAGCTACTTCTTTCATTATATCAACATCTTGAGTCGCCACAAGTGGTTCCTTCTCTACCACGGAATTCTGGCTTATGCTGCCACCATAGCCACAGAAGGTGCCAGGAGGTACTAAATTTCCTTTCTCCATTTGTTTAGGATTCAGCACACTCCCTCTTGCATTAGCATTTTGCCTGAGATGACTCATAATCCCTTCTGTTCTTGCTGTCTGATTCGAAGTGTCAGGCTGCTCATCCAACAAAATCCCGAGGTCATTATCATTAGTTCCTGTGCCAAAAACTGCCTCTTTCATTCCACCAATATCTTGTCTCACAGCTAATGGTTCTTTCTCTACTTCAAAATTGTGGCTGTTGCTGACTCTGCAATCATAGAAGCTGCTTGAAGTTGATAACTGTACTTTCTCTGTTCGTTTAGCATTCTGTACAGTACCTCTTATATTAGCATTCTGCCTGAGATAATTCATGATTCCTATCATTTTTCCTTGTGACGTTGATGATGTCTTAGGCAGTATGCAGGATTTCTCACCGCTTTCTACTACAACCAAAGGGAATTTAAGACTAAGCAATTGACAGAAAGAATGTCATGTCCATGTTGACAAAGAAACTTCACACTTGCAAAACTGCTCGTAACACTCTTATTGCAAAACAAGAAGAAATGGGATATAGATACACCTACCACCATCAGGAGCATCATGTTTCACCGTCAATGCAGGATTATTTTGTTTTAATGGAGTTTCAGGGTCCTTTGAGATGACCTGTAAACAGTATACATTAATAATTAGTTCATAGCATAAAGAAAAACTGAGAGAACAGGAAACATCAGAGAACTTTTAAAGCAGCAGACGGTAACACCAACATCTACTGTCACAAACAAACAGCATTATAACCCAAATGGAAGAAAGGAGTTCTTCTAATTCCATTGGAAGTAAAAGGCCAAAGATTTTAGATTTTGTTGTGTAAATCTTGTTTAAAATGGACTGCTTGTCTGTGCCTCTGGTAATCGTGCATTTCTAACATAATCATAATTTATTTCTCATTTTTAAAGAAATGCAAAAGTAAAAGCCCAAAGAAATGCCAATAGCCAGCTTTATCCCTATCCCTCTTATAACTACTTCTCTTCTTCCTATTTTTAAAATACTCTACTGTTCCTTTCGAACCAAATTACCCAAGCCATAACTGCACACTTGTCACAGTGGCCTTCCTTTACTTTGGGTCCAATCATAATTTTTAATCATTCTGTTAGCAACCATCCAAGCAAAAACATTTTCAGACATACTAATCCAATATGCAACATTAGTTTTCCTTGGCTAGTGTGTACATGATTAAAAGTATATAATACGAAAAGACCTCAAACATAAAAATAGCTGTTATAAGAAATCAAGATAAGTGAAAGGTATCTAATGCTGCAAACAAAGCAATGCAGGCTGCCACTAACTAATTCTGTGCAATTTGAGTTGGTCATTTCCAGTTTTTCCAAATAGAACAGAAACTACATAAAAGCCATTGTAATAAATCTGGCACAATCAATGTTGAATAGCATTAATTAGTCTGCTCACTTCTCATACATTGAACACGCATGAAAGGCAAACAAAGAAGTGATTAATACTCATAAATGGATAGCCCTCATTTGTGAGAAGTCTAAGAAGCCTTCAACTAATTGATAATTTGGCTTATTAACAACAGAAACAAAACATACCTTCACAATGTTGCTAAGTGTTATATTAAGATAGCGTGCTGAGCGAGAAGGAGAAAAAACTGCAACCTGAAAAGATCACTTTTATGTCAATCTTTCAGTGCTGATAACATGTTACATCCAATTTGAGACAAAATATACCATATTTTGTCATGCATAACATGACAAGATAATAACATTCGCGACAAGGGTAAAAAAATGAAGAAGGAATAATGTTAAACCTTCTGGAGAATTAAGATTGCTCCAACAGATATGTCTTTTCCAAATTCCTCCTCAGTAAGGACTCTGCAATGAATACTAGCATCAATTGTACCTGTAGGATCCTGAAATCAAAAGTTGAGTCACGTCAGGGATATTTTATATCTGCCTGAAAACTAAAGGAAAATAAAAGAAAACCCTTCCCATAAATAGCGTAATTTAGTTTACCTTCAGAGTCACCAGCAAATCTCCAAGGCCATTTGGGGTAGAAGACTTAACAACGGCAACAATCTAATCACAGGTAAACAGTAAACAAGATGAAGTTACAAACTCTCTGAAAAAGGAACCACATTACTAAAATTCTTCATTGATACTACAGAAAACCAACACAATCAATAAAAAGTTGCTGAGCATTCTTAATAACAGCAAATTTCTAAATAAACTCGACATTCTTTACCACATTTCGTAGAAATTTGGGTTAAACTTCATGTTTGGCTAAATTAAAAGTCGTCATTAACCTCCCTATAATTCATCAGAATATTTCCTTGAAATTTGGGAAAAAAATTTCAGAATCTTCTCACGCAGGTGAGCTTACCAACGAAAAGCTAAACCTGGAGGCTTTCAACAAAATTTATTCTAACAGACATTTACTCAAACAAGAGCTATAAAAAGAGCATAATACTAGAAACCTAATTAGTACTTACTTGCCCTTACCTGAGACACCTTATCCATGTTCATCCCACTCTTGATCTCACTCAACGGCGTGCCAATCGCCACACCATCGCTGCCCACTAAACCTATAATTACACCAAAGAAAAGCAGTAAATCAAAAACAAAAACCATCAAACAAGAATTCCAAAAACACGAAAAACATTTCCAAAAACGATTTACCTTGACGGCGAACAAAATCAACGGCGAAAAGCCAGGGATTGCGAGAGAAATCTTCGTCTTCAATACAAGGATCCTCGACAGCTTTTCTAATGTACTCTTGAGTAGAGATTGGCTCTTCACCGACACCCATCAAGCTTTTACGCCGCATTGCCGACTGTATGGCTCCGGCGGGGCCCGGAATGGAACGCGTGGAATTGGAATGGATTTGGAATTGGGGTTTTACAGAGAAAGAGCCGAGAATCGGGTTACCGGGTCTGACGCTTTTGTTATCTTCGGTGAGTGAGAGTGAATTCTTACGTTTGCAAGGAACGAGAAGAGAGTCTTCCAATCCGAGGTCCAGAGCTTCCCACGGTTCCTCTGGTTCCATTGTTGAGTGTTGGTGGGAAGTTTTTGATTTGTAAGTTCAATTTTGCTTTGGCGGCTTAATTTAACCCAAACCCAAGACTGTCCATGAAAACTGTACTGTAATTTTATGTAATTGTGAGAAGTAACTCTTAACAGCGACGAAAATTACTAAAATAACACTAATACAAAAATAAAATATATTTTATCAATTAAAAATATTTAATAAAAAGGCTAAAAATATAAATTCAAAAAATTGTAATCTTAATCGTAAAATAGTTCATCTCTTAACATAATTTCCCTACCATAGATAAAATAAGAAGATTCTAGAAACTAAACATACGAACATGGCATACCATTTCCCTACACGTCGTCGTATGGGACGTGCACGTTGATCCTCCGACAGAAACTGATAAAACCGTATTATTCGAATTTTAGTAGCCAAGTCAACGTCTACAAATACACCACGGACAATTCCTCACCAACTGTTTACCGACTCTTCCGGTCACATCCTGCCAATATTTACCCACTCTAACACACACAAAACTTCCATCTCCTAGCCGGTTATCTCTTCCTCCGAAATATTAATAAATTAAATAATTAATGATTTAAAACAAAATTCCAGAATATTAAAAAAAAAGGGGGAAGGAATTTTTAATTATATATATTTATTATTATTATTATTATTATGTATCCGGAAGCCGGCCCCGGCAGGAGATTTTGTTACCAGTGAGTACAAATCAGAGGCTAGGAGAGAAGAGAAACTGAAACTGGTGGGACCCTGAAGCACGTGTCAGCGGATGATTGATTCGTCTGTTTGAATTTTCTGTGTTTATAGTATTTTATAATCGGATGAATTTGTTGAAATTGCAGAGAAAAGAATTGGAGGGGAGTTCATATAAAATTGTATTGTATGCGATTTCTTTGTATAAAACCGAAGCGGGATCATAAAACATTGATGGTTGATTCACCCGAAATACCGGCGAATTCGAGGAAAACGTCGCTGATGGACAATCTCTTGGGTCTTCTCAGGATTCGTGTCAAACGTGGCGTTAATCTCGCTGTTCGCGATGTTCGTAGCAGCGATCCTTACGTCGTCGTCAAAATGGGCCGACAGGTTTTCCTTTGTCATCAATTTCATCAGAATTTGTTCCTTTTTGTTGGATTTAATGGCGTTGGAATTGTAATTTTGGAGAATTACAATGATTTTGTTTTAATATTTGTGTATTCGAAGCAGAAATTGAAGACTCGTGTGATTAAAAAGGACGTTAATCCGGAGTGGAATGAGGATTTAACTCTTTCGATTACAGATCCTAATGTTCCAATCAAGCTGGTAAGCATTTTAGGGTTCTCCGATTAATTCATTAACACTGTATGGTTTGATTTGTGATTTGAACTTACATGTAGTATACTTTTTTTTATCATGGAAATTGGTGAGAAAATAACAGGTCTTTCCATTTCCAACAACTGTTTCGAGTTCTTACAAATGTGGACCTGGATTCCGGAGTTATGCTTTTGTGTAGAGGAAATTATTTTTTAGTTCATTCACCTACATGCATTTGCGAACTAGCTGATGAGGACCATTGTGTGGAATATGATTAGTTTTACGCTCATCCATGACTATATCCTCTGTTTTGTTCGTTTCTTCCCATTGAAAAATGACTGAATGTCCAAATCCATGATTCATCGAGTTTCTCCTTTTGTTATGGAACTCGTGCAAGTCTTTGATGATACTCAATAATGTTTTACTGAATTTGCTTTAAGCAGCATCCTTGAATGGTAAGCAACCCATTTAGGTTATGTTTGTTTGACCGAAATGAGAGTGAAGATTACAGGATATTACTCTCACCCCTTTCAATCCCGAACGTGGTGCGTGTCAATTAAATCCACATTCCTGTTGATTCCAAAGACTCTTTGATTCGTAATCATATACTCCCATTCCTTAAAAGCGACTACTACTTTTTCTGAACACTCCGTTGACGTTGATATTAAAATATTTATATAGCTTTTATACTTAAAGCATCTGTCTTTGTCTTTATCTTTCTTTGTCTTTATCTGTCTTTTCCTTGGCACCACACTTTTGATCCTGGAATGCTACCACCACTTGGCCAGATTCAGCATTTGTAACACTAGCCTTTTATCACTCTTTATCTTTATTTTTCATGGTCTAGCCACTTCAGCACTTTCGAAAAATGTTAAAAATATTTATTTTAGAATTCTATATTTCATTTTTTTCTTTAATAAATAGATCTCAAATGGAATTTATTGATAATCTCTAGAGCTCCTTTATTAATTCGTCTTGATAATATGAATAAAATATTTCCACAAACATGAAAAAGATTCAATACTTTAGGTTAATATTGACCTCCTCCTATCTTTTCTCAGTGCTGTGAAATCTTCTCACCTCCCCAAGCCAAATGTTACACACCAGGCAAACAGAAGCATCCTTATTAATTTAAAAGTCATTCTTCATTTGGTGATTTTTCTTCACAATCTTAAACTAAGAATCTCCTGCATGCTACATTGTACACCTCATTAGTTGCAGAAGCTATATTGTACTCTGCATTTATTCTGTCAAATTCTCTGCAATTTTTTCATTTGAGACTTGCTGTTACCTATGTAGAAGTGCATCAAAATGGTCATTGAAATGGAGTTTTTAAGTTTGACATCAAAACTAGAAGAAGGCTGGTCAAAGATAGTTTCTATATGTGTATTTAATGAGTTTTATATATAGAAAAATAAGACCATATCATTTGAACTGAGCAGAAGGTGATGGCTTCAATCAGTAGTTCAAATTAAGAGCATGCTCTTTTATATATGCGCTCTTTACTGGTATTAGTATGATTGTGGTCTTCATTTCTGTGTGATTCCAGACTGTGTATGACCACGACACATTTAGCAAAGATGACAAAATGGGAGATGCTGAGTTTGATATTAAAGCATACATAGAAGCATTAAAGATGAATTTGCAAAGCCTTCCAAGTGGCACCATAATCTCAAGAGTAATGCCGAGCAGGCACAATTGCCTTTCCGAAGAGAGCTGTGTAGTGTGGAGCGATGGCAAGGTTGTTCAAGACCTGTGTGTCAGACTGAGGAATGTGGAATGCGGCGAAGTGGAGATTCAACTACAATGGATAGACCTTCCCGGTTCCAAGGGTTTGTAAATTTTATAAATGCTCTTTTACATACATCCTTTCACATGCATAGTTATGACTGGTTTCAGAGCTTCCATCACCATCACTGCTACTGCCCAGAGCTTCGGTTGAGTCATCGATATGTATTATAAACTGACTTTGATTGTACTTGTATCTGCCTATATGCATCAGGTTGTTTACATTAAATAGGATCGAGTAATTTTGGGTTCATAATATTACTAAAAATGTTGAGTGAAATCTGTTGTTTGCTTGATTGCTTTTGATACTGCAAGTGTACCAAATTCGTGCCTGCTATTGCGACTTTCCTGGAGGCTAATCTCATCCTACTGAAATTCAACTGTGTCCAAGTGGGCCTTAAAGTCGGCCCAATAAACCGTCTTTGGAAATTGCATTGGCAAGGCATCAGATAGTATTGTACCAGGTTTCAAAAGGATTTGAGGATAAGCTTCTTTCTTTACTTTAATTACATAATTTGAGGGCCATCAATTAATTAATTAATCAAAAAAATTAACAACCCACTTAATTAAAAACACATGTGAGCACTTGGATACTAATTTCCATGCGATCGATGAACAAATTTTATAATAACATATTAATTTAAATTATCTCTTTTAACCTTTCTGATTCCCAAGCAATAAGTCACTTTTGGATGGACGGTTTTACTAATTAAAATTATAATTCTCATTCTCCAACCGACCAAATTATTCCAATGCAAAATGGCATCCTCCTTCCCTTGATTACATTCAAGCAACTTTAATAACCCTTTATGTGCACCCCATTTTGATACCTATTAAATATCAATATTATCATTTTTAATATAATGAAAATACAAAATTTGTATTTAAAAATTTTAATTTTATTTGGTCGTCATATAATTTTACCTATAATGAATTGTGATTGTATCACAACACCGCATTCTAAAACATAACAACAATCAATATTGAAACTAATATTCTATTGTATGATTTCACATTTTCTATGGTATATGGGAAACTCCAGCTACTCAAAGGTTAAAATTCAATGTCATATCAAAACCTTATGAGGGTAAGTTAGACCATGAGTTGAATGGCTTTCACTTTGTTGACCACTCATGCATTTTACACAAGTACTATCATCATTATGAGTCATAATATGCAAAACAATGATCATGTTTTTTTTTGGATGGACAGTAATGGGGTAAAAAAAAATTACCATAATTTTTTACTTCAATTGTTCATTCAACATGTAGAGGATAGAAATCTATTTAATTACATTAACTTAGCAGCAATGCATGCATGCATGCAGACATTTTTATTATAATTTCATTGTCTGGGGACCAAATTCAATGGCATGCAATATAAGATTATTAAGTAAATAAATAAATAAATAGAGATTATTGCTTGTGTGCATTCCATATATTCTTTTTGACTTGTTGACCTCATTATTAGTAATTTTGCTGTTGGAGTAATATTATTTATTTCATGAATGAAAAGGAGAAACAGGAATAAGAAATGAAAATGATCATGTTTCAAACATACTCATTTACTTGCATATGTTTCTAAAATTTATCCAAGAGTAAAAACCTTAGGAAAATGTGTTAATAAAATTATTTATAATTATCGTCTAAAGAATTAACTCGGTTAAAATAACCTTTTTATTTAATTTTTGATATTTATCAATTATTAATTTATTTATGTGTGATATCGAGATAAAATAATTACATAACTTTTGATTTCAAACATACGACTTATTCTCGAGTAATTTAAATTCAATTTATGTATATAATTCATTAAATTCATCTTTAAATTAAAAATTAAAATAATATATTAAATAAATTATTATTATTATTATGATTATTAATTCTCCTTTGTTAAAGTTAAATCATGGGTATAAATAGTGCCACCAATTTTTTAATTTAATTAGCTGGAAAATCCAAGTTAGTGGGCAGTAGATATATAGGTAGAACACAATTAACAACAATAATAGTAATAATAATAATTAAAGTAATTAATTAAGTAATTAAGGTAACAGAAAATAAACATAAGCCATGTTTTGTCATAGGCAAGTGTGCAATTAAGGCATGCATTTCAATGAAACTTTGTCTATTGCTTTCTTTCATTCTTTTCTTCCTTCCCTTTGCATTTCCAATTAATATATAATATCATTATTAATTTCAAAGCATGCTCATTTGCTTTGCTTTGCTTTGCTTCAATTCTTTTTATAACTTTTATGAATGAAATGAAACCACACCCTAATTACTCTAAACCCTAGCCACCTTAATTAATTATTTAATTTTAACAATCTTATTGAGCTAAGTTTCCTTTCCCATTTCATCTTTATCCCTAGACCAATCATTTGTTGCCATGCCCACCATCTAAATATTTTAAATAAATTAATTTAGATATGACCATCTTAGATTCGATTCAATGGAGTTTTTTTTTCATGGTTTATTAAAATTAAATACGTTACATCTATGAATTCATAGAAAAAGTCGAGACATAATAACGATATAATCTAATGAAAGAGGGTAAGTTTTAAAAATAAATTTGGTAATTTGAAGGTTACAACTTTTATTTTTTAGAGTTAGAGAGATTAAAGTTTGTTTAATAAATTTTACGTTTTTAATAGTGAAAAATTATCAGGATAATGATATTTTAAAGAAGATTAAAAAGTTTAAAATTTTAACCTCTTGATTAAATTTAAGGATATTTTATCACTCACCCACACTCCTATGAATCAAATTGGATTTCTCAAATATAATAACTAATTAATGAATAAATTAATCCAACAAATATAGTGGGAAATGCATGTAATTAAAATATGGTTAGCAATAGACAATTTAGGGTCCACGTGAAGGGCATCACCCAGTCTTATATGCTTGTCCTCTTCTAACCCAATTTTAGTGCCCCCTATCCATGCGCATGGTAACCATTCACTTCTGCCCAAAATGATATAATTTCCCCTCAATTAATTAGGAAATATTGCAAGAAAATAATTTTCCTCATAACTATCTACATGTATTAATAATAGAAGAAGAAAGAAGAAGAAGAAAGGCACAGGGGAACAAGCTCCTTACAAAGCTTGAAAGGGCTCTCAAAACAAGCACTTGGAGACACATCCACTTCCCACCAAAAGTGCTTTTTCTACTGTATACTTTGTGCAAACAAGAAGCATTAGTCCATTGAAGATGGAGCCCAGCTTCAACCCCCATGTACGAAGTTCTCTCTCCTATTTCTCTCTTTCTTTGGTCTCAAATCCAAGCACATCTTGGAGCAAAAAACAAGAAACAAAGGAAAATAAAAAAGCAAAACCTCTGTGTGCTTTGGGGACTGCAAGTGCAAGCTTGTTCACATCTCTCCAAGCTGTATAGTGAAAAAAAAATTCCTCTGTTCTGCTTATTACCCCCTACTCAAAAACCCCAAAAACACATGCTCTTCTTTCTGTCTGCTTTCCTTTCCTCTCTTCTTCATCACCACTTCCACCAAAACCATCTTCTTCTTCTTCGTAAGTCTTGTATCAATCAGCTTCTTGTAATTTCTTGCTCTTAGAACATACTTTGCTAAGTTGTATAATTCGAATAAAAAAAATGATCACACTCACAGATTTCTACCATGTCATGACTGCAATGGTGCCACTTTACGTGGCCATGATCTTAGCTTACGGCTCGGTGAAATGGTGGAAGATCTTCACTCCTGACCAGTGTTCAGGCATCAATCGTTTTGTTGCTCTCTTTGCAGTTCCTCTACTCTCTTTCCATTTTATCTCTACCAACGATCCCTACTCCATGAACTTTCGATTCATTGCTGCAGACACTCTTCAGAAAGTAATAGTTCTTGTTGTGCTAGCAATTTGGACAAAGTTGAGTAAAAGGGGTTGTTTAGAATGGACTATTACACTATTTTCACTGTCAACTTTACCAAACACTTTGGTTATGGGCATTCCTTTACTCAAAGGAATGTATGGTGATTTCTCCGGTAGTTTGATGGTGCAAATAGTTGTTCTTCAATGCATTATTTGGTACACTTTGATGTTATTCATGTTTGAATTTAGAGGTGCTAGGATGCTCATCTCTGAACAATTTCCAGACACTGCTGGCTCCATTGTTTCAATCCATGTCGATTCTGATGTTATGTCACTTGACGGAAGACAACCACTTGAAACAGAAGCAGAGATCAAAGAAGATGGAAAACTTCATGTCACTGTAAGAAAATCCAATGCTTCAAGATCAGATATTTTCTCCAGAAGGTCTCAAGGTTTATCGTCAACAACTCCTCGCCCATCAAACCTAACTAATGCAGAAATATACTCTTTGCAATCGTCGAGAAACCCGACGCCGAGAGGTTCAAGCTTTAACCACACTGATTTTTACTCTATGATGGCTGGCGGACGCAATTCAAACTTCGGTGCCGGGGACGTTTATGGCCTTTCTGCGTCCCGTGGACCAACACCAAGACCGTCTAATTATGAAGAAGATGGTTCGGTCGCAACTAAGTCAAGGTTCCATCACTACGGGCCCGGCGGCGCAGCTCATTATCCGGCACCGAACCCTGGCATGTTTTCGCCAACTGGTTCAAAAGGTGTTGCAGCAGTTAATGCTAATGCGAAGAAGCCAAATGGTCAAGCTCAACAGAAACCAGAAGAAGGTGGTAGAGACCTTCATATGTTTGTTTGGAGTTCTAGTGCTTCTCCGGTTTCTGATGTATTTGGCGGCCGTGATTACAATGCTAATGACCAGAAGGAAGTCAGATTAGCTGTTTCTCCTGGAAAAGGTATAGCTAGCTAGTTTCTAGCTTAACTTTATTTTCCTTCATCGTTTGCAGGATCAGTTTTGAATTTGAGTTCTGTTCATAAAATTTGTTTCAGTGGAGGGTCACAGAGATAACAATGATGAATACGCGGAAAGAGAAGATTTTAGCTTTGGCAACAGAGGATTAGAAAGAGAGATGAACAAAAATGAAGGAGAAAAAGCTGGAGATGGAAAACCTAAACCTATGCCACCATCAAGTGTGATGACAAGGCTTATTCTGATCATGGTTTGGAGAAAGCTTATCAGAAATCCCAACACTTATTCGAGCTTAATCGGTCTTACATGGTCGTTAGTTTCATTCAGGTAACATAAATCAATCCGGTCTGTCACTTTCTGCTCAGGAAAAATCCATGAAAGAACAGGAAAACCTTTCATGCTTTACTTTCAATCAGTTTTCGCATCTGGGTTATTCAGATTTTTGATAAACTTGTTGGATTTGTTGCTTGTTGTAGGTGGGATGTAGAAATGCCTGCCATTATAGCGAAGTCCATTTCCATTCTGTCAGATGCAGGACTAGGCATGGCTATGTTCAGTCTTGGTCAGTTACTACATACTTATCAAAGAAATTCTCTCTTACCTTTTTCTTTTCTTTCAGAAAATAAACCAAATCTTGTCTGATTCTCTCACACTTTTTCATAATTAAATGTTGTGGCAAAAGCAATAGCAAAACTCGGAAAAAGGCACAGTAAGAAGGGAAAGAACACTAGTATGGCCATGATCATCTGTTGGGGTTTTCTTTTTATCTTTTTAACTCGATAAAATATTTCACTTTTTTTCCCATGTTTTGATATAATTTTTAGTAATGGGTTGGTAGTGGTGGTGATGATGATAACGAAGCTTTCTTCTTTCAAAGAAAAAAAAATATCTGACAAATGAAAATGGGAGGAGTGAGAAAGCATGCTTAATTGTTTGCTTTTGTGATGCGATGACAGGTTTGTTCATGGCCTTGCAACCAAGGATAATAGCATGTGGAAATTCCATTGCAGCTTTTGCCATGGCTGTGAGATTCCTTGCAGGTCCAGCTGTAATGGCAGCTGCTTCCATTGCAATTGGCCTGAAAGGCGTTCTCTTACACGTTGCCATTGTACAGGTTCACTTTTTTACTTACATCATATCGTCTCTCTTTCTGTCTTCTGCTTCCTTCTGACACAACCAATCCAACTTAACAACATAACCTCCTAAACATTTGCTTTCTAAAATTATTTTCCCTGCTCTCAGATAGTATATTTTCATTTATTATTTATAAAAACATGAAATCTCCCTGGAATTGCAGAGATAGCAATCAAATATTAATCTCAGAGATTAATTCTCTGCATCATGAATGCTAATATGACTTTTTGCCATGGGAATCTTGGATTAAAAAAACAGGCAGCTCTACCCCAAGGAATTGTCCCCTTTGTCTTTGCCAAGGAATACAACGTACATCCCGATATTCTCAGCACAGCGTGAGTATATATTCTTACTTATTTTTCTGAAGAAAAAACATGTGATTTGCTCACTTTTGCCCTTTGCTTTTGCAGTGTTATATTTGGGATGCTGATTGCATTGCCCATAACTCTTGTCTACTACATCTTGTTGGGGATATGAATCGAAAACACTGAAGAGTAGTGATACTAATGATTTTCAGGCATCCATCCAAACCCTACTATTAGGGTTAGTAGTGCATCAGTCCAATGATCAAAATTTAAAGAACACAGAGAGAAGAACCAACTTGAAATATTGATTTCTTGTGACATGTTTTTCTTTTTCCTAGTAAAATTGTAAAATCATGCTTGTAGTTCATTTATAAAAGAAAGTATTTCTGTTGTTAATGATAGTTAATTATCTCTTCTATTAAACTTTCAAGAGTTCATGCTAGCACAATGATTATCCATTATTGTATATGCATAACGGGTTTGGTTGTCAACAATAATGAAACATTACCCAAATTGCAAAAGTGAGTTGAATTAATGAAAATGATAGGGAAAAGGGTGGCAGATTTATATTGTGATATTATACTATAATAGATAATTATATATTTTAAAAATTATTAATATATCTCGTGTTTCTTATATATTTTAACAAAAAATTTGAAATCGTTAATGCAAGAATTAAAAATTTTAAATATATAAAATAGTGCAAAAAGGTCCCCCGTTACAAGGTGGAGACCTGATTTGATTTAAACTTGTTTTGAATATTGAGAGACAATAGTCACAATCCAAAATTCTTCTTTCCTTACTCGTTTTAGTTACACATTTTGCCTTTTCTTCATAACTTTCCATTTCATTCTTTGGTATGTGTTTGGTGCTTTGAATAACATCTTTAATTTTTTGAAAATTATATATAAGCATTATCATATGCTAGCTTATGACTTTAATTAAAAGGCTGCCATTAAAGGGTATACCAATTCATTCTCAAATGGCACGACTCTCTTCTTCACTTTATGTAATGTTTTCTAATTTGTTGTAAGGCAAAATTACTTTGCTATTATCTTCTTGTTGGGATGGATTAAGATAAAGCTTAGAGATGATAATATTGACTATTTTATTTTATGTTATCATACACGACAATCGCGATCTCATTTTACCCTCGACTCTTGTACAAATTAAACTAATAATCTCCTTCTAAAGTTGACTTAAGAGAGATACGATTATTCTATAACAGAAAAATTACACACAATAATAATAATAACTATAATATATTCAATTTCGACAATAATAATTATTTTGAAAAAAGGGGGGGACAACAAAGTTAGTTTAGTCCTTTGTATAATTAATCTAATGTTGGATAGCTCTTGCATTTTAAATAAAATGTGATGTAGTGTTAAGGTAATTACAAATTTAGATCATACTTTAAAAATTTCTAAAGAGAAAGAAATAGAAGAAAAATTTTTTGCTATCGAATTGTCTAACCAATCATGGATCTCAATTATTACACAAGAAATACAAAATTTAGAATTCAAATTTTAATTACACTAAAATTAACTAGCAATTTAATTTGTATTTATCTAACATTTAACTACTATGTGTTCGTGCATGCGCGCATATAAAGTGATTACTCAAAAATTAAGGGAGGCAAATGATATAAATCGTCGCTCAAATGATGCAAATTGTTGAGATTTTTTTTTGATAATTTTAATAATATTAAGATATAAATTATTTATATAAAATGGATGTGGTGCAATATAATTATATGAGTAAATATAAAAATAATAATAATAAATGAGAATAATTAATATGACAATAATATATATATATATATATATTATATTTAGTTAATTTTGATCATGCTATTCGTTATTCTAACGAATAAATGATTGGATTTAACGAATGTATATGTGATCAGAATTTATTAGATGAATCTACGAATTATGTAATATGTCTGTCTCATCTAAGATTTTCTCTGATTTATATATCTTTAGTACTATTCTTTATATAGATGTATTTATTAAGGAATTATCAATTTTAATTTAATTAATGAAATAGAGTACTGAGTCTTCATAAACCAACTAGAATTTAATTACTTGGCTAGCAATATACCAAGACAATGCACCACCACCAATACCACAACAACAACATCTAACAAGATTGAAGAAAATGCCACCTTACATTATGGAATATTGTCAGAACATTATTTGTGTGGCCGTTGGTTTAGACTTTCCTTTCATATGCAACCTCTATGGCATGCATGAAATTAAACTAGCATTTTCAATGGTTGAGGTCAAGATGCCTGCCTCTCCATTGATGTTTCAAGAATAATTCTTGAAAATTTACCGATTAATTAATTAATTTTTTCTTGGGTAGGGCTAGGAAATTGACCATTGTCTAAACTTTTCAGGATATTTTCTTTGATTTCTTGTTGCTTGTATGAGTATCAACAAGACTCTAGCCGACATCATTTTTCCTTAGATAAGCTTAAATCATAGATTAGATTATCTTGTGAAGATTATGTTCCTTATGACATATTACTACATACCAAAGAGAAATTATTTATAAAATTAACTATTCAAGTTCAAGTACTTTGTGACAAATAACAACTCAGAATATAAATTTTTATACATATTTTGTTTTTATAAATTGATATAATAATACTGTATTATCGACGCATATCTCGTATAATTTATATTTTTTTATTCGATAAATAATAATAATAATATAATACTATTATCATACTTGTATAATAATTTATATCCTTAATAATATTTTTAATATATAATATTATTTTAATATGTTCACTTTTATTTTATTACGAAAGTATTTGCTTTATTTGAATTGTCTACTTCAAAAATGAATTTTAAACACATCCATTGTGGTAGCTAGCTAGCCATATACTAACATACAAATTACAAGATTTGACAATTTAATTAAAGAACTTTTGAACAATTTAATTTAATATTTTTATTTTGTTTTTAAAATTTTTCTTATTAATCATTAGTGTAATGGGTAAGGCAGCCCACTATTGCTAGTAGCCTCCATTCTTCATTCCCCATTAGGATGAAGATTATGTGATGTTACACCCACATTCAATTTACTTCACTAATCATTTATCTTTCACTTTAATAATATTTCAAAAAGAAATTGTTTATATGAAAATAATTTCATTTATGTAATATATATTTTTTTTATAAAAAAAAAGAGAAAATTTTACTCTTTAAACAATTAGCTTAAACTAAATACTATAATTATGAATAAAAATAAAGTAAAATCCACTTATGAGCCTGGCGCTAAAATATCTTATAACACAAACTAAAAATAATAATTAGTTAATTAGATTTAAAATAGGGTAAACTAAGGTTGATTAGAGCATCAACAACTTGAATACCTTAACCAAAAAAAAAGGGAGAAAATTTCACTTATATTTGCTTATAAAATATCTACGATTCAATTAACGAGTTTTGAATTCTAAAAAAATGGGGAATGATTTTCATTTGTTATGCCTTAATTATTGTAAAATAATTTTTCGAATAATATTCTAAAAAAATGAAAAATATTGAGCTATATTAAGAAGAGATTTGAAATAAGATTGAATTTATTAATAACATTATTTTTAGTTATTATGAGGTTAGTTGAACGTAATCTAGCAATGGATGTGATATGCACACAATTCTTGAATCAAGCACATGTCCAAGACAACACTACAAGGAATTTCAAACAAAATATTCAATTGCCCACCAAAGCTAGCTAGCAAAGCAATATGTCAACACGATTACATCAAAATTATCACAAATATGAAAACCCAACACTAGAAGTTAATTACCCATCCTTATATGCAAGCACTAGAGTCACATCAATACAAGGATATGTGATGAAACCTAGGGAAATCAACACATGAAAGTAGAGGGATTAGAAAATGTAATGGGCAATTTTGTTACTAGAATATTTCAACGTGGGTATGATATGCAATATGGATTTATAACAAAGGTTGCATTGATAATGGGAGACATTGAACTTGGTATAATCCCTAGATAAATGAAGGATCACACTTATATTCAATATTGTAATCTGCTTTTTAATATCATATCATATCCTTTTATGTTAAGATAAAGGTTATTTGATGAAATATATTATTAATTTGTTAATTTTTTAATTCTAAACCTAAACCTCGAGAAATCTTCTTTCATTCTCCCTATCCTCTCGTAAGATCCCACTTTTTCTTTGTAGATCAGATCATGAATGGTGAGCAAGAAGAACGTAATCCATGCACGCACTTGGATGAGGACTGATCAGCGGAGAGAAGCCTGCAGTTTGCTTTCAACATATGGGTCATATTATGCTGCAATCAGCTATAATATCACTATTCTTTTGGACTTGTCTGTTCTAACTCACAAAAGTGCATCTTGCTTCTTTTTAATATAAATTTTAGAATATAAAATAAAAATTTAAATTAATTAATATAAAATTTAAATTACGTAACATAAAAATTTAAAAAAAATTAAATACAATCTTATATAATATACATATAATCAAATTTGATATTCGTATTTATTTAAGATAATACGAATAAAAAGTATAATATTAGTATATAATGATAATAAATATTAGAAATTAATATATATATATATATATATATTACACACTCGTATGTATGTATGTGTGTATGTGTATGTATATAAAAGCTAGAAAATAAGAGGAAGCTGGAAAATATAGCAATGCAACGTGAGTGTTGTCTTTATCAAAAATGAAAGAGTAGCGTAGTGATGAATGAGATAGACTCCTCTCCTGCTGGTTACCTTACATTTTCATTTTCATGTCTCCCACTAACTTTTGCTGGGTCGCCCCTTTCCTCGACAAACCTTTGTGCTCTTGTCACTTCTGTATTTTCCTTGCCGTAACCCCACTTATATTTGGTCATTAAATTGAACCAAGCTGAAGAAGAAGAAGACCAGTGAGTCTGTTGTGTGTGCTTTGTTTTCGATCGAAGGTTGGATTATTCTTCTGGGACACAGAATTTGGAGCTTTCCATTATTTAATGTTCGTTGTTCGTTTGTCTCTTCAACTCTTTCATCAACCTAATTAACTTCCCTAGCTTGTGAATGCAATGCATGCATGTTTTCTCTCTCTCCTCTCCTCTCCTTGTATAATTTCTCTGCGAATATGCCACGATGAAAAAGTGTCAAATGCACGTGGAAAGTTAAATCATTTGGATTAATCAAGGCTAATCGATGAGTTTTTTTGTTTGCTTTAACTTTAACGTTGCTTGCATTCTCCTAATCAAAAGCATCAAAATTTCATTTAATCTATGTTGAAATATGCATGTCTACCTACTCCTAATTATTCCAAATATGCCCACAACCTTTTACATTCTTGGCAATCGTACCCATAAACTAAAGCTACATTCAATTGCATCCCACCACTCTTTATATATATATATATATAATTTTTCTTGTTATAAGATGTGATCGACTTGTTGAAGTTTTCAAATTTTGATAAAAGATTAGGATTTAAATTTAAGATTAATTGTATATTATTATAGTTTTTTGGCTCAATACTTAATTTAATGGAGATTATACTTTAACAACTTGTCTAAAATATTAAAATTTAAAGTGTAATATATATTAATTGTGAAAAATAAAATAAAAAATTTAAATTATATAATAAAAAATTATTATTATAACAAAAATTTTTGCTTTAATTTATTTATTATAAAATAAAAAAATAATTAATTTCAAATATATATTTTTATATAATTTTTATGGAATTGATTTGATGGTGTCATTGATTTATTACTATTGATGTCATGTCAATGCCATGGCTTTGCTTTTTAGAGTGATTTCATAGTGGGAATCTCAGATAATAATTGCAATTGCAATTGAAATTGCCGATTATTATTATTATAATAAAATCTTATGGAGTGCGATCAAAGTTAATCAAAGTAGTAGAGCAAAGTCCAAATGGATTTGCCTTAAAATCTTGCCCTACACCCGGATAAGCACTTTTGAAAATAAAGGCCTTGGGAAGCACTTTTTTTAGCCGAGTTTTACTCCAAAAAGCTTCCTTTTTTCTTTTCTAAAACAACTTTTAGCCAAATGCATCGGATACAAACTACATAAAAGAATTTGAAAATTAAATTAAATCTATGTTTTATCAAAATTTTATTATAATTTTTGTATTTTTTTAAAAAATTTATATTTCGAGTTTCTATTTTTATTTTTTTAAAAATATTATTTATTCAAAATCTTAAAATTGAGACATTATATTATTAAAATTATAATTATTTTAAATTAAAACAATAATTCTTAATTTTTTTATAAAAATTAATATTTAACAAACTCTTTAACTGTAATATTTATAATTATTATTACATATTTAAATATATTTTTAGATCTTATATTTATAAAATTGAAAAATAAATAAATTTTTATCATAATTTATATAATAAATATGTGTTATGATATAATAAATAAATTATGGCATATTATATAATATTTCGAGATCATTCCTTACAACAATTGGGTAAAAATAATTTATCAAAAATAGAATACAAAACACTAAACATGACTCCAAACAACATATGCACAAGTAGGAACCCTAATTTCAAATACAATGAAATGTCTTCTCGAGAGTCACAAAACTGTCAACCACGATGCATTTGGATGCATGCTAATTTCTTTCCTTTGTATCCTTTAAATTGTCATTATCCTCTTTTTATGATTGATTTATAACTATTACATGCATTATTCTCTCAACCTACCTCTCTCTCTCTCTCTCCTCTCTTTCTTTAATGTTATATATTTATTTTTTAAAAAAATAATTAATAATTTAATCAATTATGATAATGATGATCGCCCATCACCATGATTAAGCATGTACAAGTTGTCATATCAATTACAAATAAAACATGGAGGTGGGTGTGTATGAAATTAGCTTTATTATTATTATTATTATCATTTCAACAATTTGACACCCATTTAGGAAGAACCTTTGCCCACCAATTACGTATCTCCATTATTTGTCATGTGGGTATTGTATTATGTAGAAATAAATATAAAATAAACAAGATTCACATTATTATAATTTTTAAAAATTAAATATCTTTTTTTTTAAAAAAAATTGAATTAAATCTCTATTAAATATACAATACTTAAATATCTATTAATTATCTTCTTTTTTTTTAAAAAAATGCGATGAAATTAATTTGAAACTGAAAAAATTAGTTTCATGTTGATTTTATAATTTTATTACAATAAAATTAATTAATAAAGGTTTGTAGGTTAATCACAAAAGATTCATTTTAAAGTTGTACATTAAATAAATATTAAAAAAAAATAAAATATTATTAAAATTTTTAACTTACGTTAGGGTTATTTTTGGTATTATAGGAGTTAAATTACAAAATATTAAACCTCTGGGGTGGTGTGTTTATAAGTGCAGAGTTGTGTTAACCAAATGAGTAATACTAAATACATTTTCTCATTTCTCTAAGTACACCCAATGTACACCATTGCATGAAAACGGGTGCATATAACTATATCATGGGTGTAATTAGGCTCCTTTCACACCAAGACCGCAATAGTGTAATACTGTGGGTCTGAAAGATATTATACTGAGCCCATTCTAAGAACTTTTCAAGAAGTTCTTGATGTACCCACAGGGAATTATAAGCACACCTTGTTTGGCTAATTACGACTGATTTGCCACTCTGTTAGGTCGATGTGAACCGTTGCTGGGGCTTTCTCCCTCAAACATGAATTACGATTAATAAATATATGTTTTTTTTATCTCTGTTACTACTATTTGCTGCATGCTATACTAGTTCAGTTAGGGATTGAATGAGAGTTTACCTCGTTATGATAGTCTAAACATGCCTACGCTTTGTCCTGGAAACTATCTGCCCATTTTTGAACTTTGAATTCAGTATTCATTGCATCTGTCAATACATGTATGGTGTTGTCGTTGTTCTTTCATTCTGTACATGGGGCTAATAAATGTAATAAATAGTTATAAGTTTGAGTTTGTCATTATAACCTTTGAGGAAACAGACAGGCTAATAAATGTAACAACTTATGCACCAGTTGTTCAGAAAGCTGAATCTTGGTCACCCTGTGTCCTTCCATTGTCATAGAGAGAAGTCTTACCCGAGGCTTCAATTCAACTGTATCTTCTTTCAGCTGAATGCGGATGACTGCTTCGGATGTTATCAATAGTAGGTAGTTTCCTTTCTGTGCTTATGTGTTGCATAACTCTCTTTGATTTGAAACTTCTATATCAAGAACATGGGGGATGAAGTAAGGATTCACCTGTTAACAAGCAGGCTCAAGCAACAAATTGCTGAAAATTTTAGTTATCGGCACAGGATTGAGTTACCGAAAACATAGTCATGTAAATAGTAATTACTTTAGGGACTTATTGATAAATAAATCACGTCTTATTTTAATAAAGTAAAAAAATAGGGTCCTATTACTCACGTTATCGCTTCAGTTAGGATGACAGCGCAAGTTCAGCGAGCCTCGAGAACAGAACAACCGTTGGCGAATGCACCGAACCAGAGAGACACACGTTACCGCTATGTGTCAGTCGTAGTAGAAAATGCGACTGACGGAGGTGACAATTTGTATAATTTTCAACCGCATGTGCGAAATATCTTGGTTCTGTAGTGTAACGGCCAACATCCCCACGTGAGAGTGACCCAATCAATAAACAAAACCAGCAGTACTGCACAAGCAGACAAAACGACGGTGTACACTATTAGCTATCCCGTGATCATAGCTATCCTGTCGAGTCTCTTTCTTCGGGCGAAAAGTCATTTATGACCTTCAATGCTTGGGCCTATATTTCCCTTCCTAATTAATTATATTAAAAATATTAATATTCTAATAAAATCTTGGATCCGTAATCCTTCGTTACATCAAAAAGGTAGTCCTTTTACATTTGTATTTAATTATTAAATTATATATTAATAAAATTATTAAATTTATAAATATATTTTAAAACTACAATTTTAATGATGTAAATTATTAAATATTAAAATTATTTTATAAATAATAAAATATATTATTTTAAATTAAATAAAAATTATATAAAATTCCGTTAAATATGAACCGTCAATTATTTTTGCAATGACAATCACCGTACATCAACAACATTACAATATTGTACGGATTTGGTACAAGAATCAGATTCTCTTGGTGATATAATGTCAGAAAGAAAATCAGAGGGTGGTGCTACGAAATTTTTGACATTTAATAAAATTAACATTTGTATCCCTTAATTTTTGTGATTTCTTAAATCATAGAGATAATTTATTTATTTATCATATGAGTCCCCTAATCCACCCTTTTTAAGTTAATTTTATACTCAAACATTGCAACGATGGAAATCCGGTCTTGTACAAGAATGTCTCCACCATGTTATTTATGAGATCGTTAATAAAATGGTGTGGTAAATACGTTCATTTTAGTTACGATCACTGGATGAGGGACTTATTTGATATAAAAGAGAACATTGTATTATATTTAAGAATGTGGAAACTCGGGACTTCCGTATTATTTTACTGAGAATCGTGA
Source organism: Xylocarpus granatum (assembly GCA_019650275.1). Classification (NCBI taxonomy): domain Eukaryota; kingdom Viridiplantae; phylum Streptophyta; class Magnoliopsida; order Sapindales; family Meliaceae; genus Xylocarpus; species Xylocarpus granatum. Next base: position 404,837 of record BNST01000379.1, on the reverse strand, counting down.
AATAAATAATTTATGGTACGGCGACGTTGTGTGTACGAGTGGGAAGGGCCACAGAGAGATTGCGAATCAAACGTAGGCCAACGTGACCATTATTAATCAGAGTCCCTACAAATGTTGCTGTACGGTGACAAAATTTGGCAATTAGATTATTGGAGGCGGGCCCACGTATTACGTGGCAAGGGACCATTGGATTATTTGATGCCAAAATTCGCCAGCAACTTCCATGTATCAGAATGGCCAATCAAACCACTGAGTCTCTCTCCCGCTTAAAAGGCCCAAAGAAATCATTGGTGTTAATAACATCCAGATCACTTATATTTTACAATTTCTCAATGAAGATAATAGTTTTTCTTTTATATCAAATAAGTACCCCAACTCTTATGAAAATAACCATAACACTATACGGGCATTGTCAGATAAAAGTCGATATCGGTGTAAAGAAAAAGTCAATAGAGCATTAAAAATTGATGTTTACTACGTATAAATTTTTTAATACAAAGAATTTTATAAATTAAGAATTTTTTATTTTATTAAAATTTTTAAATTCAAAATTTTTATCAAATATTATAAACTTAAAAAATATAATATTTAAAAATAAAAATTTTAAAAATAAGAAGATTATTATTTATTATTTTTATATTTAAATTTTTTATTTTAAAATAAATTTTGTATATTATGTAATTACATATTTTATCAAAGTAACATCACTTCTCTTTTTTTCTACTAAAAATTTTTATTTTTTAGTTCTAACTAATTAGGACGAGATGCGTTTCGTTTATCTTTTATTTTTAATATTATGAGTTATCATAAATATTTTTAAGATTGAAGTGTTGTGAATGTAGTATCATTGTATAAATAATAATATTTTATTATAATTAGTAATTTTTGAAAAATATTTACAATAAATTTTCTAATTTAGTTAAATTTCTGTCGACATAGAAGACTTAGCCCAAACGAGGAATCACTGAAATTACAAAATTACGAGTCATGTTCTCGCCTCGGACGTTACAATTAACTAGTATATAATTAATCTGCGGCAACGCTGATAGGATCCGTGATTACAAGAAGGGCCACACACGTGATTCGGTGATTGAGATCCAATCTATCATATTCGCTGTCTTATATTTTTGTCGTGGTTAGGATCGCACGTGATTCAGACCTTACTTTAGCAACCAAAAAAGACAAACGATATTAATTACTGAGAGGTGAACCGCATCAACAGGTGGCGTAATATGATTGCAGCGTTTGGTCCGTCAGATTCAGTCCTCTCACCGTTCGCAACATCCCAAAAGCAAAAGCAAATTCGTACACAAGCGCCTCCTCAACCGACTATAAATGGACACGAGTTTGGCGAGCGAGAGTAACAGAGCGTTTCACTTATTTCGTCGATGCGTTTTGCGTCATTGTGTGATGCAGCAAAGAGGGAGAGTCCACAACCGTAGATCCAGGAGTTTTTCTAGATCTCGACTTGCTATAGAGGGATTGTAGCTTTAAATTTGTTTCATTCTTGATCGGAAAACTACAAGCAATCTAAAAACAAATAACAGAAGAAGCTCTTGCATTTTGTTTCTCTTTGCTATCTCTCTAATTGACTGTTGCAATGGCTGTTCAAGGTGAATGCTGAATGCTTGTAAAATAATTAAAATATTGTTTCATTGTTGTATTGTTTTTGAGAAATGGATCTGAAAGTTTTGGAAATGGCTGGCAGGTGAACGTGAGATTCAGAAGAACTACTGGACGGAACACTCTGCGAATTTAACCGTGGAAGCTATGATGCTCGACTCCAGAGCCTCTGATCTCGACAAAGAAGAGCGTCCTGAAGTAATTTTCTCTTCATTCTTTGCTTCACTATATGCAAATGATTATCATTCAACTAGTACGCAAATGTTGATGATTTATTGCTGCGAAGACATGTATATTATTAACAGTGATAACTTGCATTGATATTTTGTGACGTAATACTTAGTTCTAACAACGAAACTGTATGGTATGATTTTTGTAATATTCTACAGCTTCCTCTTTAATGGATACTTAGTGTAGAATTGAAACCGAATTATTATTATATTATTATTATTATCTAATAAAGCTGATATCAGATCTGAAAGTGGAAATGAAAACCTTGTCGTTTACTTGATATTTAATAATGATTTTTATAACTTCTTTCCAGCAGTCACGAAGTAGACCTCTCAATCATGGTGTCTTCTTTTTTGTGTTGTCCTCAAGTTGCTGTAACTCACCCTTTAGTCTCTGTTTTTAATTTATTTTTTAAAAAAAATTGTGTGAGGATTGTCAGTTGACAAAAATTTTAACTGTCGTGTTAATCTTCCGAAGATTTGGGCATTTAGATTTCCCCCTTTTACTCTTCAGTATGTCTGCAGTAAACTCATTTCTCTGCGTGTTATTCTTGTTAATCTCGTTTTGAAAGTTTTATCCATGTTATTTTCTTCTGTGGGTGCGTGGTAAATTTGCCTGCTGTATCTGATAGTTTACAGCAGTCTTGCTAACTGCTTTCCCACTGTCAAGTCTTTTCCCAGTGTCAAATCGCATTTCTGTTACTTGAACAATCTGCTTTGCAACTGTTTTCCCATTTATTTTGGTAGATCTGAGGAAATACTCTATGAATAGAACCTTTAGGAATGAAGTATTTCTTTGCTTTTAGGTTCTTATTTTTGGGTGGTCTTTAATCGTGTCTTTACTCTGGTTTTGATTTTATGGTTTTATGTACACAACTTAAAACTATTTTCGGTGTTGTATTAGTTTTCTTTGCCTGTGAAGCTGAGCAGCATTTCTACTACCACCTTTTTAAATTTGTTTTTCATTTTTCTTGTCGCCGTTGAGGCACAAATACTTTTGTTGTTGCAAATGTTGGATTTCAGAAACTTAAACTCACTCCTGCATACAGGTGCTTTCTCTACTTCCAGCATACGAGGGAAAAACAGTTTTGGAATTTGGAGCTGGAATTGGTCGATTTACCGGTGAATTAGCCCAGAAGGCTGGTCAAGTTATAGCCGTGGACTTCATCGAGAGTGTAATAAAGAAGGTGAGCGATCTTCTGTACCTTGATAATATGTTTTAAATAAAGAAACGAAAATTATGTTATCAATGTGTGAAACTTGTCTGATATTACTTTTTTCAATTTCTTGCCTCCAGAATGAGGAATTGAATGGGCATAAAAAGAATGTCAAATTCATGTGCGCCGATGTCACATCCCCGGACGTTAATTTTACAGAGGGATCAGTGGACTTAATTTTTTCAAATTGGCTACTGATGTATCTTAATGATAAAGAGGTCATCATCTGTTGCTTAACCTGTTCCTTTCCTTTGTTAACTGTTAGCATGCACGGCAATGTAGACTCATATACCTTAGCTTAGTTGGGATTTTATGCTATGTTGACTGTGGGGTTGAGTATAAAGAAAATACTAGTGCAATACTAAGATCTGATGATATGGCCTATGGTTAAGTATTGAAGAACAAATAACTTGCTTTTGTACAATAATGCTGGAAGCATTATATCCATCATATTGTTTTTATCATTTTTGAAGCAACTGATTTGGCATTGTCAAATAGATTTGTAATAATGCGTATAGTGATGTGACAGTTCCAAGTCCGATGTCACATCAGTTGGAAACAAAATTACCATTAACAATTGTGGTTTTTTTTTCTTTCTTTTACGTTTTTAGTAGTTTCTTGTGCATGTTGAATTGCTGCTGTTTGCTTTAATTTCCGATAGTTCTTATATTTTAGTTTCCCTATTGACTTAGGAGTCACGAGTTTCGATCCTCTTTTTATTTTCTATATCTTTCTCTCTTCTGAAGTATCCACAATATTTCATGCTGAAACTTTTGTCCATGTAATGCAGGTGGAAATTTTTGCAGAAAGGATGGTTAAATGGTTAAAGGTCGGTGGATATATCTTCTTCAGGGAGTCTTGTTTTCATCAATCTGGAGACAGCAAGCGAAAACACAACCCAACCCACTATCGCGAACCCCGATATTATACAAAGGTTTGCCTTTTGACTTTTATATTGATTTGATTTGTGCCATTGAAGAACTCACTTTGTTACTGAAAAAGCACTGCAGAGATTATCATCATTGTTCTTATTTCTCCTACAAATTGTAATTTTGAAAATTTTCAACATATGTGTGAAATAATGACCTGCAACAAAACAAGAACCATACTTCATGTATCTGCATACTAAACATATTGACCAGACGGGGAAAAGCAGAAAATACATGTTAGATAAACTTGTCAAGTACCCTTGAGGTTAGACTGTATCTATGTTAACTTGCTTTGAGTGTGATTTCATTCTGTCTTAAAACTAAATTGAACTCTGTTTATTTCTTCTTCAAATCTCCGCATGTAGCTCTGTTTCTAGTTATAGAAATTAGACTAAATTGAAACATATCTAGATACATTCTTAAATAATTACTACAGTTATGGATTATCTCTATCTAGTAGATATCTAATACAATCTCCAATGTTTTGCCTCGTCAGTGTTGGCTGGCTCCTGCCCCTTCCCTGCAGTTATCTGGCTCTCATAGTTTGTTCAGTTTTGTGCAAATATTTGGAACTGATTTCCATTGTACTGCAGGTATTTAAAGAATGTTATGCACGTGATGATTCAGGAAACTCCTTCGAGCTCTCTCTGGTTGGCTGCAAATGCATCGGAGCTTATGTGAGAAACAAAAAGAACCAAAATCAGGCAATAAACTTAACCTAGGCCTAGTTTGGGACTGTTGTGCTTCTGTTGTGATTTCATTCCACTGCACCTCTATCCCTAAAAAAGCCCTAATGACTTTTCATTTCTTTTTTCTGAGTCTCATTTAGAATGATTTTTTAACATGTTCTGCATTCAATGTTATTTAATTCAGATTTGCTGGATCTGGCAAAAAGTCAGTTCTCAGAATGATAGGGGGTTCCAGCAGTTCTTGGATAATGTCCAGTATAACCTTAATGGCATCTCACGTTATGAACGTGTCTTCGGACAAGGTTTTGTGAGCACAGGAGGAATTGGTATGCCTCTTGGACCAGAACATTATTTAAGCTTCTTTTAACCGAGCGGAACTGTAAAAATGATGATAAAAGGAAGTATTGTTTTCATGCAGTATGTACATTGAAGTTATTTTTCATAATTGTTTTAAAATTAAATAACTAAAGTAGTTAAAACAAAATAAAAAGTTGATGTTTTATCTGATGTATGATTATTTCCCTCTGGATATCATGTACAATTTAACTATACGATGCCTTTTTTCCCTTTTCAAAAAGAAAATATACATATAAGCAGTCAATATATTATTTTTGCTTAGTATATTTCTTAATTTTCCAGTGGAACTTTTTCTGAGCAGATACAACAAAAGAATTTGTGAAAGAGCTGGATCTCAAGCCTGGCCAGAAAGTCCTAGATGTTGGCTGTGGCATCGGTGGGGGTGACTTTTTCATGGCTCATGAGTTCGATGTTCATGTTATTGGAATTGATCTCTCTGTAAATATGATTTCTTTTGCTCTTGAACGAGCTATTGGACTCAAATGTTCAGTCGAATTTGAAGTAGCTGACTGTACCAAGAAAACATATCCCGACAACACATTTGATGTGATCTACAGCCGTGACACAATTCTACACATTCAAGTAAGATAACATCTGTTTTGACTAGGTTATTTCCTTCATTTGGAACAATCAAGTATCCTCGTACTTTTCTTTCTAATTATTCCCTCGAACAGAACTATGGGAAAGGTTGAACTACATCTAAGTCATACACGATTCCTCTTTTCATTAACAATTTCCTTGGTAGATACTTGTTGCATTCTGCTAGCTTGTTTAAGAGGAGATAAATATGCATAATCCTCGGTTGAATTCTTGTGTGTGGGTACTTTATGCCCAAATAAGAATATTAAAAGTGTAGAATCGAAGCTGAACATGTTTATGGGATCCTTTTTTGATAGGACCAGCATGTATTATTGACTTCTTGTGGCATCTTTACCTTTAAAATCACACAGGCACTTCATTTGAAAGAATCTCATATACAGTTTATGAAATATTTTGATCTCTTTGCCTTATTGAAAGGGATTCGATATAATAAATCTATCCTGATCCATTTTTCAGGACAAACCAGAACTGTTCAAATCTTTCTTCAAATGGTTGAAGCCGGGAGGTAAAGTTCTCATTAGTGATTACTGCAAAAGTTCTGGAACTCCATCATCAGAATTTGCCAAGTATATCAAGCAGAGAGGATATGATCTCCATGACGTAAAAGAATATGGACAGGTACATTTACAATTAGATAGCTTTGTATTTTTCATTTTTTCCTGTCTTATTTGTGCACATTTCGTGACATACCAAGCTCATTGTTCGGTTTCTGTTTGCAGATGCTTAGAAATGCTGGTTTTGTTGATCTCATTGCTGAGGATCGTACTGATCAGGTTCAAATAAATCTTCATATTGCGTGTTTATTTGTCGAATATATATTATTCGGGCCTAAGTCTGACAAGTTTTTCTTCTTATGATGACCCAGTTCATACAAGTTCTTCAACAGGAATTAAATGCTGTTGAGAAGTACAAGGATGCATTCATCCGAGACTTTTCTGAGGTGCATTTTTATGTCCTTTACATTTCATTCCTCAAATGGTTTGATTGGTCTTTACTTTCTTAAGTACTCGTTCTTTTTTATAAATTGACATAACAGCAAGACTACAATGATATTGTTGGTGGATGGAAAGCAAAGCTGATCAGGAGTTCATCTGGTGAGCAGAGATGGGGCCTGTTCATCGCCAAGAAAAAGTGATATCTCACCTTTAATTATGAGATTTATCTGTATTTACGTACCCTTTTATCTTCAATCTTAAACAAACTCTTGTGGTGATCATATGTTTCCAGTGAACTTATGTCTGCACTAAGATTATCCTTTTCCTTCCTTCAATAATATAATTATTCTTCCTTTCTTATCAATGAATGACGAAAGCAGATTTTGATTCTTGCTGGTAGTAATTATAATATATATGCCTTCAGTGAAGCCGATGAGTTCGTTTTTTTCTCTTGTTACCGTCGACATGGAGATGGGAAGTCTCCAAATAATGTTAAGTGACCATGAAGCAAGCTAGTATGCTGATGACATGGTCATAAACTATTTCAGCTTGGTTTATGCAATTATCTTAACAGCATAAATGTTACCAGTTTGAGTAATCTGCTCGTCTATTTCCTGTTCTTCACTGGCCTCCTAGTATATGTTTTTCTTCTACAATTGAGGATATTCGCTGCTATTAACTCTTGTACAAATAGCTGAGTGATATAATAAAGGCTTCATTTAGTGTTGTGTTAAATTCACTTTGCTTTAAAAGCAAAGGTAAAAAAAAATGTTTAGTAATACTAATTTTTAATGGAATCCACTCATTTTTGGTTCGATAGATACCATCTAATGTTGCCATGTCAGTAAGTCATCACACTTTAATACCAAATGAAGTCTAATTTTTGTGCAATAATCAATTACTCATCATGCCTCAATACCAAATGAAGTTTAATTCTTGTGCAATAATCAGCTGCTTGGTTACTTCTTTTTCCTTGCCCTCCTTGAATACTACTGCAACTGTTTCCATCCTGCATCTCATGGAAGCATACCATAGTAATCTCACCCACTTGCCCTTAACTGTTACTGAATTTACATAAAACTGCATAAAGTGCTAGTTTTCAGATAGGATATTTTAGTTAATCAAAATTGAGCCGAATTATAGGGTTCTTGAATCATTTTACCATTGAAGCCGGGGACAATCTTGCTGCACTCAGAGTGTACAAGTATGGCCACAGGAGAGGGCTTCTCAAAATCGTATGGCGGTTTGCAATATAAGAGAAAAGAACCATATACACTATTTCATTTCTGAAAACCTTGTATTGCTAACTTCATATACAATGTTTATCAGGTATAGTCGTATATGTATATGTACACTTGCAAATATAAGAGAAAAGAATCACTTCAGCATACCTGTCACATTCTTTTTGAAATGGACAACAATTGGCGAAGTGGAAAGAGTATTTTGCATTTTTTGCTTATCCAGTTCTGGAATCAGCAGAAGATTATCTTTCTGTTCACATTCTGCATCCTCTAGAGATTTATTTGGGGAGGAGGATCTATACATCTGCACGAACAAGCTTCCACCTACCATAAGATGTCGTCGACTAGTTTTAGTCCATCGGTGCATTTTGATACTACTACCTTTTTTGGGCCGAGTTGTTTTATGTTGATTTTGTTCTCACCTTATACAGTTTTCTAACAAGGACGTGTGTTCTTCCTTTCCAAATTCAGGGCCATCGAGGGCCAAACTGTGATTTGTGTTTAAAATGGTAGTGTGTGCACTCAACATTTTGTCATATTTAGAACTGGTAATAAAGAAATGAACAGAAATGGCCAGATAATGCATTTACCAAGCACAAGAGCAGCTCCAATCCATCCGGCTGTACCCCACCTTTCACCGAGGAGAAACCACGCGAAACCAGCACCCCAGAGTGGTTCCATCCCATAGATTATGGCTGTTTCTGTTGCTGAAACATCTCGCATGGCAGCAATCTGTAATGACAAACACAATCTGTATGAGGAACTGAACTGAACTCAGTACTGCTCATCTGAACTAATACTAAAGAACCGAAAACTAGTTTCCAAAAGAAATGGTGCATCTAGAACCACATTTAATCAAAGTTTGCTGGTGTTAGAATTTGCTGCTTCCAAAAAGATGTCCTTGGATTTCTTTATCTGAATTGGTTCCTCGACAAAGAAGTTATAAATAGTTGTGGCGTGTAATACACGATGTTACCCTTGCAATTTCACAGGAAATGTACATGGTCCAGTATTTGATTTCAAACTATTGTTCTATTTGCAAGATCTATGATGAATAAAAGGTAGAAGCAACCAAGATGGTACGTAGAAATCATTTAGCTTCAATTCTAGCGGAAGTTATTTCCAAACAAACGTCCATTTGGTGATGATGTACTGAATGAATCGAGCTTACCTCTATCCATAAGCACATTCCGGTTGAGAATACGCCAGTGTAAAGTGCAGGTACCCATGGAAATGCAACCATCCAGTCCCATAGCACAGTCAATGTCCACAATGATTGATCAATATCTTGGTTGACATCAAACCAACCTCCGACTAGAACCCACATTGTAGATAACAGAGCAACAACACAAACCTAAAGGAAGCCATAAATTATTCTCATGCAACATTTAAATTTTGAAATTCCAAATATCGACAGAAGCAGCATAAGTAAATTGAAGGTAGTTTCATTGGGAGTGAGGTAAACAACCTCATATCCAAGAAGGGCTAAGAAGTTCTCTTTCTTTGTGCTCCTCGAAATACGCTCAGTTCGGAGCATGTGAATTCCGAAAAATATTGCACTCAGAAAGTTCAAAAGATCTCCAACCTGAAAAAGAGTTGAATATGGTGAAATTAAGAGAGGACTATCCTGTAAATGCTGATAGAATATCGTATAATGCTTACGTTTGGAGGAGATCCACTGCATTCCAGCATACCGACCCCGAGGGCAGACATTAAAACTCCAAACCAGGTACGGGCAGGTATCATAGCTCCTAACATGCCATCAAGCAATGGCACTACAATTACCTGCGAAAATCAGCAACAATTCAATCTAAATGTGCTTGCACTATGATAGTATACTAAAATTTTAGTTGCAAACTTGCATGTTTCAAGTGGGAGAGTGGAATGGGGAAGAGTTTTGATCGTGTAGGATGGGTACATGTCGTTATGATGGTATAAGAAGGTGATTAGCCGGAATTCCTCGTATTAGAACAGGGCTCCAACAGTGGTGTTTTGCGATGGTTCATGGAACCATTCCCAATGTCAATATTCTGTTGAGGTGAAATATCTATGCATTTCTTTTACTAATTACAGAAAACATATACCTGTACAGAGAGTAAAAATACAGAGCTTACCGTAAACAAAGAAATAAACGATGCACGCCCAGCATCGGAGGTAAGCAGTCCAAGTGCCTCAACAAAGTACCCTAAACTGACCCACAATCCAAGCTCTATCCCTGCGTTGCGCGTCTTAACATCGTCTCGACCCTGGAAGACAAATGGCAAAAACGGGATGGCTGACATGATAAATCGCACGGCACAAAAGGCTGCCGGATCCATGATCTCTTCAACAGCTTTCAAAATTGGAATGTCGCTGGCTGCAATTTGAACCAATAATATGCTAATGAACATTCTCATATTTGGATTTTTTTGCAAACTAAGATATGATCAAGGAAAAATTTTCTTAATGAGTCGTACAAAATGACAATTGTTGACATCTTTACTTTCTGCAATTCACAAAATGACTCGTACAAACAGTTCATGAGAATAATCTGAGCCATTCGTGGAGATATCTGAGTAGTGGAATTACCTCTGATTATAAGAATTATATTCAAAATGGATAACATATAAGAATCTTTATTATACCAAACTACATCCTCTTCATTTAGCACTGCTGATCATAGCATTCATTACCACGATAGAAATCAAAATCCATCACCAACTTAGCTTCTGTATAAAATTTTATCTGACATATGTCAAAAAACTTGTACTGAAATAAAATTTGTAATAGAAATAATACTAACTATCGTGGATGAAGTAAGCAACAAATTAACGAGCACGAATCAAGTAAGCTCAGGGTAAACATACTTGCTCATAGTTTTAATCGAAACCATCTCTAAAACTTGTCCAAATTAACATAACAAATTATTCACACCTCACAACAAAGATACCCACTACGTAATTTTCTCAGACATTGAGTTATTTCTCTCAAGCACTTTCACCGCAGCTGAAATAGATACAATCCTATGATATTATTGATTTTCATATAATTCAAATCTACTAAATGGGTAGCATCATAAGCTAACCGCTACAGAACTTTCTATGCTTATCAAATTCCTTCATTTCTGTCAAACTGATCATAACAAAGGTGGCCTGCATCTTTCTAATTTATAGAACAAGGAATGAAGCGACATACCATAAACAATAGTGATAACATTCAGCAAGAGAATACTTTTAATCTTCTTTGATGCAAACAAAAACCTTCTCCAAAAAGGCCGCTTTTTTATTATCTGAACACTCTTTGAAGTGGCTTCAGCATTCTCCTTTTTTTCAAGAGCAATGGACTCACCATTTTGTACAACTGAGAAAAACCCACCATTGTTTTCTGCATTCCTTGCAGATTTCTTGTCTGTTATGTGTGTCAAAGTATTTGATTGAGTGGTAGAACAAGAAGAAGTAGAAGAGGGTTCAATGGAGAAACTGGTAAAATGGAGTCTTCTGCTGTGTTGATTTGAAACATTGGAGAAGAGGAGGATGGAAGTGTTATCAAAGCTGCTTGAAATTGAAGAAGTTGAGTCATTTTTAACTATCTTCCAAATTGGTTTTGTTGGATAATTGTAAGCCATGGTTGAATCCACGAATCTACAAACTGAACTGATATTTTCTTTCTAGTTTCTTGAATTCAGACATGTCTAGCAGCTTAACAAGAACACGGATACTTGCATTACTTATTGATTTAATGTACAGAGAGGAGAGGAAAATTAAGAACCATAGAAGTGTGAAAAGGACGAGGATTTTGATGTTTTTGTTGCCATGCAGAAGAAGATATCTCATGCGTGGGGACAGAGTCATGAAACTGTATGATTGGACGGCAGTCAAATATTGACACGTGCATCATGTGAAGCAATTCTCAAATAATTTAAAAAGAAAATGGATACAAAGATACAATCCTTTGGAGAGCCCACCTTTATACAAATCCGTTAGCTCAAAAATGGCTAGGCAAGCCCACATGCAACAAGGAAAAATAAAATAAAAAATTGGTATTTTTATTTATCAGTAGCTTGTGAACTGCATTTATTTAAATGTCTACTACAGTACGTGGGGAAAAAGAAAACAAATTCGGTCATTTGATGTTCATGGCACAATCAATGTTGAAACAATCTCTCTTCAATCTATAAATACTAATTACAAGTAGGGAAATTAGTAGATGATTCATGTTTGGAGAAAGAAGAATTCTTGGTTGATTGTTTAGTTTTGAGTAATCAATCTTGGATCTTCAATCTTCTGCCATTCCAAACTTGCTTCATCATCAAATATAGCAAATCAACAACCAAAATACCACATTGATAAAAAGTCCCAACTTCCAGAGTAGCTTTGCTTAGACAGTGCATTACAATGTTAATAGCATCTTAGGAAATCAAGCAAAGCACCCAACATTAATTCCACAAATAAGAGAAAAACAAAAGCAGACTTTGATTCTAGTGCTGTCTAATTACTGCTTGAAACATTCTCAGCAGCAAATTCGTTCAATTCTCGGTGCCGACATCTTCATCTTCGTAATCAACATCTTCATCTACCGTAGCATCCTGATACTGCTGATATTCTGCAACAAGATCGTTCATATTACTCTCTGCTTCAGTGAACTCCATTTCATCCATTCCTTCACCAGTATACCAATGCAAGAAAGCTTTCCTCCGGAACATTGCTGTGAACTGCTCGCTCACTCTCCGAAACATTTCCTGTATAGAAGTTGAGTTTCCAATGAATGTAGACGACATTGAAAGACCTCTTGGTGGGATATCACAAACACTTGATTTCACATTGTTTGGAATCCATTCGACGAAGTATGAAGAGTTCTTGTTCTGCACATTGATCATTTGTTCATCTACTTCTTTCGTGCTCATTTTGCCTCTGAACATTGCTGACGCTGTGAGATAACGGCCGTGGCGAGGATCGGCTGCGCACATCATGTTCTTGGCGTCCCACATTTGTTGGGTTAATTCTGGAACAGAGAGCGAGCGGTATTGCCGCGATCCTCTTGATGTTAGAGGAGCAAATCCCACCATGAAGAAGTGAAGCCTTGGAAATGGGATCAAGTTCACCGCCAGCTTCCTAAGATCAGAGTTAAGCTGTCCAGGAAATCGCAAGCAACATGTTACGCCACTCATTGTTGCTGAAATTAGATGATTCAAGTCCCCAACTGCAATCAACAAAGATTATTAAACCGTTCGTTTTTGGAAATGGGATCAATGTTATTGTTATGCTTACAGCTGGGTGTTGTGAGCTTGAGAGTCCTTAAGCAGATATCGTACAGAGCTTCATTGTCAAGAACCATACATTCATCAGCATTTTCTACCAACTGATGAACAGAAAGGGTTGCATTGTAAGGCTCTACGACTGTGTCTGATACTTTCGGAGATGGAAACACGGAAAATGTCAGCATCATTCTGTCTGGATATTCCTCTCTTATCTTCGATATCAGCAGAGTTCCCATTCCAGATCCAGTCCCACCCCCGAGCGAATGACACACCTGAAATCCTGCACCATTAAACAAAATATTCAAATGAAGAAAACCCTAATCTGTAACATCATGGAAACTGAACAAAATTTTCCAGATTAAGAAAAATTTTACGCACCTTGCATGCAGTCACAATTCTCAGCTTCTTTCCTGACAACGTCGAGAACTGAATCAATTAGCTCAGCGCCCTCCGTGTAATGGCCCTTGGCCCAATTGTTTCCGGCCCCAGATTGTCCGAAAACGAAGTTATCGGGCCGAAAAATCTGACCATAAGGGCCGGTCCTAACGCTGTCCATCGTCCCCGGTTCAAGATCCATAAGCACAGCCCGTGGTACGTACCGGCGGTTGGCAGCCTCATTGTAATACACATTCACCCTCTCTAGCTGTAAATCACAATTTCCGATGTATTGGCCGGTGGGATCAATGCCGTGTTCGTCACAAACCACCTCCCAAAATTTTGATCCAATTTGATTCCCACATTGTCCTCCTTGAACGTGAAGAATTTCGCGCATTTTGGCTTGAGAGAAGCTTGCCACCAAAGGGCAAAAGAAGAAACAGCCAGTGATCTCTCTCTCTTTCTCCCTCAAAAGGGGCTGAATGCAAAGCTAGGAGGCAGAAAGTTATTTATCAAGCAAACTTATGGAAACGAAGGGGAACAAATGAAGGGTGAGGATTAAATTTGATGGTTTCGATCGGTTGGTGGAAAAATGACCGGCTAGTGTGGGAGAAATAGGTCAATCAGTGTGGTGCTTTGTTGTGTGGAATATTTGACAAATGTAATGGTTTGATTTGGGATCGCCGGCTTAATAGGATTAGAATAGAAGAATGCATCTTTACTTGTGAATGCCAATCGTAAATTATTATTTATTTTTTTAATTTAATAAATATTATAATTTTAAAAAATCGTTTCATTAAAATTATATTTATATAATCTTGGTTTTAACAAAAAATAATATAATTTTAATATCAACAAAATTTAAATAATTTTATAACATTATCAAAGGTATAATATGCTTGCATACCTACACAATGGTAAAAACAAAAACTATGTATGAAAGGAGTAGGCAGTAATTATCTAACAATGATTCAAGACAAAGTTAGAAGTGCTAAGGAGGACAAAGAAAGAAGTACCCACATGAATTCTAGAATTAAATCATTCCATAATAATGAGAAATCTTGAATCTCTCTATCGTATGATTGTAGGGTAAGTGATAGAGGTTCTTTCTGCTTCACAAATATCAGAACAATACGGACAAAGATATGGACAAGACATAACCCAATATACATATATGTCCATGTATCCATACATAAAGACATTGGTTAATTTAAAGACATCAAGAAAAGGAAGAATCCAAATGTCACAGCACTGTTATTCTTATATATATATACAACAACCCAAAAATGTAATACCAAAATCACAAAAATACTAATGGACTTTCCAAGTCAAAATTTTATGTTCAAACAAAGCATTTAAAAGTCTCATTAGACATGCATAAGAAGTTTTATATACAAGTAATATGGTATATAGAAACAAACAAACACATAACATGCATGTATATTTATACATATTTACAATATATGTAGATACGATGATTAATGTTGTTGTTAAAGACAATGAATTAAGGCTAGATGATGGATAATATGTGAGAGATTGAGTAAGAAAGGAATGTAAGATTGAGAAGGTATCCGAGCAAAGTGCAGATAAAGAGATAATACATATAGAAAAAATAAAAAGAATACGTATAATTAAATAATAGATCAAGTTTTCTTCTGATCTATTCTATTATTAACTTTTAAGTAATTTTTGACAAATAGTATAATTAATAATTAACGATTTAAATTATTTATAACATATTCAGATAATTTATATTCAAAAATTTTAATTTTAATTTTAATTATTTTAAATTTTTTATTATATATTTAAAGTTTTATATTAATTATTTTAATTTTTATATTTTATATTTTAAGTTTTTTTTTATCGGCCATTTTCAAATTATAAATTATTGATAGTATGTGTTAAGTTTTGCGCACAAAGACACAAGGACAATTCTTACATGACATGCATAGATGATAAACAGTAGATCATAACAAAGAAAATACGAAGGGAGAGACAAAGAAAAAGGTAGAGTAGAGAAGAGAGAAGAGGGGCAGTTCGGATTTAGAACAAGTGTGAAAAGCACGAGACATATTGAAGAGAGAACAATAAATGAGAGAGGTTGATGAGGCTTATGATAACCCTCATGATCGTCAAGTCGTTTTTCATTTGCTTCTCCCGATAATCCCCTCCCAGAATTCCACGCTTCCTTTC
Organism: Xylocarpus granatum; assembly: GCA_019650275.1. Classification (NCBI taxonomy): domain Eukaryota; kingdom Viridiplantae; phylum Streptophyta; class Magnoliopsida; order Sapindales; family Meliaceae; genus Xylocarpus; species Xylocarpus granatum. The sequence goes on along the minus strand of BNST01000379.1, from coordinate 389,212 downwards.
TCCTTCTCTCTCTTTTTCTTTTCTTTACTCTCTTTTGCTTTTTGTCTTAGCTTACCTACAACACTTAGCCCTATAACACACAACAACAACAACACTTCTCTCTATTTAGCCCTAGTCAACTTCATGTCTTCTTTCTTTGTTTCATATTACACCAACAACAACAACAACAACAACGAAAACAACACCATTTTTCTTCTTTCTCTTTCTCTTTCCCCATTTCTATGGTTTTGAGTTTTCTTTTAAACACATATGGTTTGCTAGCCAGTTAGCTTAGCTAGTCTACTACTGCTATCATAGCTGAGCGTTGTTTCAAAAAGTTTGAGAGTTTTGTGTTTTTTTGCCATTCCTCACCTTAACTTTTATCTGCATGCTGCTTGCTTATTCACTATATATTTCCCATTTTTTCTCCTTTAACATCGTTTCTTATACCTATTACACATCTCCTTCAAAGGAATAGGAGAGATCCACCACAACCCATTAATTAAATCCCTTTGCTCAGCCCCATCTTGTCATTGTTCCATTTCCTGTTTCTGCAACTAAACCCCGATCAAGTTTTCAGCACCATTTACTATTTCAAGGAGAAAATTTGCAAAATGTGGATGATAGGTTACAACGATAGTGATGATTTCAACATGCCTGATTCCTTTAATGGCCGCAAACTTAGGCCTCTTGTTCCAAGACCAGTGCCTTCTACAAATAATTCCTCAACTGCAACTCCTCCTTGTCTGAGCAGAATCCACGGCACCGATTACTTTGGCTTAAATCATCACCTTGGTAATCGTTTGTTTTATTTTTCTTGTTCAATTTTCTGTTGCTTTTAACACTTTTTTTCATGTTTAAATCTGTGTATTAATCCTTCAATGTTTTTGTACAATGAAAAGGGTCTCATTTTGGTGATCAAAGCAAGAGAGACTTCAATACCCCACTAGTTGTGAGCTCAAGGTGGAATCCAACGCCTGAGCAGTTAAGAACGCTTGAAGAGTTATACCGACGTGGCACTCGAACACCATCGGCAGAACAAATTCAGCATATCACTGCACAGCTTCGCAGATATGGGAAGATTGAAGGAAAGAATGTTTTCTACTGGTTTCAAAATCACAAGGCAAGAGAACGCCAAAAACGCCGCCGTCAGATGGAATCAGCTGCTGATCTTCATCATTGTGAGCATAATAATAATAATAACAATAATCACCATGTCGAAATCTTTGAAAGAAACCATAAAGGCCCAGGTAAGAAATATTATTAAAAGCCAAATCTTTCGTTATTCTACAAAGAGAGAGCATAAGACAAAGGTAGCTAGCTAGCTGGATATTTGTTTTGTTAACAATGGCTTTTACCAATGCAATTGGGCTGTTCTGATACGTCTTACTTTTTACCATTCCAATTGTTGTGTTGGGATTTTTGGTGTGTGTTGTTGCTTTTGTTTCTCTATACGATTTGTTGTATGTTGAGATGTAAAGTCATATTCTTTTTGTTTTTCTTTTTGTCTACAGCGGCAAGTAAGACAGGTTATGAAGTTGAACAGACCAGGAACTGGGCAGCCCCTAAAAACTGCAGTGCACTAGAAGAGGTCTATATTCCATCTTCCTTCCATTGTCTCTTTTCTACACACACCACTACTAGTCTTTTACTTTTATGTTTATCTCAATTTTGAATTCCTTTGCCCTTTAACCCATAACATAAACAAGCAGCAAGCAATTAAGCATTTAATAATTACCATACGGATTACAAGTTATAGATTAAAAGTTACATATAAGAATGATATGTGTATGCACATGCGTGTGCAAGTGAATTCAAGATAGAAGCAACAAAAGCTTTGTTTGTTGGGAAATGAAAAGGGTTTAAAAGCTGCATTCCTTCCTTTCTGTCGGGGCTGATGTTATTATACTAGCTTGGTTCTTCTTTTTTTTATTTTGGGGTCTTGTGCTTATTATGATTATTCGTTGCATTTAGGCAGTGATTTGAGCACTCTCCATGGATTCTATAGTAATGGGCACCCTGATTTTGAAAAGACAGAGCTAACCCTAGCTAGAATTTTCTTCTGATGTGTAATGCATATATGTCCATTGATTTGAATATTAATGTAACAAAATTAGGGTTTTTCTAAAGCTTCTCGTGTAATTAATTAGATTCCATGTTTTTGCATGTTCTTATTTCAAAATTAATTTTCAGGAATCAGCTGTACCAGTACAAAGGTCAACAAAAGCAGCGATGGCTGAATGGAGCCAATATGATGAATCTGGAGAATTACAACAACATAGAAGGAACTATGTGGATAGGAATGCCACGTGGCAAATGATGCAGTTGTCTTGTCCTTCTCCTCCGACCCACCTCATAAACACACACAGTACTGCTACCACTACCAGTACCACTAAAACCACCACTAATTATCATCAATCAGCAGCAATCAGAGCAATGGACCAAAAACCGCTCATGAAAACTCATGACCTGAGTTTCTTTCTTTCACCCTACAAAGAAAATTGCCATGGGTTTGACTACTGCTTAAAAACCGCTGTCGGTGGTGAAGAGAATGGCTGTGGAGAATCTGATCAAACCCTTCAACTGTTTCCTCTTCGAACCAGCAGCGGGGACGGCACCAGAAACAATTCAGATAAGGTGACAGACGAAGCAGCCTTTGATGCAAACTTGACTCCTTACCAGTTTTTTGAGTTCCTTCCATTGAAGAACTAAATAGTAGTTCTGACTTTGCTAATGCCAGCTGAATATGTAAGACAATATCGATCAGTTATATTTAGATTTGTAATTTTGTTGAAATTGTGATCTGGTTTCCTTGTTGTTGATGCAACAAAAGTCGGTGGACTTGGTGCTACACATACACGCACGCACACAAAAAGAGAATATTAGAGGAGTCCTTTTTATGTCGACGTCAGAGAATGAGACTTGAGAATATTCCATTAATGGAGAGGCCTGAAAATAGTTATTTGAAATGCGAATTTGATGCAAAAACAAGAATCCGAATCAGGTTTTTGATGTTGAAGTGACTTATTAATTAGTGTTATTATAATTTGTAACCTATATCAAAATTACAACAGAATATAGATAGCATTATGAATAGAAAGGTACAGACAAACTCAAAGCTTGTAAGCGCCAAATGGAAATTAAGATTACAGTGAAATTTCAAGGGTTTCACTACCATACAGCTCCTGATATAACATGGATTCCATTATTTCATTTTTTTTATATTAATATGTTTCAAATTTCACGTTAAGAGGTGTGGAATACATGTGATATGTTTCAATTAATTTTTGTAATGAAAAAAAATAAAGTTTAGAAGCTACTTGTGCTAAAAAGTTGTACTTTGAACGGTATGTGCTACGTCTAAGAATTTATAAGCGATTTAGGTATTGTTGATTTAAGTTTCAGCTAAAAGTTAATCAGCATAATGATTTCATTTTGCATGTAGTTCATCAAACTGTGTATGCTGTTCTTAATTGAGAAAGATTTGGGCACTTTTATTCGAAATGAAACAGAGAAGCAACACATGAATAATGAAGATCATTAGTCCATTACAGAGACCATAAAATGTTTTTTCAAAAAGAAGACGAAGAAGAAGAGAAACCATAACCACTATAACGAGTGATCCATAGTCTTCTTACTCTTATCACAATGCATTTATACCTAACCATATTATCCCTGAATGCAGAAACTTACTAGTCATTAAAATATTTTCATTTAAAATCGTTTGCAAAAGGAAATCCCTTGACACTAAAATGGGTCACTGAATTCTTTAAAGAAAGACTAGTCCATGTAAAAACTGCCGTGGATGCAGCAGTAAAATTTATTGCCTTAGGATTCTGGAATTTGAAAGGGACAAGAAAGAATGTTAAGACAATGCTTAATAAATGTCCTAATTAAAATCATTCTGCAATTTCGGGATGAGTTCAAAGTGTTCATCTGCTTCCCATTTCCTTTTGACTTCATATCATCACCCTCTTCTCAAGCTTTTTGAATACCGAGAAGGCAAGAATAATAAGAAGTAGTTGCCTTACGTTGCTGTACACTTCCAATATTTGAGAATTATTGTATTTGTTTTTGGGATAACTTCGATGGCACCCAACAATTTCTTGAAAAAATCAAATGCTGACTGACAACTTTGGGCAGATACAATAGGCAGTGGTTAATTTGCATAGCTAACTTGAAATAGACAAGTGTGTCATTGTGCAAGGGCTGACAAAAAAGAACTATCATTCAAAAGGAGAGAGCTAATTAAATGTATTCAGTGATTGTAACTAGTCAAATCTTTCCTTGTCTATCTGTTTCAGAAGCTCCAAATCCTGTGAGATATTGGACAATCCTACTAAATTTTCCTTAACATGAACATCTACATTATTTCTTTGGGGGAAAAAAAATGTATGTTCTTTCTTCATCAAATGGGCATGAAAATCTAAGAATCACTTGAGTAAATGGAAGAAGATAAAATTTTCATGTTGTTATTATCCCTTCATTAATTTTGGGGTTTACATAATTTTGTAGAGTCATAGAACCAATAATTTATAACAATGGATGCTTTTGAATTCAATGATGGAATAGACATAGGTAACATTTGCAATTGTTGTAAATCTCATATAAGATTTTCTTTCAAAGAATATTTCTTTAGATTATTTGATACATTATTGGATGTAAAGATCGCAAGAAAATTATTTTAATTTTTTACCATAATTCCTTTCTTGATAACTTCATTTTAAACTAAACATATGAGATGAGCAAAGTTTTACTTGTTTTCGTTCCAAATAAGATGTGTTTGAGATTATTATTTATTTATTTTTCGATTTAACATTTAATATGATAAAAGCCAATCTTTAAGAGCTGGTTGTCCCTCCTATCTATTCTATTTTGTACCTTGACAAAATTAACAAGTAATATGTCCTCATATATTACTACTGCGTGACTTATTGAAGAAGGATGAGAGACACTGTGAGGTCTGAAAGATCTGAAACCCGATGGTACAAATTAGAGAAACAAGTTTGAATTTGCAGCCGACTTTGCTTTAACTTTTTGGAAGAATGGCATGCAATGGATGCTTTTAACATTTCAATTTTTCTAAACAAAAGATAACAATGTCGGTACCTCAGACAGACAAATCCGCATTGTCTCTTTCTTTTCTTCTCTCTTTCCCTTTTCTTTTTCCATCTCTGTTTCACCTTCTCCTGCTGATATATGAAAGTACTTCCTCAGCAATGGCAGCCACAGGAAAAGAAATATTATCAGAAGATTTTGAGTGAGAGAAAGAGAGAGAAGAGGTCCTCTTCTTTCTCGCTTTCATGCACTCCCCCTTTTTCCTATTTTTACCTTGGAGTAAGAGAGGGATGATACCCTCGTCTCTAAAACCTATACAAAGTAAAGAGAAGTCGAGTTGCAGTGGAAGGCAAGCCTAACAAGTTTATTTGTCTTTCCCAAAAATAAAAATATTTTTTTTATTTATTAAAAAACAAAATCACATTGTTCGTGTTTTATGTTTAAGATTTATTACTTTGAGTCAAAGTTTATGAGCTTTCACTATGGGGTTTGACTAAAAATTACAAGAAGAAACCACCAGAAAGTATGGGGTTTCGTCTTAACACTTCCCAGGTAGAACAAATACGAAATCTATGACCTAATACTTTCATAGATGCATGCATGCATGCTAGAAAATGGCAGGAGGAAACTTCACTTGTTTTTCTTATAAAAACTGTTAACTGGTTTTGTCTTATAAATAATATATGAATTCATCAGAGAAATTAATAAAGAAAAATGAAGGAAATATGGAAAATGGGAAAAGATTGAGAGAGATTGGGTAGGGTGGTTGTTAGGTACGAAAACAATAGAAAAGAGAATGAAGAATTTCGAAATGGGCATGCAAGATCATCAGATGGTGTGACCGAGCTAAGGGCATACAGCACAGAAGGAAGGCGAGACCAGAGACTGCTGCTGCTGCTGCCGCTGCTGCTGATACTGATGCTGCTGCAGAAAATTGACAACTCCTCAAGGAGATAGTAGACAAATGGTGACAGACAGGTGGTGGTGCTGCTGCTGCTGCCGACACATGCCATGGTGGTGACCATTTTATATATGTGCGTGTGAGAGAGAGTTTTTACCTTGGTTAAATATTTCATGTGATCTTTCTACATCTTCATTCATTCATCATCCATTCTTTTTCACTCTTTATACATCATGAGGTCATAATATCTGTATTTCCTTTACGAAATTATGAACCAATGAATGAATGAATGTCAATGAATACTCTTCTCTCTCCTTGTCTGTCTGTAAGAAAGAAAGAAAAAAGTGGATATTCTTTAACAAATTTAATCCCCCATTTTAATTAATCAATGAGTTCTGCTGCCCTTTATAGCTAAAGAATTTGGGCTATGCTTGGATGGTCAGCCATGAACAATCCTGGATCTATCATTCTCTTTCTCTATTATCAGACGGTAAATTATGTGCTCTGAAATTTTTTTTTAAAAAAACTTGGGTCCAGAACTCTCAATATGTTCTAAGAATTGGTTTAATGTGTTTTGGTTTCTTTCTCTCTTCTATTTTTGTCGGTTTAGTCACCCCATGTGTTGTGTATTTGCATTTGTTTCTATCTCTTCTCTCTGTCTTTGGATTTCTTACTCTCTTCTATTCTTTTTTTCAAAAAAGATTTGGTCACATGACAAGCCTATATTTCATATCCTCCTCCTTCTGCTCTTTTGTCTTTGTCTAGTTTAACCACACCACAAACTCATCTAAAATCAATCTTTCATGCAAACAAAACTGTTCTAACTTAATATTATTATTTAGTACTTTATCTGTTAATTTAAACTTTTAGATCAAATAGTAACTTAACAAACGGTATCTTTGAACCCAATGCCAAGTACATCGACGTAATAGTACACTTGGTTGCCAACAATAACATTTGAATGTCATGTATTCTCTTTTTACAAACAAAACCCTTTTCAATCACTAGGCAAGTTATCACCCTTGCCAATCCAAAATTTTAATTCAATGTTAGAACTCTGTTGGATCACTGATTGATGCTGCCATATTAAAATGGTGGCCCAACAAACACAACTACACTACTCATAACATCAAATGGGCCTGTAAAGCCCATTTATAACGATTAACAAACAGAAACCCACTGTTTTGAAAAATATACCACAAGCTGAATGTCTTGTAATATTACCGTTGATGTCGTTGGGTTCGCAGATGTAACCTTCAACGAAAGCCAACAATGCTATATGAAAGAAATGCAGTGATAGCCCTGCAAGGTTTGACTACTTATTCTTGTCGGAAACCATAACTTACACGCAATTTTAGCCATTAAACAGGCATTGCTTTACTCCGCAGTCGGTTTTTAACGTGGGACGTTCATGAACTTTTGGGTTCTCTATGCGCTGTCGTTTTGTCTGTTTGTGCAGGTCTTTCATTAATTTTTAATAATATTATAATAATAAATTAAATTATTAATATTTGCAAACTTTGTTCTCTGAGACATTTCATTTCACGACAACAATTCCGAGGGAATCTCCCGGCCCCATAACACCCTTGACAGTGACTCCGGCCAGAAAGGGAATACTTACTCTGTGATTTATCTCATTTTCACTTTTCTATTTCGGGCCCACCAGATGTCAGAAAAACCAATCAGCCCGTAAATTTGAACTTTAATCATTTTTTGAATTGTACGGATTGATGATTAGCCGGAAGCGTAAATTACACGATTATATAATAACATTCAGGTTCCTTTTTTACATTTTATCAATTAAAGATACAAGTTTTTAAATATATATCATATAGGTCCAAAACTCATATTGAAATGCCCAATTTACCGTCGCCATAGTAAATATAAAAAGAGATATTACCCATTAATAAAATATTTTTAAAATTTACTATCATCTAGAAATAGAGAACCTTTACTAAGCATGAAGAATATGAAAAGAAGAGGACTCTAGTGTTATTATCCCTGCACGAGGCTATGAGAGTAGAGAGTATTGGGAAGTGGTGTTTGAAAAGCTAGGCATTCAGCCGATGAGTGGAGCACAGCACAACAATTGCCGCGAGAGAGCAAAAAATAGTAGGGGAGGGAGCACAGATTGGCGCAGATTGCAGAGTCATGAGGCACCAAATTAAGTGATTGATTCCCTTTCCCATGTGATTACAGTCATCTCTTTTCTCTTTGGATGCGGACAACCTATTCCCCACACACACCTGTCTGACATCCTCGTGTGCTGTGCATCTTGGCATCATCGCTACCCCTTTTGCTCTGTTTGCCTAACGTCTAATGTTACTGTTTAGTGTAATAACATACTAGTCCCTATAGTTTATAATTTCACAAACAAGAACATAAATGTTCGTTTATATCATTTAGGTCTCCAATTCTATTAATGTAAAACTAAGATTAAAGGATAGAAATATGAAAAAAAAATTAAGTATTATTTTTTTAATTTTAAAAATATAAAAAATATATTTTTTATATAATTTTATTTAACTCTATTTTTTAGTACTGGTATTTTATTTTATTTTGAATTTGTTAAAATATTTTTAAAGAATTCAATTTAAACTTTTAAAATTATATTATATTAAATTTGTTGTATTTAATAAAGGGAGTTAAACACACCCTTACAAGGCACTGGAATTCGAGCCACTTCCTTACCATTCAAACTATTGAAATGGCTAAAATATCATCCACGGTGACACATTTCTCTAGAGAAAATTACTTCTTTCAACATGGGTAACAGATCTTTTATTTAAGAAAAAAATGAGAAATTAGGGATCTAAATGATAATATACCCATTGTTATTTCTCATTTCTCTCCGTCTTTCTTTGCGAATCTAGCGTTGAAATGAGAGGCTTTTGACAGAGAACAAAGATGAGAGAAGAGAACCCATTTCAATTTTTTACCCTCGAGAAAGGGGATGTACCGAAATCTCAATTCATTATTGCACGGCCCACTTTTCAACTTTATTTATTTGAAATTTCACTGCAAATTTCATTGCTTTGCTAGTTGCTTACCTCTTTTTTCGTTCTATAAAAGCACTATTGTAGCGCAGTTTGCCTAGAAGACCGGGTAAGTGTGACAATACTCTCTCTTCCACTGGTTGAGTGTCTCTCGCTCCGTTCGCTTCAAGCTTCAGCCATGGCTGCAATGCTTAGATCTCAGCTCGCTGTCTTGCTTCCTATCCTTCTGTTTTCCCACATTCAAGGTATATTTTATACAAACTGTCTTTGTATTTTGTTTGTGATGTAATGTTGTGTAAAGTTTACATTTTGCGACTTGTGCTTCAGCTACAACAATCACATTCTACAACAAGTGCGCGCATCCTGTGTGGCCTGGAATCCAGCCCAGCGCAGGCAAGCCTGTGCTGGCCCGCGGTGGCTTCAAGCTCCCACGAAACAAAGCCTTCTCCCTCCGCCTTCCTGCCCTCTGGTCTGGCCGCTTCTGGGGTCGACACGGCTGCGTCTTCGACGCCTCAGGCCGCGGTCGTTGCGCAACCGGTGACTGCGGTGGATCTCTCTTCTGCAACGGCCTGGGAGGCGCACCGCCTGCCACTCTTACAGAAATCACGCTTGGGCAACAGCAAGATTTCTACGACGTCAGCTTAGTCGACGGGTACAACATCGGAATGGCCATAGCTCCCATCAAAGGATCCGGCAAATGCAACTACGCCGGCTGCGTTAGCGACCTGAACTTGATGTGTCCGGCTGGATTACAAGTCCGGTCGAAAGACAAAAGAGTTGTAGCCTGCAAAAGCGCTTGTTCTGCGTTCAACTCCCCAAGATACTGCTGCACTGGTACCTTTGGAAATCCTCAAACCTGCAAGCCAACTGCGTACTCCAAAATTTTCAAAGCTGCTTGTCCTAGGGCTTACAGCTATGCCTACGATGATCCAACAAGTATTGCTACCTGCACAGGCAGCAACTATTTGGTCACCTTCTGCCCGCATCATCGTTAGATTACACCATCATATTACATTATATTATTACACCATAGTATTAATTTTCTGGGTTTGTGTTCATTTGCAGTAGTAAGTAGTGCTTAGTGTTGTATTCATGTCCTTCTTACTAATGTATTGTGGTAGTTCATTTCTGGGTTTATTGGATGAGACGTTTGGTAGGTTCTCCTGATCGAATTTCTATCTCTTAACGTAATTGACAAAGGTGATTGGATGAACTTCAAATGGATGTGAAAATGGTAAAATTTGAGTGGATTACAGGCTGAGGTGAAAACTGAAAAAGAAGGGATGAAAGGAAAACTGGAGTAGTCAGTTTAATCAATCTGCACGCTGAAACGGGTGGTGGACAGCTAACACCTCTTTCGTAGTTCAGTATCTTTTCCTCTTTATGGACGTGAGTGAAAGCATTTAGTAAAGGGTATTTTGGGCATGAACATTTATTGTTTTGTATGGAAAAATACTAAAAAATGGTACTAGTAAATATTTAATTTTTTATAATTATTTAAAGTATTATTATTTTTAATTAATTAATTTTTTGTAATTAACTTAAAATTCTACATGGGCCGATAAATTTAAGCCTCGATAAGCAACTTAAACTATGTGTGTTCTAAATATCCCCACTTGTTTCCTAACCACCCCCGTCATCTTATTTAATTTTACTTAAAATTTATAATAATAATTACAAAGTGGGGTCCACATAACGCTATTATTCATGCAACTACGAAGCTGAAATTACAAAACCAACCAAGGCCAGTAACTTTTTATAAGGAGCTGCTCCAGTCTAGAGTCTAGACCCAATCAAAGGCCTATTTCTTCCGCCGCCAAGGCGGCGCCCGCAGCCACCATCTCCCTCTAATGTTGCCCTACATTACGACGCCGCTTTTAGACTCGCGGAGGATGGACAGACATTTCAAAATTATTCTTCAAGACGGTCGACTTCTCTTGGATGTAATTTGGGCTTCTGTGGCCCAATCCATTGACTCGTAGTGCTGGAAATTGGCCTTCCCAATTAAGGAGTGATTTTTTTAATAAAAATATCGAAATATAAAGTTGATTTTTGGCTGTTTGGGAGTGTTAAAAGAAAATATATTAAATTTAAATTTAATATTTTTAAAATATATTATTAAAAATAAATTATTTTTATTAATTATTTATATATTATCAAATACATTTTATAAAATTTGTAATAATTTTATTTAATTATAAATTTTATAAAAATATATTTTTATTTTTATTTTTTATTTTTATTTTTTTTATCATAAATTAATTAATTAAAATATATATATGTGATTCTTTTATTGTTAATAATTAAAATTTTAATTTACTCATTCATATTTTATTTGTTTATTCTTTTATTTATTTATATTTTAAATTGTAATGATATAAAATTTTAATTAACTTAAAATAAATAATATTGATATATTATTATTCTATTTTTATAAAATAATTTAAATTAAGTGTTTAAAATCTTATAATGCAAGTATGGTGGTGTAAAAAATACTCTAAATGTTAATAATTATAATATTTTTGTCGCATTATGATTTTAGCTGATCGATTCGTGTCAATTTATCGTGTATTCTTAAATTACATTCCATAAATTGAAACCCATTTCAATAATATGCGAGATAAAAATATTAAAATTTAAAACATGTATTATAATAATAATTAATAATATCCGCTAGAGTAAATGAAAATGTAAAATGAATGACTTGTTACCCCAGTAAGAAAAATTCACTTTCTTCTCATTTCATCCTTTACTTTTCTTTCTCCTTTCTCCCCCACTCAACCTAATTTTCTTTTTAAATTATACCCACTAAATATCAATTAAACACGTCAATTCTAACATCTATTTATAAACACTTTTCTAGGAACTATAACAAATCACTATTTAGATCATCAAATAGATTTGAACCAATTTACTATTTATCCAAGTAAAAATCAAATATTATAAATCCAAGCTTCTAAACTTGCCAAAAAGTTCACATTACAAAAGACCTCCATACTCAAATCAATGAACATTTAAATTAATAATATCATAGATGAATTATAAAAATATTTTATATAAATCTCAAATTCATGCCAACACTCTCTTATACGTACATGCAAATGCACGAAAATACAGTTTATATTAAAATAATCATTTTATCCCCTATGCATAGGAAGTTTTTTTATAATTTGAATAATATTATTTTTTAACATAGATTACAAATCTCAGAAAAACTAACAAGTAATTCTAAAATTTGTTTATCAAAAAATAAATTTATATATTTTTAATTTAATTTTTTAATTAAAATAATATTTATTTATTTAAAATTTTATACTTAACGAGCTCAAAAAATTAAATAGGTACGAGTGCATTAAAATTTTATTTATAAAGATAAGTAAATTAATAATATATTTGTACTTTAATTAGTTGACAGATGATAAAAGTAATGCAGAGAGGAGGTAAATGTATCTATATAAAAACTATGTCACAAAAGTAAATTTACTATAAAATATAGGGGGTTATGTGATAAAAATTATATGATTATGTTTGTTGTGACACACGTATTGCAATCGACAGGACACGTGTCTTTTTTTTTGAAAATAAGATATTAAAAAACCAAAATTCTGAATATTATAAATTTTCAGTCAAGTCAAAATCATCCGTTGAAGCACGAAGTACGGATCAGATTCGTTTCGTATTTTCGGTGTTCAAAACGCGTCAAAGCCCGAGTACTGCAACCACGCGGCACCGTTTCGGACGCATTATTCATGAACTTCAACGAACTTCGCAAGTGTCTCCTTCGGTCGGCACGTGTCGGCACATTAACGAATGAAGTCGAATCTTTTTAATAATTAGAATTGGTGTTTCATATTAAACGACGCAGAGTGGGCCCCGATGTTTTGACCAACGTGTTTGATAAACAGAAATCCGCTCCCCCGTTCCAAGAATCCGCCGCCTGCGATAGATAATTCGTATAAAAACACACTTCTCACCTTTTTACTCTCCAACAATTCCTCTCTTTCCGAACCAAGAAGAAAAAAGAAAGAAGCAATGGCAGCAACAAGCTCGTCCCTAGACTCCAGCCCCAAACAAACCGTTTTCGTTGCAAATGAGGAGGAGCTCAAGAAAATCTTCGACCAGTTCGACGCCAACAAGGACGGAAAGATCTCGGTCACGGAACTCGCCGGCGTTTTGAAATCTATGGGGTCTAGTTACACGGAGGAGGAGCTCGAGCGTGCAATGGACGATCTCGACACCGACAAGGACGGTTTCATCAATTTGTCGGAGTTCGCCACGCTTTGTAGATCGTCATCCGGCTCTTCCGACGAGGCAGAGCTTCATGACGCGTTTAATCTTTACGATCAGGACAAGAACGGTTTGATTTCGGCGGCGGAGTTGCATTTGGTATTGAATAGGCTTGGAATGAAGTGTTCGGTTGAAGAATGTGTGAGGATGATTAAGCCGGTGGATTCTGATGGCGATGGAAATGTTAACTTTGAGGAGTTTCGGAAGATGATGACGACTACCATTAACAGCGGTTTTGCGCCGTAGATCAGGCGCTCAGCTATTTATTTGCTTTACATAACATGGCATCTTTACCCTCTTCCCTTTTTCTCTGTTCCTCTTTCAATATATGTTTCTAGGATGAATGTTGACCTTGCGATGATCGTTGAAATTGAAATGAAAATGAAATTTCTGCAGCTTAACGTATTTATATATTTTTTTCTATTTCTCAAATTTCTGGTTGCCTGTCATAGTATTGACGACTGATTTGACAAAGGAAATTCTTCTCAGTTGATTCAATTATGGTGTTCACCGCAATAATAATAATAAAAAAAGGCTCGTAGCTTGTTTGTTTCGAGGGAAAATTTCGTGCATGAATAATAGCAATCTATTGTTGATATTACATTTCCATATGCGACAACGTAGTTGGTCGGAGAGAAATCAGGAAACGATTTCCATTTTGAGATTTGTATATATTGGGAAAGATTTTCTCCTCATATGATTAACTACCAAATTTTCCGTCCAACCAAACAAAGTTACAGAGCAAATTTTGATTAAAAAAAAAGACTAGTCTAGCCGGTGCGCTCGGAAAGTGATTTGCAGGCAAAATATAGTGAATTTACTAGAAAAAGTAGAGGAGACCCAACTAGCTATAAACCTAGACGCAGGGCAACCGTGCGGTGTAGGGTAGACAATATTAGCAGAGCCTCAGGCCTCCTCGAGTGCAATGACTATTCTGTCCTCTGACTTTTTCTATACAATAAATTAATAATATTTTATAGTATGATTGTACAGGCAGGGCATTGATTTGGGACATTAGAATTGTAAGCAAACCCACCAAGGTCTCTCCTTGTGCTTTTTCCGGGGTCCATTTAAATTTCCCACTATCGTATGCACTGTCAAAACTTACACAGTTCATTATTAAATTGGGTAAATAGTAGAGTTAGATAAAATTATTTCGTATATGTTGATATTAATTTTAAATATTTTTATAATAATAATTATTATTATATTTAATTATCGTATTTTTATGATTAAATTAAAATTATCAAATAAAAAATAACTAATTTCAAAAAAAAATTGTGATGAGATTGAATTTTTTTTAATTTTATTTATATAAAAAATAAAATAACATTAAAAAGTTAAACTAAAATACAATATATAATTTAAATCCTACTAAATTGAAAAAAAAATTATTTTATTTGACGTATATTTAAAGTATGAATTGATATGATATAAAATTTTATCGTATTTTAATTATTAAATTATTATTGTAAAATTAAAAAAGTTTTTTTGGTGAAAAAGTTTTGAAAATTTTAATGATTTAGATCTTGAAAATTGCGCAATATTTTCGTAAATAGACCGGGCGAAGATTAGTATTGGGAAAATTGGAAAGAACATGGTTCGAATCCAATGGGAAGTACATTGAAGGGACCGACCCGATGCTTCGGCTTAAAACTCCGTAACCAAACAGACCCTTGTGATTTCAAGAGAGGTTGCTCCGTCGCAGTCGCGGTACTGTCGAGTTTCTCTCTTGCTGTGACTTCTATTAGAACACAGCCCCCAAAACGACAAAGTTTTGCTCTTTTATTTATTTATTATTTTTTAAATGGCAAAATTTGTGATGGTATTATCTAAAATAATACGACAATTTTATTATTTTAGAAGCAAACAATGGAGAAAAATAAATATAAAGAAACTCTAGTAATAACTTGGTTTATTTTCATCAAATAGTAGATAACTCTCCTGTCTGACACCTAGCCGTGACTGTAGCACGTACTCTGCCTCGTCTTCCATCTTCTCCAGCGAACCGTTCTTCGTTAGACGAAAGCGAAAGGGAAAAATAAAGGCCATTTTTTTATTTTATTTTTACGTTCAATTCAATCGAAATGTGTAAGTTTATAAATCAGCTTGTCGTATTGTAATTCATCAATTAGAAATATGGCGCATTGGATCTCGAACAAACTCAAAGTGGCTGAAACCCTCCTTCAACAGGTGAGATATCTCTCTTTCTCTTTTCTTCCAATTTTTTATTCACTCTGTTTGTTTTCCGAGATTTTTTTATAAAATTTACTTTTCTGTTGTTTTACCATTTGTATCCGAATCGAATTTGCTTGATCAACGGTTTAGATCGATCAACAAGCGGCAGAATCGCTTGGCAAGGGAGAGAAGCCTCGATCTGAGGATCCGAAAGTCGATGCCCCAACTAAAAGCAGTGGTTCCGTGTCTTTAAAGGATCAATTGAAGAAAAAAACAGTAGAGAACAATGATTATAGAGGCAAATTGCAGAGCGACGCCAATGTTAACGTTCTTAATATAAATAATTCGTTTAGTAGTTCGAAACCTAAGTCTACGCTCACTGATAGTGATTGGACCGAACTGCTTGGTACGCCTAGTAAGGCGTCGAGTTTAGGAAGTCCTAGGAGGGATGAGACGAGGCAGGGGGGCAGTTTGGGGAATAGGAATAGGAAGAGTGTGCTTAAGTCTGCACGGAGGTTGGATATTGCATTGGGAAGCAAGGTAAATGGTGGAAGTAAGCCGGATGATGGGGAAGAGTCTGGCTCCTCGGGGAGGTCTTCGAGTGTTGAAATGCATGCTGAGCGGAAGAATCTGGAAGGGAAAGACGTGAAACCTCAAGATGAGGGAAATGAAGAAAATGATGATGTAAAGAAGAATAGCCGGTTAGATATGGCGCCGCCGGGGAAAGTTGATGCATTGTCTGATGTGAAGATCAGAATGAATGATGTTGATAAGCAGATAAGTAGTACGAGAGGGAAGAGCAAATCAAATGCTGGATCTGGAACTTCTGTATCAAATGATTTGAAGATAGTTACTTCTTCAATGGGTGATGATGGATCTGATTCTGATTCAGATACGGGTTCCTCTTCTGAGTCTGAAAGTGAACGAGAGAGGGAGGAGAGGAGGAAGAGGAGGGAGAAGATTTTGGCAGAAAAAGCAGCAGCTAAAGCTGTGGAGGCCATTAAAGAGCGTGAAAATATGGTCGCTAGATTGGAGGGCGAAAAGCAGAGCTTGGAGAAAATACTCGAAGAACGAGCAAAACAACAAGCCAAAGAGGTAATTTTGTCAGCAATATAATTGTTACCAGCATTATCTCTACTGTTTTTTTTTATTTGGAGATGAGGTTGATCAAATTCATGTTTTCATTTGATGACTCAGAAAATAATTTCTTGTTTGTTTTGAATTATATGCATAATTATGAAATTTGAAATGTTTTATATTTTTTAATATCATTCTTACTGTCATTGGAATTTATGAGGTTGATTTGGACCATATTATCCAACCTTTGGATTGCGAACCTATTTATCAAATAATTTGAAGTGAAAAACTATGTGTTAAAAAAAACACGGTCAATCTAGTATGAACAAGTTAATGATATTTTTCAACCTGTCCACATTCCTTATATTACTATCTTTGATTTGAGGTATTTTTCTAAATTTTCAGGCGTAACTATGAGTTATGTACCTTTTTCAAATTCCTGGAATTACTCAAAAATCAGTATAGTCAACTTGGCTTAATGCCGGAACTGAACATTTCCAATATTGAGCCAAACCTTCAAAAGCCATGTGCAATCATTTAAATGCTAATGTGGTTTATAAATCACTTGAAGGGAGCAATCTATTGGTTTTCAATTTGATCTTGAAGTGGTCTTGCTCATAAACATAATATCAAGTAATTTTAAACATGTGAAACTCACCAAAATCCTCTTATTCCTAGGGGCTAAATATCTTCTTTTCCCCACTTTTTTTATTGTGTTTAGGTGAGGGTTGGTAGACTTGATGGTCACAAATAGGCTTTTTAGGAGGCGATTTTTACTATACGGTGTTCCTCTCTTTTGTTTTATTTGTGGACAACTAGTCCACTGATTTATTCGTTATCTTTTGCATTTTTTTAAAACATGTGTATGTGTGTGCACACGCGTGCGCGCGCGCTCACACTTGTGTGTATTCCCCTTGAACAGTATTCTTAAAAGAGCATGTTTTTGTTTAATGATTCCAGGAACATGCATGTTTATTTTGGATTTTCATCATTAGGATACATAGGAAATAAATTTGCACGTGGCAGTGATTTTGCAATTTTGTTGTTCATATATGATTTTTTTACTCTTTATGACTTGCTCAATATGAACCAAGCTCAGGAGCTTATAGCAGTTTCTTAACTTTTATGGGTTTATCCTAGATTGTCTAGTGTTATTGGTAAGAGTTAACATTACCTTCTTACCCGCGTCAGGCTTCAGAGCTTCAAACAACTATGATGGAGACCATGGAGGCTGTTGAGTTAGAAAAGCAGAGACATAATAATACTAGAATGGAAGCCCTTGCGAGATTGGCTAAACTGGAGGTACTTTAGTATGTTTTAGATGGATGGTTTACATCTGTTTGGACGGTGTCATCATTTTTTTTGCTCATCTGCCATGTCCCCTCTAAATTCTTTCTGTAAGTTTTTACCACATGGTTATTGGAGATTAATTTGTGGTTTCTAAAGATCAATGCTGGTTGCAGACTACAAATGCTGATCTTGCAAGATCCCTTGCTACTGCACAGAAGAAACTTGAAATAGAGGTATGATGTTATTGTAATTACATTGTTGTGTTGATTCCCATCCACCACCCTTTTATTTGGTTAACTGTTCCTTACATATTATGTTGTCTTTATGGACACTTAACTTTTTTTTTCTGCAATTGTTATAAAGGAAAGTATGTTGCACGTGTCAGACTGTCAAATACATACATAGTCTTCTATATCTTGAAGCACATTGTGTGTGTGTGTGTGTGTGTGTGTGTGAGAGAGAGAGAGAGAGAGAGAGAGAGAAGATGGAATATGTAGTCTTCTGCTTCTTTACAACGCTCTTTCACTTTTGGCAAATGCTTTCTGATCCAAGTTTGCTACTTTCAGAAGCCAGCAGTATTCTTTAATATATTTGATAAGGTTAAGTAAAAAAAAGGGAAATAAGAAATCAACACAGTTCCTTGGAGTGCTTGTGTTGTGCTGTTCCTTGCATGATATGTGCAAACTTGAATTTTGCTAGAGTTTGAGTAATCTTAAAACAATATATTCTTTCCATTAATGTAGATCTTACAATTGGATTGTTACTTGTATAGTTTATTAGCATGCTATTGCTTTGACAAATCTAATTTGATGAATTATTATCTGTGATTCAAGATTTGCCAGTCATTCTTTGAGGATTTTAGTGGCACAGTCATGGTTATTTACTGATGAGATATTTGCATATTTTCAGTGGTGATCCATTGATAAGTTATAGTGTGAAACAGGACTAATCCATCACTAGCCTTCTCCTGCTTTAACCTACGAAATTTCATTCTCTCATGAATACACAAACTATATGTGTGTGTATAATTTTTTCTGCTTTTGTGGACCAGGCTGATCAGGTAGTGGAACTCCGACAAAAAATAGAGTTGAAAGAAGTGGCCCATGAAGGTATGCTATCTTTGGATATTATCTGACCACTCAAATATTGTGAAATATGAGCTTTTCCCTACTCCCTCCCCCACCACCCAAAGATAGCACTGCTGTACAACCACTTCCCATTGTAATAAAATAGGATATGTGTAGATGCTTTAATGACTTTTTGTGGTTTTTCTGTATGATTGCTTGATGAGAATGAACTCTCATTCTATCGAATCTGGTCGTATGCATATTGAGTTCAACACAGGTTAATAGCAGTTGTCTATTGGAATCATATGTGGGCTAAAATTGGCTGCTGCCTGTGGACTTAGGGTTATGAGAGGATAATAGGATTTGAATTGGCTATGGTTCATACCTGATTTCATTGTTGTGTTGTGAAAGTGTCCAACTTCTTTTTTGTATCCTAAGAGTCGAGGATGGAATGAAATAACCATACAATCTGATTGATAAAGGCAGCAAAGAAATTAGAAAATGTGGTTTCTTGGTTCTGGAAGAGTGCAGTTCAATATTCATACTTGTTCCCATTTCAGTTGTAATTTTTATTCCCTTATTTTAATGTGTAAACACACTCATTGATGTGTGTCCAACTGTTGATGTGTGACACTCCACCCATTATTATGCCCATGCCACAACTTCTGACATTGGTATTAATTTATATTTAGTCCTGTTACACAGATCCCTACTATTTAAGGTGGATTAGTTGAATCATTCATCTCTTTTGTACTCTCTCAGCTGGCTGCTTTTATTGCCATATGCTCACACAATGATCACCTTCACCCATGTCTCATTTGGACTTTGTTTACATTTACAACAAATTATCATTCCTCACTGTTTGGTATGATAGTTAAACTTACCATCCATTAATTGATTACATGGAGCAATTTTATATATGAACGGTAATTAAATAGAAATTAATCAATATGCATGAGATTTATCCTTTGTTATTCATCTCTTGGAATGAGTCTAGAAATACCTCTTCTTTGTTGTAGAAATCAGCAGGAGGATTTCCAATTCTCACCAGAATGGGACATACCTAAAGCAAGTGAGTGATAACTGCCAGGCCTTATAGGTTGTGTAGGATGTGTTTTTATCTATTTATTTTTTCTTTTTCCTTTTCTGCTCTTTATTATCCTTCTGCAGAAAATGGTCTTGCTTGACTTTTTTGTGATAAGATTTTCATTTTATGTTAAAATGTCATAGTTAGCAGCCACTAAAGGAGTTGAATTTGAACGGGAGATACTTGAGGCAGAACACTCTTTCATGTCAGACAAAATTGTACAATTGCAAGATAAGGTTAGCTTTCATGTTTAGACATCATTAGTATTTTGGATAGTACTCATTTCCTGAATTGTGGTATTATTGCGTTGTAGAATCTTGTGCTTAAATGCTCTGAGATTAGCCACATTTGCAAGTTGTTGCTCGATGCCTATAGTTTACTGTATTCCAGGCCGTGTTATAAATGGATTCTCATTTCCAAACCTACGGATCCATAATTATTATAGAAACAATGTCTGTTTCATGCTCTAATTGTCTTTTGGAAACCTTTTTGGCAACCGATAGACTGGTTGCATGTAATTAGGCTCCTCGCTTTGGTTGTACACAGTTAAGGATAAGTCGTAATTCCTTTTTCCTGGATGCTCAGTACTTGTTTTGATTCATATCTTAAATAAGGTGCCTTGGTAGTCAAGATTCTTTCTCAACTAGCTCCCTTTTGTCCATATGATCTAGTTGCCTAATGTTGCTATGAAATAAACGACACAATTCATTTAAAAGGCTCAAAGTGTAATAGGGTCATGACTTATGCTAACGTTGAAAAACTGACTTGGTACCCCATGCCATTCTCATGTTTAGAACTTATTATTTCTATATCTGTTTGGATATCATTAATGCCTTAGGATTTGTTTGTAATATTGCAGGCAAAGAAGCTAGAAGAAGACATTGAAATGACAAGGAAGGAGATAGAGGATCCAACAGAAGTAGAAATTGAGCTAAAGCGAAGGCTTGGTCAGCTGACAGACCATTTAATCCAGAAACAGGCACAGGTTTTCCTTTTAAACTTTTTACTTTATTGCACCACAATTTCTGGTAACGAGGATGCTTAGCTTGGTGTTTATTCGTGTGGATGGAATTACATGATACACAAGTTTTGCCATCATACACCTTGTTCATGTTCATGGTGAGACGGGGAAATGTTCAGTTGTAATCTTTACTCACAGACCTTGAAATAAAGAAAAGAACTCCTAAACCTTTTTCTGTAGAAGTGAATAATAGTTTATTTATTGCTCAGTTTAGGTTCCTTACACTTTTGAGCTTCAGAGAAGTACCGAGGTGGGAGATTTGAAAATAAATTGTTGCTTCATTCCTGAGCCCTAGAATTAAAATTCCTCTTTGGATTGTTACTGTCACTTAAATTCTTTTAGAACACTGCTAATTAGCTGTTGATCTCATTGTAATGATCTGCCATTGGAAATGAACTCCTTTGCCTTGCTGTTTTATTGAAAAATTTTAATTAGTGGTCAAGGACTTGTTGACCGTGTTGGTATTGTTGTAAACAACGTTCTTGCATTATCTGGGGAAAAGATAATGATTGAAACATTAACTAGTGACCAGAGGACTTGCTGGCCATGTGAAGTTGTTATTTGAAGCATAAGCATTAATTGATAGGATGCTACATCCCACGTTTTCCTATGCACTCAACATTTTTATTTCTGCTCATTTAACCAGGCAGAGGCTCTCTCCTCAGAGAAGGCAACTCTTGCATTCAGAATAGAGGTAAATTTTCCTCTTAGAACACAAATGAATTTTGCTTTTTCAGAAAAGAAAAATGTAATAGATTTAGTTAATTCACAATTTGTGCCTAGCACCTTTTGCAGGCAGTTTCAAGGTTGCTGGATGAGAATAAATCAATGACCAGCTCCTCGTCAAGAGATTTGGAATCTGGCGCATGGGAACTCTCCCAATCAAAGTTGAGGCCACTTTTTGAGGACAAAATCCGTTCTGGGAGGAAGCACATAGGATCGCTGCTTCGGCAGTTGGATTCTATATTTTTGGCTGGTGTGGTATTTTTGAGGAGAAATCCAACAGCAAAATTGTGGTCTTTGGTATACCTGGTATGCCTTCACTTTTGGGTCATTTACATCCTATTGTCACATTCACGGTCATCAAACGAGGGGAGGTCTGGTGCCGTCTTCTCCTTGGAGAATATCAATAAGACTGCAGGTTTGTAATACGTGAATATTTTTTCCCCCTTTTTTTATATTCTGGTATTCATTTGTTTAGCCTCAGCTTCTAAGAGGTTCTTTGTCAGCAAGGGCATAATCTGTTCACTTTTCCCCACACAACATACTTGGGCGTGTATTCTCTTGTACATATCAATACCAACAAACGTATTAAAACGATTAACTCCATTTCAGCAAATCTTATTCCTCTGTTCTCCACTCGTTAGTGTAGTCCCATCTGCATTTATTCCAAGGGAACTTCATGGGACAAGGAAACAAGCAAAGCCTTGGATGGACGACCAATATGAAAAATTACACCGCAACAAAATCCGAAGTATGATTTTATGCTAACCCATCTTCAATCGATGACGGCTTTTTGTCTCTTGTCAGTGGTAAAATTATTCTGGCAACATATTGTACTCTCACCAGTTCTGCTCTTCTTGTGGAAGACCGCGGCAGTACCGCGGCAGTACAAACGAAATTCAAATAGAAAAGTTGATTTGAACCGCAAAGGCAAGTTCCTGTACCCCACTGGTGGCAATGGAATTAGAGGGCTGAAACAGAAAAATGAGCAGAACACATTAGGCTGGACTCCGATTGCTCCATCCAGATTGTATTAATAGAAAATCCATTGAAGGCAAAAGGGATAAATCGACCTGGTTTTTTTTCTTATAGGGTCGGTGTGCGGCCACATGGCCAAATTTCTTGCCTGCCGACTCCTGCATCCAATCCGTATAATTCATGTAGATTACCATAAGCATATTTGTCAAATGGAGGTAAATTATGTAACAATAAAATCTAAGACAGGGAAAGCAGACCTCAAGCAATGGTAAGCCACTGATAAAAAGAAGCAACAATGTGAGAAAGATTGGGCCAAGGATTACAAGCCACTCAGCACCTTCCAGAACTGGGGTAGAAGCTACA
Organism: Xylocarpus granatum; assembly: GCA_019650275.1. Taxonomy (NCBI): domain Eukaryota; kingdom Viridiplantae; phylum Streptophyta; class Magnoliopsida; order Sapindales; family Meliaceae; genus Xylocarpus; species Xylocarpus granatum. The sequence continues at coordinate 366,207 of BNST01000379.1, read as the reverse complement.
AAAATACCCCGCCAAGGAATATAACATTTATCGATAGAAGTTAGAAGCAAGACTACAGCTAGCAAAGTTACTAGATCAGTTGAGCATCTTTATCTATACGATGCTGGTAAGGTCTTATTTGAAAGTATGATGGTGCATGCACGATACCATTAAATTTCCCTTGAAGTTTGTCTCTGTCATAACTTTAGATGTCATTGTGTTTGCGCCATTGAGACAACGCACGCCATTATGGTCATTTAGAATGAACCAGGTAACCACAAATAACTTCACCATGGTTTAGAAAGAAAGAAAAAGACCAGATCAAAGTTCTACAAGAAGATTAGAAGAAATCATGCATTATCCCTCATTAAGTAAATATGGGACACCGTAATCTTGGAGCAGTAATTATCAAGCAATCCACCAGCTGTAGTCATTCTAAGTCTTAATTGTGTTGGCGTGACGTTACATGTCAAATGTGACTTGTTAAACCATCACCATTTTCTTGTCCTAGTTGGATAAGCAGTCCGATAATTTCATATGTGAAGTAAAATGATTTACATGGAGATCAACAAGGCTATTCTCGTGCGCTTCATATACGGATGGACAGACTGAGCGAATTACGCGTGTTGCGCCCACAACCCGCAAAATCTCTCCCGTTAACTAGGACAAGGTGCCATACTACCTTCGGGTGCATGCTCCCTCTCAAGACTGTGACAGCTATCCACAAGAAAAACAAAGAACCATAATTGCTTAACCATGGAAAAAGAGTTGTATCACCTGACACTGGCCGGAATTATGGATTGCAGGCTTAACCAGATCTAAGAATAGTGCCATTTAGAAGAAATGAAAGAACTAACCTCACCGAAGTAGTAAATAGTTTGGATGGCGAGAGTATTTCCACAACCCCACATTGCACCACTTTCCCCTGTTTTCTGGAGAGTTCTTGAAATACGGTTTTTGCTATTCAGCTGTAGCTTCAATGGAAACAACCACATACCTCATAATCCACCCAATTATATCCTCAGCCTGAACAGATGGGCCTCTGTCCCTTGCATTGACCACCGTTACAGGTAAACTCACAGCCCACACCCAAACAGCCTGCAGTGTAAATTGCATAAGGAGAGAGCTGCAGCTGATTCTCTAGAGTAGAAAGCAAAAAAATAAGATACATGAAATGTCCAGAAAATAGCCAATTTCCCCAAATTACCATGCATTTCATCAAAGTGTCAATCCTCACCCCACTGCAAAATCCTGGTCAGGACACATTAAAAGAGTAAAAATCACAAACGAAGCATAACAAGGTTGTTATAATAGCATGTCTTTCCATACTATAATGGGGTCAAGTGTCTAAGAATCAAGAAGATAGCATGACAAATTATGAGCTAGACTAAATACAATGCCATTAATCATGCCAGAGTAGGTTATAATAGTGGAGATTTGGCTACATTGACAAGGTATGCTTGCTGGATGTTCATTAATGATTGTATCAGGGACTATCTCCAACATTAAACTATAAGCAGTAAATTGTTATGGTCACCGCCGAATAACCCCATGCAACATAAAAATGTTTCTTCTATCATCTGACCTCTTAGCATTCTTATGCAACATCAACATCCCCCAGCATTCCCTTTCCCTTGTCCCCTTTGTAGAGCACTACTTTTAGCAACAAATATGTAAGAACTTTTTCTTCTTAATTTTACACTTATATTCTTTTGTTAACATGGTTGCTTCAGAGAATAATTATTTTTTTTTCCTAAAATGTAAAATTTATTAGAAGGACAACCATTCTGGAAGTAAATGTACCTTCAGCTGCCAATTAGAGAATAACATTTAGAATTATCCCTGAGTTAAGGTATAGTACACCTTACCAACACATAATCATAGCAATATTCCTATTGCATCACATCATTATTATACAGTGGATTGATAACAACAGACCCAAATCACCATGCTACTTCAGAAGGAAAAAGTTAAACTCTATGACAGATATAATAGATCTGTTCCATTGTCATAGATGTTCCAAATGTTTAGCTTTCCTGTGACCTTTCTTACTGTAATTATAAGATCCTATGTTAACATTAGAATATAAGATACTGAAGACCCTTAATTTACTAAATACGGTCTAAAACAATGAATTCCAGTTATGCGAAATTTCCTCATCTGATTTGCAAGAATATCATCAAGATTGCATAGTAGGGGAACTTTGGTCATGATAATGAGCATGTTGTGAAACTGGCTTTAAGGACACTCATGCTTAAAACAGTAATCAAGAAGCAAAAGTGTCACTACCACAGTTGCTTCTGACGCGAGGAACCTAAGATAATTTGTAGAATAAGAAAAATAAAGAAACATCTAGGTCAAGCAAGAGGTAACAGCCCAGGACAAGATATGAAAGCTTTGATGAATAGAAAGGTTATCTGAGTCAAAGACTGATTCTGATATAAGGTAAGGCAATAGATATATGTTATGGCCAGGAATCATACCTAAAGATATGTCCCTCGTTGGAGCTGAGTAATGGAAAACATTATGTGATAAAACTAATTAGTTGGACATAAGGCAGTTTTAAGTCAATTTCAAAAGGTAAGATCAAGCTACAAGTTTGATAATTTTACCCGTTGAGATATCAAAATTACAGGCTTCCCAATCAAAAGGCTTATATCATTCATGTTGCTTTCACATTCTGTATGTAATATACAGTAAAAAGAAAATCCTCAGCAGATTGAGAAGTTTGCTTTCATGCAATGTACCTCATTAATAGAAAGAGAACCAGGCGAAGACGCCATGCAACTACAAGCAGTGTCAAGACTACCTGAAAATTTAAAGCAGCAAAATTATTCAATGAAATCAAGCAATCACAGAACATGACAAGGTTTACCTAAACAGGATTATAAAGGTTATTGGTAGAAGTTAATTATAATAAGATTTTCTTAAAACTGGTTCTTATTGTCAAACAATTCCCGTTTTACCTTCTTAAATAGAGAAAGGAGATTTTCTTACCTGTCTAAAATGCCATGTCCCTTTAAGCAACAGAGTCAACACAGCTATTATAATAAAATTTGTACTCCCTAAAAGGGAAAACAGATAATGAAATCAATGATAGAATCCATGGAATCATAAACGGACATGAAATTAACAAAATTCTGTCATTTGTGAGCAAACAAAGAATCCCAATTAGCAGTTCTCGCTGCTCGGTGATTACCAGCGAAGTCTGTGACTTCATCAAAGTTGAGAAGAGCAGTGATTACAAAGAAACATAACTGGTAACCCACATGCAAATAAATACAGACAAACAAAACTTTACACTCGGAACTTCAAATTATGAAGAGACAACAGAGATAGAAAGAGAGAGAGAGAAGAAAAGGTGAGGGAATTTACAGTGACAATGGCAGTCAATAACAGTTCCCATTCCGGCAGAACACTGATTATGTTTCTGGTTGCTGCTCGATTGCTTTTGTAATTTTCTTTCAATTTCTGTGTATTTACATTTATTTAGAAGTGTCTGCTGGATATTCCAATTCATGATGGCGCGGGGCATTGTGTCTTGGGATCAAATATCAATTCCAACGCTGTAATGAGTTCGGATTTTCTTTCTGTTCTGTCACCTTAACAAGAATGCTATTCTTTTTCATTAGATTAGTCTGTTTTCTTGACAATTTTCCTCTTAATTTTCGGATACCTTGACTTTTGCTCTGAGAATTGAATATATCAACTGAAAGGTTTACGAATTGCTATAAGAAAATCTTCATTTATACTCTTCATTTAGTAAATTGATAATTTATTTATAATTATTTTCATAACACACTTCTTATTTCCTCAATCAAGCAAATGGGATTAAATTATAACTTCTTTTGCCTTCCCAAAAGAAAATTAAAAAAAAATTCATGACTCGAAAAGCAAAAGAAGAATCATATATTTAATAAGATTCAATTACTAGATCATACTTAAAAAAATGAATACGGTCATGGTAGATGAATCAGGCTGGTGCAATGGAGTCATTATCAAATTCAACAATGTACTCAAGTGTTGAAAATGGAGGAATTTGCAGACTATCTCCCAAATCTGCACCATTCTCTCCAAATCCTAAATTTGGAGGTATAATAACTCTCCTTTTACCTCCTGCCTTCATTGATCTTAACGAATATTCAATTCCTTCACACATTCCTTTACTGTAAGGCCTTGAACCCATTACTAGAGCCAATGGCTTCTTTTCTCCTCCACATGTATCAAGAAAAACCTTCCCACTTCCTTCAACTCTGCCCTTCAAATCAAACATCACCAAATCTCCTGCTCTTGGAGTTGCTCCTCCTCCAACTCTCACTTCATAGTATCTGCTCAAATATTTGCACGTGAATTGTAAGAAATACAATAGAAAGATGCTGAAAAATAAATTGTACCTTAGGCCATTAGGCAACACAATTTCCTCTTCCTTCTCCACATTTCTGTGAAAAATGGACTCTTGTTAATGGCAGCGGAATAAAATTTTCTAATCAAAATCGTGGCATCGTTTCAGAAAACAAAACTGACCTTGTATTTGCTTCTTGTTGAGAGACTTCAAGGCGCGTTTTTATTTGTTCAGAGACAACGCCGAAAGCAAGAAAAGCTGCCCATGCAAGCCCTGCACCAAGTCCAAATCTTCTGGTTAAAGAGGAAGCAATCCAGTCCGTAGTTTCAACAGTAGCTGGCTTGTTAGGCTTTTGCTGTTGCCTGAGATCTAGTGTAACTGGTGTTGGTTGCTCAGATGCAGCTGTACTTAGCTGTTGAGATGGATTAGGAGAATTTGGCTGCGAAGGTTGATTTGCTGGAGGAGTTTCTGGTGAGGAAGAAAACTGGTGGGTTCTTGGACGAGGGTGTATGAGAAATGGTGGAGATCCCAAAAAAGTAGCCATGGATCAAATATCTTGCTTGGTTCAATGAGGGATTTGTTTCCCCACCTTATCCTTTGTATTTGAGTGAAACCCGCAAGAATTTCCTTATCCACAATAAAGGGCGAACATCTATTTACAATTTTGTTAAAAGGCTTGACAAGTTCAACAGAGAATTTGATGACGAAGATTACAACCGATGTAGTCTGATTTATCCAGGTGGGGAATACTTGGATCACGCAGATGTTAATGGTAAAAATGATTTTGCTGGAAGAAATTGGGTATAGATTTACAAATGGATTGTAATTAACTGTATAAACACAGAAAGTTGCCAAATAAAGGACAGTTTTATTTCCTTAACCTATGTTTCTCAAGCCAGTATAGAGGCATCCTGAGACTCTTTTTATGAGAAAATATGTGGGCACCTGCCAACTAATTCCTAAAGCCTCAATTTCGCGTCTACTTGTGACTTCAAAAGCAGCATGAACCCAAAAACCTACACTAAACATTGATTACAACAATTTCAATTGAATACAAACAAATACACAAGATTGAGGATGCTGCACCAATACGAATACAAAAGAGAAAAAAGTAAGAAGTGTTAAAAAGAATCACAATCATCTCAACTGGAGTATATGTTGGGTCATCATCATCATTTATCAAACAATTTTTTGTCCCAGTGGTCCAGCACTTTGCCAAAGCTTTTTGGCAATTCAGTAAGCCGAGATTTAGTTTTCGCCATAAACTTTATTTAATCTTTTAGCCTGTTGGATCCGCAACTACACTTGATATCTGAGCTCTCTGATGACCGGCACTAACAGATGCAACTGGTCTAGGCACTAGTGAACTTGTTATCGGCTTCTGCAATGGCTTCAGAGCAGCCATGATCTCGGCAAAAGTTGGTCTCAATTTGGGATCTCTACAATGTTAAAATGATAAACAATGTCAGTTATATTATGTCCATGAATATGCCCTAATGGATTCAAATGCATCTAATAAATTTACATTCTGTACGCTGGAATAATAGTGTAATAACATAACATTGCCAATTTTATCTCCACGGTACATTCAAAAAGTGGGCTCCCTTTGTTTATTCCCCCAGACTACCATCTACATTCCTTGTTTGTCCCACAATAATATAACTAACTTCTCAATATACTACGATCTAAATTACCTTCTTCAATACACCTACACAGCTTCTAAACAAAGTCAGTGCTTGTAAATCGTAAATTCCTCAAATCATTAACCAAGATGACCCCTAGCTTGTCCAAACATTTTATTATGGTCAGCATGCCTTCATTACTGAGAAGGAAACTTGAACACAAGGTTATATAAAAAAGATTCTATACAACAGGAACTTGATTTAATACTGGGAGCATTCAAGAAAGATTTTTGAAACCCTTCTGGATGGCAAAAGAAAGGTCTCAGCAATATCTATAGATTCACAGAAGTTATGAAATATAAATAAAGTTTAGGAAGGAAAACATAAAGGCAGAATAAAGAAATGAAAAGGCAAAGAGGCACGAATACAAACACATCTGATGGATCAACATCAACAGACAACCCACCTCCACCATATCATCAGCAAAATCAGCAACATTGTAAAACCTAAAATTTGTTAAGTAGAATCATGGTAGCTAAAACTGCAAATAAAATGTTTATTCGCATTACAGTTCAAGGTGATTGCCAAAAAGTATAGAGAATTTGATGTTATGAATTATGATATCACAATAGATGGCTAATCAAGCATGCTCAAAATAGGGAACACAAATGTACTCACGTTTGCCAGCACTTCCTAATTATATCTGCAATGGCTGGATCCATATCATCTGGAATGTCCAGACGGCGGTGTTGAAATCCTACTGCACCAACAACTTGCATGGGGTTCATTCCCCCCCATGGTTGCTGCAACGTTATGAGTTCCCATAATATGACCCCAAAGCTATATACATCGCACCTGCATTGTGGATTGACATGATTTTCACATGGATAAGTGAATGGTCTGATGAAAATAACAATAAATAAATGAAAGCTATACTTTTCACTTGAAGGTTCATTTCTGAGCACTTCTGGGGCCATCCATTCAGCCTGAAAAAGAGTATTACAAAAAAGAAATTACTCGACTGTATATTAAAAATGGATAGATTAGTTCAAACAAAACAACAAAGGGAAAAAAAAACATGTTGCAAGTGATACATTAATAAGTTGAATATTTACAACTTCTTTCAGATTTATTTTCTAATAAACGCAATTGTTCTCTTTAGACAGTAATGCAGTACATAACAAAGTCACATGAGAATACCTAAACCATCAATATTGATCACTTTGGATTACCCCATCTATTGACATTGATATAATGTATATCATTATCTTGTATGTAACATATGAATATGCATTAGAAAAGTCACCAAAAAAATCTTTGAGGAATTCCCAAAACATGACTGTGCTATGTCTTACATTTAAACATTACAATTCCCTTAAAAGTAGATACTTTCTTCATAACTTTCTTGGAAAAAGAAGAAAATATTGTAATCTACCATTCATGAATTTAGTACGTAGCACTTTAATGAGGAATTGCTCTTTGACATTGAAATATGCCAAAAAAAATATATGCCAATCTTTTGTCCTGCCTTCCTGAAATGAAACACAGTACGGATGGAAGCTGACTCTCACCACTTAAATCTGAAGTTATTAGAATGAAAACGATTACCATCTCATGTTTTTACTAGTCCATCAATGCATGTCTACCCGTAAATCAGCACAAGCTCAAAGGCCTGGGCATAGGCAATCATCAAAACAAGAACTTAAAAGACAACGTAAAAAAGTGATAAATCAAGATAGCACAACAATTAGTTCCTTTTATTGCCAAACACTGATGATAAACAACAATTGTGTGTGTAATACGCACACCATAGCAACATGATTATGTTTCATTCAGTCAGTCATTAGTAACACTAAACAAGAAAGACATGAACAAACAAAATTATGAAGACAATAACTAAAAAAGGTAAATTTGAATTGAATGGAGAAGAAAAAGAAAATACAGTAGCAGCTAATTGTTAAACTCTGCTTACCGTCCCAGCTGTTGACCTTGAAGAAAGAAATGTGCTGAACTTCATCCTTGATAACCCAAAATCACATACCTAAATTTCACAAAAATATGTTAAAGAAAAATAAAAGACAATTTAATGTCAAACCACAATAAGCATATGAGAAATTTTAGATGTGTAAAAGAGATCAAATGCAACCTTGACAACCCAATTTTTATCAACTAGAAGATTTGGGGACTTCAAATCACGATGTACAATCATTGGCGTACAGTTGTGCAAGTAATTCATTCCCCGGGCCTGAAAGTTGAATTATTCAAAGGAGAAAAATCATTGCTAGCAAAGCCAACAAGTAAAGCACATTTATGCAGACAGGTGTGAGAACATAAGACAAGAATAACAGAATCATACAGCATCAAGGGCCATCCTCAAACGCCTCCGCTCATCTAATTGATTGCTAGGCCGGTGAATTAACCCATACAGACTACCTCTGCAAAATATAAATTACTCTTCAAGTTTCCAATTAACATGATCAATAAAAGCCCAAGAAATTAATAATTGTGAAAGAACCACAAGCACCAGGAGCTCTACTACAGTTTAGTAGTTTATAGTAAGAGATCAATTTGATAAATTATGCTGCAAAACATCAAGTACACAGGACCATTATACTGAAAACATTGAAGATGCAGTGCAACCGAGAAAATTCTATTCCAACACTAACAGATTTGTTGTATAAAGCACATTTACAGGGAGCTCTTTTTAAATCATCTCATTTCAGATAATGGAGTAGATAATTATGATACTACAAGATTAACAAATGTCTCCGGCATTGCTGTCTTAAAACTTAATTTCTACTAAAATTATTCGCCAAGAAAATTAGCCATAGTAAACTAGTTACTAGAGAATTACATAATCATTCTGAACCATGAATAACATTCCAACACAATGATTTCAGAAAATTGTATAATAGATGAGAATAATAGAAATATGAAAACAGGCCAGATGGATACATACCTGGGCAGAAATTCTGTAACAATAGAAAGATTTGGAGGACGAGTTACAGCTCCCATAAAAAGAACAACATTGGGATGCCTAACTCTTTTCATGATTCGGACCTTAAAACAAAACCAAAATTTGAATTCATCAATGTCAAAACATACTCTGCGACAACAATAGCAGTAAGTGATATAAATGATTCACCAAGGAAGGCTTAGTATTATTAGTGAAGTAGTAAATGAGGCTCTTACTATGATTTAAAAATGGCATTAAAGAAACATGAAACGTAATTTGAAAAAGAAATTAATCACTAACAAACTTCTTCACAGGAAAGGATCAGTAGTGTCATGACAATACTATTGCCACAGGATTTTAGTTCAGTGAAAAGGAAAATAGACAGTAATGAATCCATGTTGGTTTTAAGTCTATTTTGCCATATCACCATACATAACATTAGTATTGCTTTTTCTGGCACATAGACTAGAGATATGAGCATAAAGCTGAAGGTTAACAGCTCAACAAATTATTAAGCAGCTACTTTCTTAAGTCATTTGACAAGAGGACCATCAAAGTTAGCGAAGATGAACGGCAGGAGCATATGAGCTTTGTGATAATATAAATCAACATAAATTGGCTGGACTGCATCATAATTAGTTTTGAATGACCTATCATGACATAACCATTAACCATGGATTTTGAATGATGAACATGTGGGTGCTATTTGGTTCAACTGGTAAAACCTGTTGTGGTTCAAATTGAGTTCACGCTGGGGTTGGGGAGGGGCCTGGTTTATTTCACGATAATAATTTTAAGGGGAAAAAATCAGGAACATGTGTCTGCTTGATATGGTAAGTAGAAGCATACAAGTCATGCAGTGATGGCACTTCAGTTGTGTGCAGGAAACAAGTGTTATTCTGGTTTTGAACTAGAAGGCATAACATGAGTAGATCTCTAACATAGAAAGACAGAGAGCCAGGAGATCTTGTACCTCACTTCTGAATTCTTCAAGAGATTCACCCCAAATGTCTTGGTCTAGGAACCTCTTCACAGCAACTCCCTATAAAGTCAAACAAAAACTTAAAACTATATACCTTAAAAGATCAGGATTATAACATGTGAAATCAGGGGGAAAATAAGGATCTGCATTTGAATAGTAAATTTCTACCTAAAAGTAAAGATAAAAGAACCATCCCACAACATGAATAAACAAGACAATATAGTTGAATGTACAAAACAAATTTTGTAATAAAATATCAGTACTAATTCTTTGGGCCCCCAAAAAAGTTCACCTGTTCCAAGGACTAGGAAGGTGGTCTACCTGTACTGTCAAGTGCAGATTTTCGAAAGACATGATTTAAATAACAGAAAACAAATACAATAAGAGAAGTATACTAAGAAAAGAAAAACATGAAGGAAAGACTGGTATGCACAAGCATCGGATACTAAATCACAACAAACATAACTAATGTTTTTAATCCTACATGTTCTAACAACATAGCATAGTCCAAGTACCTTGACTGATGAATCAACTTCAGATGCACGATTTAATCTCAGAACCATGCATATGAACAAGTATGGAAAAGAAGGCCCATAAATCTTAAGCCATACAATATTTTGTTGTGGAAATATCTAGAACTTTGGAAAACCAGGAACCCAAAGCATATGTGACAATTAGACAAAATTTTGCTGACTTGGGTTTTTCATATTTTTTTAGCATGATTAGATCAGTTTTTACACAATTTATCATTCAGTTTTTCTCAAGGCCTCCCATTCTTCGACAAGATAACCAACAATGTCTCCTATTCACTTTAGTTCAAAATTTCTGCCAAAATTCTAATGCATTTTACCATTTTACCCACCAAACAGCTCATAATGAACTACTGAGCAGGCTTTGTGGTTGATTTGTACAAAATTATGAATGCCTGCCTAACGAAGGCAAATGGAAGGGATTACATCCATTGTAGACATGAAACAAAACAAACAAGACTGAATTTCAGGTTCAGCTGCAGAAAACTCACAGTTCCATGCCAATCCCCACGATATACCTCTCCATATGATCCTGAAACACAATAATGGGCGCAAGATGATACTTACTAAATATAACTGGAACCTAGAATATCTATCACAGTACTAGAAATAGATAGTATAATTTACGAGTCAATACCAAGTCCGATACGCTCAGCCAAGGTGATTTCCTCCCATGGAATCTCACACTCAGCAACATCATCAAGTCCAACATCAGATTTTGAGCTATCATTACCAGCTGATCGGGCTGATACTCTCTCACCTTCTGAATTGGCCCCAGAAGAAACATGTTCCTGGTTCCCACTACCACTACCACGAGGCCCATAACCAGCAGAGTCAGCATCTCCATCACTCCGTGTACCCTGCTCATACTGCTTGCCCACAGCAGCAGTTGTTGCTACCATAGCTGCTGCAGTTGCAGTGGCAGCAGCTGCTACAGGAAGTTCAAGACTTGAGTCAGTACTCGACTTTGCTACTGCAACTACCACTGAAGATGCTACAACAGCAGCTGCTGCCGCTGCTGCTGCTGCTGCAACAGGGACATCTTTTCGGTATTTTATGGCTGTTACTTCAGATTGTGTTGAAACAGGTTGTCCAGTCACTTCCCTTATATCAGATTGATAACTTAACCCTAAACCTTCTGTGGGTTTAAGATGCTCATGGTGGTCACAAGGAGGAATTGCCCTAGAATGGGCTCTAGGATGAGGCAGAGGGGGCAAAAAACGAACCGGACTAGGATCGTCTTGATCCATTCTTTCTTGGGTTCCGATACCCTTTTTATTTTCATCCTCAGTTTCAGTCAGGGACCTGACCTCAGCTGTTGATGCATCTACTTGCTCAGCATAAGTTTCAGTGAACAAGTTAGGAGGAGCAACCACACCACTTTCAAGTAGTACATCATGAAGTTTTTGAGCTAATTGTGGATTCTCTTTCGCAACATCTATCATGTATTTTGAAACATCTTTCACTTTCATTTTACGAGCAGCAGAAGAGGTAATGCCTTCAGTCCAGGAAGGAGATCTTGCATGTGTGTGAGGATAACTTGGCCTGTTGGGGAGTTCTCGCACTGGCGCTTTCTCCATATTGGGAGGATTTTTATCCTCTGAGAACATCTTGGATTCTTCACCTTTAGTTGTCCCAGCTAGACTCAAAAATGCATTAGATTGTCCTCTGTCATCAAATTGACCTGCTCCAGCAGCAGAATACCTGAACCTGGATCTCTTGTCAAATGTCCCAAACTCAGAATGTTCTTCGAATGAGCTCCCAACTCCACTGCTGGATGAAGCCATATGGGATGAGTCAATGTCTCGGGACAAAGAACTGGCTGAAAAGAAAGAGTCATCATATTCTACATGTGATCCAACTGCATCAGAAGGAATAAGAGTTCCGGGATCTGCCATTAGGTCAACAATGTGCTCCCTGATATTCACATAATCCACCATTAATCATCTTAATATGTGGTAAATATTTTGCAATGCCAAACAAATAATTCACAACTATAATATTAGCCATTTTCTCAACTATGACCTTGTTAGGCCGTTTAGTTGATTAAACAAAAGCAAGAAGTGCCAAATAAATCTTTAGATCTATAGATCCCTCTGAAGATTTCTAGTTTATGGGAATCTCAAATAATGGAAGTCACATCCATTTTTGAGAACTACAAATCTACAACATAGAAGCACCAAATGCAAGAAAAATACAGTGTGCTATCAAAAACAAAAATAAAGTATTCTACTCACATAACTAATAAAACCTCTTGACTAGAGAGCACAAAACCTTGATGTCCTAGATATTTGTTCAGTCTGACAACATTAAATTCAATTTGTAAAAGTAATTACCCTCCATCAATCCTTATGAAGTTCATTGCCACATCATCGCAACCTGTATACTGCTGTCCTTTCACCAACCGGCAAGGGATCCCCACACAATCAGCCAAAACCTAAACAACGATGTAGAACACTGAGTAGAAGATGAACAATGTATGAAAAGATTTTCAGACATTAAGGTAAACCGATAAAACAGGTATTATGAGGATCAGAGCATTTATAAAACTCAAGATAGTAAAAATACATAGAAACAAACAAGAAGTTTCTAGTGTCATCACTCCAAAATGCATGCCCGTGTGCACATCTATGCACATACAGTTATAATGACAATTTAAAATATTATGAAGAGCTTTGATATGCAGTTATATATTACATACACAACAGTTTTAGGTTGATTTCTTGGTCACACGCAAGTGTCAACCTTTGATATGCAGAATATTATACGCTTGTTGAATATGGATGGACATGAACAAGTACAAGGAATTCACTTCTTTGTAACAAATAAAAACAAATATATATACATATATATATTGGTAGTATGCAATTTGTAAAACTGTTGTGTCATAAATGGCCAGTCCCACTGCTCATGCAAGGTGCATGACACAGCCAGTCTGCCAGCTCCTACAAGACCTACATAATTCAGGATTTAATAGCCCAGTTTACATAAAGACAACTTGGCTTGAAAAGCAAACTAGCCCAAGCAGAGATTGAACAAGGCTGACACTTAGAGCCTGCTTCTACCACAGAAATCATGCCTCCCAGAACGTGTGTGTTAATGAGGAAGCTTTTGTTCTCTTGTCTCTGTGTAAACACAATGGCATGTCTGAAAAACAATGAATTCTCTCTCACTCAGTTTCTCTACATTGAGAATTTCTTCCTGTAGCAACATAACTAAGGGAGTCCCTACTCTTATTTGACAGTAGACGTTTTCATTGGTGGGCATGGCCAGCACTCCTAACATTTGTGCTATGTGCAGATAGTTCACTGGATAGAAATCCCAACCAGATAATAATGCTCTGACCTGGCATAGGCAACCCCAATCCATAAAGCACCAGTGCCGACTGACAGATTGGCTCAAGGAGAACCCATGCAAGTCTTGATCACTTGTAAGTTACCAAAATACTCAACCCAAAGTACATCTTTGATTAACTGACCATTCACCAAGTTTTCAATTTCAGCGTGTCCCTAGGATATGTAAAATACATTTATATCTTGTAAAGTATCAAGGAAATAAACATAAACCTAAGCAAGAATCTATGGAACCACGAGAAAAAGCAGAAAATGTGCAAAAAGTTTAGATTTTTATCCAGTTTTAAATTGAACTGATGCCAAGCTCTTAAAACAAAAAAAGCACTGCATAAAGAGAGAAGACAGTAAAGAAGGGGAAGCACTACTCACCCATTAACTAAGAAATGACTCTTATGACAAACCAGTGGTAAACTTTCCTACTAATTGTGTTAATGTCCAAAAGAAGATAGGGCCACAATAAGATAAGAGGTTATTCTCAACAATCACAAGGAATGTCACCAAGGAACAACAGAGCTATCATTTGGTCAAGCAGATTGGTCTACATCAAGGTAAGACATTCAGTTATAATAGTACACATTTCCAAAATTACAGTGACAGAAAATGCTTCATTGTGTCAACACAAGCAAGAAGGTTTTCTTAGCAGACACAAAGTGCAACACAAATGCCTGAACAGTAAGAAGTTCTATGATGAAGGTGCAAAAAGATTCAATCATCGACGACACAGAAATTTGAACTTTTTCAAGTTATTTTGTTTAACCTAATTTAAAACAGTTAATCTGAAACATGTCAATTTTCATAAATGCATCATTAATTAGCATGTGCAGACACTAAAAACTGTAAAAACAGCAACAAAATGATATGACTAAAAATAACACAGGCATAAAACAAATAAAATTTGGCCATTTTTGGGGAAGCTCGGGTACAAATTATTTCAAGAAGACAATTTTTCTTCCAATTGCCCAGGTAAATTTTGGAATTTGAAGCAAAAAACAGTCAATAGCATTGGATTTATAGAAGCAATCCAGAACAGGTCTATCAATATTCTAAATTTAACCAAATCTTTATCAGGATAAATATGATCAGCTACATAATCCCTTCTTTTTGTGCCATTTTACTCTATCTACATTAATACCAAAAATTCAAGCCATGCAGAAGAAATAAATAAGTGTAGCAAGTACCTTAAACAACAATGCACGATGACGAGCCAAGCCAATTGTCAGGGAACCAAGCGGCAAAACCATGCTACCAAGAGTTGCTCTCAAACTGTAACTAAGACTTCGCAATCCTCTTGACATGCTTTCAGGATCCCCAACTGGTCCACCCATGTAGTCAGCTACTAAACGAGCAAGGTTTCGCACCAAATCACTTTCCACAAAAGCTAGAGACTGAGATCTTGACTTGGCAGCCACCTCAAGGGCCTTTTGTTCAAGTTTCAACAAATTAGAATCACTGGCCCTATTGACCAAAACTGCTTCCCAGGTGACACCATCCGAAATGGGTGTTCCTTGCAGATCAACAAGGGATGGCATACTGTCTGAGGTGGATGCAGTAGGGATTCCATACAGATCGTAAAATCCATCCATTATCTTGTCATCATAGCTAAGAGAATTGTAATTCTGTGAAGCACGGACAAATCTACGATATGAGACAGGTTAGAAAGGAACAAACGAAGCAAAATAATTCTGAAGAAGATAATGCCAAGCATAAAATAAACAGTTACACGTAATTTGCCACATATAGGCATCCTACTTCTCTAGAAATTTTAAGTTAAACAAAGTATGCCACATAGAGGCATCCTGCTTCTCTAAAAGTTTTAATAAAAGTATAACATTATTTTCAAACTGTGACTGAAAAAGCAGATGTTACAAGCATGATACTAGCTAGTTGATTTCCAGTTACAATGGTATGTCCTCCTTAATGATTAGCACCTATGAATGAGTAGAACGGATATGGGAACATATAATTCTACTTCGCAAAGGTGAAAGGACTTTAGTTCAAGTGGTTGAGTAACTAACTACCTATTCTGTTCAGCAAGGCAATTTGAGATTTGGGTAGGAAAAATATTTCTGTAGTGATCATTCTACATAAAAATTTCCTCGTCCTATTGAGAGAGCAGAAGTGAGCAAATGAAATTTGAAATTGTAACACAAATTTAATTAAACACCCAATGAAATTCAAAATCAAACTAAAAGCAATGAGAAGCAATGAAAATGTTCCATCCAAAGCTTGAATGATTGAATCAATCAAACTGGTAGATGAAGAGGCAAACTTCAAACTCACCCAGTATCTATAAGCAACAACTTCAGCTGGAGTATTCTCAGGATCACAAGAACCCAAACTGATTTGCTTTACAGCCTCAATCTGAACTGCCTCTGGATCCTCCTTTGCACTCAACTCCAAAGCCAATTGTATCTGATACTCTTCTTCTGTATCAGGATCCCTGGGGTTACCAGACCCCGAATCACGCTGCATGGTATCTAGAGCAAAGTCTAAACCAGAACCACTAGCAGAATCAACCATTTCCGTTCTCTCTGCTCTTTTAACATTCGAAGAAGATGGTGGACTAGGACTTTTTCTATTTACGATTGAATTTAACAAATTTGAAAGACCTAAAATGGATTTTTGCTCGGGATTATGAGTGGAAGACAGTTCATTAGACTTATTCCCCTTCGAAGAAGTTAACCCTTCAGCATCTTCCGACTGACTGGACATAATATGGAGCTTCTTGAAAAGGTTCTTCATATTATATCACCAAAGCTAATGTACTGAATGCTAAAAAAATAAATATCTGGCCATAAACATCTCCATTGTCTTGGACCAAGCATGAAACCTAAATCTCAAAACCAAGCTCAACCTAAATCGCAAGAAAATAGAAAGTTCAAAGCAATCCAAAACACTCTTTTTGGGTTACCAAGTGACACCAAATCAACCAATCAAATCCAATAGCCAACAGAACAACAACCACCATTTGAAGCGAAACAAAAACCCCAGTAAAGATCGTCCGATATCAAAAGGAACCAGATGCTTTAATTGAAAGATAACATCCAACTTTTCAGAGAACACAAAGACCCACTCTTGAAGATAACAAATCAAACGCATAACATACAATCCAAACTACACCACCATCTAAAATATCTTTCACAAAATATATTACCTTAGAGTAGTAGAAGAATAAGATAAGTAAACAAATATCCAGACTGAGCCAAAAAAACAATGGATCTTTCATCGGATAAAGAATAGAAAAGAGCGAGCACATAGAAAACCTTGGAGAGGAGAAGGGCAAACAGCAAACAGCAGCAGCAAGTCGTAGAGTAGGACCTCAAAACAAAGAATAACCCACTTGAATTTTGAGGCCGAAGGATTTGGGAAAATTTAAGGTCCCATAAAAAGTTAAAATTGATGCCAAAAGCAACAGCAACAACAACCAACTTGCTCTCTCTTTCTATCTCTATATATCTAGAAGTCCAAAAGCACTGTTTCTATCTTTCTCCTGTCTGAAAACTCATAAACTAACTAACGTCTTTCTAAAATCTTGGGAGTCAAAAAATAGAAAAAAAAAGAAAGGGCAATTGTGGGGAAATTCTACAGAAATGGAATATAAATGGAAGAAGAACAAGAAAAAAAAGATCATTCCCATCCTACTTTTTCTATAATTTTTCCACGTGAATTTTGTTGTGTTTGTCTGTACGCCATCATAAATATGCAAAAACTGTAGCTAAACTCAGCTTCCTCTTCTTCGCCGTACTTATGCTTAACAAGTGGTAAAAAAATAAGAACTTTAGTTGGAATGGTAACTGGGGTTGCTGTTTTTCAGTGTACAGTCAAGGAGCCGGTCAGTTTCTATGCATCACAACCACACGATTGGACTTTTGCTATTTATTCGGTTATTCTTTGCAGATTTTAGCAATAACAATAATAATCAAATTGGCGTTTACATTAATGTGATCTTGTCCTTCACCTAAAAATAGAAAAACTGTGTGTTTGATGGCTTGAGGAGAGATCAAATCGAAAGAGAATTGAGTTATCACTTCACCGAACTGTCAGCACCAAGTGCAGTTAGTTATGGGTATCAAATCTTGCAAGTACAATCAGCACCAAAGCTAATAAACTGAATGCTAAAAAAATTTTGATCAAAGAATGGCAAAAGTGCACGCGTACGGTTACTTCAGCCCTCATAAATAAATGAAAATGACTTGACATGACACTTTTTCAAAATCCCTTAATTACTTTTCTACTTCGCCCAAATTAAACTAAATAAATATTTATTTATTACTCTAAATTTCAAATAAAATTTTAAAAAATTAAATAAATTACTAAAATTCTTGAATTTCTTGAAATAAATGTAAATTAAGTTTTTAATTTTATATATTATTTTATTTATTAATATTTGGATGAGAATTAAAGAGAAAAAGTAGTTGAAGAAGATGACATTCTTACAACATCTGATGTTGCTTTTTACTTCTTGTCTTTTCTGTGCTGCCCTAACCAGCAAGGAAGTTGGAATTATCCTCACCCCACTAATTTTTATTTATTTTCTATTACCATTGTTTAATCTTGATTTTGAGGTTCTAATACAAAGTAGATAATGCACAAATCTTTCTACCAACTGGGTTTTTTTTTATTTTTTTAATAATGTAAAAAGATAATTTAAAAATAAATTAAATTAAAATACAATTAATAATTTTTTTTAAAAAATAAGATAAAACACGATAATAATATCTCTTATTCGTTTTATAGTAATTAAAATAAAATAAAATTTATTATTTATTTAAAAATTAATGATTTTTACTCTCTCTCTCTCTGTCTCAATCTCAATCTCGATCACTAGATGGCTAAAGAGTTTACTCGTAAATTATAAATAGTTAATCCCAATTGCTTCTTGAGATGTCCCCCACCAAACTAAGAGATGGTTGGCTAATAATAATTATTAACCTAAGTTTAAAGTTGTCAATCACTAACACATAATACAATAAAAAATATTTTACGTTTAAATATAAAATTTATTATAAATTTTAATGTCGGGTTTTGTAAAAGATTATAAATTTAGAATTTATAAGTATTAACTTCATTTAGATCGAATAATGCCATAATACTAATTTCAATAAGTAAAATAAGTAAATAAATTATATTTATGCATCTTGAATTATAGTGTTAGTAGGGATATTAGTTGCATATTACTTCACTAAAATTGTGCTTGGAATTAGGTGGAAAACTCAATGAACGTACCTAATTTTGGTCAACACTAAGCAACAATGTCTTTTCATTGCACTCTTGAATTCCCACCAAGCCATCTTGCCCAATTCAATTGAATTATTATTATTATTACCATTATTAGAGCTTACAACTATTTATTTATATTTATGTTAAATTATTCGTGTATGAATTATGGACCAACCATTAAATAATCAAATTCTCGATTTTATCGAACCCCATTTAAAATTTGGGTCACACCATTTTTTTAATACACACACACGTATATATTATTAACAATAACATTATAATTATAAAATAATAATAAATGAAAGAATTAATTGAAGCTAAAATTAGGAAAAATTAAAATTGTTCGCTTTTAAAAATTAAGTAAAAGAATTTACACTAAATAAACATTTGAGTTTCAAATAATGCATAATAAAAAAATTTAAATATTTGCATAAAATTAAAAAAATATATATATTAAATAAGAAAATAAATACATGTAATTTAGATTATTTTTAAATTGCAAATTTTTTAAATTTTAATGTCAACTTATTGTATCTTAACATGATTAGATTAGATTAATTATTTATATAAAATAATTTTAAATTTATATCTCATATTTATATACGATTCTACAAAAGATCGCAATATGTGTACTCTTTATTTTTTATAATATTTAAGAAATAGTAATAACATGTAGACCAATTTTACATTACAAAGCATTTTTAATGATTTATTTCATCTTAGTGTGATTGTATTATATTAGATTAATTATTTATATAAAATAATTTTAAGTGTATATATTGTATATATATATATATATATATAATTCTTTTTAAGATCGTGATATGCATACTCTTTATTTTTAATATTCAAGAAATAATAATAATAATAATAATTTATTGATATTTAAAAGCTTAAAAATTATAATTTATATGATAAAAAATTAAAGAAAAATTAAAATTTTAAGATATATGTGTGTGTTTGATAAGATTTTATAAAACAAATATACAAATAACTTAACATATCATTCGTTTTGTAGTTTATAATAAAAATATATCTATAAAAATTAAAAAAAGACATACATAAATAAATTTTTCATTACAAATACATTCATTTTTTAATTCAACTAATTACGATAATAATAAAAATAAATTAAAAAAATCATGTATATATATATATATTAAATATTTATATATTTTTATTTAAGAATTTTACTAGAAATATTTTTACAAGAAAATTTATCATTATTAAAATTTTATTAAATTTAAATTTTATAAAATAAAAATAAATTTATAAAATATCTTATTTATAATTTTTTTAATTGAAGAATTAAAAAAAATTGTGGAGAATTTACTATGCATATACCATCTAAAAGATGGTGGGTATATACTTAATATAAAGTGTGTACAAAGCAAGCAATGGAAATACACTATCAAAATTTTTTATTTTATATGAAATTAATAATTAATTATAATAATAAAATAAAAATAATTAATCAATATTTAATTAAATAATAAAAAAAGAGATGATGTCAATGGGCGGCTAACTTTTATCCCACGCTTTCTTTACTTGAAAGGAGCAGGCACTTTTGCTTCCTTTGACTCTTAATTTGAGGGAACGACCGTGCATTACACGATCCGATCTCGTCCAATCAATAGGTAGGTAGAAACCAGTTCAGTTTCTGATTAGTGCGTGGCTTACACGAGATGGGGGGAGTTGTACGAATGGTTAAAATTTTTACTAGTCAGAAAAAGTGAGCTTCTGGGTGGAAGAATTTCTATGAATGTGGTCGGCTAGCAATTTTTATTTTTTTAAAAAAATTGTTTAGAATTTTATTAAATAAATAAATAATTAATTAATTAATAAGAATTATTAATTATTAATTTAATTAATTAATAAGAATTATTAAATTAAATTATTGATAAATTTGACAAAGAGATTCAGTGAGTAGTAACTAACCCTCGATGCAAGATCAACTTTCAGGATTATTTTTTTTTATTTGGGTAAATTTCATTCCACTCCTTGAGTTTTGAAACTTTCATTACTGAATTCATAATTTGTAATTCTTTTTATAATTTCATCCTTAAATAGGGTGAGTATTTTCAAATCGAACCGATTAGTTGGATTTAGGGTTTAAAAACATTGGTTCTATTTTGATTTGATCTTCGGTTTGAACCAATAAAAATGGAATTGATTTAATAATTTTAAATTTTAGATTATATTTTATTTTTATAATTCATTTAAATTTAATTAATATAAATTTTAAAAATAATTTTATTTGTAAATTTAGAACCAATAAAAATTTAAATATATATTTTTTTTATTTATTTTAAACTAATGAACCGACACTTATTTGTTTAGCTTAATTCGATTCAATTTTATTTTTTATTACCAATTTGAACTCAAAATTGTTAATTTTGATTCAATTTTCAATTTGGTCCAACTTGAATTGATCCAAACTGAGGATACCCACCCACCCTTACCTCTAATCTAAAATCTCTGTATATTATTTTATAATATATTTTAAAAATTTTTAATTTTTATATTAATCGATTTAAAATTTTAATTTAATTATTTTAATTTTATATTTTACGTTAAAAAATATATTTTATATTTTAATTCTCTTAAGGTGTGCACGCGTGCTGTGTGTACATACAATAGACATGACTCATACATCACTAATCTTAAAGAGAGAGTGATTTTTCTCATGACTCGGAAAGTTGCATCCTTGAATAGATAAAAGCATGGACTTATGTTGATAATTGAAAGCAATGAATCTTTCAAGTCGAGTAATTTTATTTTTAATTAACAAGGATTATTTCTCTGCAAATGTCATATTAATTTGTATGGCATATTGCCATTGCCAAGTGCAAAGAACATCACAGACTAATTTTGATTTGAAATGACCCGAAATTGCATAGAAATTTTGAATTCATTACAGAGACAGAGCAAACTGATGACGAATGAAAAGAGTTACATACACAATAAACTAACAAACTTACTTCCTATTTGTTTCACACATTCTTGTTTTTGGTCCTCATCCCCTTGTCTTCAGGTAGAAAGAGAAATTGTACAGCAACTCTGTTTCCTTTTGCAATCAGCCATCGGATTCCTGCCACGTCACAAACAAATTCATCATCTTTCTTGCCCTTGATATCAAATTTGAACCACTGGTGGCTGTGGTTGTGGTTGAGATCGTGTATCCTCTCTCAATGGTACGTTGATGTCTGTTGATGCCAGTCCTTCTAATTCTTGGATTGCGGCAACTGCACTGATTTGGCTTTCGCTGTTTAACTGAGGCTTTAGCGCACCAACAGCTTGCTTCACCTTTGATTGCTGCAAGTAACACAAACAAAAAATGTAAATTCCTGTGAAATATATAGGTCATAGTTAAAACATGACAGGAAGATACTGCAGGACTTACAAAGAATTCAAGTTTCCTCTTAAGATCTGCAATGGTTTGAGCTTGAACTTCCGCTGCTTCAGTTAACGCCGATGATACAGTCTTGATTTCAAAATGGCAAGAACAATTGAAGAGGAATTAATAATAAAATAGGAAAACACACACACAAAAGAATGTTCATGATACACATCATCAAAAGATTGAATCAGAAAAATCTCATTTGGTAATTCTTAGTTAAACTGTATGGTTAGATTCAACCGACCCTATAGGATACAGGTATCCCATTCTCATGCAGGTGGCCTCCAGAGGCATTTTATTACAAATGTTGGTTAATATTTTTAGTCAAAAAATTTTAAGTTGAAAACATTCCTATCCTTCACACAAAATGAACCCAATAACTATTTGAAAAAATGTAATAAAAGAAAATCCAAGAATTAACTGAAAAGAACAACTTCTACACGCTTTGACTAAATATCGACATGTGATCTATCTTTTAACGTTGCCAATTCAAATCCCAAAAATGCACCTATTTTTTCCAATCCCGCTCACAGAATGATTGAAACTGGCCACATGTGACATAAATAAATACACACACATATGTACATATATGTATGTACGTATGTCTGTATGTACACGTGAACCACAACTCTCATAAAATTGATCTCAATAATAGCACCCCCTACATCAATTCATTAAGTTTAAGATGTATGTATGTATGTATGAATCTCTGTATATGTGTGTATCGGCCACAAGCAGGCAACTATCATAAAACTAATCTCAGTTCCCACATTAATTCATTAGGATTGTATGTATGTATGTAAAATACATACATATACATATACAACTACTATAATACAACGGATCTCTATAATAGCACTCCCACATCAATTCATAAAGATTTATGTTATAATCTTCACATTTTGCTTTACTCTAGGACCAACAAGGAGCAATGTGAGGAAAAATAAAAAGTGACAAACAACACATTTCAGGAACAAAATTTCATGGCAATATTTATACAAAAACACTTGGGCATATATCAAACCTCTACACTAAACTACTCTACTTATCTACTACAACGGAATTACCTTCTTCGGTCGTCCCACCGGTCTTCCACTTTCACTACCGTTCTTCAACTTCTTGGGCGGTCGCCCCAGCTGCTGCTTCCCATCCGCATCAGAACTTGTGTCAACCTTTCTCGGCCGCCCTCTGGGCCTTGGTACTGGCACGGACACGTAAGAGTCGCTTGTAACGTAAGTAAACGTTCCGGGTTTGAGCGGATCTTTGGCCTGCAGTGGAACCTGAAGCGGACGAGCCTTGACGGTTTTGAGCTTCTTAAGCCGTCCAGGCTTTCTCTTCTTCGGCCCACGTTGAACCGGCCCATCATTCTTCCTCGGCCGACCCGGTCCTCTCTTCGGCTTGTCGATAACCAAAACCGAACCCGCACTAGACTTTCGTGGGCGCCCGCGTCCACGTCCCGTTTTAGGCCCATGGGCCGCGGAAACAGCGGCAGAAGTGGTTGGAGGAGCAGGATTAGAATTATTGACGACGTCATGTGATGGAAGTGTGGCATCGGATCTAGGAAGCTTGTAAGATTTCTTGACCATAACAAGAAAACCACCGTTCTTCAAACGCTTCAAGTGTTGAGTCAACAAGGCCGAGTGAGTCGTCGGAAGATTTGCGTAAGCTTTCTCTATGTACTTACCTATAGCTCTCTTGCTTGAACCGTCTTTTTCTTTCAACGCCGTAATTGCCGCATATATCATCTGAAAAGAGAAAGAAAAATTTATGATAAAATCCAAACAGTCGAACTCGAACTGATGGTAAAAATGTAAATTTTGTTACCTCGGCGTAAGGAGGGTAGTTGCTGTTGTTGAGAGCCGGAGGGGTGGGATTAGCCATGGTCACTGAGGCGGGGGGAGGAGGAGGGGGAACCGACGGCAGAGGTGGCGGAGGAAGTGGTAGGTCGAGGGGAGGAGGTAGAGACGACGTGTCCATGGAGGAGATATTTTTGGCCTTTTGTTTCTGATTTTTTTTTGGGTTGTTTGCTTTTGGGTAGTAGAATGGTGTTGTTATTCCGCGATGATGAGATGAGACGAGATGGGATCGGGGTTTCCTGACGTGGCCTTTTTATTTTTTTCTAATTCATTAATTATTATTCTAAGACTACTCGTACTTCGCATTGTTACTTGTTACCGTCTGCGTATTAACTTTATACGCTTCACGCGTGCTGCTAACATCACAATTACTGAAGGAGCTATCCATTCGTCTTTCCAACCCTTCAAGTAATTATTTTAAATTGCCATTGTAGAGAACACGGCCGCCACCGCTAACACAAATTACATCGTAGGCTCTTTCCTATGGGAAGATCTTAGTCTTGCACACTTCGCCTACAAGGGCACACCAATCTAGGCCATCGAACATCAAAATCAACGATGCTATTAAAGAGGCAAGGTTGAAATCAACCATCGACCCTTTGCATGCGTGTTTCTTCGTCTTTTATATTCCCTATCTTATTCCTCTACTTTGTCTCACTCCTCGATGTGGGATTCCATTTCCCAATTTAACCCTTTCCCCTACATTCTGTTCTAAAGCCTGACAATGTTAAACGAAACATGTATTCATTTTAAACACAGATTTTTGGCGTAGACTCTGATTATAATGTTAGTGTCAAAGAAATATGTTAATGTAACACACTGTGTGCTGAAATGGATGCGACAGGATAGCAATTTGAATGAAGAGGAAGGTGGTTCTGCATCAATTGAAGCATGCATGTATATGTTCACACATAAAGTGACAGACTGATGGCGATGATCATGTTTATGGTCTGCCATGGGGACATGAGAGTCTTGTGTCTTACAATCCTGGACAGCTTACTACTAGAGGTGAGATTTTTCATGGCTGCTGCAAGCTTCCATTAACGGCAGACGCTAAGGGAGAACCATAATCGTCATCGTCATGACGGCTGCAAAGGAAGCGGAGGAAGATCGCAGAAGAAATTGTAGAAGCAGTCGGCTTATTACAGGCAAAAGAGGGAAGAGGAATCAGCAAAGAGTAATAAATAAAATTATGTGTTCTTATTAAATAAAAATTAATTTAATAATAATTTTTATATTAAATATAGTATAAAATAAAATATTTAATTTGATATAATTGTTGAATAATAAAATAAGTTTTAATTATTATATATTTAATTTATTTTTATATTATAAATATTTTTATAATATTTTAGTATTATATATTTAAATAATAATAAATTTATTTTAAATATAATTATATATGTTTTAAAATGTATAAAATATTAATTTTATTAAAAATATAAAATAAATTTATTAAATTATAAATAAATTAGTATATTAAAATACTAAAATAATTAATGATATTATATATATTAATTAATTTATTATAATTATTAATTATGTTATTTTAATAAATTTAAATATATAATTTTTTATTAAATTTAAATTAATTTTATAAAAATATAAAAAATTATTATTACTATTTAATTAGTCAAATTAAAAAAAAATTAATATGAAATTGAACTAAAATTGTGTAAATTTTTTATAATATTAATTATATATATTATTATTAATATATAATTTAAAATAAATAATAAAAATATATAATTAAAATTAAAATTAAAATAATTAATATAAAAATTTAAATAAATTTTATATCATCGGAGTTAATTTAAATTTTAATAGGAAATTAAATGTGCAAAGGTAGTGAGTAGATATGTTGTCCTTCCTTGGATTGACAAGGGGAGTTGTCTTCCCAATAAATCCAGATAACTTCCATCTAGTGGCCAGTTGTTCTTATTAAAACTGTTTTTCCGACAAAGATCATCCTCATGTCTCCATCAGGACAAAGATGTTTACGTACTCAAGCCGCCGCCGCCGCCGCCCCCACTGCGATTTCAACAGCAAACGTTTTGCTGGCGATGGAGATGTTTAGACACCGTGCTTAATTTTATATTATTCTTCGGGTTACTTGGTAGATAAATGATGGTAATAATAATAATAATAAATTTAAAATATTAATGTAAATGTGGAAAAATTAAATAATCAAATACGAAAATTAAAAACAGGGGTGTTTACGCTTGTAGTCAAACGTTGGCTTTCATAAACAGAGAATGGGCAATTTCCCGTTCTAGCATATTATGCTTCAGGCAAACAGAAAACGCGAACACAAGCAGTCTTGTTTCTCTTTCTTTGTTTTTGTCCGTCTCGTTCTCGTATCTGTTCCAAGCAGTCTTGTTTCTCTTTCTTTGTTTTTGTCCGTCTCGTTCTCGTATCTGTTCCTCTTCCCCGCAACCATCGGAGAAAAATAATAGAGAGAGAAAACCGAGCAATGAAAACCCATTTGAAAGATTAGATGGCAAATGTGGAGAGAAAGTAGAAGGACAAAGCGTGGAATGCTGGAATTGATTGGATGTAAATCAAAGTAGAAGAAAGAAAGAGTTATATGGGGGGAAGGGGTACACTCGTGGATGGTGTGCGTCGCTGGTTTAAACTCCATAGTTTCACCAGTAATAATTCTAACGATACTTCTTCAAATCATAATAAAAACAACACCAATAATAACAACGGCAGGAACAATCATAATGGTCATGTTTCATCATCTTCTGTGAGTCAATCTTCCAAAAATAAACAAGGGAAGCAAGTTGAAGAAGAAGGACAGCTAACAATTGTTGAAGACTTTGATTTTTCTGGCTTGAATCTCATCAGGGTACCCAAAAGAGATTACTTTCCTGTTGCCCCTATGGAAGCTATTAAGAAGGTCTATTTCAATCTCTCTTCCTCTTTTGACATTTCGTTCAGATCTGTTGTATCAATTTTTTTTTCTAATTTTTATTTGGTAATAAGGATATGTTGTTTGATTTTCTTTTATTCGCTTGATTGCAAGGAAATTTTACTTTTTACAAATCCTCTGTTTCATTTATTCATTTATTTATTATTATTATCTTGATTTTGTCTGCTTGCTAGTGAATGTGTCAAAAGAAAAGGTGATCGCATTGTTCATATGTAAAAAGAATCAACACTTGGTGTTTCGGTGGGTTCTGTTTGCTTGGAAAAGACGAGGGATCAAAAGCAGTTCAGTTAGCTGGAGTTTGATGATCTTTCAGTGTTCTTATTTGAACAATTGTCGATATTGATACTTGGAAGGAAGCCTTTGTTTCTCTCGGTTTCAATATATTGCCATTTTACTGTAATTTTGATTCTTTATATTGAGTTATTCTAATGACGTGGTTGTTTTGGTTGGTGGATTGGGATCGTTGATATGCTTGATTGGTTACCTGATTGGCCCTTTGGAATAACCATCATATAGTTATTGGGAGTTCATAATGGATTCTCGTTCACATTTCACAGTTTCTTTTTAGTTAGGTAGCTCAGAGTTTATTCTAATGTCACATATATTTATACTTTTATCTTTTTCAGAGTTTAGCAGCAACTGGGACACCTGTGTTCCACAGATCTGTCTTGTTGAATTTTCTGCTTTATACTTAAATCAATGTCATGACAGTCTAAATTTTTTTAAGTATATGAACACTGATTTCTCATCTTGCGCAGAGTGCACTCGAAAAAGAATTCTTCACAGAGTATGGAGAGGCAAGCCGATACCAAATTCAAGAAGTCGTTGGGAAAGGAAGTTACGGTATTGTCGGTTCAGCAGTTGACACCCACACCGGAGAAAGGGTTGCAATAAAAAAGATCAATGATGTTTTTGAGCATGTTTCTGATGCCACACGCATTTTGAGAGAAATCAAGCTCCTTCGGTTGCTTCGTCATCCGGATATTGTTGAAATAAAGCATATTATGCTTCCTCCTTCACGGCGAGAATTTAAGGATATATATGTTGTTTTTGAGTTAATGGAATCTGATCTTCATCAAGTAATTAAGGCAAATGATGATCTTACTCCCGAGCACTATCAGTTTTTTTTGTACCAGCTTCTTCGTGGTCTGAAATACATACATACAGGTTGTTTGGTGCGATGCAATGTCTTTTGGTTTTTATACCTTTCACAATTACTGATTTTTCTGAGTTTCATGCAGCAAATGTGTTTCATCGAGATTTAAAGCCAAAAAATATTCTTGCCAATGCTGATTGCAAACTGAAGATATGTGATTTTGGGCTTGCTCGAGTTTCTTTCAATGATGCTCCATCAGCCATTTTCTGGACTGTATGGTGCTCTGTCACAAAAATTATAACTTTCATCTGCTTCTTGAAATTTACTAAAATTACTTAGTTTCGTTATGTTTCCCGGTTACAAAATTTATGTCTCTAAACTGCTACGTGCTAAGTAAGTTCTTTTCAAATTTGCAAAGGACTATGTCGCCACTCGGTGGTATCGTGCTCCTGAGCTATGTGGATCTTTTTTCTCCAAAGTGAGCTCCTCTATTAAGACCTTTTATTTTTGTCTCCTATCCAAATCCAGTTGCTGAGATAGCATTAGGCGTGGAAAATAAATGATGCTTCTTTGTGATAACTGTGTCATCAATATGGATGTTTCTTGATAATTGTTTCCTTTATTACATAATCATTTCTCCGAATTCTCTTTCCTGTATTGCATCTTATTGGTGTGACCTACCATAAAAAGTGAGTTATTTTCTGATTTTTGTTAGTTGTCATTGTATGAATTGATTGGACGATCTGGTCATGTTACTCCATTAAAACTACATTTTTTATGGAGGTTCCTTGCAGCTAACCCAACTTGTTTTGCACTGGTTGTAACTATTAATTACACTCTTAGCTTATTCACTTTGTCTATTGGTTAATATATAAACGCTGTCTCCTGACATTTGTGTAATTCCTGACATTTGTGTGTGTATGTTTAATTCCTGAAATTTGTTCTCTCTTTCTCATGGAATACTTTGATAAACTTCATGGGGTTGCAATGATCTATTCTCAGATGTGGTCCTTTTATGAGTAGTTTGCACTAGGAAGTATTTGATCTATGGTTTGTAGGATTTATACTGAACTCTGCTTACGTAATGGTATCTGTAACTTCTAAGGAACTCTTTTCCTTTGCAGTACACTCCTGCAATTGATATGTGGAGCATAGGATGCATATTTGCAGAAATGCTTACGGGAAAACCACTCTTTCCAGGCAAAAATGTGGTGCACCAATTGGATCTTATGACTGATTTACTTGGCACGCCTTCTTCTGAATCCATTTCACGGGTTTGTCATATACCATAATCTTTGCTTTTTGTTTATCGAGGTACAGTCTAATTGTGTGCTTTAATAAGATGCATTTAGGATTTGTCTTTATTGCATTCTTCTTTAAGCTCGCAGTATTTTCTGCTATTACTTATTTCTGTTAATTGCCCAGTGTTCAGCTTCAACTGTACATTATTTTCAGGATTCTTCCTCCCTTTTTTTTATTTTAATCCCCTTAAATAACTTCAAGTTATCAATTGTTTGTTTGGTGTGACTTTTGCAGATTAGGAATGAAAAGGCAAGGAGGTATCTTAGCAGCATGCGGAAAAAACAACCAATTCCATTCTCTCAAAAGTTCCCTAATGCAGATCCATTAGCTCTTCGCCTATTGGAACGCCTCCTTGCATTTGATCCAAAAGATCGCCCAACAGCTGAAGATGTAAGATTTAACACACACAAGTTTTGTTTGAGGGATAACAAAATTCTAGTTTAAAAGTTTGAAAAAAAAAGACAGAGAGCACGACCCAGTTACATCATGGGTACTATATTAGAGAAAACCCCAAAATTAAATTTTAAAAAAATTTCTAATATTAAATAAATCCCAAAAATCTTAAAACTGTAGATGTCATCCATTTGACCATAAACAATGAATTATAGATCTCAAAAATACCTGCTGTATTTGAAACACTGGCGGCACACATCCTTCATATATATGATAATTCTCATCTAAACCTGCAACAACATATCAAATGTATGAGAACCATTTCTTAAGCTAATTGGCTGAGCTCATCTGAATCTCCATTATCAAATGTTTGGCAATTAGTGCACCATATGAAGTGCTGCCAATTGCCTCAAGCAAATGTTAACTTCAAAGATCTCAACTCCGTAGTGGCTGAACTTTTCATTAGAAGGTGATTTACAGACTTCCCATTCCACTTACAGATTACACCAGCTATTGAATTCTACAAGAATTACAGCATTCTCTGAGGAAAGCAAACTTTGACGGAGCACTGGTACTTTTATCCTTCTCCCTGGGAGATTAATACCTCTTTTCATCGGATAATGAGTTGACCACTTTTTTGTTTATTTTTGTTTCCTGTGGAATCATTCTCCAATAAGTTGCTTTTTTCCTAGAACTTGAATTTAAAGTTCGTTAAGTTATAACAAATGGTGGATCTAC
The DNA here is from genome assembly GCA_019650275.1 of Xylocarpus granatum. NCBI lineage: Eukaryota > Viridiplantae > Streptophyta > Magnoliopsida > Sapindales > Meliaceae > Xylocarpus > Xylocarpus granatum. The sequence continues at coordinate 335,503 of BNST01000379.1, read as the reverse complement.
TGGCACCTAATACCCAGATTCTAGCGCAGTAGCAAGCTATTCCAGATAATTGTAGAAAAGAACTTTACAGCTTCCTCCTTGTGCCTAGTATTTTTTTTAAAAAAACTGATCACTTGCTCTGCTTTAAATTATGTTAACAGAAAAATGAAAAGAAAAGAAAAGAGAAGAGAGACATGTGAAATAATTGTTTGAAGGCCATGATGCTTGCTGATGTCCTGGTATTTATGCTTGCAGGCATTAGCTGATTCTTACTTTCGAGGTTTGGCAAATGTGGATCGTGAACCATCCACTCAACCCATTTCAAAGCTGGAGTTTGAATTTGAGAGGAGGAAATTGGCAAAAGATGATGTTAGAGAGTTGATCTATCGTGAGGTATAATGTTGGTGCTTTTTACTTTAAAATATATTGCCTTTTGTGGTTAAATATTATGACGCTAATGTTTTATTTTGAGTAAATAGATATTAGAGTATCATCCTCAGATGCTGCAGGAGTATCTTCGTGGTGGAGAGCAGACTAGCTTCATGTACCCAAGGTTGGGCAGTTGATTGAAATCTTTTACTGCATTTATTCTGTCAATGTAGAATGATGGATATTGTAGTCAGCATCTTACTTCAATTGCATTAATTCTATGACCAAAGAATAACGAAGAAGAAGAAATAATTGCATTGTGTATCAGGAATTAGGTATTAAAACTTATAATGGAGTTTGTTGAAAATTTGAAGCTTTTTTAAATGATCAATGTCGATTTGCCATACAAAATGAATACAAAAGGCACACCACTGTTTAATCCTAGCCCCTACATTTGATGGCTGCAAACTTTCATTTTGATTAGTGGATTATATTTCAATTAGGTGCAGGCTTGCAGCAGTGAATACTTTTATATTTATTTGTTCATCATTCTCTTCCTAAACAAAACTCTTTCTTCTTTTTTTCTTTTCTATTCTTTTCTTTCATTTCAATTACAATCTGTTTTGTCCTATCTTATGGATAATAATCTTTTGTGATTTTCAGTTATTTGCAATTTGTGCAATGTTGATTATGCAAATGGTTGTTCATTAGCATTCGTCAGTCATTGATTTGAACTGATGCTTCATTTTTTGTTCTCAAATGTCTTCAAATTTTGCACTGCATTCAATCTAAACCTGTTGAAGAAAGTTATGTTGTTGCAACTTTAGTTATATTAGAATATTTGAGGTTTTGAATAATGCTTTACAAAATAACGTCTTTAATACTTGATTTCAATTGTTATTATTTTCTTCTTGGGTTGTTTATGTATGCTACAGATAGTTTCTATTTTTTCTTTATAATTTACCTGTGCCAAATGAAAGTTCTGAATCCATATCAATTTACACTTTGGTTGCCTTTTGCTACTTAGAATGAAGCCTAAGATTTGGGTGCTAATTGGTTCAACTGGTCAAATCTCTTAAATGAATATTAGCCTTTTTTCTTTTTTTCCTTTTCAGCCTATTCTCTTTGAAAAATTTAGTTTGTCTCGTGTTAGTATTTTAGCTTATAACCCAGTGTTATGTCCTTATTTCTCTGTAGTGGTGTGGATCGATTCAAGAGACAATTTGCACATCTTGAGGAGCATTCTGGCAAAGGTGAAAGAAGTACTCCACTCCTAAGGCAGCATGCTTCATTGCCTAGGTACACCATTTCCTTAATTCATTGTTGTTTCTTAAGCGACAATGTGGAGAGCTGCTCTGTCACTAGTCCCCTATCTGTCTCTCCTTAGTTTAAGAGTTTGGTTAGTAATTTGTCTTTTAATTTTTATAATAACTTTATGTAAGACTGAATGTTTTATCTTCTGTTCAGACAGCGGGTTCCTGCCCCCAAGGACGATACTGGCGGGCAAAACAACAATTATGGAGCTGCAGCAGCTGTTGCTGCAGCTCTTCAGGGTCTTTCGAAGGCTGATGGTCCTGAAAATGAAAAAAAAGAGGGACAGAATGGAGCCAACAGGCCAAACTGCAGTGCTCGTAGCCTATTGAAGAGTGCGAGCATTAGTGCTTCCAAATGTGTGGGTGTGCAAAACAGAAGAGATGCAGAGGTAATTGCTTTCATTTTACAAGACTCTTGTTTGTACATGGGAATAATTGATAGAAAGGAAACAAAGAATAGTAAGATAGAGTTTTGAGTTGCTGTCAAAAAGCATATAATAATGATGAAAAGAGAATGAAAGCAATTGCCACAAGTTTTGTGAAGTACATCACTGCAATTATTTTTTATTTTTGGGAACTAATACTTTCTGCTAATGAGGCAGTATGATTTAATCTGTTGCTTCTGTCAACGCTTACTTTTACCAGGCTGGGGAAGCAATTGCTGAAGGACATGATGAGGCAGTTGATGCGTTAACTCAAAAGGTTGCATCCCTTCATGCTCTTTGACTTTGATCTGATATCTTTTAGTAAGAATCAGACGGCTTAAAATATGCGCATGTTTAACCCATTACAAGAATATGGGGTGCTTGTAGAGACCTGCATAGAAGATCTTCACTTCAATTTAGGTAGAAGCTAACTGTGGGCCTCAATTTTTATCGTCACCCTATTTTGTGTTACCACGCAATGAAAATGCTCTCTGTTTTAATTTCTTATATGTGCAACACTATACTTTCATTTCATTTTTTAGTTCTATATATAACAGGGAGAAAAAGTTTTGGCTTGAAGAAAGAGACTGCATGTGTGTATTCATGTGCATGTGTGCATGCGTGTACATGTCTTTTGTTTATATATTTTTGCAGAATTTCTATTTCGACGTTTTTATGGAAATGTAACATCGTTTGTTGGAAATCAACATATAACTTAAATTGTTTGTATAGAAATGAAATTGATGTCTACAGATTGTTTTTGTGCACTGATAGTGATATAATGCCTATACCTCAAGCTACTGCTGCTGCTTCACTCCATTGAATGTTGACACTTGAAGTTTAGATTTTGGTATTTTTCATATTGTTCTAGCTTGCTCTCTGTAAATATTGTACTTGAGTGCCCTTTTTTTAATTCTGTATTCCTTTTAAGACAAGATATTGTATGAAAAATTCTACCTAAAGCTAAACCTATACATCTCGAGTATTTATCCTTGTTTACATGGGCAGGGTTGATGTATCTTTTTGTTAATTGGATGATAAATTTTAGGGATTGCTTATGGTACACTGGCATAGTTAATTCAAATTTTTCGTTTATATTTTAATTATTATTATATATATATTTTAAATTTTACGTGAAGCTTTTTAAAATCTACATTGTGATTTGAGTAAAGAAATGGTGATCCCTTATGTTTTATGGTTTATACCCAACAGAAAAAAGAGTAAAAAGAAAAATTATCATTTGCATGCTTATACAGATTTACAAAATAATTATTGAAATTTTAATACCCTTGACAATTATCGGAAGCAATAGCTAGCCAAAATTGGGTCAGCATTTCCCGACAGAAAGCAAATGAAACTAGCTGTAAATCGGTAATGGCAACAGGGAATTAAAGCTGTGAAGTAATTGTTTTCATGAGGTATAAAACATATATAGTGATTTACGAAGAGAAGACATCAACAAAAGAGAGAGAAATATGATGCAGCAGCAGCTGAGCAGGCTTTTCTTTTGGTGGATCCTTTCGATCAGCAGCAAACTTTAGGCAGGGACGGGTGCAAGTCCGCCAATTGCTCGAACTTCGATACATTTACCCGTTTGTAATCAGAATTTGGCCAAATTATGCATGTATGGGTAATGAAAGATTCACTTGCAGCAATAGCTGGCTGGCATATCTTTTTTTCAGTTTTTGCAAGCCAAAGGCAACCGGTTACATCATAAATGATATACATATTAGAAAAGTTTTTAACAGTGAGCGACAACTTCAAACCACCTTTGCTGTAACATAATTATTCAATAATGTCCTTCAATGGTGTTCATAGAATATTGCAAGTCAATCTCTCGTTTAAAGACATGAAAATGGGAAAGTGGGTCTCAGTCAAATAAACAATCTTCATTGCAGTTGTTAAATGGAGGGCCAAAAGAAGAAGAAGAAGAATCAGAAAATATTAGCACAGGCTTCTATGCAATCAACATGCCTAAGAGTTCTTCCCTGTTTTGGCTTCTAAATCTTCGTTTCCTCCCTGTGCCATTAACTTTTGGAATTAGAAATTCTATGATGAGATTAATAGCTAATTATCATAGATTAAGTCATTATCTTATTCTTAAATGTCATAATTAACGGAGCACGGAGAATTTGAAAATATTTTTGTTTATTTAATATAAAATTCTAATACATTATATCTCGTCTAAATTTAAAATTAAAAATTTTATAAAAACTTTAAATAAAATTTAAGATTTTATTTTTATTGAGAATAATTAATAACTAAATATTACGTTAATTATATATATATTTTAAAAATATTATAATTTAATGGGGTATATAAAATTTATCGTTATAAAATTCAAGAGTATTTTTTTATTCAATGTAAAATTATGTTACATTCTCTCTAATTTTATCTCGGACGTGGTTATTATAGTAAAATTTTTTATAAATATATCTTATTTTAACAAGATTTGTGAAATTTTTATAAAAATATAAAGAAATATTTAATTAAAATAAATATAATAAATATAATTAAATAATTATAGATTATTATTTTTTTTATAAAAAATATATATAATAAATTGTATAAAATTGAAAAATATTAATTTTTTATTTAACATAAAATTCAGTTACACAATTTGCAAGGCAGATTTCCAAATCCAACATCCTTGTCCTTTTATACAAAGAATATCCCAAATCTTCATTGGAAATTTTATAACCAGACTACCAAAGAAATTTGGGCAGTGAGTGACATGAATAATTAAGTATGCAAAGCTGGGGATTAAGATTAATTAATTAATACATTAGCTTTAAGTGTACTTTTAAATGGTCTAATTATTGTCTTACTAATCAAATTGAAATGATAATAACATAAAGTCTCTACTTGATGGTCTTTTATACTTGTATTATTAATTCATTATTCACTGTATACAATGATTACATCCTGTACTTCAATTCAAATGTTATCTTTTTCAACCCTTGGATTGAATTTGTATACGTATACTCGCGTGTACAGTATAATTTAAAAAGTATTTAAGGTATAATTTATTTTTTTTAAAAGTAAATTTTATAAAATTTTAATTTGATTTTTGATTCAAACTAAAAATTATATCAATCCACTTATTTTTTTTATTTTATATTTAATTTTAATTAATAAAAATAATTCTTATTAAATAATTTAATTAATACACTAAGATCCGTACGAGATGACGAACAAGCACCTACTGCTTTATCCACCTCATCTCCCGCCCCCACTGGTTTTGGCCTCTCTGCTTTTTCCTCGACTTTCATTTTCCTCTTACGTTCCCACCACCACAAAATGACTGCCTTTTTCACACTACCTCAACGCTGCCGCTTCTTCTGCCTCCACTTGCTTCATTCATTCATTCTTCTCCGGTGATGTACGCTAAAGCTCCCTTCTTTCTCTTTCTTTACTGTCTTTCCACTTTCTTTCCCATCTTCTCCTGCCTGCCCAACCCGGACCCGGCTGCAATCCAGTCACTTCTTGTCTCCACATCGCCGCCTGCGATAATCCCTGCATTCCCGGAAGATTCTAATGTTTTCGGTTGTCGGCTGGACCTCCCGGATGAACTCTTTCACTCTGTCAAGACTGCGTGCGGTGGCAGTGCTACGAGAAATGATGAAGCTTCCGGGAATCCCGGCCGTAGCCGGTGCTGTCCGGTATTGGCGACGTGGTTGTACTCTGCATACTCCGCTACTGCTTTAGGCAGTGCAGGGAGAGTGACTCCGGCAGTTACGGGTCATAAATCCACGTCCGCTGTGGACCTGCCGCTGCTGCCGGACGACTCTGAAACTTGCGTGGATGATTTAGGGCAGGCATTGAAACGGAGAGGGATAGAGTTGGCGAAGCCCAACGAGACTTGCGATGTGGTGTATTGCTACTGCGGCATTAGATTGCATCCCCTGAGCTGCCCAGATTCGTTTTCGTTGAATACGAGAGGGAAACTCGTGGGAGACGAGAATGTCTGGAAGTTGGAGAAAGATTGCCTGAGTAGCAGCAGCAATGTCAATGGATTTCCAGCTCTTGGTGGCTGTAACAAGTGCTTGAAATCTCTCTATCAGGTAAATTCCATAATTGATCGCTTTTCTCAATTTATATTTTATCATTTTTCATTATTATTCATGGAGTAAGTGGACGACTGTCTGTGATCAGGGTTTTGTTTCTGTTCTTGTTCAATCATTTGGTATTGGTGAATTGGGAAAGTCTTTGTTTCTGTTTCTCCTTGCTTCGTCTTGATTACTGGCTCTTCACAAGCCATGTCGGGTGAGATTGAACATATACTAGCCTTAAGAGTACAATTCAATTTATTTTTTTTCCTTTCAATTTCTTTTCTTTTACTGCATTTCAAGTTTTTAATTTGGAAGGGTTCATGGTTGGCTACGTTTGTGATTGCTAGCTCGAATATTATTGCAGAATTACTTGCTATTATGTCGACAGTTACAGGTGGGTGGTTGATCGGCATATATTAGCCGCGGAGTAAGAGTCGGTGTTTGTCAAACACCTATGTAGTTGTAATTTATTATCTGCAGGTTTCAATTGATTCTGATTAAATTTTGCACCTAATCATTCAGCTTGTTTAAAGCTTCGTGTACTGTTAGTCCAATTAAATACCAACTCTAACTTAGTTCTCAATTATTAATACGATTCAGCTTAACAAGAAGACTTTAAATTCTAGCAAATCGGAGGACAGGACTACCAAAATGCACAATAAAGATTGCCAGTTGATGGGTCTAACGTGGCTACTTGCAAAGAACCGGACGGCTTACATTCACACTGTTTCTGCCGTCATTCGAGCTCTGATGATGAGCAGAGACGGCGCTGATCCTCAGTCGTGCACACTTAGCAGCGACGGAATGCCTCTGGCCGTTGATTCATCTGATATTTCAAATCAATCTTCTCCGGTTCCTCCCTCCCTCTCTTTTGTATTGCTTTGTTTGTTATTCATGTTGCTCATTGTATCATCCTAACAGTTTTAGCCAAAACTTGATAGCTTCAAACGATCAAATCCGCGAATGAATGCTGCCATGTTTTGTAATTTGTTATCCCATTTGCTCCTTTTAATATGGCTGGGAAAAAAAGCTGTTTTGTATATGTTAGACTACGCAAGGGCCAAGTGGAACCATCTTTTTGTTATCTTCATATCATGAAATACACCATATCATGTTATGTAACATCATGTGTATTATCGTATTGTGTCGTGTATTATATTATGTAACATGTCGTCTGGTGTTGGGTAATCATGTCCTGTAAACTCAGTTACTGTTGGTGCAATTGGAGTTGTCATTAGTGTGTCATGTCGTATGGTGTTGTTCTCTGATATTCATAACTGCATTCCCATTTTACTGTTGGTATTTCTGTATTATCCTGAATCTGTTTCGTCCCAACTGAGCTTATTACAAAACCATATAATGTGGATCCAAGTAACATGGACTATTGGAAGTACTGCTTTTATCTCGGATAGGCAAATTTTGGATACATGATAAGTTGTTCCACGGCATTATTTTGGGGACAGTATGATCTGCGTGTGCAGTTGTTTGGTTCGCGGGAAATTTGTTGCATATGTCAACATCGCCCCCCATTAAGGAATCTTCATCTCCTATGGCTTATATTTGCATAAAATCAAGAGACTGATACTCATCGGAGGAAATGAAAGTTTGGGCTACCTGTATGGAACGTTGGTATTACTATTTTCTTTTATTAGAGATGCATCAAAACTCGGATCTTGAAGGTCCAAAACAAGCCCCATTAATTGAAATGAATAATGGTAGACAAAATTTAAAATGATTAATCCGTGCCTTTTTATTATCCAATTCAGAAGTATGATTGTGAGTGCAATGGCTCATTGGACCTTTGAAGTAGGTGGAAGGTGGTGAGATAAAGGAGGGAAGTTGTCAAAATGAGGAAGTTGCAGTTAAGATTGAAACAACTGATGGGCTTAAGTTAACAAGACATAAGCACCAGGCTCAATTACTTAAGTTAGCAATATTGTTCCCCTAGTTTAGTTTGATATTAGCATTTCCTGTTCTGCTAAAAACCTAGGGTTGTAATCATCCTCTTTGAAATCAAATACAAAGCAGAAGCGTTTGCTTTCTTTCCCTGTTTTTGAGTTTGTGTTTGAATCTCAACTGTTGCTAGTTCTTGCCATGGACTAATTGCTACTAATGCAACCACATTTTCACAGCTTTCCTCCTCTATCTTACCACCTCCACCTATTCCAATGGCCTAAGCCATGGTACCAACAATCTTCCTTCTCAAGTAGCTAATGCAAGCTAACAGTGCCTCACTGTCAGATTGAGGTTGCAAAATGGTTGTGGATTGTGGTCCTTTTGTTAACACAAAGGAAGCTAGTTGTTCTGTAAGTCTCAGTGGATTAAGTCAGCATACTACATGAACCATTTCTTTGATTCCAAGCTCGGCTCGCAATGAATCCAACTGTGATTCCAATCAAACTAGTTTCTTGACGTTTACTAATCAAACTTTGATGGTACCAGTAAACTTTTTACTAATAAAAATTAGTTAATTCTGGAAGAAGATAATGAAACAAGATCAGAGCCATCTTGGCAAAATATTAAGGGGTTGTCCTAGGCAATACCAAAACTGAAGAATTTTTTTTTAAAATTAAATTCTTTATTGAGGAAATATCACTTTAATCCTCAAAGATTTAGGAAATGTCACTTTAGTCAGCATATCTGATGTTTTAGATAAAAAAAATCCCTAATGTTTTTACTAATCACCACTTGAGTCTAAAACATTTTAGTTATGTCACTTTCACCCATTAAACTAATACCTATTATATTTTTGTCATTAGGGAAAGAGTATTTAAGTCATTCAATAAAAACCACTAAGTATCCCTAAAACACTTTGTTTTCACCAAAATTGATCCCACTTACTAAAGATAAAACACATCATTTTGACAAAATTATTGTCTATTTCTTTGTCTTACTCTTCAACTTATTCTAATTAAATTAATTTTCAACATATCTTAATCAATTAAATTGGATTTTTAAGGAGATCAAAAAATTAAAAAAGGGTAATGAATAGTAAAACACTCAAAATTTTTAAAAAATTCGAATTAGATAAATTTTTTTATCAGTCTCTTCTTACTACAATGATAGCCTGTAATCTAACGAACAATAATGGGTAATAGCAATGTGTGGAAGTTATGATAATGGTGCGGTCATTTTGACAACGGTGTTATATATATATATATATATATATATATAATATTTCTCTCTAAAATTTTTAAATATTAAAAAAAATTTAAATAAAAAAATTAATTATTGAAATGATGCAAAATAAAGAGTTATATTTATTTTATATTTTATAGTTAATCTCCATTTTTTATTTTAGTTTAATTTTGATTTTTTTAATGATTTTACTAAAAAGTAAAAACTATGGATAATGAACTAGTTTATCCCAGGCAAATTTTTTGAGGGTAAAATTGTACTTGTACCTGATCCTCGCTCAAACAGCCAAACTAGCTGTAAAAACGTAACAGATATTAGGTCAAAGGGTAAAAGTAACATTGACTTTAATATTTCAAATGAAGTAATGAATAATAGAAAAATTGGGGACTTTTTAACTAATGCATTAAATATGTTACTAAAGTGATATTTCTTAGAATATAGAGGACTAAAGTGAAATTATTCCATTTTTTTGGGTCCCAGAATTTCTATTAATAGAAGAGGCTTTATGAACATCCATAATAATAGTTTACAGACAAATTTTGGAGAAAAACTCCTCTAACAAGAGGCAATATGAACATCTCCCCAGTATTGCAGTAGCTAACAGGAATACAACGTCCATGGAAAATCGTAATCCTTCAGTACATTATTATGCAGCATCCAAACCCTAATCTTGTTCTTGGACCTAAAATCATCACAACCTAGCACAACCCAGCTTGCCTTCTGCCCCAGTCAAATCATGGTGTTCGAGAACCCCTTTGGGAAGATTCATAATACGAAACTTCTCATTTTTTTGGATCGAATGTTGCAAGAACTAGCTTCCTTTCTCCTAGGCCTGTGGTGATAATAATCCAGTGCATAATTCCGTTAACACACAAGCTTCGGCAATGAAAACGAATTCTGAAAGGTGAAGCATCGATTTTCCTCCAAGATTTCGTACCTAAAGTAAGGGTATTAAGCTTGACACGTCCGTGCTTGTTAATGATCCAATTGAATGAGGTGCTGGCGCTGCAGATTGTATAGGAAGTATTAGATATGGTCAACTCTTTAGAATCATTGGAACCAACATCAAACACTAAGAAATACTCACAATAATACTCTTTTTTTTTGGGTGGGGGAACTTGAATTTGGAACATCAACGATCTGTTGTGCAGAGATTTCTGTCAGGATCAAGTTTCATTATCGACTCGGCACCACAGCTATATGTTTTTATGGCAACGAAGAACTCTATATATGTACTTATGAGCCATTAAAAGTTGGGTAATCTTAAAGTTAGAGAATATTGTCTGAGTGGTGAGAAGCTTCTTCTCATTGTGTTTTGCGTGGAATAAAAAGAATGTAACAGTCTTATTATGTTCGGTGTAGTAGGACTATTTAAATAATAGAGTGAGAGAAATTTATTTATAAATAATTTTATTTTTAATTATTATAATAACAGAAGTTTATAAAATTTATTTTTTATTTTTTTATTCACTATAAATAAATAAAATTTTTTATTTTATTAATTAAATAGTATTACTGTATCATTTATGTTAATTTGACAGAACTGTAAATTTTTTTTATAAAAATATTGGTGGGAGAATGAATTGTCGGAAAATGAAATTCTGAGAGGTAAACGGTGTTAAAAAACGAATGAAAACTTTGATTTTGAGACGGATTTGAATCTCATGGGGAGCTTTGACAAGAAGCTTTTTGAGAACATCCGCCACCAAAATGACCAATTAACAATTGTGTAAAGAATTACAAATAGAAATTTGATATAATTATTAAATAATTAAATAAATTATAATTGTATGAATCATTAATATTTTTTATTTGTATTTTAATAGACTTTTATAATATTTATGGTAATATTTTCTCAAATATTAATTATTTTTATTTTAATTATAACTAAATATCTTTTAATAATAAAAAATATAATTATTTTTAAATACAAAAATTATAAAATAATTTTTTAAATTGTAAATATATCAACAAAATTGATTCTGAAATAATTAATTATGTCATAAATGAGTTCATACATGTTAAAAATTTTAAATTTAAATTTGACTCGACTATTAGTCATATGATGTCACTCGTTTAATAATTCATTTTCAAGCAATGCATCGATGGTGTTATTTTGATTCGATGCTTCCATTTATTATTGTGGTTTCAATTAAGGACGTTTGGATCATCTTTGTTTTTAGGTATCATTACTTCATTTCTTTAATCTCCTTTTTAGTTTTTCCTTCCTCTCAAATATAAGCATATTATATAAGTCATCGTTAATTTTTAAGATTTTCAAAATATTGAAAAGTGGTCAATAGATTTTTGTTAGTAATTTTTTCTGATGCCGGAATTCTTGGGTTGTGCCGTTGCTTGATTTTGTAATCAATTTCAATCTATTTTGTTTCATTTTGATTTCCTCCCAAGGCTTTCTCTTGCTTTCAAAGATCCTAAAAACATAATTGTTTTCATAAATTTTGAAGCAGTAGAGCATATATTAACCAATTTCACAAGTAATTAACCAGCTAGAAAGATTTTTTAAATGGATACATCATACATCCATGATAAATATCAGCATTAAATTTAAACAAAATATATGATTTTTTTTCATAATTTAGTATTTTAGAGTGGTGTTGTTTAAATTATTTTGTAGACTAGTAAGTCTCATATTTAAATCCTATAGCTTTCCATAATTAATTATTCACACACAAATAGAGGAAGAACATGAGGAAACATGAAGGAAAGTATGGAGACTTAATGCAGCTCTTTTAATTATTGAAGTCTACTATGTTCTACAGTTGCATCTGAAAAGGGATATTGTTGTTTTCTATGGTAATTAGTGTTGGTGTTAATTAATCAGATAATTGTAGCTCTCCTCTTCAAGCACATTGTGTTACAAGATCTTTTAATTCCCAAGTCAGAAAGTAGATATAATATGTTGTTGTCCTGGTAGCTGATTTCATGGCTAAATGTTATAAGTTCATCTTCTTCCTCGGTAATGTCTAACTTGATTATTCGATGTCAGCCTTGATGGCTTATATTGAAGCCAAGTTTCTCATTTTCCAATGGATTATAACTTGGCTTTGTGTTTCTATCCCTGCGTAATCCAAAAGTTCTCTTGCAGTTCGTCAAACTCAAAACGTTCCTTGACTAGAAACGAATGGCTGGCAAATGAATTCGCACTGAATTTGTCTACATTCACTTTACACTCAAAGCATATCCAGCGGGAACTCTCATGTAATTATCACTCTGGTTTTCCCTGTTCATTACATGTTAAACAACCTTTCATCAGCCGCAACCACAGGCAGGTGAGAATATCAGTGAGAGGGCTATGCTATTCTGCTTTCAGGTCCAGTTTTAACACCAATTCCTTCGTCCAAAACCGCTGATTTCCCCCGGACCCAGTATATTTCTTTGCCTGGACGTGGATTCATGATTATCTTGATTTGCATGCAGCTATTAAATCACACACCAGAGAGGCATTTTGTGACCGACTTCTTCGATAGAACCATCTGCTACATGTAAACAAAAAGGATGGTGGTTTTTCTCTTATTTGCGTTTTCACACGTATCCATCTCTGCTTCCATCGACTTTTTCGTGCCCTATGCATGTCATATACGTAACACTAATCCATGAAGTCTCTCACCTCTTACTGTTCTTTATAAACCCTACCTCTCTTTACTTGAAATTCAGACCAATTCATCATCTTCTTCTTCTCTCTTTCTATAGAGGGTCTTCTTTCTTTTTCCTGTTTTTCTATTTTTTTTTATTACTTAAGCTTAGCAATGGCCGCTTCGGTTGCCCCTCTAGTTGTAGTAGGGTTATAGGAGATGTCGTTGATATGTTTGTTCCAAGCGTCAGCATGTCTGTTTGCTGTGGCCCAAAGCATGTGACGAACGGCTGTGGTATCAAGCCTTCCATGGCACTCAATCCACCAAAAATCAATCTCGGTGGCCACTCTGATGAGCTTTATACTCTGGTTTACTCTCTCTCTTCGTGGTTGTTTCGAACATGCATTCATAGTTTTATATGGTCCATCGAGTTTTCTTTATTTTATGCATGGTATATTATTAAAATGTCTTTCTGCAGGTGATGACCGATCCTGACGCACCAAGTCCCAGCGAGCCAAGCATGAGAGAATGGATTCACTGGTCTGTGATTTCCGTCTCCAGATATATGCTTCTGATTCGTCTCCTATTATTGTTTGTGTGAATAAATGATCATGCAATTTGTTTTTGATTTCAGGATCGTCGTGGACATTCCGGGCGGCACTGACCCCACAAAAGGTGGAAAACGACAGCAAATAAGCACGATCTAATGGAAAAAAATAACAAAAAAACCTAAAGTTTTCAATATTTTGCCAGTTTATGCATGGCCAAGAAAACATGTTCTTAAAACGATTTGATTTTTGCTTTTTTCTTGTAGTATATTTTTCAGTACGAGAAGGCAATAGTGGTATAATTCCTTTGAATTGCTTAGTCACAACAGTTGTGCATGTTAAGACCAAATCAATACGGTTTAACGCTGATGAAGCATACATTATTCCACCCAGTTTGCAAACACTGGCTCTGTTTCATGATCTTTATACGAGGCAAATCGAGCTGCATGCATCACATCAGCGATTTACCACCACTTTCTTCAAATAAGGCAACCACTAATAGAGCAAAACCATTTGTCTCTGGCTGCAACATACTCCCAAATGACTGATGCAACTCTTCTATGATTGTTATCCCACCACGTGCACAAATATGCTTTTAGTATTGGCACGGGAAAACTTTATTTCATTTACGCAACTCCCTCCTTTCTAGTAAGGTATGTTTTCTTCTTAGCTCTGTTATTTGTATGTCTCTCCTTTTCGGCACCAGGTTGATTATCCAGCAAACATGTACCACCCCATGTCGATATTGACACGTCCCTGCCACTTGTCTCTCTTTTCCATCGACTTTGAGACATGACTAGTTTTCTTAACAACACACTTGGCTTCCATGTAGCAAACCTACTTGTGACTCACTAAAATTCTCACTTCGGGGTTGGAAACACATGCGAGAGACAAGAGAGTGTTACCTAAATTCAGTGGTGACCAGAGACTGACGACAGTCCATTATTAAATTTGATAGGATCCAATTTTAAAAACTGATTTAGGACTCTTAAAACTCACCACCTTTGAGATTAAATTTATTTAATAAAATTATATCTCGTGTTTGTTTACTTGATATGATCTTATCATGAATCATTGTAATACATAGGACGACTTTGCAGGGAAAGAAATCCTTCCATACCATGGTCCGCGGCCACCGGTGGGCATTCATCGCTATATCCTGGTGCTCTTCCAGCAGAAGGCACCCTTCGGGCTTGTTGAGCAGCCAGCGTCCCGTGCTAACTTCAGCACTCGCCTTTTCTCCGGGCATCTAGATCTCGGCCTCCCAGTGGCAACTATTTACTTCAATGCTCAGAAGGAGCCAGCCAACCGCAGGCGTTGATCGGTGCTATCTCTCTGTGAGACAGATGGGAAAATCCTGAAGGTCGTGACATGGAAGCGTTAAGAGTCCAAAGTTTTGTGTTTTTGTTTTCCTGTTAATGCTCAGTCCCAGAGTTTGTACGTAGTTTTCCTGTACAATAGAATTATTGATTAATAAAAAAATATATTTATTAATAATAAATTTAAAAAATTATTATTTAAATAATATAATAAAAATATTATTATAAAAATTAATTATATAATTTTATTATATCAATAATAATTAACATAATAAAATTATTCTAACCAACACTTTCCCATGTAATAATTATATATTGAAAAACTAACAGACCTCACATGTAAAACACATTGTATGAGTTGTCATTGTCTAGAGAGGAGAGATGTGGAAGAACCAAGTGGCCCAACGAAGGAAGGCCCACTGAGTGGGCCAATGAGCATTTTTCAGGGCTTTACCGCCCATTAAAATATCCTTCTAGAATTATCTTTTGTTAATTTTTAAAAATTATTATCGAAAATATTTATACATTATAACTTTGATTATTAAGAGAATATGCCGCTAACCACCACCTACCTTTTATTAAACAAAGTCAAAATGGAAAGTAACTTCTGCAATACTTGTAAGAATGATCAAAAATAACATTAGGGAATATTTGAAATTTTTTTTAAAATTAAGAGTATCGGAGAATTAGGTCAAAAATCATCACTTAATCTTAAAAGTTTATCATGAATTGAATTATTGGTCATTCAATGTCTTAAAACTATGCGATTTATGTCTCTTTTAATTCATAGTACCAAGTTTGAGAGTATTATAGAAGAAGTTAATTCCAACTTGCAAATTCAATATTTATGTCTGTTTTAAGTTGATGTATTGTGTTAAAAATTTATTATATCTATTTTTAGGTATATATATATATCATAAAAATTAAATAATCATTTGTTAGATTAGAAAATTAAAAGAAAAAAAAATTAATTATATTTAAGTTTAGAACTTCTAATCATTTCGATTAACAATTTTACATTGTAATAATTACTTGCGAGATATTGTTTGATTTGAGCGAAAATTGCAATTAATTAGAGGCATATCAAAATAGATCGTGATCAAGATTGAGTGAATAAAATTTCAATACCTTTTAGCATAATGTTTAAAAAGCTTAGTTTTCAAATTGAATGGTAGATATCTAGATTGGTCTAGTTATCTACCAAGAATGATTCATATCAGTTGGAAAACTACTTAATCACATGCAACGATGGTTACCAACACACAATAGTAAAACCTAGAAGTTTTCGGATTATCTATATGCCTCGTTATGTATTGTCTTGAGCTGTACTTAATCAATATCAGTAAATTTGTTTTCTCAATATATGGAAGAAAGCACAGAAACATTGAGAGAATGAAGAGAAAGCTATTGAGAAAATTTCCCAAGAAACACTAGTAACGTTTTCAATTGCCTTTGGAAGGGCTTGAGGAGAGGGTTTACTCGAAAACGCAAGGGAACTAGGATCAGAAGGAGTGCATGATTCTGCAAACCAATTCTTTTTACCAAACATCTGCGGATCCGATCACATGCTTTTATAGAAGAATTAACCATCTTTACTTGGTTAGAAGTGACATAGAAGATATAGGAGGACATGGAAAATTGAAATCACTCCCTCTCACTGTCACAGCAGGCTCACTCTTTATCTTTTGTAGAAATTTTAACTCCAAATTACATGTTTTTTTGCGTGTAAAGTACTTCTTCCAACCACACAAGTTAAAGATTTGTCGTGTGATTATTGCTCT
The DNA here is from genome assembly GCA_019650275.1 of Xylocarpus granatum. Taxonomy (NCBI): domain Eukaryota; kingdom Viridiplantae; phylum Streptophyta; class Magnoliopsida; order Sapindales; family Meliaceae; genus Xylocarpus; species Xylocarpus granatum. The sequence goes on along the minus strand of BNST01000379.1, from coordinate 318,986 downwards.
AATCAAGGAATACTAGGAACTTCCATGAGTGACAGGATATATTTTCGGTTTACATGTTAGTGCATGCTTTTGTTGCTCTTTGCATGAGTTTAACATTCTACACACAAAATTATTTAAAGAAGTTTACAGATTTCTTTTAGATGTTGTGTGATTGTTATATTAATAGATTATCACATAAAGGTTGTTTGTTTATTATGGTCGATAGTGCAACTTTTCCAATCCACTCAAGGGGAAGGGGAAAAAAGAAAAAGAAAAAGGAAAAGAAAATGCATATAACATTTAGTACACAAAACCTCTGTTTATAGTACATGCTCTTAAAGTACACATTAACACATTAATAATTACAGTATTAATACGCATCAAATAGTTCTTCTTGATAATTAGAAATTTATACGGGAAAGTTATCAATTCCCCAGATTGCTAGCGCTGTAGAAAAACCAATACCTCACAGTCAAGTTTTCAATCATTTGAAAAGAAGAAGGGTTATACAAGATTTTCCTGCGTTATCCTCTTTGGCATCATTCAACTCCGTGTATTCTGTTATCCCCTCTCCGGGAATATTGGACGCAGCAAGTTTAGGACTCAAATCTGCAGGTACTTCTTGATCTGATGATAATTTCTCATCAACAGGCGAGAGTTGATCTTCCCGTCCGGGAAATGGTTTATTAAATCGAGGCCGAAGAATTGAGTGATGGTGAATGCGATGATTATCTGGATTTACTCCCATGCTTAATAGCTTTCTTCTGAGACGAGTGTTCCAGTAATTTTTCACTTCATTGTCTGTTCTACCGGGCAATCTTCCAGCTATAAGTGACCACCTACAATCACCATAAATAATCGAAATCACACCAGCACAACATATTAAATTTTATTATGATGTATATTGGATTTGTGTGCATTGTTTAAAAGAAGTTGTTGTAGTAATAAGGGTGAATATATCACCGGTTTCCTAAGAGAGCATGGAGCTTGATTATAAGGTCCTCTTCATCTTCTGCAAAGTTTCCTCGTTTCAGGTCTGGCCTCAGATAGTTTATCCATCTCAATCGACAACTTTTGCCGCAGCGAAGCAAACCTAATCAAATCAAAATTATATAAATATATGTACATATTGATAATCAATAAGCTGATAATTAATGATAACGATCATGATTGAAGAAACCCTAGATCGATTACAATTCTCTCACGAATTTATTTAAGCAGAAAATAATCCTCTTTTCATATAGTTCTTCACTGTTTATGTACCTGCAGCCTGTGGAAGGAATCGCCATTTACCCTCACCATGCTTTTGGATATAATCAATGAGCTTCTGATCTTCTTGCCTGGACCAAGCTCCCTTGTTCATGTCCTGCTTATTACAACAAGGTTTCCTCATTGAAAAATTTTGAGAAATCTGTGACAATTAGTATGTATATGCCTTTGGTTTGTGTTGGAGAAAAATTATATGCAAAGAAAGCGGGGACAGAGAGAAATGGAAACGAAAAGGCTTTATCATAATTCCTAGGTAAGTCATAGGTAAGTATGTTAATTCCACTAGTGCAATGCCCTAGCTAGGTTTGACTTGGAACGGTGGTTTTTTCTTCATTTCCTTTCTGTCTTTATTTTGTTGTTGTCTTTGAAAGTTCATCAGTTTTGAAATTGAGTGCCATTTGTATAATATTGTAATACATTATCACTATTATTATAACTTTTATTTTTTTGCTGATCGTGTACTTCAAAATTTACGCGAAAATCAATCCCTTTACCTCTTACTTTTTACCAATTAAACTATTTCATTGAGACGATGCTACAAGTTCATAACTCGCCCTAAGAATCTATAATAAGCTTCAGAGAATTTATTTTCATTTTGTGTTAAGCTTTGAATTTTTTTGTTAAAAAGTGATTTCATCTGAAATATTATGCATGAATATTTGTTCTATGCCTCTACTCGGACAACATGGTTCAAATGAAAACTCTGACAAAGGATGCTCTCTTTGATTTTAGCCTGTATTACTCTGATTGTTGATGACACTGAAGCATCCGACTGTAGCATTCTCTCCCATAGACCTTGTCTCCGATTGACTGACAGCATTCCTTGATCCATCAGTTTTTGCTCCCTCTAAGCTGGAAAAACGTTGAATTCCCCATTTGCCTGTCCCGCACGGCTACACAGCTTGCAATTTGTGAATATACCTACAATTTGGTGAAGTACTCTTGAATGGTAGATAAGGCATGCATGCTTGGTGGATATTGGTAAATTTTGGAAACATATATCTGTACCTATGAATTGAACTAGCAGTCAAATTAAATTAATTATGTCTTCAAAGCTGAGCTGGTGGAAATGTCTATTGACTTGCAACAGCTCCTATCCAACACAGATTTCGAAATGCAATAATTCAATTTGCCTAAATTTCAGTTGAATGTTTGGTTGTTAGTGCACTTTCATCTGTCGATCCAACATATAGAAATAGCAATAATTGATCCATTTATCTACATTGAGCGGGGATTGGATCTTGACAAAAAATTTTCAGACAAACCATATCATGTGTGGTTATCATTTACAGAAAACGAATATTCAGATTTAGCACGGTCCGTAAAAAATATTAATACGTGCATGTTTCCTGCATATTGAAAAGAATGATTTGCTCTCATTGAAAGCCTAGACTAAGTCAAGATTCTGATCAGGTAAACTGGTAACTGTGTTGCTATCAGGAGAGACGGTCAGAGAATAATCCAAGACTTGATTATCATCTTAATCGGAGTTCATCCAATTACATCTTTGGTTCATCGAGGCTAAGGATTGTACTTTGCCATTTTATTCCAAACGATACTTTTTGGTATCAATTCCCATTTGTAGAAGCTTTCTTTTCAGATGAGTATTACGGTAGTTCATCACATCATTGCCTGTTCTTCCTGGTAATATTCCATCAAACAATCATAGCCAGGCATGATAAATTTTCTAAAAGTGCAATAATATACAAAAAATTTTTGATAACTGAATAAGGAATGCTTTCACTCATAAGAATAAATGTTGTAGTTAATTAATGTAATTGACACTTAAGTTTCAAAGGGTAATACCAGCCATGGCTAAGATTGATGTCGCACACCTGTTTCCAAGAAGCGCAAGCAGCTTGAAGATAAGATCTTGTTCATCTTGACCAAAGTTTCAATTTTTAAGGACTGACCTTAAGTAATTTAACCATCTCAGTCGACAACTTTTAACTAGGGTTGACTCGTTGTGGTAAAAGTTGTCGGACTGAGATGGTTAAATTACCTAAGGCCAGAAAACACTAAACACTGTTACTTGCTTCAGAGTATAATTAATAATCAGAATTCGCATATACATATAATACCTGCCTGAGGCTTCAGGAATTGAGCTCAAGCAGCCTTTGCCATGTTTCTGAATAATATATTAAATCACCTTGTCATCTTCTTGCTTCGTCCAAGCTCCTTCGTTGGTCACTTTTTTTCTCACAGAAAGGTTTCCTCATTGGAACAATAAACAGAAAAGAAAAACAGAAGCAATGATGAAGTGATAAGAGAGAGCAAAGGAAGAACAAATTAATGCATCGGTCGACAGAACATAATAATGTAAACAATATTGAAACTATATATGGGAATTCTTCAGCTTGGACTAGCTTGACTTACAGTTAGCCAGCCTTACATACACCAGACAGTATATCATTCTTCCATGGTTTCCATGAAGACAAAGAGCATGTTAACTCTGTACTTCAAATTTTTTCCCTTAAACCAGTGGCCCCAATAACAAAGATATTCCAATTTGTTTCCAGTGAACATATTCGGTACTGTTGTGATTCTATTAAATTTTGTGATACTCAGTATATAATTATTTTTATTTAGCCATTAGTATTTATTAATCACTAATTTGCTTATATTAAATAGCTATCACTTTTATTTTAGACTTGATCCGTGTTTCTTATTTTTTTTAATTTAAAATTTAAAATATAAAACGAAAAATTTGAATTGATTAACGTAAAATTTAAAATAAATAAGAAAAATAATTAAAAAATTAAAACAATTAATATAAAATTTAAAATACATAATATAAAATATTGAATATAAATTTTAAAATAATTAACATTAAAAATTTTAAAAAATAAATATATTTTATATTTAACTTATCCTAATCAGGCCTTCAATTTCAAGTCAATTTCTAATGATGTAATAACATGTTTGACTTGTAGTCAGAATGACGAGGAGATCTTTTGATGGTAATAGTAGGCAAGTGAGATAGTTAGCAACGGGTGGATGGTCGGTAAGAATCACATGGTTATAAGTTGACCGTTAGATTCATGTAGGGAAATGCATAGTTTTATCCGAAAAAAGTCCACTTGGTGCTGCTTAATGAACAGTGGCAACTCCTCTTACGCAGTAGACAATGGGACAAGAAATGGGTGTTCTGTTCTTGGTCATGCCTTGCGCCGGCCTTTCACTGTAATTGCATTTACATACTAATACATGCATGTTTCCTGCATATTGAAGTGAATGATTTGCTCTCCCATTGAAAGGCTAGATTAAGGTCAAGATTCAGATCACGGAAAGTGGTAACTGTGTTGCTCTCCGCAGAGCCAATCGGAGAATAATCCAAAACTTGATTGTAACATTCATCGGATTTCAAAAATTACATATTTGGTTGTTCTACGAGACTGGACTTTGCCATTTTCTTCCAAACTATGCCAAACTATGCCTTTTGGTATCAATCCCCATTTGTATTATCTTTCTTTTCAGATGAGTATTCCAGTAGTTCTTCACATCATTATATATTCTTCCTGGTAATCTTCCGGTAATCATTGACCGCCTGAAAATTTGTTGACAGCCATGATTTAATTTTTTAACAGTGTAATAATAAACATAAAATTCTCTTGTTTCAAAATATGTGATAAAACTTTTCATCAGAAAAAATACTGTGTTGACACTTGACCGACAAAGATCAAGTATCAACAATATAATAATAGATACTGTTAATGATACTAATTTTGAAGATTCAATGCAATTTTAGCAATAGCTAAGATCGATATCTAATACCTGTAGCTTGAGGAATTGAGCTCCAGCAGTCTTCGCCGTGTTCCTGAATATATTCAATGAGCTTGCCATCTTCTTGCAAGCTCCTGTGTTGGTGGTCACTTCCTCACAGCAAGGTTTCCTCATTGGAAAAACAGAAGCTACGATCAAGAGATGGAGAGAGCAAACGAAGAATAGATTAATGCATGGGTCCAGAGCAGAATAATTTAAATAACATTGAAACTATACAAGGGAATTCTTCAGCATGGAATGGCTGACTCACAGTTAGGCATACATACAACAGACAATACATCATCCTTCCAGGGTTCCATGAAGACAAAAGGGTATGGTAACTGTATGCTTTAAATTTCTTTCCCTTTCTTTTTTCCATTTTGGTTAATAAACCAGTTTTCCCAAAAGCAAAGATAATCCAATTTGCTTTCTGTGACAAAATTCGGTATGTTTGTGACTGTTGAGATTCTATTTTAAGTCTTAGTACTCATTTATATAAATAATCACGTTCACCTCAATCTTATTCGAAATTAGAACGATCGCCTTTATTATTTACACTTATAAAACAAAATGATAAGATATCACACTCATGAACAATGTCATGAGCATGGAAAATGTCAAGAGCAGTGTAGTGCCATACTCGTAGAAGCAAATAACATATTTATATGTTTTAAGTGCAAATGATTATCTAAAACTGATAAAAGTAAACAATTTGATAGGAAATTTCTAGAAAATTTTACATACGTTTGACTGTATTCCTAACAATAAATGTGATGTCACATAAGGATATCTTGTAATAGTAAGAGCAGGCAAGTGAGACAGATAGCAACGGATGGATGGTAGGTAAGAATCACATGGTTATAGGTTGACCGTTAGATTCATACAGTAAAGTGCATATGCTATTAGTCTTTAGTTTTACAGGAGAAAAGTCTTCATAGTGCTGGATGATGAGTAGCAAGTCCACTTTCGCAGTAGACAATGGGATTTTGAGTTTGACAAAACAAGAAGTGCGTGTTGTATTCTCGGTCTTTCCTTGCGCCGGCCTTTCTCTGTATATCTTATCTTATCTTATCCATTGTTAAATTCAGGATACAAAATTAGGTGTTTATCAACTTGTTTGACAATTGTATTTACATAATTAAATAAAATGAAGTACAGCAGTTACAAGCATAACTTTCAATCTAAGGGTAGAGGAGAGAGAGAGATTCAATGAGTTGGTAATACTAAATGCTAGTATCAAATTTAAATATTCAACGAGTTGGTAATTTTAAATGTTATTATTAAATTTAAATTATATAAGATAATTGATAAAAATTTATACTTTATTTTAAGTTAAAGAGATATCGTTTTTTATTAAATAAAAAAAATATTAAATAAAATATTTTATTTTGTAATATTATTGATGAATTATTAGTTAATAAAATAAAAAACATATATTTATTAATAGTAAATAAAAAAAATTGATAATTAAATTATATTATTCAATTAATATGATAAAATAAATTTATAAAATTTTTTATTGATTTTTTTATTTATTATTAATAAATATATATTTTTTATTTTATTAGTTAGATAATCTTATTATATTGGCAATATTAACGTTATTGTAAAACTATTTTACCCAAAACTTTCTTGTATTAAATTAGCGAACAAATTTGATTGATTTGTTGAGTTGAATCTCAATTAGGACTATTAGATATTTTAATGACAGAATGAATGAAGAGTTTGGTGGTCGATTTTTCCATCTTTGTGTGTTCATGTTACTTGTAAAACACTAAAATAAAATAAAATTTTAGAGGTTTAATTATAATACATTAAATATAAATTCATTCAATTTTGTCTATTTTTATGTTAATAATAATTTTAAATTTTATAATAATATTTCAATTTTTTTTACTATATCTTTTAATTTTTTTTAATTGTTTTGATTTTTATATTAATTATTTTAAATTTTATATCAAAAATATATAAATTATGTAAAATATATTTTAATTAAGTTCGTATTTTAGTATTAGACAATACACATTTTTATCATTTAAAAGCAAAGATCCCTTATTAATATAAAATAATAATATATTAACAAAATTAAATAAAAATAATAAATAAACAAATATTAAAAAATTAATTTGTCAATAAATTATAATATTAATTTTTTAAAAAATAAATTAAATAAAATTTTATTAAATTTATTATTAATTTTTATAAAAATATTAAATCTCCTTTATATTTGTTAAAAAATAATATGCATTTTATTTAATAGATAAAAAAATAAAATGTTAAATTTTTTTTGTTAATCTAGTATTAATATACTAAAATTAGTTTAATATTTACAATTAATCATTAATTTAATATCGACTAATTACTATATTTTTATTTTGATAAATTTTAATTGATAAAAAATAAAATATATTTATATGTGTGTGTATATTAGTTTTATTTTTTAATTTTAGATGTATTAATATATAAAAACAGGAAAGCGATCCCCGCTCCCATCCTACTTTTAAAACAGGAATAGGAATACATCCGGGTACCCGTTCCCTTTTCAAGTTTACATACGAAATCGTCCGTGACGGGATCGGCCTGCAGGCCCACGTCCCAAAGGGATTTTAACCATCCCCAGATACCACGAAGCCTTGCAAAAGAAACAGGTTCGTTTTCAACAATTCAAGCACTGGGAGTAAAATAGTTCACCTAATATGATAACAACAACAACAATCCTCTCACATGAGAAGTGAATTGAGGGAAAAATACAGAACCAGAAGCTCGGTTTTATCTACAATCAAGGATTTAGACATTTACTTTGTGCTCTTAAATTCAATTCTTTCTTTGCATCAAACCACACAACACCTCCCATGGTTCAAGTTCCGTAGACTGACATAGCAAAACTATCAAAGTAAAAATTTCACAACAATGATTTGGTATATGCCCAAATGCATAGACATTAGAGGGCCGAAAAGACCAATGCACAAACACTACAAAAAACCTGCTTTCACCGCTATCTACAAGAGAACAACATGAACTGCAAAAACACCACAAAAACTTGCCTGTCAATCGAGCTGGTACATTCAAATGGTCACTTGCAATAAGTTCCAAATGGCTAACTCAATTTTTATGATAACAAAAGCCCGGTTGCAGAAGTTTCATTTTTCTTCCTTCCTTCTATCTCATTTCAAACTGAATTCAAACAAACAAACCCAATAAAATTAACATATATTCACCAACTTCTAGATCTTGACCTCAGTATCTGCTGAACTGATCTCAGCTAATAATTATCAATTAGGCGTCAATCTCCACACACGGACACAAGCATCCTCACCAGAGCTAACAACAGTCTGCTCATCAGTGAAAGCTAGTCCATAAACCCCACCCAAGTGAGCTCCTTTTACAGTCATACGACTAGATGCTGGCTTGTCAACTTCATATATAATAACACAGGTATCAAGTGATCCAGTTGCAACCATACTGTTATCAGGAGACCAAGCAAGACAGTTGATGCGGGCAGAATGGTACAACATGTTCTTAAGCTTTAACTGCACGCCATAATTTCACACAAATAATTAACAATAATTCATTATCCTCTGGGTGAAAAAAGAACTATGGGAACGCAATTTTAACGGTTCTATAGAACAAATATATACGTGCATACCTCTCGGGATACACGATCCCACACCACGGCTTCTCGATTTACATCACCTGATGCAAACATTGAAACATCAGGAGAGTAGCATATGGCACTAACAGCCCCACGGTGTTTCTCAAGCACAGCCTCTTCCGTAAGATTGTCTCCGCTGATTGAGTATACGTGTAGTTTACCATCTTGTCCGCCTATGATGGCCTCACTTCCATCAGGTGCAATTGCAGAAGCTGTCACAGGAAAACCAAGGTTAATGGTTGATACCACCTTTGCACCACGGAGCATAACAACTCCTGAATCAGTTGTGACCAAAGCAAGTTCTGGAGAGTGAAGGGCAAGGCTCAAGTCCTTTGGTTGAGTGCCAATATCAATGGAATTTGCATCTCCACATTGATCCCCTTGTAGAGAAATTCTCCATATCTAATTTTTAGAGAATAGAAGCAGACAAAAGCATTAGTAATAGAAAACATGATATCAAATACAGAGATAAGTAATCTCCAAAAGAACGACAATAATAGTGTAGAGCCTCTTCCAGTTAATCTTCCTTTCAACTACCACTCTTCAAGCAAAATTATGTGCCAGTATAAGAACTATAATTCATACTTTACAGCTAGAACAATGTGTAAACAAAACCTCATCAACACATTTTACCAATAACATTTGGCTCATCCAATTAAACTTTTTTATGAAGAAGGCTACCAGAAAAAGCAACATTTAAAAAATGCAAACGCTGAACCAAAACCATCTCCGTATGATGGAAAAAAAAGTCAGTTTTTAGTGACCTTATTGTCAAACCCAGATGTAATAATCTCTTCTTCAACAGCAGCAAAACATTTGATTTGAGAATTCTCTTTCCTCTGTAATTTACCCCCATACCCGACACCTTGAATCCATTTAATTATCAAGCCATCATAGCTACTGGACAGTATAAACTTTGGGTTATTGTTAAGTACAGCTAATGAAGCAACATTTTTCATATGTCCAGATAATTGCAGTGGGCTCTTCTCCAGATCACTTGCTGAAAATATACTGATTATGCCACCAAGAGAAACTGTGACAAGATAATCATTCTGCCAAAGACATCCAACTAGCATGTCATCCACTCCTCCAGATCCAGAAGGAGTCAATGTTTTCTTCAACTTCCCGTTATTATCCTCAGAGATCTCCCATACTTTTGCAGATTTGTCAGCCGACACCGTAAGCACCTGAAAAGGAAGATTTACCCCCAAAAGGTAAGCACATCACAATGCATATGCTTTGAGCAGGAAACAAAGGTAAAAACACAATTAATAGCACAGGTGAGAAGGAAGCAAAAAATGTTGTTTTCATATGTATAGATAATAGTTGCTGTCTAAGAGATTGAGTGTCAGAACAACAATTTCAGAATCATTTACTCTATCAATCTCACAAAACAATTTTTCTATACATCCCTTGCTTGCAGATCCCTTTACTTCTAGCACAGGACCTTTCTTATATTAAATTCATGAGGCGAACAACTCACATTTCACACAATGGCAGCTTGGGTTCCCACATTTACGAGTCTTCTGATTTATTTCTACTCATGCAACCTTGATATTAAATCTTGTTAAGAGCTATTATCAAACTGAAAGTAGGATTTGCCATTATCAAGGAAACATGAAGGCATTTTTTAATCATCCTCATTCCTTCATAGATTGATACACAGTAAATATTTCATCCGGTATTAAACTAGTTTATTTAGGATCTTAGTTTAGAAGTTATAAGTTTTCAGTAATCAGGGGCAATTTTACAGTTACTTGCACTTTAATGGTGTTTTATAATCTAATTCTAGTATGAGCTTTAGGCATTCCTGAAGAACATATATGTGTATTTTTGGTGTGCAAGCGTACACTTATTCACTAGATAATTTCCCGCAATCCTTTTCAGTAAACCTAATCCTTGAAATAGAAAAAAAACCAGAAGGTCAGATATGGATAAAGAATGAGAACATTATGTATATTATGAGCAAACTATGACGCTCATTGATAAACACTATATCTCTCGTGGGCAAACTAACACATTCTGAACTCACCATCGCTATTGAGTTTTTGGCTTGGAATGAGTTGACATTAAAATTTCCACTTGGATCTAAATACAAAACATTTGATCTCTAGCTGGTTCAAACCCAAGAAATCCAAGGCACCATGATTTAAGCTAGAAGATCTTGAATGGGGTTAGCCCTAAAATCAATGTGTTTGCCTCATCCTTAATCAGCATGTGCAATAAAAGATAAAGAGGGTGACTGCAGAAGGAGTGGAAGAAAGACCAATTGCTGCTTCTATTCAAAATTATTTCATGAACTACCATGTCAATACATATGTAAAAGAATAACGATAATGATATAGGTCACTGGCACAATGAGAAGATATATATTAACATGCAGGTACATACCTGTTTACCATCAGGACTCCAGCTAACAGCATAGATGCTGCCTTTATGACCATCTACAGAGGACAGCTCTCCAATCTTATCCCCATTTTTTCCATCAAATATTATACCCTTTTTGTCAGAACTTACACTGATGAATTTGCTGCCATCTGGAGAAAATCTAACACAATTGACAAAATTCGAATGATCCCTGCAAGTCCACAAACCAAGACTTCAGTGATGCACTAACATGTGAAAAGAAGGATATTAAATATTGCTGCACCTATTTGCAACATGTCAGTCTTTTTATTCTTTTTGCTGTTGGCAAAATGCTTTAGTCATTATAATGGATATACCATGCAATCAAGTCTTAATCAGTCTAAATCATAATAAAGTCCAGCAGATTTTCCTAAAGTTGTAGGAGGTCCAAATAATGCTCTCCACACCATCATATTCTTGCATCTTTAATGGAAGGCCACTACCTATTTTCTTCAGCATCTACTCAATTCAATTTGTTTTTAACATTCAAAGATCAGCAGAGTATGAAAGCAGAGATAGCCGAAATTCATAAAATTTCAAAAAAGGGAGCAAGAACAAACAAAAATATCAAAAATTGGTTTCACCATTGATAAGTTTTGGGTGGTAATTATCATACTCTGCATCTCTTGGTCAGCAAACTAGTGCCAAAAATCCATGTTCGGACATTTTTTTCTTTTTGGCCACGTGCTAAAGAGAAGGGAAGGGTTGAAGAATCTCAAACAGCAACTCTACCAATTTGCAAGTGTGTGAAAACTACTATCATTTATCCACAGATTGACATGGTCAAAAAACACAGATGAGTCAAAAAGGAGCATTGAAATGCATAACACAAAACTTGTTACACCAATTACTCCATTATGACATACCTGCGAGACAGCTTGAATTTAAATGGAGGTCCTTCATAGAAATTCACTAAGAAATCTTCTCCACATGTTGCAATACGAAATGGTCTTGTTGGCTTGAAGGCACAACTTAGGACACGTCTTGAATGACCATCAAATTCCCCCACATTAGTGCCCGAATCCCACCTGTCCAAGATTACATTCAACTACTGGATGTTGACCAAGAATTACATCACAAAAGATAAAGCATGAAATTAGCAAAAAGTGCTAGAATATGATTATGTTCATCAACTACCAGGGGTAAGAAAGAATTACATCACAACAGATAAAGCATGAGATTAGTAAAAGGTACAAGTACATGGAAACTCTAATCATTCATAATAGCTGCAATTATGTTATCTTTTCTATGCACAAATTGTTTCAACTAGTAAAATCTCTAGGGGTAGTAAAAGAGGATTAGGTTTTAAATCTCAATCAGACAAAGGTTGGGGAAGGGATTGGTTTATATTCACGCAATATTTAGAAAGGAAAAATAAAAAATTTAAAAGAAGCTGCAACAAGTTCGAATCATTTGAGAAGTTTTTGCCAGCAAAATATAGAAATCACTATTTAAAAGACAAAAGAAATTTTAATCCTTCTTCACTACTAAATGAAATGTAAGAGTGGCAAGCATCTCATGGCTTCCATGCAATAGCCTTTTTAAAACAAAGAAAGTAACCCCTATGACAAGTAGTAAAAGTATGATGCTTGGACATGAAACCAAACTATTTTCTCCCGTCTCAAACAAAAGCCTCCCTCGTGATTTGTTCTTCCATCTCACAAATTTTAATTATCAGTTAAAAACCAGTAGACTACAAAACAATTTCCATAAACACTATCATTGGAAATGGTCCTGCTTTCTCAAAGTTAAGTTGCCTGCATCACAAAATTTATCAGCACCAATATAGCCACATGGTATTTCGTACATTTAAGTGATTCCAATAAGAACTATCTGCGTAAGTAAGAATTCAAATACTCTAAACTCTAGGCTGGTGAAACATCAGTATGATGACTGTAACTCCTTTTCTCTTATGTTCAAGCGCATTGTTTTCTTATTACCCCTCATAGTCAAGTTCATTTTCAATTGCTATCAGTAGCATGCAATCTATTTCCAGGAATCAAGGCCCAGTAATTGTCAAACAAGCGAAGCAAAATAAAAAAAAACAAAAAACAACAAAACTCACATGAACGCGCGAACAAGCGACTTCCCCTTCCCATCACCACAAGCAACGATCCTCAAACCGTCGGGCGACCACTGAAGATCGTCGATCCGTCCCGACAAAACCCTGAACTCCTTCTTCAAAACGTGCTCATTGTGGGCTCCCCAGATCCGTACCGTACCGGACACGTCAGCCGATGCGATCCACTCTCCGTTGGGAGAGAACCGCGCCACCAGTGGCGAGGGTACGCATGGTCGCCGTAGATCGAGACTTGTATCGGATTACTGAGATCGAGAATAATAACGGATCTGCCATTGGTGTACACAACGGAATTTGATTTCGGATGGCCGGAGATTAGAATTCCTCGGCCGCGCTCCGTCGACGGCACGCAAGCGTAGGTTTCTGCCAGCTGTGGCATTGCTTTTTGGTATTTAGCTCGACTGTTCGGCTTGGAAAGAGAGAGAGCGAAAGAGAGAGGGAGATTGATTTTGTTAAAGGCAAAGCTTGATTTGAGCGTGGGACTGGTAAAAGGAAGAAGGTGATTTTGAAAAGAGTGTAATTTTGTAACCGAATTACGTGCATACGCAGTGCCGGAGCACGAGGAGTAAACGATGACGAACCATGACTGGCGTTTAGAGTTGGTTACCGCCAAGCCCGTGGACAGAACTGATTGGTCAGAATGTTTTAAAGTCAAGGGAAGGTAAAAGTTGGATCGCGGTTATTTGGGTAAAGTCAGTGGGCTTTTGTTTGATGGGTGTTTCCTTGTTTCGTATCACATGATACAAAACAAATGATACTGAAAACACCCCAGTTGATTGCTGACTGCACCTATTCTCTCTAAAAATAGGATTACTTCTTTTCCATTATTTATAATAATTAATTTTCTATTTAATTTTTTTTAATCTTCTGAGTATATTTATTTATTGTATACCAAGTTTCTAATAAATATTGTAGGGGTATAAGAGTAAATAACTTTGACTATTTGTGCGTTGTCCTATGACTTGTTGCTTTATTCAATGCTATGGCGGGGAAGCTTGTTAACACGATCATAGTCGAGTCCAGGAATCATGGCAGCGCCTTGTTTGATAAAATTACACTTTGTCCTGCGATCTTCTGTTGTTTTCGCCGCGGCGGTGAGTGCTCTAAGGCCGTTGCAACAAGCTGGTGGAACAACGCATGCATGGAGTCAACCAGATCGTCACCTGTTGGCATGTTATCGTTGCCTCAATGTGAGGAAGAGCAAACAACGACATGCTTGTGAGAAACACCACGAATGCCGCGTTCAAGAACAGAGAACTAGCCATAATGCGGTGGTTTATTGTTCCGCCGAGTGTTGTAGCTCTTCTTATATAGAGTCGAGAAATGAGGTCCGTCGAGAATTTTGGCTGTCACCCGATTTCCCAATATGGCTGCCGGATTGAGTCATAGAAGAACGTATTTCTTGAAGATGATTACATTTTTTTTTGTATTGGTGCTCGGTGATCGAGAGAACTAGGAAGATGCGTAGAATGCATGCTCTTGTACATTCGTGTGGGAAAGGATTCCGTAAGTGAGCCCAACTTCAGCCTTAATAAGCCCAATACAGAGCCCATCTTTTTCGCATCCAATTCAACCGACCCTATCTTACTGTTCATACTAAACAAATCCAAAACCTCCAAATTCAATGGTACCGCCTCTTTATATTTTTTGCTTTTGCCAACGCAATTCGTTGCAGTACATAAACCCTAAATAACTCCTAATGGAATAAAGAAAAAAATTAACGTCTCTCAAACACAATGTCTGACCGTAATGATTACGACCACGATGGAGACGAATTCTCCGATAGCGAAAACGACGATGCTTTGGATGAGGACTTGGAAGCCTTAAAGAGAGCGTGTATGATTGTAGGTGCCGACCCCAACGATCTCGGCAACAGCGACCGCCTTTCCCCCACCGCACCTTCTGCTTCCGGTGGCAACGCCGACAACTGGAGTTCCGATAGCGAAGATGATCTTGCACTAGTGCGAAGCATACAGAACCGTTTGGCATTGTCGGATGATGCGTGCCAGCCTTTGGCTCTGGATGCTCTGTGTACGCTTCCTCCAATTTCGGACGACGAAGAGGATGACTACGAGACTCTTCGCGTTATTCAACAGCGTTTTTCAGCTTATAATTCAAGTGGTATGATTTGAGTTTGCTTCTTGTAATTACCAGATGACTCTAATTTCAAGCACGTACAGAGTTTACAATTTTCTGATTTTCCAATTTCCAATTTGTTAGTAACAATTTTAATGCAGATGCCGCAAAAAGTGGCGCGGAGGATTTTTCGCAGAGTCCAAAGCCGGTTCATGCGTCTAGTATAGCATCAGATAGTACAACTTCCAATAATCTGTGTTCAAATTTCATTAATACCAGTGAAGGGTTAGCAAAATCTGAAGATACTTGTAACAATGCTGAATTATTGAGGGACAATGTGGATATACAGCCTTCTGCGTCTGCTGAGTTGCAGCATCAATCAGATGATCGCAGACTTTCTACAGTGCCAGAGAAGCAGTCTAACTTCCCCAAATCTGCTCAGGTGTTTATAGATGCCATTAAGAAGAATAGGTCCTATCAAAAGTTTATCCGAAGTAAGTTGACTCAGATTGAATCAAGAATAGAGGAGAACAAGAAATTGAAGGAACGAGTAAAAATTCTTAAAGACTTTCAGGTGTCTTGTAGAAAAATAACTGGTCGAGCATTATCTCAGAAGAAGGATCCTCGTGTTCAATTAATTTCAGCACAGAAGTCAAGGAATTCTAAGGATTCTGAGGTAAAACTTTCATTTATTTATAAATTGGCTTTATGATGCATATTTTTTCTGGTGAAATATTTTTTGGTGATACATCTATGTACACACATCCTTTCTTTTTTCTTCTTACCTTTTCTTTTCAAATAGATGTTGAAGGTATGATTACTATATATGTCGTCAAATCATGCTATGAATTGGATAGTCAGTGCCAAATGTTCATTCATAGAATGGCATATTGGACTCTAGGACTGCTACTCTGATACAGGATGATTTCAATTGTGCACTCTAGGACTGGTAAAATGTAAAATGTAATTGCTGTTTGTATATTGGACTAGGGGTGATTAGATATTCATAGAATGGCATTATAGTTTTAGATTTTGAGGACCTGGGAGCTGTTTAGCGGTGTGATTCTGAAGTATTAGCATTCTGGATTTGGATTTGGTAAACATTTAGCTGTACTTACAGTATTAAGGGCATAAAAGCTGCCAAATTGCTGGTGTACCATAAAGAGCAGTGCTGGTGCATCCTGAAATTCAACTGAGTTGAATCTCAGAATTTGCTAATTAAATACCGGAGGTTGCTAAGATGTGATCCAATGGTGAAGACATGATAAAACAGTCGTTAACAAAAGAAATTAGGGGAAGAAGAAATAGAAGTAGCAGTAACCAGAAACAGACCATGCTCCTTATATTGTATATCTCTTTCAAATAGGCAAAAATTTCAATTGGCTTTATTATTTTAAGTGCTTTAGAATGGTATATTCCTACAGTTTTGTTAAGGAAGCTTTTACCTACTCAGACCTTCAACTGATAGAATATTCACTTTAGAGAGGGCATAAAAGAGAACAAGAATAATGAGCATCATAAGCTTTGACATATTAAAGCAAATCCCAATAATTTATATTTTTGATGGTATTATGTTAGAAATCGTGTAGAATGGCTTTACTCATTTAAAGGTTTGAGAATTTTAATCTGAAGATGAAGGAATTTAAGTTTTGAGTTGACGTTGTGAAGTAAATAGTTATAGTGAGTAGTATCTTCCGTAAATCTCCCTTTTGTTTAATAAAAGCTTTTCGGGCCCTCCTCCCACAATATGGGAAAAAAAAAGAAGGTTATGTGAATAGTATTAGCATTATTCAATATTTCATTAATCAAAATCTGATGAAGTATTAAATGCTAAGGTATTATTTATATCTTTTAATCATTCTAATATTATTAACATTGTTTTTGGTATTGCTTCTTCAGATGGAGCTTTTACTAGTAGTGTTTTACAAGTAAAGGTTTTATAATTAGAGCTTTTAAAAAACTGTTCTTTTTCAAAGAAAAATTTCTAATTACCTTCAACAAAAGTTCTGTTAAGTAAAATAAGCTATGTTGTGGGAAAGCTATGAGAGGATCTGTAAAAAATACATAAGGGCTTTTGGATAATCTAATTTATAATAAAAATAAAAAATAAAACTCTAAAAGAATTTATCGAAGAAGCTTCTCCTAGTAGCCATGAAACAACTTTTTAGAGACTAAGTAAAAACATTTTGTGGTAGTGACAAAGGAGCTAAAAACTAAAAACAAGAGTTAAAAGAGCTTGTTTACCATTGAAAAAGCTCTTTTGTTAAGTTGATCAGCCATACCAAATGAGGTGCCAAGATTCTTAAATCTACAAGAATTGGAGATGTCAGATAGTTGAACTTAACTGATTCAACTAAATTACCAAATGTCCTAATTGTGTAATGTTGATTGCGAGTACAGTTATTTATTTGCTGCTTTATATTAATGTATTCATAACTAGTAAATTACTAAAACTTAGGATGGCACAAGCATTAGCAAGAACTCTTTGCTTATGACTGGAGTAAAACATCTGAGTCACCAAAAATATTAAAACCTTAAAAATATATGGTGAGGTTTTGACCTTCTTAGTGATATCTAAGATAATGGCATGAGTAATCTTGTTTTATTAGTCTTTCATCGATTATGGTTATGGGTTGATATTAACATTATATGCATCATGGTTTATATAAAACTAATTTTGCTGTCTCTGTTTTTCTTATTTTATTGGTGGCTGTTTTTCTGTTTGATTTCAAGCTGGTTGAGGCTTACAGAGGTGATCAGATCAGATTTCTTGATATACTTGTCTTGGTTGTTTTGATTTTCAGGGGCTTCATTTTTTCGCTGTTGTTTTCTTTCTGTTGGTACAGGTTGCAGATAAAAAGCCATCTGCTATTAACTATGGCCCAGCAGAAAATTCTCATGTTGCTAATTATAGAATGGCATTGGAAAAATTTCCTCTTTCTTTGCTTCGGAAAAAGTGGTCAAAGACAGAAAGTGAAAATCTGGGAAAGGGAATAAGACAACAGTTTCAAGAAATGGTGCTTCAACTGTCAGTGGATAGACTCAGGTACGCCTATACATATTTAATTATTGTTAATTATCCTTTTAAGGTGTAAGGACTGACAAGGCATGCTTATCTTAAAAGTCAAATATTTAACTTGCCCATCAATTAGTGGAGACAGTTATCAAAATACTTTATAGTTCTCTAAAGTCATACCTTAGAAGTATAAAAAGTCAAAGGGAAGCTCATTAGATTGTCATATAACTTTAGGCACTTACAGCAGGACCTTTCTGGAGCTCCAGTTTATCTTAAAGTAGTATTCTGTTTTACTCATCATGATAGGCATTTTGTTTATGCTTTTAATCTGCATAGTACGGGGAATATGGATAAATTCCATTCAATAGAATTTAGACCCAAAAAAAATTATGAAAAGAATGAAAAGTTTGAATACATTGTAAAAAAGTACTTTTTGATTATGATTTGTGTTGTGTGTCAAGCCTTAGAAGAGCTTTCATGCAAAAGGCATGTTTACGATGGGATTTTATCTTCGAGGCTGCTTCTCGAAATTACATTTAATAATGTGTTTGACATTGCAATGGATAGAATTTTTGTTATATTTGCTTTGCTTGCATTATTTAAAACATATTTATCTGGGCGTACTTTAAATTCACAGTGCTGCAGAGGGATCTTCTACAAATACAAATGGTTTGGATGACATTTTTGCTTCAATCAAAGATCTTGAAGTTACCCCAGAAACGATTAGGCAATTTCTTCCTAAAGTTATTTGGAATCAATTAGCTTCAATGTATGTTGAGGGTCGTTCTGGTGCAGAATGTGAAGCACGGTAAGTACTTTCATTTGTTATACCATATAGAATTCGTGGAATTTGATGTGGAAATGCTAAATTATTCGAGGAATAGGTGTTACTTCTCTGACAATGTCTGTAGGTACTTGTAATTGTATTACTGGTGTACTTTACTCCATTTGTTTTCTTGTAATTGGCAAACTTAGATCACTTTTTATGTTATCACATTTGGAGCTCTTATGGACTCGGTGTCGGATCGATTTAATTTGGGATAGCAGATTCTTTGCATTTATTCATTTGTTTGTTTTTCTTTTATAATTGCGCATGCAATTAACTCCAAATTTTGGTGCTGCAAAATAGGATAGCTTCCTTTTGTAGCTTTAGCAATTCAAAGAACAATTGCCTTGAATTTTGTATTTTGTCCTAACATAAGTTTTAATATTTCAATCGTGTTTTTGACTATTTTCATATAATGGAGAAGGGAAGTGTCAATATTTAATTCATGTTATAAGCGAATTTTTTTGTTTGGTGCTGATGCTAAATTTGTTTGTATTCATTTTACTTGCCATTATTCATTGTTATTCTGTATTGTACTCATTGAACTGGCTTATAACCATGTCATGTGCTCGGTTCTGTTATTTTATCTTATGTTTATGGCTAAACACCACACAGGTGGTTGAACTATGAAGATCCCCTTATAAATCATAAACCATGGACTGTCGAAGAGGATAAGAGTCTTTTGCTCATCATTCAAGAAAAGGGGATTAATGACTGGTTTGACATTGCTGTTTCACTTGGGACTAACCGTACCCCATTTCAATGCTTGGCACGTTATCAAAGGAGTTTGAATGCATGCATGCTGAAGAAGGAATGGACTGAGGAGGAAGATGACCAACTTCGTATTGCTGTAGAAGCATTTGGTGACAATAATTGGCAGTTTGTGGCTTCTACTTTGAAAGGACGGACTGGTCCTCAATGCTCTAATAGGTAAGGCAGCTGCTTTTAAAAATTATTTGTGGTTGTATCATAAGTCAGATGCTTTTAAAAATTATATGTGGTTGTATTATATTCCTACTGATGAATTATGCAAAACTATCAAATATTTTCTAATCTAATTGTTGAAGAAATAGTGAGGAATTTTCTGCAGAAATGACTAAAACAAAATATAGACTAGTTACAGGGTTTGGTGCCTGTGTCAGACACTACAGAGAACATGATGCATTGAAACTGATTCTATGACTTATGTGTACATCATTGATGTGGAAATTATTCTTTGAAGTTATATTTTGCATATTATTGTGTAGTTGTTGCTTGAAACAATAGGGCAAATGACTATGTTTGTGTACTGGCACATCAATGAACAGTTAGTTCGTTCAATTGTTGTGTGTTTTTTCTTTTCAACCTTCCTGGAGATAGTAGCACAAGTGTATGGGGATATAATCAATAATGGGTGGAATGAAAGAGCTGCAGAATTGCTCAAAGATGGGAAATCAGTAGAATTTTTAACAACTGAAATTGTATGCAACGGTAATCACATTGATCTGTCATCAAACTGACCTTTTATAGCCTGTGCTGATTGTGCGATCAATGAACAGGAATTAGTTTCATGTTTGAACCAAACATTGGAATATGCTCTTCTTTTCATAGTTTCTTACCTCTCAATTTCATTCTAGCTGCTAATTGAAACCTATGTTTCTATGCTTGTAATCTTCACTTTATCATAGTACATGCATCGCATGGCGCATGTGATTTAGTAAATTCCACTGTTTTTATTACATGACTGTCAGCTGTCACATGGTGAAAATTGTTTTCCTAGCAAATATTTCTTGATGTAACCAAAATCTTTTATATTTGGTTTGCCTTTTACACATTCATCGAGTTTCCTGTGGTTGATTATTTATGCTTTGGGTTACTATTTTACTCAAAGGACTAGTAGTTTTTCTTCAAATAACTTAAACAGTTGTATTTTCTAATATGCAGATGGAATAAAACACTTCACCCGATGAGGCAACGAGTTGGGAGGTGGATTCCGGATGAAGACAAACGCCTTACTGTAGCTACAATGCTTTTTGGGCGTAGGAACTGGAAGAAAATTGCTCAATTTGTGCCAGGTCGAACTCAAGTGCAATGTAGAGAAAGGTATCCGTCAATAATCTCATATTCATTTTAGATTTTGATTTGACAAAATTTAACTTGTGTCTGTGTCAACAGATGGGTCAATTCTTTAGATCCTTCTGTGAATCGAAGTGAATGGACTGAACAAGAGGACTTGAGGTTAGAAGCAGCAATTGAAGAGCATGGGTATTGCTGGTCCAAGGTTGCTGCTGCTTTGCCTTCACGTACCGACAATCAGTGTTGGAGGTGCGAAGTTTTAGATTAGATTTTATGAGTAGATTTAGAAGTAGATAGTCGAGGGGAAATTGAAGGCTATAATTTTGGCAGTTCTCTATACCTTGTATATATTTTCTGTACATTGTTTATCTGAACTTCATTTTAACTACTTTTTTGCTTTTCTTATAATCAGGAGGTGGAAGGTATTGCATGCAAATGAAGTGCCTTTGTTTCAGGCAGCTAGAAAGATGCAAAAAGCTGCTCTCATATGCAACTTTGTAGATCGGGAGGAGGAACGCCCTGCCCTTGGTCCGAAAGATTTTATTCCTTTGGCAATTTTAAACTCAGCACCTCAACTAGAAAATGCAAATTCATCTCAAAAACGCAAAAGAAAATTAAGGTATAAATTTTAAGTACTTATCTCATGTATCATTGTTGATAGGCTATACAGGTACTAATTTACATAACTTTTTGTGCAGTGTAAAGCTGGGATCTGGGAAGAAAAAAGATGCTTGGTAAGTTGTCTTTTCTTTTTTCTTTGATTAGTCTTGAATTCCTGATGCTTATTGGAAAGTACTTACTGGTGTATTTTCCATGTCAGCTTGATCTGGCTTGATCATGCCTGTAAATTTTATCTTTTTCTTGGTTATATTTATTTATTTATTTATTATGAATGCAATGCAGCAATGTAAAGAAGAAGATTAAATCCCAAGGAGCTAGGGAAGAAGTTCAAGTTTGTTCTGGGGAAGTTTTAGGTGTAGCTGACTGTGATGAGATTGAAACCTCTGATGACCATGATGCCATTTTAAAGAAGAAAACAGTGAAGCCACATTCAGGAAAGAAGAAGGCTAATAATAGGCACAATGCCACAAAGAAGTCATTGAAAAGAGGTTCAAAGAAACAATATTGTGCAGAATTGGATGAAAGCAGTCAAGGGAATCTTGTGCCACCCGCTGAAAATCGTACTACTTGTAATGAAGATGAGAACTTATCTCTGGAGGGCATTAATAAGGCTCAAAAATGGTGCTGCAGAACGAAAAGATGTAATGAACCATCAGGGGAGTGCCAGCATGTTGCACATGTTTCATGTGAACAAGATGGGCACAAAATGTCAAAAACTACAAGTAAATATTGTTCTAAGGACCTTTTACAAGCAGCAGATGGAGATGATGTAACTCTTGCTTGCTTTATTCGTAACAAGTCAAAGAAGATAGAGCGTAAAGTCCATAAAATTGCTGATCAGGCATGTTCTCTCTCTGATATGATGGGATCAGCATTTCTATCAGAAGCAGCAGATCCACACAGAAATGAATATCAAATGCCGTCCCAAATGAAAAATGGGGAAGCTCACACATGCTGCAATGGTGTAACTCGTGAAAACATGTCATTGTGCAGCATGCAGTCAAGACATTTAAAGGATATGGAATCCATGGTAGTTGGTGACAAGAAATGCGCTAGTGAAAATGTGGGGAAAGGTGAGTTTATAACATACAATGAACCATTTCCTGAACCAATGATAAACATTCATGATGTGAATAGATTATCAACCAACATGGCTTCAGGTCGTTCAAGGGATATGCAGAAATTTGTAGCCAGTGATAAGGAGCACAGCACTGGAGATATGATTAATGTTGGAATCATTCCTCCGCATAAACGCGCAAGGGAACTAGAAGATGTTGCTGATACTACATTGGCTTGCTGGCGTAATAGATTGAAGTTAAGAAATAATTCGAAGCGTGATGTGGATACTGCACACATTACACCTGCTAGCTGGCATAATAAATTGAAGAAGAGATCACCCAACTTAGCCTAATGTAAAAGTGACCAAGGCCATTTTTGGTGCTGTTGTGCTTCTCAACTTTCAAAGCACAATAATTGAAGTGCATGGGAAACATCAACTTCTAGTGAGGACTACTTATTTCTTTTACTTACATTTAACATTTAATGATTTTATCCCACAGTAGCTATAGTTTCGAAGCCAAAGCACATTTGACCCATGCGTACCCTAAGTGGTCCTCCCAAACAAAGAGATGTAAGTTTCCTAAATCGGGGTTGATCATCTTGAAGCCTGCAATATGCTGTGAAACCCGAGATATTTGTATGAATAGGTAAATATTTCATTTTTTCAGACTGCTATACGTATAGGAGGATATTAACTGTGCAGATTATTGAGTTTTTTTGGGAGAGAAAACAAAGGAGAAAAGTAGAAAAAAAGAAATGAGGAGAGAATGAAAGACATACTAAAGGTAGATTTGATACCTTTTGTAGAACTGTAATTTTTTTATTTTTTCAAAATTTTTTATGTTTTGTCCACTGAATGATTGTTGACATTTTAGTTTGTGCTCCGCAGCTGATTGTTATGTTGTCTAATTGAGATTTCCTATTTGATATGTGATTTGCGTGGTTAATGTTTTATTTGCATGTTCAATTGTGTCATCCCCGAGTCTTAAGGTACGCTTAGAGTTGAGATGTAATAATTGATTATAAATATTAATGTTTAAGTTAAAGGTGTTTATCAAATATTTATAATTAAAGTATAATGACTGTATTTCTTGGAGGAGATTCAGTCCCATGACAAAATGCTCTTCTATTAATTGCAAATAATAAACAAGACAGGAGGATGCATATCAACAATTATGCTTAATTAAACTAAAAAAAACCAACATAACATCTCAATTAATACGCCGTCTAAACAGTCAAATAAAGTAAACAAAATATCCTTGGAAACATTTTTGAACAAAAAAAAACTAAATTGGTCTTAAAAACTGCCTACAGAGTAGAGCAATTACTTTGTAAAACCCCCCCAAAAAAGAACATAAATTTGGCAATTACTCAAATTGTTTCCTAGTAACGCCCGATTCCCCAAACTCTGATCACACCATCTGTATAACCGCTAAACAAAGTACTTCCATCAGCACTCCAGCTCAAGCTTGTGCAGTAAATGTTCTGCGCCAAAATCCAATGCAGTAAAAGCCTTAATTAGTTGAAACAATATAACACTTGGATATCTAACTTATACATCCCAAGTTTCAATTACTATCAACAAATAAGTATAAGTGTTCCCCCATTCACTGTGACACTCTGGAGTTAATCATGGAACTATAAACCCTAGACATACAACAGGGAAAACATACTGAAGAATGCATATAAAATTCAAAAGTAACAAGTTCTTTGCAGGTGTAAAATTTTAGGGTTTTCCTCAAATATTACTCACCCGTTTCATCTGTAAACAAATTAAAAAAGTAATCACTTCATGCAAACATCCATTCGCATTCTTTAACATTTTAAAAGTAAAAGCCCCATTACATAGTTTATACATCAAAATAAAAAAATGGAAGATAAGAAAACAAAACAAAAATAAATAAATAATAAACAGAAATAGTCAGCTGCCTCATTTTTTACAGATAAATAGTTGCTTACTGCTTCCCATCAAGTAAAGAAATAAATAATGTAAATCTCAATTGCAGTACATGACAAACATGAAGAACCAAAGAAGAGCATTAAAGGGAACAATAGTTGAAGACAAATAAATAAACAAATAGTTGACATTGCCACATATAAATTAAAGCAAATCAACCATTGATACACATCACTGTTAGCTAAGTAGGATTTAAAGATTTCAATTGGATACACTAAAACAATGCAGATTACAATTATCCATACACATTAAAATCATAAATTATGCAAAACATTAATTGATTAATTCTCATATTGATTAAAAATTAAAAATAATGACAATCAGTTATGTATATTATACCTTCTTTTTGGTGGTTGTAGTTGCAGTGGTGCCGTCAGACTTCTCGGCCTCGGTCTTAAGGTCAACCTTTAGATCCTCTACAATGCTCTTGCTCTCGAGATCCCAAATCTTGATACTATGCTCGGTAGCAGCACAAAGCCAGTACCTGTTTGGACTGAAGCAGAGAGCGTTAATAACGGAACCAGCGTCAAGTGAGTACAGCCTCTTGCCCTCAGCCAAATCCCACAACAAAATTACTCCGTCTTTCCCTCCGCTAGCACACAATGAACCGTCTGGTGACACTGAAACAGTGTTCACGTACCCACTGTGTCCGGCAAGGGTTGATCTAAGCTTGCAGTTGCTCAAATTCCAAACTTTCACCGTACGATCCCAAGATGCGGAAACAATTGTGGGTTGAAGAGTGTTTGGACTGAATCTAACACAAGATACCCATTCGGTATGACCGTCTGCATCTTGGATGGTGTACTTGCACTCACCAAGAGTGTTCCACAGCTTAATCGAACGGTCGCGAGAAGCCGAGACGATCTGACGGTTGTCAATCGAGAAAGCAACAGACAGAACGTCCTTGGTGTGGCCAACGAAGCGGCGGGCGGAGACACCGGCAGCTAAATCCCAAAGCCGCAGCTCTCCGTCCCATGAGCCGGAGAGAGCAAACTGGCCGTCAGAAGAGAGAACAACGTCCTGCACGAAGTGAGAATGACCAGTCAAACGGCGTCTTGGGACACCGTAGGTCTTTTCCTCCTTGGTAAGGTGCCAGAGGATGATGGACTTGTCGCGCGACGCCGTGACGATCATGTCCGAATTATCGATTGGTGTGGCGATCGCAGTCACCATGTCGGTGTGGGCGCGCATCGTTCCCCGGAGAACAAGACCTTCCGCCATCGCAAATGTGTAAGCTCTGCGAAGCTTCTTCTGGCTAGACTTTGTACGAATTTAAGAGGCGATTGGCGAGCTAAAACGAGAAGAAGAAGTCCGGGTATTTATATAGCGAGGAAAGTGACTAGGGTTTTTGGGGTGACCGGGAAACTGGATATAACCGAACTACCGATCGAGTAAACATGTTTTTATGGTTTGACGAGGCTACCGGCTATAGCCCGTGAAAGTGCTTAGCCCCAATTTTGCTTAGTTTAGGCGGGAGCCCAAAATGGTATTGAGCCCAAAACCCATGAAATTGGGCCTGTTGCAATGAAATAGCTGGTTATAAGGCCTACAAAATGCCCCAACATGCTGCATAGCATTGCATTTCCCCTTTACTCCCTCGCGAGGAACAAGTATTTGGCAATTGATTTAATTTTATATTTTAAAAATAATAAAAATATAATTAAAAAAAACTGTGATTGTATTGGACTATCATGTGTTTGATGCATTGTTATATCAAATTTATATATTTTAGTAATATATATTTATTATTTTAATTAAATAATAGTATTTTATTTTTAATTAATTATTATATTTTAATTAATGTAAATAAATTAATAAAACTATATTATGATAAATATTACCATTAAGGAAATGACAAGTCCAACCTTGACCCGCTCTCTCCACGGGTCAAGGCTGTTTTTTTTGATGTACTACTTTGCTTTTCGAGTCATTGCCGTCCATTTGAATTTTAATTCAGAACAGTAATATATAAATAGAACTATCCAATACAGTAACCCAAACACAGTACTGTCCCGGATTCTACACCCACTCGGGTCTGTTCACTTGGCACTGAATCTCTTTATACCGTACGAATTAATTACAATAGCCAGTGGATTAAGAAGCACGAGTGGGGACAGAATTGTCATTTCGAATATTTTCCAAGATTTTAGCTCCAATTTGAAATTCAAAACGCCCTCGAACTCTTCTCGAAAACCCGCCCTCGAACTCTTCCCTCGCTCCCCTTAAAAGCCCGAAGAGCCTTTCGAACATCTAGTTTGTTCCTTCCTCCCTCCTTATCGTGCGCACCCTTAGACGTTTCAATGGCGCACAATATCCAGCTGCCCTGCGGCGGAGACGGCCAGTGTATGCGTTGCAAAAAGAAACCCCCAGCCGAGGAAACGATCACGTGCTGCACGTGCGTCACTCCCTGGCACGTGGCTTGCCTCGCCAAGCCTCCCGAGACCTTAGCTTCGGCTCTCTCGTGGCTATGCCCCGATTGCTCCGGTGTCGAAGAATCCACAACGTTAACTGGTGCTACCGGAGATGGTGGCGATCTGGTAGCGGCTATACGGGCTATCGAGGCGGATAAGACGTTGACGGAGAAGGAGAAGGCAAGGAAAAGGCAGGAGCTGTTGAGTGGGAAAGTTGAGGAGCAAGTGGAAGGAAATGGAGAGAAGAGGAGGAAAGGAAAGGAAAAGGAGAGTGAAGATGATGTTTTGAACTTGCTTGATGGTAGCTTGAACTGTTCTTTCTGTATGCAGTTACCTGAGAGACCTGTTACGGTTAGATTCATAATAAATAATATGGTTTAATGCTCTTCCTTATTAGTACTTTCGTTCCTCTGATTGATTGCTTAATCGTTGTTTAGTTTCTTTGTCTGTGTCAGTTCTCATTTTTAATTGACTTGCATGTAAATTAGGGTTTTTGGGTCATAAAATCAATTAAATTAGACAAACTTAGAAGGTTTTTAGTAGCTTGAGCTACTAGATATGGTTTCTGAGTGATGATTTTCTAATTTAGCTGAAAATGGAAGCTATGGTTGCGAGTTTATGACACCTGAGCTTATACTGATATTTTGAATTGCAAGAATCTTATTGTCATTCATTGAATATCGTGATTGTGGTGAGAATTGTTCTAGCACGTTGCAAGCTACTTTTGTCTACCCTTGCAACGCCAATGATTAGTTTCACATCTATTTTGCTAAGCTTTGAGATTTAGAAGTTTATAAGGATCTTGTTTTTCTTGTTTCAGACGCCTTGTGGCCACAACTTCTGCCTAAAATGCTTTGAGAAATGGATTGGGCAAGGGAAGCGTACCTGTGCAAAATGCCGCCACATAATTCCTCCCAAAATGGCAAGTCAACCTCGTATTAACTCTGCACTTGTGGCTGTCATTCGAATGGCCAAGCTGTCAAAGTCAAACCTTTCTGCTGTGTCTCTCAAGGTTTACCATTTTATGCACAACCAAGACCGGCCAGACAAGGCATTTACTACTGAGCGGGCACAAAGGGCTGGGAAGGCCAACGCTGCAAGTGGGAAAATTTTTGTTACAGTACCAACTGATCATTTTGGGCCCATCCCAGCTGAAAATGATCCAGAGAGAAATCAGGGTGTGCTTGTTGGTGAATGTTGGGAGGATAGACTGGAATGTCGGCAGTGGGGTGCACACTTTCCTCATGTTGCAGGTATAGCTGGACAGTCAAACTATGGTGCTCAGTCAGTAGCACTATCTGGAGGATACGAGGATGATGAGGATCATGGAGAGTGGTTCCTATATACAGGAAGGTTTGGTTTCTGATGACTTTCTCTTTCAACTGGTTTCAGTTCACTCGTTACTGAATTGGTTACTTGATTTGTTCAACTTCTATTTATTCCTTTGTAAAGTGGTTTCAATTGTTGATTGCCAAACCTGGTTAATGTTTGTATTTCATTGTCATTTTGTTTATAATTGAACATAGTCTATTTAAGGAAGCCAAAATCTGACTGCACATTTGTTTCTTCAACTTTGAGGCATAATGATGAAATATGAGGAGCTGAAATATGACTTTGTTCCAATGACAGGTCTTGATATTTCAAAATTATTTTCTGCTTTGCAAATTTCCCATTTTCTATTTTCTCTTTGCTTTTATCAATTAGGTTTGGTGCATAGTGGGGACATTTTGCTAATAGTTTCATCTATTTGTTCTTCTGCAGTGTTGGATGCTTTGTGACAAATCCTTGTATTTAGCCTTCACTATTATCAAGCTTCTTTTGCTAATAATTATGATTTAATTAGCTTATTCTTTAGTTTGCCTTGCTTGCTATTTTGTATTTGTAATTCTACACAATCAAAATCTGCACTACTATTTATTATGATGTAGAGTTGATGATATGATTTGTTCACATGGATATGATTGACAGTGGGGGTAGAGATCTAAGTGGGAACAGACGAACGAACAAAGAGCAATCGTTTGATCAGAAGTTTGAAAAAATGAATGAGGCCCTCCGATTAAGCTGTAAGAAAGGCTATCCTGTTCGGGTTGTAAGGTGAACATTTCTCTCTCTAAAGGAACTTGGTAATTTTTGTTTCATTGAATATAGAAACATGATTAGTCATCCATTGTCACTTGCAGTTTGCTTTCGGTTTCAAAATTTTCATGGAAGCCTTCTGTCAAATAATAGACATCATGGATTGCTTGGCATAATGGTTGGGATTTAGACGAATATATAATTAGGATGTTGTCTTTTTAGTAGAAACATTCAACTTTACTTCTTGCCAATTGTTATGGTTAATCTTGTGTTGTGCTTATGCATTATTAACTGTTTAAGTCGATGCAGTAACTATTGTTAATTGAAATTGAATTGTAATTGTCTTGTAATGTTGTTCTGGGTGATTTGGGTTTATACAGTCTGAACTGTTATTTTGGATTTCTTTTCTTTGAAATATGCTGCATGTATTTTGACCTTCCTAATATGTTTAATTTCTTCCTATGAGTAGGTCCCACAAGGAAAAGCGTTCTGCTTATGCCCCTGAGAAAGGGGTGCGCTATGATGGTGTCTATAGAATTGAAAAATGTTGGCGAAAAGTTGGAATCCAAGTAAATATATCCCATTTAATATATCATAATTACCAATAAGATTATTAACTGAATGCATATATTCATAAATGTTTCCTGCATACCTGCATAGGGTTTTAAGGTGTGCCGATATTTATTTGTCAGATGTGATAATGAGCCTGCTCCATGGACAAGGTTTGCTCTGTTATTAACTAATTTTGCTTCTTATTTCATCATTCACTCGTGCTCTGCTAACATATCCGAAACTAATTGCAGTGATGAACATGGTGACCGCCCTAGGCCATTCCCAGTTATTCCAGAGCTGAAGAAGGCAACTGACACGACAGAAAGGAAGGAAAGTCCATCATGGGACTTTGATGTGAGTTGATGTAGTTTCTTCCCTGAAATTTAATGTTGCATGTTTCATGCTTCTGTACTTTGAAGACGTGATTTATGGTCAACCAATTAGTAATGAATCAAGGTAGATTCTGAAATATATGACATACATAAATGCAAAAAAAGTTTTGTTTATCATGAGTGCATTTCAGTAGTTAAAGAATTTTCTTTTGATTGGTCAATCTCTGATTATTACTCAAGTGTAGATATCAATCTTCTTGTTGTAAGTCATAGTTATCTTCCTTGACAAGTGAACTCCTCCTCCCCACCCCCCTTCCCATTTTCAGGAAGAAGACAATTGCTGGAAGTGGAAGAAATGTCCACCTGTCAGCAAAAAAACAGTGGGTACAGGAATGCCTGAGGATGGGAGAAAAGCAAGAAAAGCTAATAGGCAAGCTCGAAATACAAGTATAAGAGAGAAGCTCCTGAAAGGTTTGCTTTTTCTCCTTTATTGATATCTCAATGGAGGCAGTTGATAGGGTTGCCTTTAAAAAAAAGGGCTGTCTTTGTCAATTGTTTGCTCTGGTCAGAAGAGTCCTCCGAATATTCTGGTGTGATCAGTCATAACATTCATTTTGAAATATGAATAGAGAAGAGAGGGAGAGGATAGACTCATTACATTAAAAAAAAGATGTGGAAATTCCCCAACCCCCCACCCTGCATACATAAGTAGTTGAAGTAATTGAGTGTGAGAGCCAAATGAATCGAAAAATTTATGAGCTCATGCTAGTTGCAGGATGAAAAAAGGGAAAAAAAAACCTATACTAGATTTTTTAGGTGCATTACAATATAAATCATTTAAGAAGGATCAAAACCATGTTCACTAGTTGAACTTTTTACCTGCAGAGTTCAGTTGTCTAATTTGTCGCCAAGTGATGACTTTCCCAGTTACGACACCTTGTGCGCATAACTTTTGCAAATCATGTTTGGAAGGTGCTTTTGCTGGTAAGACTTTTGTGCGAGAGAGAAGCAGAGGTGGAAGGACACTTCGCTCTCAAAAGAATGTCCTCCAGTGTCCATCATGCCCAACTGACATCTCTGAATTTCTTCAAAATCCTCAGGTATGATGTGAACTCTTCATTACTATTAATTTTCCAGAAGTGGATAAAATTCCAGTTTTTCTATTCTGATTTTTGCAAAAACAGAATTGAAGTTTTTAAATAACTTGAAATCAACATCATATGGCATTTAAACGCTTGTCAGGAAATTCTTAGCTTTGTTTTTCCTTTCATCTGCTCAGCAAATACATAATGTGTTAATTCACTACTTCTATATCTTCCCTTGCACAAAAGGTTTATCTTGCCACAATAGGAAAATTAGTTCACATCAATGAGTAATACTTAACAGGTTAACAGAGAATTAATGGATGTAATTGAGTCACTTAAACGTAAGACTGAAGAGGACGTGGATGCTGCTGAGGATTTGAGCGAGGAAGAGACAGATGGGATGGAGCAAAATCCTGATCCAACATCTGGGAACAACGAAACTGCTGGCACCGTAAATTCTGACAATGCTGATGTGAAAGAAGATTTGCAGAATCCTCCTGCCAAGTGCGGACCCAAAAGAGCTAGCAAACGGATGAAAATTGATGCTGGGGAGGGCTCATCATATAATGACAACAATGTAGAGGAAAGCAAGATTTCAACAGCGAATCCTAGTGGTTTAAATGGAGACTCTGAAGTTAGACAAGTTCAGTCAAAAGTTCCAAAAGGTATCAATGAAGATTTGCCTAATGGAAAGCGTGATTGCGTGAAACAGAGTGTTGGCGTGCAGACCAGAAGCAGGAAAGCTCAAGCAGCTGCTGCGGATGAAGACAATTCGCCATCGAGCACCCTCATTCTGCAATCATCTGATGAAGATTTTGAATGACCTGGATTTTGGTTGGACCATCAGGTATATGTGATTTCATTAATCATTGAAGCCTGACAATTTGAAGATATTTTTGGTTAAAATTTTGTACTGATGGTTCCTTGTTTAGGGTTCTAAATTCCAATCCCTCTTTTGAGAATAGGGCTAGAAATTGAATGCAGCAAAAATTAGTCCATTGAAATACAATTGTCATGTAATTGATAGAGCCCATTGTCCTATAAAGTTCATAGTTGGCATCGTATTTTTCATATATTTTATTAAAAATATAAAATATACAATAATAATAATAATAATATAATATTTTATTTTATATTTTTTAAAGGCATTTTTTTGTTTTTATATTTTGGTATTCTTCAAGGTCAATCATGATTAAAATATATTTTAATAATTATAATAAATATGAATGGTGTATAAAAAATTTATATATAATTTCATATTTGCAAAAAAAATAAAATGCTAAATTTACCCTTAAAATAGTAAAAATAACATTAAATTTGTAAATAAAGTCTGATATATCAACAAGCAAATCTTTTGTTTATTATGTCTCAAACTAAGATTTCTTCAAAAAAAATCATTATGTTGGAATTAAATAGTATATGGGCGATGTGGTTGGTTAATGAGAATTAGAGACTTTTTGATAAAATTATATAAATTTGGGGATTCATATGTTATATTAGTCAGTGCCGATATAAAAAAGTTAACTAGAAAACTACGGATAGGTCCCGAGTTTTGCAAATAAGGGCATGCTTTGCTCGGTCATAAAGTCATTTTAACACAAACAGGGGCTTATCAGATATTAACCGAAACAAATATATGTTTATTTGTTATAGTATTAAAATATGGGGACTTATATGTTAATATCCAAGAATAATCTAACAGTAAGAACGTTGGAAATGGTCATCCTGAAATTGGTAAAACGCATTCGGATCTTCGTTGCTTGCTTAGAAGTACAAGGCAGTTGATTTGAGTTGAGACTGGAGCTATAGACAACGGGAGATAGGGTAACGAAGCCAGACACGAGTCATACTGTAACAACGACAGCTACTATTTCGGCTGCTCAAGATTTGGCAAATGCTTTTCTCTACCATCTTTTTTTCAAGTTGCTCTCTTTAGACCCTCAAATTTCTAAGATATTCTACATCGCTGTCTTTTTCTGAAGATTAATTCTCAAAATCTACTGAGGAAGAGCTACTTGTTTTTACCTCGAAAGGGCGGGTTTTCCTTAGGGCTCCGAAGCCTTCTTTAAAAGGAGGCTTTGTTGTCTCTTTTTGTTCTCTCAATAACCTGCCCATTTATGGATTTGCATCAGGCTTAGTTACTGGGATGGATTTCTATCTATAGTATAAAATAAAAATGCTTTCTTTAAGGTTAGTGTCTGTACGTGCGTTGTTTTCTATTCTGTGTTTGTGTTAAATTTCCATTTTAATGAGTTATTTGTCTGTTTCTTCATGTACGATCTTTCTTTTCTGTTACTATTGGGTATGGGTTTGTGCTAGAGATAATATTTTTGGTGGTTCAATTGATTGTTTCCTTGTTATGTGTGGTTCGCATTTTTAATGATATTGCGGTTACTTTTAGAAACAGTTGGTTTTTTGCGTCATTTCCATTTTCTTCATTTTTTTAGTTCATTAAATTGTTGGGTATTTAGGGATTAGATGTTCGTAGGGTTGATTTGCGCATTTTTGGTAATGTAGGAATTTTTGGAGAAGGCATAGAAGGAAGATTTTTGTTACATCAGGTGTTTTGGGAGGTGGATATCTTCTTTATAGGCTATATGATGCTCGGCGAAGGATTTCTGATCTGGAGAGACTACGGCGTCAGCATGATGAACTCATTAAGGCCCAGTTAAGAGATATCAAAATCTCATATTTGAGTTTTCTTTATATCATGAAGTTTGCTTTCAAGGATTATGTAGTATTTTGGTATTTATGCTTTGACTTTTGATAGAATGCAAGCGCATTTTGAGGAAGTTCAAAGAATAGCTGATGCAACAACATTGCCCCATGCAATTCGCTATTTAAGCTGTCGGATAGCAGAAGGGCTGGACCTTTCTCAACTTACTGAGAAACTAATGAGAGGAAAGGAACTGCCCAACACTTTATCATCTTCAGAGAAACTTGAGCTATGGGATAGACTCAAAATTTTAAGTACGAAATCGCTAGCATTTTTATTTTAACATCTATAGTTCTTGTAACTCTGTATTTTTGAGTTCTTTTTGATCCAACTACGTTATGGTAGTGTTACATTGGCGGGGGCTTATATTTCTCGTGGCTAATGTGTTTTTTATAGGCTTCACTAAAATGGTGGCATCACTATGGGCAGTGATAATGCTTAGCTTATATGTTAGAGTTCAGGTTAACATTCTAGGAAGACATTTATATATTGACACTGCCCATGGCCTTGGAAGCTCCGATTGTCCTGTAAGTATACTAATTTTTTCTCAGCCAATGCCCTGCGATATTTCTAAGTAGTAGAATCATGTTTATTTCAGTTCAATTCCTTCGTGTGTGTTATAACTTCCTGTGCTGGTTTACTTTATAGTTAGTGTGATGCATGTGGCTCATTTCTATGCAGACAAATAGTTGATGTTTCCTGAACTATGATTTACTTACCTACGGAATTCTTTGTTTTTATAGAAAAATAAAATAAAAATTTCCCTTTTTTCAAATATGAGAAGAAATTAAATATTTTTGCTCAAGTGTAATAGACATTTCCTTGAATTAAGATTTACTTTCCTGTGTTTAATTGATGTGCGCTGAATTAGTAAATTTGGACTTCAACATTCAATACATTGATTGCTGTTCAAGGCACCTATGAAATATCCAAATCTGTGATTAAATTCATTGAATGAACATGACATTAGTGGTATAAATTTTCACTTGCATTCAGCATAGAGCTGAAAATATTCCGGAGGCTTAATGACGGCGTCAGTATGGTATGATTCTAAATAGTCTCACTTATTAGGAAATTCATTTATAGGTTTAAGGCATAGTAACAATGAAACCTAAGTATCATCTGGTACATGGGGAGCTTAATGATAAATCAATAGGGACATGGGATTAGATTGTTCGAGTGTCATGGATTAAGAATTATCAAAAAAAGAAAAGAAAATTTACTCACAAAAGGGAGACGTTTTGTAGGTGGTTGTAATATGGACGTAAGATGATGGAGTATAAGAAAGTTTTCTGAATGAATTAAGTTGGCTTATTTCAGTTTAGCACTGGAATTTGATGGAATCTCCATGAAGAGATTAACTGATATATTTCCGGAAATTTAGTTAAAATTTGGTAATCAAGGCAGCATTAGAACCGCGGAAATGTAATACTGAAGTAGTAACTATGTAAGATTCGGATAATATCTTTGTAAAAGAAGTATTAAGTTTGGAGAATTAACTTACTTCAGATGAAGCCCTTTGTTATTTGAGGATAGAGCTTTTGTACAGAAGAAGAATGAATGTACTTCCCTGCCAAGGAGGTGTTGTTTAAGTGGTGCCTGAGCCTTTTTATTTCAATTTACTTATTTATTATCCTTTCTACCTCTCTCTCTGCATGAGCTTATACTTGTCAGTGCATACGTGCACACATCTCTCTGTAGGAAGAATTGCAGTCTGCTTGTGTCCCTCCTCAAGGTTTGTAAGTTGGCATAACTTGATACCTTCTATAAACCCTTCCATTTTGCTTGAACAGCTCTGTAGCAGTTGTGTTATACAAATATGTGCAGTTTTATGGGTCATTCCTAAACCCTGTTTCTGTGGATTCATATTTTGGGCTCCTATTTTTCAAAATTTTTGGAGTAAATATGTTACTCGTGCAGTGTGTGTGTGTGTGTGTCTGTTTTCAAAGAATAGAAATGCTTGTGTATATACACATTTCTGCATTGGAGTGTGGATGTTCTTGCAAATTTGATATCATTGCATAACAACCAGTTTGAATCTCCTGTTTATCTTGGGATTTTATGACGACACATTGGACTTCTTTTTGCAGCATTACTTAGCACGGTGAACTGCTTTTTTTCAAATTACATGTCAGCTTGATTCAAGTAGAATTATTGGTTAAAACAGTTTTTTGCTTGTTAAATTAGCCAAACACACAAGGGACCAGAATTACCCTTATTTAAAATGTTAAAGACTTCTTAAGTTTAGTAATTGCTGACAAAATCAATCTCTTAAGTCCTTTATCTCAAAAGTCAATGGCCTGCCCTTGTGCACAGAAAAGTTTTATCTTTAATTTTATTGCATCACTAGCTGAAACATTTGAAGCGTGTTTCTCATCTTTAACCAAAATACTAAGTTTCACAGTAGTACATAGTAATTATTCTCGTAGAACAAATTAATTAGAAATAGGCTGTTTTGTTAACAACTATGGTTGAAAGGCTTCAAAATTTGTAGTGTTAGTTTATTACAGATTGTTGTATCCTGGGGATGATAGCAGATTTGCATTGACTTTGGTAACTCCCCAAACACTTAAGATAGCTTTGTTTTATTCAAGTGTTCTCTTAATTTCACACCTTTCTTTTCTTTGTTTTTCCCCCTATCTTTTTCCTTGTTGATAATTATGCCCTTTGGGTAGGCTTGTGTTGCATGTAAACTGCTTATAGAGCAGGGCGGCATCCTATCTTTGATATTATTGATTCTTTCTGAAGAGTTTCCAGACCGTTATTTGCCATTTCCTTGACCTGGTCTTTTGACCACTGATACCTATCATCAATTTGAATTTAACTGGCCGAAATAAAGGGGGAAAAGGAACATATACCTGTTGCATGGTATTGTTCAATAATAAGAAGAAAAAGGAATAAAGAAAAGTCACCTGCCACTTCATACTTAAAATGTGATTTATCACTCTTTGACATAGAAGCTCGTGCACAAGAATTAGTTTTGCTTTCATGGGCTTGGTGGCACACAATGAAGTTTTCTTTCTATTTTTCTGTTAAGTTGATTCTGGGCAGCCACCTTATGCACTTTACTTCTTGGTTGGTTGGGTTAATGTTTGTATTTTATGAGAGAGAGAGAGAGAGAGAGAGAGAGCAATGGTTTGACAAAAACAATTACTACTGTCTATAAGATGTATGTAAAGGTGTTAAACTTGTACTTGAAGCCGTGCTGCTTCTCGACTGTTGTGGGAAGTGTAGAAACTAATGAATTTTCATGTTTCAGATGTGGACATGCGTAGGAATTTATAATATCCTAGATTTTTGTGTTCATATTCACACTTGCATTTCTCATGAAACCATTTGTTGCTTGGTGTTTTTGTCTCTGCATTCCAGTGTTTGTTCTATTTCTGAAAGTAGCCCTCATACTTTCTTTTTTCACAGGAGGATGCCGGTCACATTGACAGGGATGACCAGCAGCAGTTTCTGGCAAGTGTTGATTTTCTTGCTAATTATGGCATGCACGGATTGATTTCTAATGTTCAGGCAGCAGCTGCTGAAGTACTGAAGGGGTAAGTTCTCCTCTTCAGTAAATTAGTTTGTGTATGATGATGGTCTTCAATACATATGAGAAAATTTTTTCTTTATTTGATTGTTTCACTTATATTATAATCCGCATGTTATTGTTTCCTCCAAATCAAAAAGGAACATGCTTAAATTTCCACATATTATCACCACTTTGATTAGTTACAAGGACCCTCAGGGACCACACTTTAGGAAATCATACACCTACTGCTGAAGGGGAAAATAGAAGAACATTTATGGTTTAATCCTCTTAACTAAAAGAATAGCTGAGAAATGAACTTCACACTCCAGGAGTTTGATTAAGAATGTGATTCTGTTGATACTTGACTACCCTTGCAAAGACTAAATCTGTTGAGAAAAATTCATGAATATTGTTTAAAAGCGGAGGGAGATTGATGACATTAACTCTCACAGGCTTCATAAATTGGTTTTGCTGCTTTTCGTGTGCAGAAAGCAATTGAGGGATTTCTTTAACGCAGTGGTATTTCATGAAACTGTCATGCAAATACTTGAGGCATTCATGAGCATGGGAAGTTCTCATCAGTGGGTGGACTTCTTGATGCCTCAGGATATTAGGCTCTACAAACTAGCCACAACCTCTAGTCATGACAACACAACTGTTTCTGATGTCACCAAATTTGATCACCTTATGGCAGAGACACGAGCTGTGTTATTGAGGTATGTTCATCATACTTGCCTTGAAAAATGTGGGTATTATATTTGGACTTGTCGATTGACAAGTTCTATTATAGAGTTTGATCAACGAGATTTGTTGGTTGCTCAGCTCCACTTCGTTGAGGTGAAAATGTGTAGAAAAGCAATAATGCACAGGTTGTGAAACTAAGACAAAACATTAATTGCAGTCAGTAAATTGAGTGATTAGTACCCACCCATGTTTGGTGGCAATT
This sequence comes from Xylocarpus granatum, assembly GCA_019650275.1. Lineage (NCBI taxonomy): Eukaryota > Viridiplantae > Streptophyta > Magnoliopsida > Sapindales > Meliaceae > Xylocarpus > Xylocarpus granatum. The sequence continues at coordinate 280,590 of BNST01000379.1, read as the reverse complement.
CAATAAAGAAAGATTCATAACAACTGGTAGCCTGTTTTGCAGGAAATATCTTCATTCAATTTTTTTTTGTAATTTTACCTTAAAAGCCCCCGTTTTTTTCGTGCATGCTTGCTGAATCTGCTTGGAACTTTTACTGAACTGCAAAATTATTTATAACCTGGAAAATATATGAAAACTTTTTCTTTTTTCTCATCTCCTTTTTGTCGTTGTTATTATCATTATTATTATTTTTTAGTTGCTAGAGTAAGAGTTCAAGAATAAATTTGAAGCACCTGTTTTACCGTAAATCATATTGGAAGATGCTGTTAAAGTGATTTTACTTGGCTTGTCTAAGATCAGGAAGAAAACTAAAATTCAATGTCACCCAAACAAAAGTTGTTTACCCTTGAAAAAACCCATTTTTTTGGCTCACAGTGCAGAGTATAGGAGTATTGTCGATATATCATTCAAAGCGGCGGTGGATGCTCTGATGGATGAAATGGTGTTACAGTGTGGAGGCGGTCTAACATCAGGGATTCCGCTGGCTAAACTAGTGCCACGAGTTGTGCAGACGAGTCCATCTCTACTTGACGAACCAAGCAGAAACAGTGTCATCCAAGTTGTCAGAAGCATACCGGAAGTTGAACTCTTCTTCACTCTTCTCTATGCAAATATGTCAACCTCGTAGATTGGTGAGCCCGGATTGTATTATTGTTGGCATTTTCTTTTCCATACAAGAGAATCATCAACGTAAAGGTTTTAAATTTGGAGTTAGGCTTGCAAGATTTCTGTTGTATAATTTGTAATTCTTTTCTCCTCTCAATATTTAGTTGATTACTTTGTAGTATGGAATCTTTCCTTTAATACCTTGTGAAATAATGATGAAATTTACTGTTATAAAAGTTTGCTCTTGGTTCTTCTCTCTTTGATGGATTTAGTTTGGGATACAATTGGTTATCAGTTGATTATAATAATGATGAAATTCCTAAGAATTCTACTGACAAGGGGTTATAGAAAACCAAATTAGTCCATCCGAAAACTCACCGACAAGCTCCGAAGAAACGGTTGTTGAGCTTCGATGGCAAGCCGCAATAATAATAATGGAGATGTTCTGATGCTAGAGGCTCACCCAAATGGCTTCCAGGCCATGGAACAATAGAAATTATAGACACCTTGCCAAACATCGACGACAAGTGCGCCGATTCTAGAGTCAAGGAAGAGGTTGATTGGAGGGTCAAGCAGAGCTACAAGAAACCTTCCGACTTTCTCAAAAGACCTTCCTCCTCTCTCCAAGTTTAGTTTCAAGGTAAAATTTATGAACTCCTTTCGTTTCTAGGGTTTGTGGTGTGAAGCTATGAATTAGAATCAATAGCTATGATGGATGTAATCTCAATGGCCGCGATGGATATGGCCAAGATTAAGTGTTGCAGTTGTGAACTAGTGAGCTTTGCATAGCATAGGATCCATGCAAGATCAAGTGTTGCAGTTGTCTGTTAGTTATTCTAGCTGTGCATTTGATTAGTTACCGAAGTTTTGTCAATCAATAACCTACATCATCCTTCTTTTTCTTTCTCAGTACCTATCAAGTTTGACATTTCGAACCATCTTGCTTGAAAATTTCAAATCCTTCCTTCCATTCGAGAAAATGACGCAGAGGATTTCATCGACAACAAAATTGCAAGTCCTGAAAGGTCTATTGAAGGATTGAATACATGCTAGTAATCCAGAGTTGATAGTATTGAGAAGATAGGATCAACTCTTGCTTGGTTGGTTACTGTCTTCAATGACAGAATCAGTGTTAGCTTTTGTAATAGAATGCAGATCATCATTTGAGGCATGGCAAGCACTAAAAAGACAATTTGGATCTCAATCGAAAGCTAAAACCTTACAACTTAGGTTTCAATTGCTATCAACTAAGAAAGAATCACTCCCCATGTCAGATTATTTTCTTAAAATGAAAATTTTGGTTGACTATTTAGCAGCTGTTGTAAATCCAATTACTAGTGGTGATTTTGTGCTATATCTTCTTACTGGTATAGAATATGAGTGTAATTCAGTTGGAATCAATATAACTAGAAGAAATGACTCTTTTTAAGTGTTCATGAAGTTTATGCAATAATGTTGCTAACATAAGAAGAAAGATTGGATCAACAAAACGTTGCTAGAACAACAAAGAAGTAGGAAAAATTTTATGCTATCTATCGTTAACCAAGGCAGTAGTCAAAGAAGGAGATGAGGAAGTTGAATTTAATCAAGGATATGGATATCCTGCTACTGGATTTGGAAGAGGCAAACATAATCAGGGAGGGAGTAATAATCAAAATTGGAAGCAAAGTCAAGGTGGCTAAGGAAAGCCAATTTGTTATATTTGCTTCAAACAATGGCATGTAGTTGCACAGATTCAATCGAGATTATGTTCCACAATAAGGTCAATAGCAGGTTTAACCAACTTATTAGCAAAATTATCAAAAGGTTCAATGATCTGCACTTGGACAATCTTCATTTCAAGGCAACAAAGTGACTTATCTGACTAATAATGATGGAGATGTTGACAATGGGGCAACACATCACCTAACCAGCAATTTTAACAATATCAACACAAGATTCTGGTGAGGGGAAAGGTGTGACTGTAAAGGGTCTATACGGGCTGTAACTTGGACAAGATTCTAATCATTCTAGCTATAATTCCCAAGTCCTTGTTTTCATGTTAAATGCCATCATTTAAACCTAGTTCAATAAACACAAGTTCTGAGAGTTTGTTTTTTGAGAATTGTCATAGCTATAATTCACTGCATCAGGTTCAAATCTTCTTGATATTGTTTATAGAAGGATTAGTCATCCTAATGAGTATCAAACTCAATGTTAAAACTCTGTAAAATTTTTATTTCTACAAATAAAACCATAGAGATTGGCTTTTGTGATGCATGCAAATATGGGCAAATGCATAAAATGCATTTTCCTAGTGGTGAAACTACTATAAAAGCTCCTTTAAACATGATATATAATCTTTACAAATGCTTATACAAAATATTGTTGGATTTTCACTTTTAAGATGAAATTAAAAGCTTTATCCTCAATGGGTCTGATTTTCCATATCAAAGCTTGTGTCCTCCTCCTGCTCCATTGGCATCTTCATTATTTGAGTTCCCATCCTTTTTCATACCCAAAGTTAGCATCAGGTGTCAAAGCAACAATACTCAACTATCCATTTTACAAATAGGTTATTTGTATAAACAATTAATTTTTTATAAATATATTTACTAATATGACCAATTTTACTAGTGCCAATGTCCTTTTTAGAAATTAATTTTTAAATTTTTTTAATTAACAAAAACTAGATTTTATTTTATCAATATCAATTATTTTCTTTTAAAAGATTATTTTTTTAGTTTAAAAAATCTAAAAATATGCTAATTTGTTTAAAACTAAAAATTTATTTAAAAAATTTTAATTTAACTTTCAACTATTTTTAAATAAAATTATTTCAATTTTTTTATTTTCTAACACAACTAATCCAAGTATATATTACATTTAAACTAAGGTAATAAAATTATTACATTTAAATCTATTAAATTTAAATATATATAAAATATAAATTTAAACATTTATTATTAAATTATTTATTATTTTTTTAAAATTCAATTATTTTATATTTAATATTAATTTAACTATCAAATACATAAAATATTTTAATAAAAATAAAATTTTTTTATCCTAATAAGAATAATTAATAAATATAATAATTTAAATTAAAACTATTAATTTATTAATAAAGATTAATAAATTTAAAAATAATAAATCCTTTTTAATTAATAATTACATAATGTCAGAAAATAAAAAAACCATTCTCATTTCCCTTTCTTTTTCTTATTTCTTTTCATTCTTAAAAAAAAATTCACACATTATAAAGGTGTTTAATTTATTATGTTATTGGTTCACAGTTCAACCTAACAGTGAAAATTGTATTTTACACTCTTCCCTGAATAATAAGAATAATAAAAAGATTAACAGACTTGAGATCAAGGGACTAATTATTGTAATTAGAAGGATCCTTGACTAGAAGAGAAGCCATGCTTCAAACCCAAAGGCAATGCTTAATTAAAATATGCATTGTAATTAGATGCATTGATTAGGCATACACTCAAAACTACACTAAATGTATTGTTAGGAAGAGTTTAATCTCTAGGCTTAACCTTAATCTTGAAGTGGAGAATTAAACAATTACTCCAAACAAACAAGGGGTAGTTGCTGAATTAACAGAAGGGTAAAATCACTGTCAACAGCCTCTAAATCTTTGAGGTAATTAACATCTCTAATGAACTTAGAGATTAAGATTGGAGGTTCAAATTTATTGATATAGAATGATGCTTGCATCAACCCAGATGTAAGACTACTGTCAGCATTAAAGAGAGGGCTCTGAAATCCTACCAATTTCAGAGGGTTCATGGCTGCAGTTGAGTTTCAAAGATCATCTGCTAGATTCAGTCAGTAAGCTCAGTAAACAATTCCCAATTTTTTTTCAAAAGAAAAAAAGAATTGGAAGCATTAAAAACAACAGGTGAAATCTACGCAAAACATTGTATAATATACAGCATCTTGCAACAATCTGAAATATATATATATATATATATATATATATATATATATATATATAAAGTTAATTGGAATCGTGTTCATGATAATTAAAGCAAAAAGAAATGACAATAATCTTGTGCATTGAATTAATGAAGCAGAAAGAAATTGAAGAAAGAAAGAGACAGAAGGGTAGAGCTCCCTTCAATCCAAACAAGGATCTCACTGTGGGTAATGAAGCTCCTGAGTTATGCAAGCCACAAGCCGATCAGAAACCATGAAAAAAAGCGATAGGACTGTGGGATTCATAGCTCAGCAGCTCAATCTTCCCCGCAAGAACCACTATTGGACTTCAAGGAGCTCCACTCCAGCCTAACCCTCTTTCCCAAATCAAAACAGTGAATCAAAATAAAAACTCTTAACGACACTCAAATCGTAGAGCAAGCTAGAACATGTAAGAAGACGACTATTCTTTCAACCTTTCAATAACTGGAAAGCCGTAGTTCTTGTTTCACTTATCGTTAATGAAAAGGGTAGACGAATACAAGGCAAAAATCCCAACACAAAAAAGAATCCCAGTATCTTGATTCAGATCCAGCCCGTACACAGAAACCCTAAACCAGTTTAAAAAAAATACACAAACCTTTGACATCTGTGATAAAAACAGTCAAGAAACTAACAGATCCGGGTAAAAACCTCCAAACAAGACCCTAGGGAACACTAAAAGACAAAACTCTGCAACAATCCTAGGCTAGCTAAGAACCCTAACTAAGACCAACCCAAAATTTATTAAGACCACAAGCCTACCACAAAAAGCAAAAAGCTGCTTTGGGTTGGAGAAGACGAAGGGAAGCACTTTATAGTATTCAGGAGGGGGAGGGGGAGGGGGAGGGGGAGGGGGTATAAATAATAGAGGTTCGGCGGAGAAGAGAGCTGCTTCTTTTTTCTTGCTTTCTTTTTCTTTGGGTTTTGGGTTACGAAAAGTCTCGGGAACCGGCTCGTTAGATTCCCTGTTAACGGTGACATTCACGTCAGAAGCACAGTTATAAATTGTAATAACCCCACTGCTTTAATGAATGATCGACCAGATAACAGCTCACTCTATTTTATCGTTATTTGTATTTTCACTTGAGCCTACGTACACTGTTTTGTGGATTCCCTTCTGTCACGAAATTTTAAAATCATTTTTCCATTAAAACTCAGTCCATTGTCATAGAATGAAGAAAGCCACCTTGACCTGTAATACCCTTTTTCACCTGCAATTTCCTTGTCCCCAAGGCAAAGCCCTAAACGTGTATAACAAATAACAATCTCGTCCCCGTTCGTAGATAGAATAGAAATGTGCTTCCTAATATTTAAAAAAGTGAGACATTTTCTGTTGTTATATTTTTGTATTCTGTCTACACCTACACCTACCCTGAGCTTCTGCTTAATATATATAGTTAATGGTGGTTGCATACACGTGATCCACCAGACAAGCTGATGAACACATATTCCAATGAAATATGTAGCATCCATGCTTCATTGGTTTGTTTTTATGTCCAATGAAACAAGTTCTTCAATAAATAAGTTGATCGAAAATGAATGTCAATAACCTAGCTATGTCTTTCTGCAGCGAAAGCCAAGAACAAATTTCCACCTTCTTCACCAAGTGATGAAAGATCAAAAGCCTGAAGAAACCCATTTCTAGTTTCTCATAACGATTACAATGGCCACCACCTACCCACTTTTGCTTTGACAACTTAAAATCTAAAGCTTCTCCTCATCAACACACTAGTTTTTTTAACAACTCGCGAGATTATCTATCAAACAGAAGCTTGTACGGGTGACACGTGCGGGTTGAATGGATCCATTGACCGGGAAAAGCCCTTCAGATGAAATGCATTGAATAAAAATTTTCTGTTTAGACAAAAGGGTCGTTGATGAGACGACTCACAAAAGAGTCCATCAGGACCCACTGCGCCCGCTGCCGCACGTTATCACATCCCTCCCTGTACGAACTGTTCGTTTCCCGCTTTGGTTGTAATCACATACGCTCAGCATCAATCTCTTATGTTGCTGTCACAGGAAGTTACGGTACAAAAGGAAAACAACTTGGGTTTTCTCGTTCGTCCCACTCTGGCTACCCTCGAGATCGTGCTGGACGTCGGAACTAGTTTAAACATTGTGCTGGGAACGTAGAGCAGCCAAGCCACCAAATGAAATCTAGTGTTAGATCACAATTTGTACGGATCTGATTACTTTTGCCAGGCTGTCCGATAATTTAGTTTGGTTTGGATTTTGGATTGTCCACGTGTTATAACCATACATTCAAATTGGAACAAGTCGTCGGTTCCTTGTTTTAAATTTATATTTTAAATTTATTATTTTTATAATTATTTTAAATTTTTATCGGAAAATGTACGGATATACGCTTATATTAGCGGTTCCCTTCGATTTTATGTTTTGTGGGACAAACATTTATTTTCTGATCGATCTGGTCAAAACTCGAGGACACGTGGTTGGTGAAGATGCATTGAAAGGTAAAGTTGGTCCCACTCTCTGGTGCTTTGCCAGCATGGATGTTAATGGCTGACGCTGAGACAGCATCATTACATACATCAATAGTTTCTAGGGAACTACGGTGCACTTAACCGTACCCTGTATTTTCTTTTGACAATAATTTTTATATTTGTGGTTACACGTTTCACACGCATGCTTCGTCTACGTCATCAAGCCCAGCATAAAATTGGGCCAAGAAGGGTAATTTTGTATTTGAACCCAACAATCCAACGATGAGAAATAATTTTATTTATATCGTGCATTATGGATTGACGAGTCGGGATATAATCGTCATTTACAATTGGCAAAAAAGGTTATGGTTACCGATAACACTTGTCTATTGAGATCATTAACAAAATTTGTTATCGTTGATTGATCTCTCCAGTTCTTAAATTTTAGATAATCGTCTTTTAACCTAAACATTTTTTTAAAAAAAATTAAAATTAATTTAAATATTTATCTCATCAAAGATAAGAAAAACCCGGTCGGATCAAAAACAGACCGAAAACCCCAAAACCGGATAATATGGTTCGACCCCGCGGCAAAAGAAGCGATATGGACCAAAAAGAAAACGTAGTCACGTTCGTACATAAACGCACAGGTTAGTTTGTATGTTAAGGTTAAGGCAGCTTCGAGAACAGCATTACCAGTTGCGACTGTTTCTTAGCTTGCCTTTCATTCGCTCAGGCAAAAAACCCTAGACATCTTCGTCACTATGGGTAAGTTATCGTCGTCTTCTCTATCTCTGTTTTCACTCTCTGATTCGTCTCTATCGAATTTTATTTTATTTCTTGAATGATTTTTTGTTTGATCTGTTGGTGTATGGTCGATTAATTTCTTATTATTTATGCTCTGATCTAGCTTCTGTTACGTGCTTGTATCGAATCTCTGTTAATTTTTATCATTTTTGATATTGCACTGATTATCTAAACGTTTTAGCGCTCAATTTTATTTCATTTTGCGAGATTGATAGTGTTTCTTTTATCGAATCATTTAGCTGCTGAGAAGTTCGGGTGAATTGTAATATTAAACGTTGAATTTAAGCTTCTTTTGTTGCTTGTAATTTGACTATGCATGATGATTCTGGTATTGCAAAAGTGAGAAGTTTGCTATGTTGGTTTGATGAATTTTTTAATAATTAGATAGCATTACTATTGATTGCTTGATGTGTTATTTTTTCTTTATTTTATTTTCTCTTTGAACTCATTCTGTCCTATTAAATGGAGAGCACCGGGCAAGATAGTGTGATTGTTTGAGAAATGTTGTAACTAACTTGTTTGTTTGTTTTTTTTTACCCATTTGGTAGATATTGAGGAGGAGATCCGCGCCTTACAGCTCGACTCTGCAGGTAGTATTAGAAGGGTCTGTGTAGTGAATTTTGTTTATTTTTTTGGAATTTTGTTGAATGCTTGTATTGAATCTTTGCAGAAGAGAATAATGGGGTGGTCAACCCAGAAGAAGTTCGGGTGGTTAAGATAGAGGAAGGTTGGTAGAATTATTGGATTTTGTTTTTGCAATCCTTCGACAGTGTATCTCTTTTTCAAGAAAGTGCAAAAAGTCTTGTGTGCGTTGATAGAGTCAAATACTAAACCCGATCAATGTCTAAATTTGACTTTGTTACAACTATGGCTATTGTTAATTTCTAAATGTATGTTCACAAGTAAATTAAATATGATTGAAATTCTGAAAAGACAGAATTCTAACAAAATGCTTCAAAATAGAAAAAAGAAAAGTGAACCTTCATTGGTTTTGTTGTAAGTTACATATAAAACTGTCACTTTTACACAATTACATATAGTTATTTTTTGATTGGTTATTTGGAGTCTACCTTAGTAAATGACCTTTTTGTGCTTGTGTTAACATCTTTGACCTTGGGAGGACTCTCTTCTGTAATGAAGCAGAAATGTTTTCCTGTTGTTTTGAAATGTTTTCATTTGCATGGTTGCATCATTTCAGTTGACCATATTTTAAGAGCAATAAATGTAGAATTGTTGTATTTTCTACACTAGAGTTGTAGAGTTAGTTGAACTTTGATACTGCATCCAGTAGCTTGTTATGCCACAAGCTTCAAGTGGATGTCTAGCAGCTAATCTGTGCCAATCAAACAGTTTGAAATCTTAAGTACTGGTTTTCATATGGCTATTAGGTTAGCAACTGACTTGTTGGACTGGCAATTCGCCTGCATTTTATCTGTCCTTCCTTGATGGAGTTTAATGTGTTGTTTCATTAATTAGAGAAGTCAATTATTAGCTCCATTTCACTTTTACTTAGCTTTGCTGTTGACATAAGCATGGTAAGTAAATGCTACATTAACTGATTTTATCCATCTCAAATAGTTTTGGTTTTTCCCTGCTTTAATTCCTGGTCTTTATATATGTTTTTTCCCCTTTGCAATTTCACCTACAATATGGGAAAGAAGCCAATCTCATCATTTCTTGGAAGATGGTCATCATTTTACTTTTGAATTATGCATGTGTGTGAATGAAAATGCACATGGATACAATCTGTCATATCAGTGGATATAGAAAACATTTTAAAGATTTTACTTTTCATGGTTTTAGATTCAAAGGAGGAGGTGCAAACTGTCTTCCAGTCAGTTCATCCCAAGCCAAAAGGTACTTCTGAATTTTTTCTGTTTTGCTTTTGGTTTTCATGACATTTATTTGTATTTCTTTTTTCTAGTTTAGCACATAATAGGGGTGGTCTGTTTTTTCTTTCCATTAATCATCTGTAGACGTTCTCATGTTCATTTTTGACCTGGATTGTAGTGAAAGAAAAAGAAGTATCTGCAACGGAAGATGTTGAATCTCGTGAAGAGACTGAAAGAAATAAGAAGCGACACTTGAATGTTGTATTTATTGGTCATGTTGGTATGTTGATGTAAATTGTGGGTTTTTTCCCCTTAATATCAGATTAATGTAGCTGCAGTTCTTGCCTGTCTAGCTTGGTTCAAAACCTGTCAGGCCGAACCAAAGGGGTTGGTACAAGGAAGTTTCACAGGATTGAATATGTGGTTTTATTTGTCAGTGTGTGTATTAATACCACCCTCTTCCTCATGTAACAACTGTATATTAAACCCAAGGCTTGCCTTCTTTTTCCATATTTTTATTGTATTTTTCAGTGAAGGAAGAGATGAGGACCATAGATTGATAAACGAAAAAAAGGAAACTGTATTGAGATGTGGTTTCTTCATTCTTTGAGCAAGCATTAATTTATAGAATTAGGTCACTGGGATTCTAAAGCAAGCCCTTTAATTTTTGGTCTTGCAAAGGACTTCTGCTGACTGAAGATGGTTTTGAGAAGCAATTCTATGCCTTTTTTATTCTTTAATCGCAAATACTGTTATTTTCTTTTATGTTCTAAGACATTACCACAATTAGCTTGTCAATCTATTTTTTAAATATGGAATAGTTTCCTGCCTAAAATCAATGTATTTTTAGTGTCATCTTTTTTTGTCTGCATTGCAGATGCTGGTAAGTCCACTGCTGGAGGTCAGATACTTTTCCTTAGTGGTCAGGTTGATGATCGTACAATCCAAAAATATGAGAAAGAAGCAAAGGACAAAAGTAGAGAAAGTTGGTGAGAATTTATTTTGGCAATTTTACTACAGTACTTATTGTGTGGAGCAAACAGGAAAGCAATTGAGTTTACTTTCATCATAGCTTGTAATGGTGCCTATAGCACATAATTTTCACTCTTATCCCTACATTGACATCATTGCTTGGATTGGGTTGGTTCCCACTTTATGCTTTCTGATGTACCGATAATTGCAGATATCTAGTGTTACCGCATAAATTAGGAGGTTGATTTTGCCCATGTTTTGTGGCGAAAAGTCAGACTGTTATTAGATAACATGTTTTAAGATTTGTATGTCTTGAAATTTCCTCTGTATCAATTAGCCCTTATTCTTGATAGTAAATGGATACACGACTTCTCAAAGCTCTTAAATTCCTTAACAAATGCCGGAATGATGATTAAAATTTTTTTAATGTCCAAATTCCAAATTATTTCTATGCCTTGCTACCTCCAAGCGAATTTTTTTGTACTGTTCTGGGCAAGTTCTTTTGCATTGACAATGTGGGTTTCTCCAAATATTTCTTGTATTGCTACATGGTGGCATGCTTAGTTACGTTTGAGGGTTTTTTAATTTTATTTTTATTTTTGTAAACATGTTTTGTGTGCAGAATATTTTGCCTGCTATTATTTGGGATGTCTTCTTCTTGCTTTACTAAAATATGCTTTGTTAAACTAAACAATTTTCTACACATTAGGTATATGGCATATATTATGGACACTAATGAAGAGGAGAGGGTCAAGGTATTTTTTAATATGCTAATAAATTTGACCACATTTTATGGGATTTGATACTGTTATTATTTTGTTACAACATTTCAGATATGCTTTTCCTTATTTGGTATATATGCATATAAATATTGCATTAATTAAGTTTATATTCATGAAATGTGGTACCTATTCTGTAGGGTATAACAGTTGAAGTTGGAAGAGCACACTTCGAAACTGAGACAACTAGATTCACAATTTTGGATGCACCAGTAAGGGATTATGATTGACATCAATATTATGTTTTTATTACATTATTATTGTGGTTACTAATAAGTTCTCATGCACTACATTTGCTGGATGATGTGACAAAGTAGAAAAAAAAGAGGGCTAAAATTGAGTATAGTCCATGCATTTCTAGTTTGTTTTACAAATAGAATGGTTACTTTAATTTATGTTCCTCTTCTGTACTGTGGGGGCTGTGTTAACTTGTGTTTCTCTTGATCCTTCAGGGTCACAAGAGTTATGTCCCTAATATGATCAGTGGGGCATCTCAAGCTGATATTGGTGTACTGGTTAGTGAATGTTGATTTTTTTGCTTTCTTTTCTATTTTTAAATTCTTATTTTTTTCCCACTAAATTTTAGTGAGTCCTACATTTTGAATCCTATCTATCTCTCTTTTAATTAGGTAATTTCTGCACGAAAAGGAGAATTTGAAACTGGTTATGAGAAAGGTGGGCAGACCCGCGAACATGTTATGCTTGCAAAAACCTTGGGTGTGACTAAGCTGCTTATTGTTGTAAACAAAATGGATGACCCCACAGTGAACTGGTCAAATGAAAGGTGTTTTCCTGGCTTGTGATGATATACGTTTATTGTCCCTTTTGCGTGGTAGCTTCTCTTCATTCTGGCTTTTTTACTCAGGTATGATGAAATTGAATCAAAGATGATACCCTTTTTAAAGTCTTCAGGCTACAATGTGAAGAAAGGTATTGGATCAACGGTTTCATGGAAATTTTGTTAGCATTGATTTTGTTTTATGGTTTTACACTGTTAGAAATGGTTATAATTTTCATGCTGTGAGAGAAAGCTGTGAATATAGCTGTCTAAAGTTTCAAAGAGGATGAAGTTAAAAAATTTTATTAGTTAGCCTTGTAATGTTCCTTGTCCTGAGGGGGGTTTTAGAATCACTTTTGGGCTGTTGGAGTCTGCATGATATCATCTCTGTATTTATGTTTGATTAGCAATCAACAATCTATCCTATTGTCTCTGTGAACTCTCTTAAATGTGTACCAAATTTTAAGTCATACAAATAGTGACATGTGTTTATTAGTTTGTCAGGTACTAAGGAGCTGCATTGATGTCCAAAGTTCTTTTGCTTGCTAATGTGTAGGTCCTTTTTTGATAGCCAAAATTCGTGATGGCTATACCTGAACAAAAACCAAAGCATTTTCTTAATTTGATGACATTGTAGCCAGTATAAATTACACGTCAATCTAATTTTACTGTTCAGAAATTTTCTTTCTTGCTGTAACCCTTTTGGTTCTGCATAGTATCTGTTGTATTTTTTTATTGAATGAGTCAGTAGTAAATCTTCCTAAAGGGATTCCGAAGTCAATTTCTATATCAAAATGTTTTATTTCTACTCTTTGCAGATTTTTCAACTTATTTTGTCCATCAGCTAAGGCACAATCCATGACAGTAGTTTTCATACATTATTACCCAGTTCTTTGACCCTCGGATCAATGCACTCCAATAATGCAAAACTTGTGTATTTAAAGCACATTCAATGCATTATAATTAATGCATATGTGAGATTTAATCTCAACCATTCAAAAGCAATACATCCAGTTGGTGCAAAAATCTGTGTAAAAAACGAAGGCTCGAGATCCTAAATCCCCATCAGTATCATACATAATATCTGGCCCCTTTTGTAACTGTAAAATTTGGAAAACATTATTTGCCTCTGAATGAAATTGTTTAAACACTGGGTCTCAAACAAATACAACAGATATGAATTTGACAGAAGCTTCCTGAAATCCAGCCTATGGTGACACAACAAAGTGATTGGAATTATCATTTCATTGCATAAAATCATATATTGAGGTTCTCTGTTATTACCTTAATGGTTGTCTTGTTACTCTGAAGTGTGTTGTGCTGAATTTGGCATCTTGTAGAAGCTTGATTTATTAGCCAATTGTTGATTTCTTATGGACACAGTAATTTTATCTTTATTGCATACAATTGTTTGTGTGCATGCTCGTACCTGGTTGTGTAATGGTTGCATTTTTTCTTACATAAACTTGCAGATGTCTACTTTCTACCAATTTCTGCTTTGATTGGTTCAAACATGAAAACAAGAGTGGATAAAAGCATCTGTCCATGGTGGAATGGCCCCTGTCTTTTTGAAGCCCTTGATGCTATTGAGGTTCCTCCACGAGATCCTAATGGTCCATTTAGGTATGTAGTGATTTTTCATGCTTGGTTCTCTGATTCCCTTTTCATCTTGTCATTGGTGCTACTCAAATTGGTTTAGATTTCCTGGTATGCTTTAAAGAGAGATTTTCAGCATGTTTACTACAGTTCTCTGCACTGAAGAATTCTATCTTCATTTTCAGTATTTTGATTATGAACAAGTGACATCGTGTTCTTATGGAGGATTTGTCCTTGTTTTGGCAATATGGAATAATTATAAATGTTAATATATTTAAAATATTTGACTTGTAGGATGCCTATCCTTGACAAATTCAAAGACATGGGAACTGTTGTTATGGGGAAGATAGAATCTGGTAGTGTACACGAGGGTGATTCCTTGTTGGTGATGCCAAATAAGGTGTTTTCTCTACACCCACTTTTTTTTTCCCTTTCTGGCCTGTTTATTTATGCACACATTTTTGTTGATTGGGGCTTAGGAACTTGCACATTGATATGCAGGCTCAAATTAAAGTTATTGCTGTATACTGCGATGAAAATAAGGTTAGACATGCAGGACCTGGTGAAAATGTACGTATTAGATTATCTGGGATTGAAGAGGAGGATATCCTACGGGGTTTTGTCATGTCAAGTGTTGGTAAGTTCTTTTGATTTTATATTACTTTGTTTTTCTTTTTTGGTTTTTGATATTGTGGGTGAGTGCTCCTTTTTTTCTTTTTTTGTGGGGGGTGGTTGTGGTACATTGATTGTTATTATTTCTTTCCCCTTTTTCTAATTCTTACTAGTTGGTGTGCTGTTTCAATATTGATTGCAGAATTTCTTGTTTTATTCCTCTGTTTTTAGCTGATATGAAAGGCATAAATGATGTGCATTTTAATGTTTTAAAGTTACACTGACAGGTGGCACTTATACAGTTACTCTATTTGATGAATTCTGATATTCAAGTGAGATTTTTAATAGACCTTGTTTTGCCTTTTTCTATTGGTAGACTGCTGGCTCATCTGCATCGTAGTTGTGTCTGACTAGAATAAAATTGTCTTTTCTTTCTTATGAAAAAGCAAGGGGGTGGAAAAACTATTGCAAGTATGATTTTTACCAGTAAGTTAAACAGTTGCATGTAGATTGAGGTTTGAAATACTTGTTTGTAGATGCTCAATTTAAATAGGTTGTATATGTTTTCCTCTGATAAAATAGACTTTTTTTAAGTTAAAAAAAGTGTACATATATATGTGCGCGTGCGTGTGCATATGTGTGTGGGTGTGTGTGTGTGTGAGAGATAGGAAACAAACAAAATGAAGAGAATATTGATCAGGCTCGAATAACCAGATAATTCTTTCACACTTTTTTTGGTGAATATAATTGCAAATCCAATCCCAGGCTTACATTATTCTGTGGTGGAATTATTTATCATTTAACAAGTTTCTGAATTGTCTTCAAAATATGATTTTATCATCCTCTGTGAATTAATGTATTGACAAATATTTGTTTTCCCTAGTTCTATTATTTTGGTGACATTATTATTATTTTTTTGTGTAGCAAAACCAATAGCTGCGGTCACTGAATTTGTCGCCCAGTTGCAGATCCTTGAGTTGCTGGACAATGTATGCATGGCCTTTAATCTTTTCTTTCCTAGCTTTGTTATTGAAGAATCTTCTTGTGCAAACTGCATTTTCTTGAATTTTGGGGGCAGAATCATACATGTATTACCTTTAAATATTTCTGCTTATTAGGCAATTTTTACTGCTGGCTACAAGGCTGTATTGCATATTCACTCAGTTGTTGAGGAATGTGAGATTGTTGAGCTGCTACAGCAAATTGACCCGAAGACGAAGAAACCCTTGAAAAAGAAAGTTCTCTTTGTTAAGAATGGTGCTGTTGTTGTATGCCGTGTTCAGGTTTGTTTCATGGTGTGATTAATAAACTTGAAGGGGTTTGAAATTAAGAAATTGGCAAATCTCTCCCCTTTTTTTTATCCCGTCCTTTTTCTTTTCTAACTGAATAGAAGAACAAGCAGAAAATTCCCATTTGGGTCATTATCATGATCATTTTAAATTTTGAGGTTGGTGCAATAAATTGTTGAAGAACATAAACTTGAACAGAGAAGGGAAACGTAAAGAATGCAATTGGCCCATATCAGCAGAGATGAGATTGGTGCCAAAAAAATCTGAGGACTTCTTGTATATTATTCTGATCCTTCCGCCATAATGTGTACCTTAGGTAAATAACTTGATATGCATCGAGAAGTTTTCGGAGTTTGCGCAACTTGGAAGGTTCACTCTTCGTACTGAAGGTGATAGATATACTGCTGCCTTTTTGTGGATTCATTTATGATTTCTTCATGTGCTGTGTAGTCAAGTGGTTACTTTTCTCTTGCAGGAAAAACAGTTGCAGTGGGGAAAGTGACAAATCTTTGTGCTTAACCAATTTTGGCATCTAGAGGTGAGGTTTCTTTGTACGTACAAAATTTGTGTGTTTTATATTTTCATTTGTGTGCACCACCCTTCCTGTACTCTGGAATTTTGTTGATTCAAAATATCCTCCTGCTAAAGTTGCCTGGTTGCGTTACAATCTGACATTTGATTTTGACATCTATTGTTGAATGGTTAAATCCAGAACTCACAATTTTAAAGCTACTAGAAGTTATTTTTAATTTGTTAAGATATTGAATTGGCATCGGAAATTTAATTTTGACATTCATTTTCACATGTTTAATATTGAGACCTCACCGTATTGAAGCTGCCACAATTTTATTTTTAATTTTGAGAACATCATTTAAATTTTCAAAGTTAGCTCATTTCTCAATCGTCTTTTACATTTTGTTAGTTATCATGAAGTATGGCTTGTCCAATCCCCCAACCCTAAAAAGAAAAAAGGGCTGGCATGTGGCGTGAGCAGATTTTGCTAGAAAGTATATTAACTATCGGCTCCATTGTCTGATATATGGATAATCAATTTAGTAGGGACAGGAAAGCTGAATCAGCAGTGCATTTTTGAGTACGTAATTTAGTTGCAGCTGAAGCGGATTTGAAATTGTTACATCATCATCCCAACAACTTATTGGTTGTGTTGATTCAGCTTTCGCATAACAGAGCTCTTCAAATTGCGCGCCTTTGCAGTGCGATAACATTGATCGGTTTGTTGTTTGATGGGTGTTAAGTATGCGCTGGATCATCCATTGTTCTTTGGATACCCCAAAATACTGTAATCTCTTTGAACAAAAGCTTTGCTTCAGCAATGCTTGCTTACGTTGCACTGTGATTATGTTGAGAAGCCGATTTGTTTCCCTTATAATCAATTATTTTCGATGAATGATTAGTATTCAAGTGTTGTAAGTTATGTTTGCTTGATTTGGAACGATGCGGTAACGATTTAATACGGTATGCTTTAGGGCAGGTACTGTGTCTGCCTTGCGTTGTGCTTAGTTTCTATCCATTGCATTTGTGCACAGTAGGTAGATTCGTGGCTTCACGGCCATCCCTCACCTCATGCTCTACCTGGCTAACTCCAACAACATTATTAATCCTTTTGGGAGGAGATGAAAACAAAAAAAAATAGAATTGGAAGACCCACAGGATGTAGATTAAGCTGGAGATTCCTTATTAATAATTAGAAACAATTGGCTAGTTATTTAATCATACATATATTATATGATTAGTTTGAGTGTTGCTCGACATAAAATTGGGAGCGTTAGGAATTCGTTTGGATGTTTTAAGGGTAGCTAACAGGGGGTTGTTGAGACAGTCATCTGGGACTCAGGATTGGGTCAATGTAGTCTTTCTCTGGAGGTGGGAGTCAAACAGTAACCAGCTTATACGCTCTGGGATTTGGAGGTCGTTTTGAATATCGAGTTGTATTCATCTTGTATGGGATTAATATTCGGGTCGGGCCGGTGCGGGCCGGGCCTAGTCTTTTACAACAACAACGACGACGACGACAATAACTTAATTAATTAGTTTAGGTTTGGAACAAGCCTAACCGGTTTGTGTCGGACGACATGGAGACAAAATTAGTTTAGTGTTCTAACCGAAACCTTTTTAAGTTAGACACGTGGAAACCATCCATCACTCCACGAAACAAATCCTAGATTATGCAGGATTTTATGACCGCGGCTAAACAGGTAACGGAACTCAACTCCAACTTTACAAAACCGCTTCGATAAATTCCTCAGTCTCTTCATTCTTTCCACTTGTGAAATTAAGACTTCAGTTTAGGGTTTTGCATTCCCATATTCATTCTTCAAATTCACGAAACAAAATTTCCTTCTTCAATTCTCCTCTCTTTATACGTCCATCGATACTGAGTACATGGCTGCAGAACTACAAACTTGTCATGAATTTCTCCGTGCAAATATGGAGTTTTGCTCTCCTCGTTACAAGGATCACCATGATTGTCTTCTGCAACTCAGTAAGTCTTCTTTGCAGCCAACGGAGACGTGTAAACACCCTAAAACATTGAAAGCAATCTGCGTTGACTGTGGCCAACGAATGGAGGATGAATACGGCGTTGCTTTCGATTACATAACAGAGGGTTTAAGGTACAGCAATGCGGAAATTTGTCGCTTGAAAAGAAGAAACTCTGAGTATTTGTTTAGCAAGAAGAAGCTTCAGTTGGTTCTTGATTTAGATCATACACTACTTCACGCAGTAAAATTAGTAAAATTAACGTCCGACGAGATGTATTTAAAGAATCAAGCGAATTCTTTACAAGACATGTCCAACGACAGCAGCTTATTTCAGTTGGAAAATGGATATTTGGTCAAGCTGAGGCCTTACGTTCGAAATTTCTTACAAGAAGCTAGCAATATGTTTGAGATGTATATATACACAACGGGTACTCGACATTACGCGAAACAGATGGGTAAGTTGCTTGATCCTGAAGGCAAATACTTCAACTCTAGGTTAATTTGTCGGGAAGATTTGGCACGAGGAATGCTAGGGAAAAACCTAAACTTAGTACGGGGACAAGAACGTGGGATTATCATCCTTGATGACAAAGAATCTGTGTGGAATAATCACAGGGAGAATTTGGTAGTGGTCAAAAAGTACATTTACTTTAATGAGAAAAAAAGTAGGAACCCTAAATCTTATTCTGAGAAGAAAACTGATGAAAGTGAGAGTAATGGGGTACTGATAAATCTTCTCAAGAGTTTAAGAAAAATCCATGGATTATTTTTTGACAATCCGAGCAATCCCGAATGCAGAGATGTCAGAATTTTGTTGGGGAAAATGCATGGTGAGATTCTCAAGGGTTGTACTTTATTTTTCAGTGACGTTGTGGATTTTCGCATGGTTTGGGCTTGGGCAAAGAAGTTGGGTGCTAAACGAAAAAGTTTGCTCGACTCTTCAGTGACGCATGTGGTTTCATCGAAGGCAGGAAGTAAGAGCTGTCGATGGGCAGAAGAGAAGAAGAAATTTTTGGTGCATCCTCGATGGATTAATGCTGCTTATTATCATTGGTGTAGACAACCCGAAGAGGAGTTTTATCCATCACCAACGTAGAATGATGGCAAAACATCTGAAAAACTATTTTCATGCCGTGCAATATTTTGAGTGATTGAGTTTTCTTTTTCCTTTTTGCGGAGAGTA
The DNA here is from genome assembly GCA_019650275.1 of Xylocarpus granatum. Classification (NCBI taxonomy): domain Eukaryota; kingdom Viridiplantae; phylum Streptophyta; class Magnoliopsida; order Sapindales; family Meliaceae; genus Xylocarpus; species Xylocarpus granatum. The sequence continues at coordinate 261,198 of BNST01000379.1, read as the reverse complement.
ATTAAGGGCATAGATTGAGGATACATTGTTAAGTGGCAAGTTTTCATTTTAGTAAAATTAATTTTCTTAGTTAAGGTTTGACTGTCTGCAGGGACTCGAATGAAATGAAATTGAAATTTGTATTTATAGTTGAGATATTATAACAAATTAGGTACCTATAAGTTAACATGCCGTAATCTAAATCTAATCCACAGACGGGAACCGATTAATGCAGAAGGCGGCAGCAAGAAAGGATGGCTACCGCTCAAACTCAAAAAACATCAGCAGCAGTAGCTGAAGCCTGCAGAAAGCAGAAGGCATGGGCTCACGAGCAGCGGCGACAACATCTTCATGCATATCTTCTCGCAACTGGGTAGCTCCAAATTCACCTCAACTATCGTTCAAACCCTCAATCTTGACTGTGAGAACCAACACAACGTGCATTCCTTCTTTCGAGGCCGCGAAGAACGATGAATTCAGATTTCGAAGGGTAAAGACCAGAGCTACAGTGGATGAGAAAGACGAGATTGTTCCTACTCCGCTTCTTGTCCAAGAAGACCAACTCAACAGAGTATGTTTCTCAATTCTCTTTACATTTATCAATTTTGGATTTGTTGATGTTCGAGTTTACCGTCAGCAAGCTAATTTCTGCCAGTTTTCTTTCAATTTTGGGAACTGAAATTAACTGGATTGAACATTTCTTCTTTAAAATCTCAATGTAGTTAGCAATTTGACATGGGACGATTTATGCAATTTATATGATCTTATTTCATATGCCATTATTTTTTGTGGGTAGGGAGTTTTGGGAGTGATTTATGTTGTTCTTATGGTTTAGGAAATAGAGGAGAGTGTGAAAGTGCTTAAAACAGCAGCAAAAAGGAGAAAGGTTGCAGCACAGGAGGTTCTGTCTGCCCTATCTGTAATTGAGAAGGCAAAAATCGATCCCTCCGGGTTTTTGGAGACACTCGGTGGATCGGAGTCCCCTGGCAGGACCTGGATGCTAATTTTCACGGCCGAGGTTGTTGTACTTGCATCGTTTTGTGATTTTGTTCACCTTTTTGAGTTTCCTAATTATGTTAGAATGCTTATTGTTAGTTCATTTTCACAAATGCAGAAGAAATTGAAGAGTGGTCGCTACTTCCCTCTTACAGCTGTTCAGAGGTTCGATGCTGCTGTAAGCATAACGATGTCCTTCTCTTTGATTGACATTTCAATATTCAACGTGCTCCTTCTTAAACGTTAAATTATTTTTTGGAACTTCTAGCATAAAAGCTTGTGGTGCTTGTTTCCTTTCGGACTACCAAGTTGAAGCTGATTGAAATTAATGGTTTCAGGTTGGGTTCAGAACCTGTGGAAAATTTGATAGGGGTCAGGAATACTTTCTTTCATGATGTTATTTTCAATCTGTTTGCGGATGTATTGTGTATGCATGCTTGTGATTTACTTTAGTCATCCTTTTCCATGATGCTTGGGATTTACCTATGTACCGAAGCAGAATTTGTGTTTTTGTTTCACAATTTCTAGTACCATTGGATTGCTTTTACCATTAATTCCTTTAGAAACAGACTTGTTTTTGTCTTTTGGTCTGCTTTAGAATCTAATCAAATCTTACTCTAAATCATCAGGCAAAAAGGATTGAGAATGGAATATATCTTGGGCCAATTGGATGCTTATCATTTGAAGGTAGATTTTCTTGGAAGAAGAGAATACTGGCTTTCATTTTTGAATGTGTTCGAATCAAAATTGGGCCACTGAAACCCCTAGAGATTGGTCTTGGACAAAACCAAGACAGAGAACCAAGCAATGTTAATAAGGATCCTTTCTTTGTCTGGTTTTACATCGACGAGGAAATAGCAGTTGCTCGAGGCAGAAGTGGGGGGACTGCTTTTTGGTGCCGGTGTCACCGTGTTCCTACTCATTATTTTCCTTGAATCTATCATTTAAGCCTTCCTTGGATGGCATATATTCTTCTATTTAAATGGAGCTAGGTATATATAGGCTTGTACGCAGCAAGTAAACTTAGCCATTGAAAGTGTAATATCTCTTAAATGTTATTCTCTTTGTACACTGGAATTTACATGTTGTAGATGAAGAATTTAATGTCAGCAGAAAGTGTGCATTCTCATGATTGTAAGATTTGTGTGGCAGGTTTAGGAACAGCCCACAGTATCTTGAAAGTAATTCCTTATCCGGACAGTGGATGTGTGATTGGTGTGTACTAATTACTTTAATTTTCTTTATATTAGCTCTATTAAACTAGCTTTTACAGCTTTTGAAAAATACATCTCTGAATTAACTGGAGTACATTGACAAAACAAAGGCACGTACCAAAACTCCAACAATTTACTGCTTGTTGGTTGCCAAGGAACGCATGCAGTCAGCTGGGAATAAAATGGTAGGAAAATTTTCTCTCTTGGGGGAGGGCATTCTTTGATGACTGGAATTTGGCTGAATTTGTGTTCCATTCGAGAACCAGTGGAAAGTTCTCAGAATCAATCAATTTCACATTAAGCCATCAAGGTAGTGAGGAATTCAACCCAACGACAAATCTAAAAGGATAACCCACTATCCATAGAAGAATTTCTTTCCTTCAAATTGCTTTTCAAGATATGCAAAGGATTATGTTGCTGACTCTAAACAGTTGCTCTTTTCTTCTCCTTCTGTATGGCAAGCTCTCCATACACCAAAAAGACAGTGGGTTAAAACAAATTGGAAAGCAAGATTACAAATAAATCTTACTGATGTACATTTTCATCAGCAAATTTAGGCCAAAAGCGAGCCACCGTTCTCTATATGGATCTCAGGCAGCAGGAAAGGCTTCTTCTCCTTCCAAACTCATGGATGTATTCAACGATAAGCAACTCAGCAAGCGGTTAGTGTTGGTGGAGGAGCACAGGCACTTTGTTATGCATAGGATTGTAGTTGAGCAGGAGACGACTCTTGTTTCTCAAACCCTCTTCTATGTGTTCATATTCCACCCCCTTTCAGCTTCAGAGCCCATTTGATTCTTGTGCAGAAAAGGCTTTAAGTACGAGCCGATCACCTTCTCTTCCGCCCAAAATTCAGGTAAACTCGAGCAAAACTCGTGATATTATATATGTTTGTGTGCAGTCTTGAGCCTTTTGGCGGTGCCATGTGTTGTGATAATATTAATGGTTTTATCTTTGATTTTTTAAATAGATATTTATACCTGATATAGTAATTAGTAATGAACGATTAGCCATGATCCATTTCTTGTTGGCGAGTACCTCCAACCTGAGTTGAAGAAATCGAAGAAGACTCGGTTGGATGCTTGAATTGTATAAAGGTAACTTACAACGGACCACCCGGTAGTGCATGCTGCCACCAAAGCAAAACCAGAACTAAATTGCTCGTCATACAAAATATACAGAACTTATGACAAATGCATCTATGAAGTAAATGGATTACTTTGAAAAAACAGAAAAACAAAGCCAAAAGAGAAAAATAATACAGAAACCTACGAAATTAATGTATAAAACACAAGAAATATAGCAAAGAATTTACTGCTTGTTAGCTGCCAAGGAACGTATGTAGTTCAAGTTACCAGTGAAATAGTCGACAAGTTTCTGTCTTGGGGGAAGACATTCTTTGATGACCGGAATTTGGGTGAAATTTTCTGCCCATTGCTTAAGCAATGGAAACCTCTCGGCATCAAACAACTTCATATCTCCAAGTTCTTCCAAAACACTATGCCAGTGAGGAATACAACCACCCAATGCCAAATCCAAATAGCCAATCTGCTCTCCACCGAAGAATTTCGTTCCTTCGATTTGCTTCTCAAGAAAAGCAAAGGATTCTGTCACTGATTCTGTAGCCTTTTTCTTTTCTTCTCCTTCAGTAGAGCAGGCTTTCCATGCGCCAAACAGACACTGCTTTCAAACAAATTTTCAAAGACGTACGAGATTAGAAGCTTACTGTGTATGAATTTAAGTCACCTAACAGGGCTAACACGTACCTTCTCATCAGGAAATTTAGCCCAAAAGCGCGCCATGGCTCTCTCGCACGGATCATCGGGCAGCACCAAAGGTTTCCTCTCCTTCCAAATCTCGTCGATGTATTCGAGGATGACAAGCGATTCAGCAATGGGTTTGCCATTGTGGAGGAGCACAGGCACTTTCTCATGCACAGGATTGAACTTAAGCAGGAGGGGAGTCTTGTTTCTCAAATCTTTTTCTTCCAAGGATTCGTATTCAACTCTGTTGAAAAAGTGCCTTAGTTTGCTAGGATTTGCTTAAATCTTATCTTTGATTTAGGCTTATCATTATCTTTGATTTAGGTTTATCATTATCTTTAATCTAGGCTTATCACTTATCCTTTGTTATATTTTAACTCTATATAAAGAGCAATATAATGAATAAAATAGTGAAAGAGGTTTTCAGAAAATAATTGCTCTCTCCCGCTCTTTCTTTTTCCTTTGCCAGTTCATATTACTTTGTTCTTGTGCTAAACAACAACAGATTGGTATCAGAGCCTATTTGTTCTTGAGGGATTTGTGCGTTGAGTGAATCCAAACACAAACCAAAAACACAATAACCAAAAAAAAAGAAAAAAAAACCCAAAAGAGATGGAAACTGAAAATAATGTTCTCTCATGTTACACCACCAATTTTTGATGGTGATAACTATCAAGTTTGGGCTATTAGAATGACGGTCCATCTTGAAGCATTAGACCTTTGGGAAGCTATAGAGGAAGTTATGATATTCCTCCATTGCCGGAGAATCCTACTATGACTCAACTCAAGGTCTATAAAGAGAGAAAAACTAAGAAGTCCAAAGCTAAAGCATATTTATTCTCTGCAGTTTCAAGCACTATATTTACAAGGATCATGAGCTTGAAGTCGGCAAAGGATATATGGGACTATCTCAAGAAGGAATACCAAGGCAACGAAAGAACCAAAAATATGCAGGTACTCAATTTGATTAGAGAGTTTGAAATGTTAAAAATGAAGGAGACAGAAAACATCAAAGACTACTCTAACAAATTGTTGGGTATAGATGTTAAAAATGAAGGAGACAGAAAACATCAAAGACTACTCTAACAAATTGTTGGGTATAGTGAATAAGATAAGGTTGCTTGGTAAGCATTTTTCTGACGAACGAATTGTGCAAAAAATTCTCGTAACTTTGCCTGAAAAGTACGAGTCTAAAATTTCTTCATTAGAAGAATCTAAAGATTTGTCAAGTATATCCTTGGCAGAATTGGTGAATGCATTGCAGGCACAAGAGCAAAGAAGAATGATGAGAAAAGAAGAATCCATAGAGGGTGCTCTTCAAGCAAAGGCAGAAAATTCAGAAGGAGGCAAAGATAAAAAGAACTACAATAAGAAAAAGGGCAATAAGACTGGCAATATCAACAAAAACAAGGATGAGATATATCCACCTTGTCCACACTGCAAAAAAACAAACCACCCACAAAGAAAGTGTTGGTGGAGGCCTGATGTCAAGTGCAGAAAATGTGGTAAGATTGGACACATGGAGCGTATCTGCAAGTCACAACAACATGAAGAGACAAAAGTTTCTATTGAGCAACAGCAAGAAGACCAACTTTTTGTTGCAACATGCTTCGCAACAAATATCAGCTCTAGCGATTCCTGGCTAATTGATAGTGGCTGCACAAATCACATGACCAATGATCAAGAGCTCTTTAAAGAGCTCGATAAAACCATTATTTCCAAAGTAAAAATTGGAAATGGTGAATTTATTTCAGTCAAGGGCAAAGGAACTGTGGCTATAGAAAGTTTAACAGGTTTAAAGTATATTACTGATGTTTTATATGTGCCTGATATTAACCAAAACCTGCTGAGTGTTGGACAGCTAGTTGAAAAAGGGTTTTAAAGTCGTATTTGAAGACAAATGGTGTTTCATCAAAGATGTGAAGGGCAGAGATGTATTCAAAGTGAGAATGAAAGCAAAAAGCTTTGCTCTAAATCTAATGGAGGAGGAGCAAATATCATTCTCAAGCACTGTAAGTAATGCAGAATTATGGCATAGAAGGCTTGGGCATTTTCATCATGGTGGACTTTTATATGTACAAAAACATAATTTAGTGAAAGGTGTGCCATTGCTAGAAGACAAGTTAGCTGATTGCGTGGCTTGTCAATATGGCAAGCAAAATAGAAGACCCTTCTCTCAAACGACATGGAGAGCAACACGCAAGCTGCAATTGATACACACAGATGTTGGAGGACCTCAGAAAATATCATCATTAAATGGTAGTAAGTACTACATTGTATTTATTGATGATTATACCAGGTTTTGCTGGATTTATTTTCTCAAATTCAAATATGAGGTTGTTAATATATTTTGGAAATATAAAGCATGGGTGGAAAATCAAAGTGGCTGCAGGATACAAAAGATAAGGTCAGATAATGGGAAAGAATACACCAATGATATTTTTGATAAGTTTTGCAGAGAAGCTGGTATTGAGCATCAACTCACAGCACCTTACACTCCACAACAGAATGGCGTAAGTGAGAGAAAAAATCGAAGTATTATGGAGATGACAAGGTGTATGCTACATGAGAAGGAGTTGCCAAAGAAACTATGGGCAGAAGCTGCAAACACTGCAGTTTTTTTGCTAAATAGGTTGCCAACTAGAACTTTGCAGAAAAAAAACTCCGTATGAAGCCTGGTTTGGTTACAAACCAGATTTGCAAAATCTAAAAATTTTTGGTTGTCTTTGTTTTTTTTATGTGCCACAAGTAAAAAGAGACAAACTTGATAAGAAGGCAGAACCAGGAGTTTTCATTGGATATAGCAACTTTTTCCAAAGCTTATAGAATTTTTCAACCACAAAATGGAAAAATTGTTATAAGCAGAGACGTCAAGTTCATAGAGGATAGACAATGGAACTGGGAGGAGTCAATAAAAACACAATTGTCAGAGATTCTGCAATACTTTGATGATGATATAGATGATGTCCCAGTTAGAGGAACAAGGTCTTTATCTGATATTTATGAAAAAAGCAATATTGCTGTATTTGAGCCTGCAGAATTTGAAGAAGCTGAGAAGGATGACAAGTGGGTTGAAGCAATGAAAGGAGGAGCTCAGAATGATTGAAAAGAATAACACTTGGGAGTTGGTGAACAAACCTCAACACAGAAAGGTCATTGGAGTCAAATGGGTTTATAGAACCAAACTTAATGCAGATGGTTCTATAAACAAATATAAAGCCAGATTAGTTGTGAAAGGGTATAATCAAGTGTATGGAGTGGATTTCTCAGAAACTTTTGCTCCAGTAGCACGCTTGGATACAATCAGGATGTTGCTTGCTTTAGCAGCACAAATGAGATGGAAGACTTACCAACTAGATGTAAAATCTGCTTTTTTAAATGGTAATCTTCAAGAGGAAATCTATGTAGAGCAACCAAGGGATTCAAAGTCAAGGGACAGGAGGAGAAAACCTCTGCAATTACTAAGGCAAGGAGGAGTGTTGAAAAAGTGCCTTAGTTTGCTAGGATTTGCTTAAATCTTATCTTTGATTTAGGCTTATCATTATCTTTGATTTAGGTTTATCATTATCTTTAATCTAGGCTTATCACTTATCCTTTGTTATATTTTAACTCTATATAAAGAGCAATATAATGAATAAAATAGTGAGAGAGGCTTTCAGAAAATAATTGCTCTCTCCCGCTCTTTCTTTTTCCTTTGCCAGTTCATATTACTTTGTTCTTGTGCTAAACAACAACAAACTCCTTTCAGTTTCAGAGCCCATTCGATTCTTGTGCAGAAAAGGCTTTTATACGAAACGATCACCTTCACTTCTGCCATTGCTATGCTACAAAAACAAACTTAGAACGAACAAACAAACAAACAAACTCAACCAAGATTGTAATATCACACTTCCCAAACGTCTGTTAGTTATTTATAAGGAAAAGAGCTTCTGTTTTTCTAAGAGCTTCTGTGCCGGTGATCGTGAAGCAATGGAAAAGCTTTTGGACAAGTTTTAATAAGAATTGACTAACCCACAAGGTTTTGTTAATCTTGTTTTACCATTTGTCGGCTTAAATAAGGATCTAACCACTGTCCTATATCTGTAATAAGATTACTAATGATAATATTATTTAATAGTGAAATAAAAAATATATTTTTTATTATATTAATTAAATAATAAAACTTTTAATTAATTTGTTATTAATAATAAAATTTGTTAAGCCATATTCTTAGGTGTTAATACATTGAGAAAAAAAACTTGTATTTTGTAAATGGTCAGGAATTCCTTGAAATTTTAGAAAACAGTCAAGAACCTTTCTGTTATTTCATCAAGGAACCCCCTTTGAGGACTGTTTTTACAATGTTCAGTGAAATTCTTGATTATTTTCTGAAACCCATGAACTCAGATCAAACACTCACTAAAGGTGCTTTTGAGTTTAAATTCAACCATTAGATGAGTGGGTGAAAGTTTCATATTTGTAGTCATAAACCTAAACAAATTCTTGGGTATATTTTAGATATCACATATTTTCACTAAATTCTTATTATCATGTGTTTATCTCAACTAAATCATAAAAAATTTAGCGTACACACAACAAAAATTCAGTGAAAAGTGTATTGCACAAGAGATATCCAAGACTCATGTAAGACATTAGTTATAGGTCCAATATCTTCTACATCTAAATCAATAAGCATTATTTGCAGGAAAGAGCAAAGCTTATTATACAAGTAGCTTCAATATCAAATCATTTAGTTTCCTCAATTGTTGCTCAGGGAAACCGGTAGCCTTCTGTTTAAAACCATACGTAATACAACAGTTATTTCTAATATTTATTGATCAGAACTATGGTTTTTTTTGTAAGGCATGGATGGCATATTCTGAAGAAGCACACTTGTTATACAGGAATGAAGTGAGTTCTTTCCATGTTTAGGTTATGGAATTCTTGTTTAAGGTGACAAAAATAAAACTTCAGGACACTATATTTACTGGGATTACAGCGTCGTAGACTCTCTCTCTTGCTTTCTTTGCCTGAACATGAATGAGCAGAAGATAGCAATCAGATGCAGAAAGATAGGAAAGCAAAATTTGATACACAGAAACAACAAGAGTGGAAAAAGAAAAAATGAATGCGCGCCATACCTCCTGCTCCCAATTGGTGTGTATGGTTATAATGAACAGAGACGAAGCTTGCACGGTGAGGGCACAAATAATCCCCAGCCACAGCCCCTACGGAGAAATATATACATACCATCACTTAAATGAAAGAGTTTTATTAAACAGTGTCTTGAAGAATTCATGTTTGAACATGTCGATAATCACGAAATCAAGGGAAAATACTTGGTGTAAATTTTGGCATTTCTTAGATGTTTTTATGTTAAAAGTCTCTCTTAACATGCATCAGTGGGTTAATTCAATGTTTCAATATTAGATGAGGATAAAAAAATGAGGGATCCTTTACCCTTCCGCCAATGTGAAGAACAAAGGCCAACAGAATGGCAGATGGAATTCCCACCAAATAATATGATCCAAGATTAACATATGCGCCAATCTTCTGCCATCCGCATCCTCTGGCTATGCCTGACCAAAATCGGAGATGCTAATAAGAAAATGGTCGACTCATTTAAGCAAATAGATTTGGAAGATATACCTGAAAGAACACACTGAAGTGCGTCCAAGAAGTTGGAAATTGCAAGAATCGGCAACATTGAGGCTACATATTCTACCACCTCAATTTCATTGCTGTAAGCATAGCCCCAGATGTTGCGTATCAAAATCAGTACTGATCCAACCAAAATTCCCTCAGTTACTGCAATCACTACCACAATCCAAACTGCTAATCGTGCAGCTTCTGAATTTCCTGCTCCCAGTTCATTCGAGACCCGAGTGCTGCAATTCCCAAGATTGAAGTTACAATTTGTAAAGTGTTGGCATAACCATGCTTTTGTATTTGATCAATTCTGGTATAAAATTCTCAACATCTCTGGACAGAGTTTCGTAATCAATGTTGGAAAAAATGCAGAGGCCTGCAATAGAGAATTCTCATCCAATGACTCACCTCACAGCACCACTAAGTCCAAAGGGGATCATCCAAACTGTTGCAGCTGTGTTAAGGCTGGAAGAAATATGTATGGGTGGGTAAGCAAATCATTACAGAATTCTAATCAGAAATCAAGATAAGGTCAGTAGAAATGACAACAAAAAATTCTTTGGGGAACCTTATTGAAAGCACTGATGTTTCTAACTTTGGATTAGGAAGAAGACCTGAGAGAAGAACCATCATTTCAAATGACCACATCTCCAAGCTGTTCAAAACCAAAACAAATTGCACTAAGATCTTACATATTAACTACTGAAAATTCTGATGCCAAATATAAAAATGCTCAGAAAATTTATAATCCAAATTCTAGGTATGCTTGTAATTTTCGCATTTCTGCTTACCAGACCATGACAGCTGAAGGAATAGCAAGTCGAACAAAATTGAAAATATTGTGAAATGCTTCCTTTGAAAATCCAGTCCATGTTTTTGCACATGAAGGAGAAAACTTGACATAAACAGCCAATAACAACACATTAACCCAGTATGAGATTGAATTTGCCAAAGCAGCCCCTCTACTTCCAAGACCAGATTTGAACACCAAAATCCAACAGACAAGAATGTGCAGCAAAGTTGTAATTCCAGAGCTTAGCATCATTGGAAAGACAATGTTTTGCGTTTGTAAGAATCGGGTAAGGCACTGAAGAATACCATATGCGAAGAGACTAGGGATCATGAAAAAAGCATAAAATCCTGCTTCCTCGGATATCTGGGGATCTTGATGAGCAACGATTAGAATAGATTTTGTGTTTGCCCAGATGAAAGAAAGTGGTATGCTAACAAGTAAAAGAACAAACATTGCTCTTTGCATGTGTATTCCAAGCATGTGATGCTGCTTTGCTCCGTATGACTGCCCACATAGTGTATCTAATGCACTTGCCATTCCTATCTGTTAGAACAAAACAAGGGCCGAAGTTCGAAGATTTTTCAATTAAAAATAGGCATAAGGTCTTTTTGAACACATTCAGATGATTCCATGCACCCATTCTTACATCCATTCACAAGTTTTTCGAATTGCTAATTTCTAGCTTCAGAAGAGAAGAAATATTTGCCACAACTGTATTTGTTCCCAAACCCATCACTACATCATAGCGATTTCGCTTGGGATTGGGCGATTCTGTTGTGTTTATGAAAGCAAAATATATAAAAAGAATATATTTAGTAAAACCCACAAATTTTTTCTCTTCCAGTGATTCCAAAACGCAACAGTCCTGATTCCATTACCACTCAATATTGAATGAAGCCTGTGATGAGTGATTTAATCACATGATATCTCGACTTGATTTTTACAATTATAATTTACAAAAAGATGGCTTGTTCTCTATTTATCAGCAGTTATTCTAATTGGAAAAATAACACTGCCCTATCCCTACCAAAATCAACCTACTCTTCTTCAGTTTGGCTACAACTGTGAGAGCCACTGAAAGTTTCATACAACCACAAGCAAAATGAGAGAAAAAGCAACTTACCAACAAGCTGAAACCAGTAACACTTGCAAAGGACGTAGCCATCGAAGCACCGGAGAGCTCCAACTCTCCTAGATGACCGACAAACATTACAGAAATCATCTGCAAACAGTACTGTAATAAACTCACTGAAATCAATGGCCCTGCTAGCCATAGCTGCCGCTTCACTTCTTCTAAGATCTTGTTCTTCTTACCACTGCAACTAATATCTTCATTGCTTGTATCTCTGTTTACGAATTCAACAGCGTTTTCTTCTGATATTTCGATCAAAGGAGAATTGAGAGACGATTTTTGGTCTTCTCTCCCCATGTTCTTCAGTTCCAGCACTGAGAGAGAGGCTGTAGGAAAGAAATTGTAGAGAAACAGTACATCCCATGCATCATAACATTAATTTAACGGTACATAAATCAAATTATGTAAAAATTGAGGGTTCCAAACGATGTGTCAGGATGGTGGAGGGTCGGTCCTCGTTTTAATTTGGAACAAAAGACAAAGCTTGTCATGAGGGGCTGGAATCTGACTTTTGGGGTTGGTCATACATATTTACGACAGAGATTCCCCACCCAATTCATTTAGATGAAGACAAGGGCATGCCCTTTGTCTGCCATACAATTACTTTCCCTCCTCCTTAAATCAAGAGAAAAATCATTTTATATTTTACATCACGTTTGCCCTTTCTGCCCAGTGCAGACAAATACTGAAAAAGGCAAATTTGACACGGCTTTTTATTGCCAGTTCATCAGACAAAACGATAGCTCTCCTCCACCAGTCCGGACGCTCCCTTGTCCGATGCTAAATTTCTAGTTCTGTAATTCATGGCGAAGAAGACAAGAAAGTGGACTAATATTATTATAAATATAAAAAATTATTCGTTTAAAGTAATACAGTGCGCTCCATTTATTCCTCAAAATCAACACATACATGTTTTATTATTCACAACGGGGGTGTGGTAAGAATATCGTGAGGTGCCGTTAGTTTCCCTTTAGATGTATTGCCGAGCCCAAATACCAAAACTATTATATACTATTTCATCAAAGCCCAGTAACGGACCCAGTTTTGCATTTAAACACGGCACTAATTGATCTCGACCCTGCCTATTTACCTAAACATTCTCTCTCTCTCTCTTTAATTTAAAACTAATCTAACTATTTATCTCATCAAAGATTTGGAAAAAAACCCGACCGGATCAACAACAGACCGAACCGAAAACCCCAAAACCGGATAACAAGGATTTTTTATTCTGTACGCCTAAATAAGAGGGAAGGGAGTGAAACCAAATGCATGAACGCACGGTAAATTCTGTACGCCAAGGTTAAGGCGGCTTTGAGAGCTAACATACCGTTCGCCTCTTTTTCTTAGATCGCATTCCGTTCACTCGGGCGAAAAAACCCTAGACACCTTCGTCACTATGGGCAAGTTATACTCCTCTTCTTTTCACTCTCTGATTAGTCTCTATTTAATTTTAATTTTTTTTTGGGAATGATTTTTTTTGTTTTGGATCTGTTTTGTTTATATGTTGATTAATTCCTTATTATTTATGTTCTGATGTTTGTTATGTTGTTTGTCTCGAATTTCTGTTAATGTTTATTATTTTTGATATTTTGGCTGATTATGTGAACATATTAGTGCTCAGTTTGTATCATTTTCCGATATTAATATTGTTTTTTTTGTGAATCCTTTAGCTGCTGAGGAATTCGGTTGAATTATAATATTAAACGTTGAATTTGACTTTATGTTGGTGTATATGTTTTTATTTATGCTTGGATTATTGGTGGTGTTTTGTAATTCTAGTTTCTGTTTTCAGTGAATGTATTGTTTCTTGCATGTAATTTGACTCCGCATGATGATTCTGACATTGCGAAAGGAGAAGTTTGTTTTGTTGGTTTGATGAATTTGTTAATAATTAGATATCACTAATATTGATTGCTCAATGTGTTATTTTTTTCTTTATTTACATTTTCCTCTTTGCACATATTCTATCCAATTCAATGGACACTAATGACCAAGATAGTGTGAATGATTTAGAAATATTGTAATTAACTTGTTCGACTGTTTTTTCCCCCAATTGGTAAATATTGAATATGATATCTGCGCTTTGCAGCTCGACATTTCAATTACTTAAATTTAAGTGTATCATAATGTAATTTGTATGTATAGCTTATTAGTGAATATTAATTTATTAAATCAGTATATACATTTTCTAAATTGGTATAAAAAGTTAAAATTTCTAATTTCGTTGAATATATTTATATACTGTATCAATAAGCTTTTTCCATGCTTTCCAAGTAAATTACGTGTGTGATGTCAAGATTCTAATTTTGTAATTATAGGTGAAGAAAATGTTGATAACACCACATAATAATGTAATATTAATTGATTTAAGAGTAATATTAGAAATGAATATTTTATATGTATAAGCTAAAGTGGTAATGTTGTATTATTGCCACGTATCTTCAAATTCACTCCTCTCATTTCTGAATCAACATAATAAGGGTTGTTTATTATCAGAATAAGAGTGTGGTAAGAATATCAGTGAGGTGCTTTGGTTTCACTCTAGATAAGTTGACAAGTCGAAGCTCAAAAATTATTGTAGACAGTTTGATCAAAGCCCAAATTATGGGCCAATAATCAGACCCGATTCTGCATTTGGACATGTCGATAACGATTGGGTACATATGCGGTAGGAACCCTACCCATGTACCCCGGTTCTGGTTTGCCTAAATAACCAAGAAAACCCTACTCTGAACACTGAACACTTTGTTTATTGTATAAGTAGTCCACTTCCATGAAACCAATCTAAGGTATGTTACTTTTTCTGCTGTCTTTAGCTAATCAATATGACTCACCTTTTCTTTTTGCAATGGTTATAGCATTTGCACTTTGTTTTTATTCTTTTGCCATGTCACTGGGTTCAATTATGTTGTGAGGTTTCTTTTTGTGGGTTAAAAATTTGTTAGATTGATGAATTGGGTGTTTTTGTAATTTATATGTTGACAAGTTTTAACAAATTAGGTTTATGAGGAAGGTTTTAGCTTGGTTTTGAAGCCCAATTGTTTTAGTTAAATCTGTATGGAGGTGATCTGCAAGGACTATGATTGCAATTGTGGAGATTACCCATATCTGATTCTGTGTAAAGATTGAGTGGCATATTATATGGTGTTTATGAGCCATGTGAATTTAATTAATCTGTGTGTTTTACCAAATTGAGAAATTAAGGCTGTGCATCTTGGTTGAGATTGTAAATTCATTCTTTGTCTTTTTGATATTGTGCATTCTTCTTATGACTGTTCTTTGTTCTCTTGTAGATAAGAAAAATTGTACTGTTGATAGTTAGCATAGAATAGTGTTGTTGTATAAGAACTTGGAAAAGAGAGCTGATTAAAGTCTATGCATTTTCTTTTCTTATGCCTAGCACTTGAAAATGCAAATTGAAAGCTTTATTGAGTTTCTCTTTCTGTATTTTATAAGAATTGGAGTTTTTAAGATCTTTGCTGTTGTTAAAATGCTAATATTTGAATAACTAAAAACAGAAAATTTCTCCAGTTATGTCTCCAACAATTACTTTCGATTAAATTTGTTGAGGACAGTCCAAATTGGAGAAATGATAATATAGAAGCTGTTTCATATGCATGCATTTGAATTTGAATAATGAAATTATCTTCCTGGAAGTACAATGATGATTTTCCTGATGTATATGGCTGGTGCTGTTATAGATGCAATTTCTTGGATTTGAAATTTCAGGTATTACTAGGGTGTTTGGACATTGACTTTATGAACTGAGTTAAAGCCTTACAACTATGTTTAACAAGAATATAAAAATAGTCTAATTAACAAAACTAGTAAAGCTAAAGTGCTGGTCTTGGTTTTTTTAGGTTTACACTGATAAGCGTTCTGTTCATAGTTTGAAGTGTTGACAAATTCCAAAATTTCTGCATTGGAGCTACAAAGAGGTAATTCTTAATTTCATGTTTGGAAGCTTCTGAAGCTGCTTATCCAACATCCTACAGGGTTATAATAAATGTTTCATATCTTTGATCTGCTAGTGGCATAGGTGTTATTGAATTTTGACGGCAAAATCAACCGAAAATAACTTGCAAATCAAATAGTGGAGAGGATGAGTGGCAATAGCCTGAAGAAAATCTTAGCTACAGCAGCCGTAACGGGGGTGACTGAAGCCAGAGCAAGGATCTTTGGACATGTGCTTAACCCAACAGGGCAGAGATCACCTCACAAACTTTTGCGCAAGAAACTCATTGGTGACAAAGTTGCAGAATGGTACCCGTATGACATCAAAAAGGACGACCCCCTTATCATGGCCCGACAAGAACAAGAGCGCTTATCAAAGCTTGAAATGTTGAAGCGACGTGGCAAGGGACCGCCCAAGAAGGGCCAAGGGAAGCGTGCTGCCAAACGAAACAAGTAGAGGTGATCCCATCAGGTTATTTTTTTAATATGGTTGTATTTGATGTTCAAGAAAATTGTGCTTTCTGTTGAAGTTATAACCTCTGATCTGATTTTGGAACTTGAATAAAAGTAAGAGTATTTTTGTTATCATTATCTTCTTGTTTTTCTTTCCCTCAGATTTTGGAACTTGAATAAAATCAAGATTATTTTTATCATCATTATCTTGTTTTTCTTTCTCCTTTTAACAACTTGTGGTTCTTTCTGTTTTTGAATCACTTAATATGGGGTGTGTTTTGAAGGACTTAAACTGTTACATTCTGCATAATATGAATGTATTTTCACCCATTCTGCATCTGGAATCATGCAGCCAAATGTTGTTCTGATGTCTTCATGACGTTTGCATGCACTCTGAAGTGCTTTTCGAGAACTTTCAAGACACAATTCAGTATCATACATTGCTGTGTTGCTCTTTTGTATAAGAATTTTTAATGGAGGAAATTTGTTGTTCTCCTTCCTTCTTTTCATTTTTCCTCGCTTCGATAAGAATTCAGTATGATACTCGAGCATAGCTACCTGTATTTCTCTTTGTCTAAACAAAACATGACTGATTCAGCACGTGGTGTTTTTTCTTTGTGCATTTGTGAGGAACATTCATTGCATACTGATAAGGAGTTGTATATGGTTTATACCCAACAGTTCCATAGGATTTAGGGCCAGAATATATATTTGATTGAAGATGCTAGTTGTGCGAGCCTCCTCTGTTTTTAAATGGGTTTCATTCCAGCTTCAGAATCCATTTGAAATTTGAACCGAGTGTTGCTGCTTTTTTTTTAAATAAAAAACATTTTCCTGTACCAATTTAGAACCTTGATAATGAACTTGCTCATTGCAAAGCGACGTCTATATAGTGTACTACATAACTTACTCCTATGCCAGTAAGGCACCATTTGAAGTAGACCCCTGTGCAACCATTACTGACCATCGCAAATGTCACTATCTATTTTCAAAGCATTAGAAAACACAGGAATCGTCTTCTATATCATCAAAGAAGAATGCTTTATGTCCTACCTACCAACTTAGCGGGATTCTCTTAAACCAAGACAAGAACATACTAAACAATGCCTGCTTTAAAGACCTCAAGATTTTCGCCTCATATGATACGTTCACTAAGAAATTCCCTATTTGTATCATCTCATCTTGAATTAGTTAACATTAGAGGTACATAACTACTTGACAATTTATACATTCAGTGTGGTACATAACTTTACGAGCATAGTAAAAACATCATAATTTTAACCGAAATCTTAAATAATGAATAGCTTGACACTAGGATGTGACAAAGACTTCATTAAATCAGTACATAGTGCTAACTAAAGTGTAATGCAAGCAACAACCAAATTAATGCCATCAATCATAGTTGTTGTTAACAACTTATAGTTGGCTCGTTCTTCTCAAGGCTTTGAAATATGGAAAGCCCGGCAGTTCATTGTCGTCATAACACAACCGCATATAATGAACAAACAAAATCATGATTGTCTTGACACTCGTTTGCGTAAAAAGTCTAACAAAATAATTAATTGATTCCATGCCAATTGGTCACACATGCATGCTTAATTATGCGTGTGCGTGTGTGTATAGATGCTTTGTCTTATAGCTTTGTTATTCTGTCAAAATGAAAACCATTGCTGGAGTAGTGAAGAAGTAAGGATGAATCATAACACGATATTAGCCAGAAGCTTTGGTGGGAATGAGCAGAAGAGATTGGGACATGGTGCTCTTGGAAGCTTGGTTATGGCATTTTGCATTTGGGTTGCTTTCAGGCTTTATTTGTGTCGATTATCAGTTTGTAAGTTGTTATAATTGTATGCTTTCATTTTCGACGTTACATACGTCATTTTTGCTCTATTCATACAATTTCTGATGCCATTGTTTTACAAGAGAGTTGCATAATTCTGAATGCTACAGCACATTTAGCTGTATCGCGCATCTCTTCGATTCTTTTGCTGTAATTCTCAAGTTTTTGATACATTTTCTAAGTTTTTCAAATGTTACTTAAAATTAGAAGTTGTATCAAAAGAGTAATTAAGAATTGTTACACAGAGCTTGACAAAATGATCCAGCTATGCCTCCTTTTCACATTTCTTATTTCCATTTGTCATGCAGTGAATTTACAGATGTCCATGGATTGTTCTGGTCTTAAAAGGTTAATGATCAAGAATGCAAGTATGTCAAGTAATTTAGGTATGCAAATACAATACTTGATCATGTAAATATGAATTCACATGCAGAATCATAACCATATTACTATTGCAGGGGGGGAAACAAAGGAGTTCAATCCAAACTGCAATTACTTGGAACAAAGATCAGATTTTTGCGAGATCACCGGGGACATAAGGGTCCGAGGAAAATCTTCCACTGTTTTCGTAGCTTCATTACAAACAGACTCTCAGGTGACAAAGGATTCATGGAATATGAAGCCTTACACCAGGAAAGGTAATGCAGCAGCAATGGAATTGGTTAAGAGCTGGTCATTACATTTGGGATTGGGACATAAAGAAATTCCTGCTTGCAATCTCAATCACAGTATTCCTGCCATTCTTTTTTCTCTCGGTGGATTTTCAGGGAATCATTTCCATGATTTTAGCGACCTGGTGATTCCACTGTATACAACTTCCCGACAGTTTAATGGGGAAGTGCAGCTTCTTGTAACAGATTATAAACCGTGGTGGATTAGCAAGTTTAAAAGAATACTTGAGAACTTATCTAGGTATGAGATTGTCACCCTTGACACAGAAGACAATATCCATTGCTTTTCAAGAATGATTATTGGCCTGAAGTTTCACAAAGAGCTGAGCATTGATCATTCAAAATCTCCAACGGGGTTATCCATGAAAGATTTCAGACAGTTCCTCAGAAGCACTTACTCTTTGAACAAAACCAGAGCAATCAAATTATTACAACATGGGGAAGGTAGAACAAGAAGGCCTAGGTTGTTAATCATATCCAGGAGAAAGTCACGATCATTTGAAAATATAAACAGAATAAGCAAAACAGCAAGGATCTTAGGGTATGAAGTAGTTATAGCAGAGGCGAATCTTTCTACAGACTTATCGAAATTCTCTCAAGTTGTGAATTCATGCGATGTGTTATTAGGAGTTCATGGAGCTGGACTGACGAATATGGTTTTCCTTCCAGATAATGCAATTCTGATCCAAGTAATTCCCTTAGGGGAGATCGAGGGAGTGGCTAGAGATGATTTCGCAAAGCCTTCAGCAGATATGAACATTAGATACTTAGAGTATAAGATCAGGGTAAAAGAGAGCTCTCTGATGCAGCAATTTCCATTTCATCATGTGGTTTTTAGGGATCCATTGGCAATTCATAAACAGGGATGGAATGCAGTTGATTCCATCTACTTGCAGAAGCAAAATGTGAAGCTAGATGTAAATAGATTCATAGCCACTTTATCTAAAGCTCTACAGATGCTCAGTGAGTAGAGCTTGTATTATTTCACTTTGTTATCTACCCTTAATTAGTTTTGATGTATCTATTATATAATGTATTAGATAGAATGATTCTACCCCTTTAGCATTATTGATATGGTGGGACTATTCAGTCAACGTTCACCAACAGTAAGTAAAAAAAGTTGACAAAAAATTTCATAAATTTCTTTCAACTTATATCATTTTTCATTAATTAATATATTTTTTCTGTTCATAGTATCTAATTCCTTATTTTATTCAAAATGTAAGAGAAGAATCAGAAAACATTGGTGGCTTAGCTCATCTGTGACAAGAACATCTTTCTACATTATTAGTGGATGGACGTTTGAACATTGGCATTCCTATTTTTGGTCTCAACTTTGAAAGCAAAAGGCTTAGTCGCAAGAGGGGTATGATTGTTTTTGATGATGTCACTGGTTCTGAACAAATAGAATCTTCAATCGGAGGTCTTGATGATTCGTTGATGCTAGGAAGTGTGGTTGTAATAACAAGAAGAAATAAGCAAGTCCTTCCAAATTGTCACATACTGATGCTCTTAAGCTTTTTAGTCGACATGCCCTTAGACAAAACCATCCAGACGTAGTTCACGAGGAACTGCCAAACAAGATAATGTTCCGTTGGCTCTTAAAAGTTACAGGTTGTTTTTTTATTTTGACCAAGCTAAGCTATCTTCATTGGCAAGAATACCCGTTGAAATTACTGCCTTCAAACATTCATACAGAGAATCTTGTTTTACTTGCATTGCCCAACAGTCAGGTTGAACAGCTATGGGATGGTGTCCAGGTACATGTTGTTAATATTTAAAGATGATACAGATGCTAAGTTGTGTTGGTCTTTCTCTTTATTCTTTTTACTATCTCGCGTCCCCAAAATCTGGAGATCTTGAGTTCATATGGCTGCTGTGGTTTGGTTGAGACGCACTCATGTATGCAATATCTGATGAAGCTTGTGTTCCTAAATCTAGAAAACTGCATGAGCCTGAAGAGTTTTCCATAAAGAATTTGTTCAGAATCCCTTGAAGAACTTAGTCTTACGGGTTGTTTAAATCCGAACAGGCTTCCAGACATATCTTGTAATGTGAAAGTGTTACATTCATGGGGAACTGCAATCGAAGAACTGCTCTCATACATCGAGTTTGTATCAAAACTGGAAGAATTGATTAGTCAGTTTATGCCAATTACTACAAATTTATTTAACTGTTAGATACCGAATATTGCTAGTAATCACCATGTTCCAGGCAATAAATGCCCTATCCAAATTCGTGAATCCCAACAATCAGCAGCACTGCACCTGTCGAAATCAAGCAACCTGCAGGAACAAGAACAGCTAAACCTCAATCAATTGGACAAACTGTTATGAGATGAATCAAAATGAGTTAAGTAGTTTTTGGAAACAGAGTATAATGCAGGGTTTGAGGCTAAATTTGCTCTTACTGCTTAGTTTCAGTATTTCAGAGTGAATTCTGGGCTGATTAGATCTCTACTGGGACTTAGTCTTTTCTCTGTACATTTTACCAATCGTTGGATAGTTTTTCGTTAACAAATCATTTCTCAAGATTGACTGAAATTTTTACAACATCAACACTGATGGGTAATCTCCAGAAACAAGAACCAATTACTGCGTAGGAAAAAAAGATAAGAGAAAGAAAGAAGCCAAAGAAGAAAAGGTTAGTGATAAATGCTGAGCTAAACGAAAACTGTTCAATTCATATTCCTTTCTGGGTGTCCACGAGCAGCCGAGAAGAAACTGAAATGATAGTTACCATATATATAAATTAACAAGTATTTAGTTAATTCATAGAAAGAAATTAATCAATTATTATAATGTAATTGTCCATAGAAAGTTAATAATTGGTTACTAGAAAAGCAAATGTAGTCCATCAAATTCCAGATAAAACCCTAATTGATCAAGTAGGATTCCATTGGTTTATTGTTGTCACAACTATTTGTTCATATATTATTCTTCAATCTTCAATTTTCTGAAAACTTGTATGCTTACAAGTTAAAGTTCATTCATCCCTTTCATGTTGATACGACGGAAATACACTGTTGTGAGAATTACGTAAATCAAAGTGTATGTTAAAGTTATCACAAATAATTAATGTAATAATAAGTGAGGTGTTTGAACAAGCAAGGAAATTACCATATGCAATCATTGAAAGAGGTGTTTGATTCTCACACAGCAGTCATCAACGAAGTCTGTTTCGGAAATTTAGAAAATTCAAAGAGAGCTTAATAAAATCATACGTGGGGAAGCAACAATTCACTCGAAAATTAATGCATGCCAACCTTGTTTGTACCAATTGTCATCCAAAAAAGAAATGGTTTCTTCGCCGTCCAAGTTTGAAGTGAACACATCAACTTCTACTTGGTTCTAGTTGTGAGTTTAAATATGTACACAATCCTGGCTTCTAATTTGCATGTCATATGCAAAATGTCATTGCAGAACTTAGCATTGAGTTTTGGCTAAGTGAGGAAAATAGAGGGAAAAAATGTTGTACAATTCCATAACTGCTGGAAGCTTTAGCAAGCACGAGCAGAAGAAATTCAGATATGGGGCACTGTTTGGTTGCTTGCTGATTGCATTGAGCTTCTGCACTGTGCTTAAGCCTTATTTGGGTCCTCCATCAGTTTGTAAGTACTTCATTCTAACACTTTAATCATCTTCAATCTTTTCCTACTCAGAATTGTAAACATTTTCTTTACTAAAATGAGAAGGTAGTTCTAGTGCAGTAAATTTACGAGTGTCGATGGGTGATGGATTAAAGATGCTAATGGTCAGGGATACCCGGCAGTTTCCAGAGATTATTTAAGAATAATGGCGGCAACCCTCAACATACATTTGATGATACAAGTAAGTCTCAACAAAAGGTTAATATTAGCAGCTCTCAGAAAATTATAGCTACAAATACAAACAGCTCCATGCTAACAGCCAATGATACGAACAATACTCCGCATATTGTGAAGGGTAAGTACAATCGTCTTAAGCAAGAATGATTTAGCATTTTAGAACATGGAGCAGTTCATTACTGACTTGAGTTGTTTTGATGTTGGTTTCTGAAGTTCCAGATTTTGTACCGAAGAAGATAAAGCCAACTGCAGCATAACGAAACAATCGAACTTTTGCCAGATCAAGGACCATACAAGGACAGAAGCAAGTTCCAGAACTGTATTTACTGCTTCATCTAAATCGGCTGGGAGCTTGGCAGAAAATAGTTCATGGATTATCAGACCATATGCTTAAATTACGGATTATTTTACATTTTCTAATGGTAACTTCTTATACAAAAATAATAGTTATTGTAGTTTACTTCTATGAAGGAATGGTCCGGCAACTTCATTTTTATCCATTGATAGAAGCCATCTACCAAACTCAGATTGACTTTGATACTTAATTTTTCCCGTGTCCAAGAAAGAATTTCGGTGCCCCATAAAACAATGAACTTTCTTTCATCTTCCACAACATTTCAAGGAACACAGCACTTTATTTTCACATACGGAACCATCATTCAGTGACAGAATCAAAATTTAAAGAAAATCAGTAGTTAGTGTCAATCGTCACCTTCCGTGGTACTAACTGATGCATATTCATTTGCTATCTAACCTAACATTGACTTTGTGATGCTATTAGTTCCCAAGTTACTCAAAACATTTTGTTAGGTGCTAGCCTTGCTATAAATAATAAATAAAATACACACACACGCGCGCGAGGGCCATAAACAAAAGCAAACCAGGGGAGGTAGAGATGCCAAGAATGATTGATTGTGCCGTTGTGTGATAACAATCCCCCAACTTCTCCAGATTCTTTTGATAAATAACTTGAAAGAAAGTATTCATTCAAAGGGGAGAGAGGCAGTATCTAATTAAAAATTCTAAGTCTTCCTTCCATCATGCATCCCACTATTAAAACTGGGTAGACAAATTTAGATTGTTAAGATGTCTCATTCTTCACCAAAACTTTCGTATTTGCATATGCCTGAATTCCCCACCAGTCTTAATTCACAGCACAACGAGTCAACTATATTGTGGGCGTAAAAATTGACATAGTACCAGTTTGGGATACACACACACGTATAAATATCAAGTTACTTGTGCCGGGTTGATCACCCTTGCATCAATATTTGTATATATTATGAATTACTTTATTGCTTAATTGGCATTGCTTTGGGGAATTAACTTGCCTATCAAGGTTATAAACCACGGCCGGCATTGATATTCACTCATTCATTCTGAGAATGTCAAAGATATCGAAAATCGCCAGATGCAATGATTGAAAGAGATGTTTAATTCTTCCACAGCAGTCAACTAAGGAGTCCCTTTCCTTTGCAGTTACCGAAAAATTAAAATGCCTATAAAATCCACAATGCTATAGCTTAGAAAATCATACGTAGGTGGGGAGCAATTCTTGACACAGAAATTTTTAAATGCAACCAAATTTGTCCCACAAAATTATACACATAGCCGTCCATTAATATTATTGAAACTTCAAGTTGCATACGTCGTTGTGTTATCGATTGGGGTTTAAATCATGTAAGTTAGCCTATGCTTCGTTTGCATATTGATCTTCTCATAGAGCTTTTGCATGAAACTGTGTACGGTGTTGTGTTTAGCTGAGGATCGAAAGAGAGATCATGTACAGCCCGATACTTGTTAGAGGTATTAGAAGGAGAGAGCAAAAGCAACTCACATGCATGGCATTTGCTTGTTGCTTTCTAATTGCTCTCTGCTTATGCACTATCTTCAAGCCCTATTTGGGTCCTTTGCCAGCTTGTAAGTTTGCTTTATTGATTCTTGCACTACAATAATCTTTTGCAAATGCTAACTTCTTCGATTAGCAAATTTATGTACAAATGATCTTGAATGGAGAAGCAAGATTAAAATATATAGATTTTTTCTTCTTTGTTATAATTATTATTTTGCAGTAAATTTGAAGCTAACGGTGGATGTTGATGACCCGAAGGTGCTAACAGTCAATGAAATAACCAATTCCCAGCAAAAATTTAAGGACAATAGCAGCTCTCAACATGAACATGGAAATGTATGCAACCCTGTACATACAGTTAAAAATACAATCAGCTCCCAGCTAATAGTTATGTCCACCACTAATTCTCAACCAGTGTTGGAGGGTAAGTAATTTTCATCAAAAATTATTTAATTACTTCGTTATGAGAGCTAATTTTTAAGTATTACTTCATCAAACAGTCAGCTTTTGATGATAAGTTCTGAAATTTCAGAATCTGTAAGCAAGAAGAAAGAGCCAGTCTGCAGGATAACGAAAGGAGCAGACTTCTGCGAGATCAAGGATGATATAAGGATTGATGGAAGTTCTGCAACTGTGTTCATTCCTTCAGCTGATGAAGCGGCCGTCTCTGCGGAAAATAGCTCATGGATTATCAGACCGTATGCCCGAAAGTACGACCGATTCGTAATGAAACGCGTAAAGGAGTGGTCAGTAATATCTGCAACATATGCCCAAAAACTCCCGGAATGTACCAAAAATCACAACGTTCCGGCCATCCTCTTCTCCAGCGGAGGATATGCAGGAAACATTTTTCACGACTTCAGCGATATCATTATTCCGTTGTACATAAATTCTCGACAGTTCAACGGGGAAGTCAAATTTGTTATCACCAACAAGCAGTCTTGGTGGATTAAGAAGTACCAAAATGTACTGAAAAAGTTATCGAGATACGATGTTACGGACATCGATAACGAAGAAGATATTCAATGTTTTCCTAGTGGGATTATTGGCCTTAAACGTCATGACAAAGAGCTGAATATTGATCCTTCAATCTCTCCCTATTCTCTTAAAGACTTCAGACAGTTCATAAGAAGTTCCTTCTCGTTGCAGAAAGTTGCCGCGATCAGACTGAGGGAAGAGGAAAAGAGAAAGCCTCGACTTCTGATCATTGCAAGGAAGCGAACACGAGCTTTTACCAATCCAGAAGAAATTTCTCAAATGGCTAGAAAGTTAGGGTTCGACGTAATTGTGACTGAGGCAAGCGGGGATCTATCCAGATTTGCGGAAACTGTGAATTCTTGCGATGTGTTTCTGGCAGTTCATGGAGCTGCCATGACCAACATGATTTTTCTTCCAGAAAATGCAGTTTTCATCCAAGTAGTCCCGTTTGGAGGATTTGAATGGTTGGCAAGAACTGATTATGAAGAGCCAGCAAAAGCTATGAAATTGAAGTATTTAGAATACAAGATTAAACTAGAGGAAAGCACTTTGATAAAGCAATACCCACTTGACCATCCAGTAATGAGGGATCCTTCCTCGGTTGGAAAACAGGGATGGGGAGTATTTAGGTCTGTGTACATGGTCAAACAAAATGTACAAGTTGATTCGAATAGGTTTCGAAGCACTTTGTCCAAAGCACTTGAGCTTTTGCACCAGTAAGTACAGAATATGAACAAAAATCTTTATTCTTTTAAGACTTACAGTACATTAGATACAATCATTGAATTGATCATCAAAATTGAAATCCAATGCTCAAATCTTCCATGACAAACCAAAAACAAATGTTGTCCAAAGAGTGCCCAATATATGATTTTCGCTTTACCGATAACAAAAATTTATTGACTACATTGCCAGTAGATATTCCTCCAAGAATTACAATGGTAATTCCCAACTATCTTGTTTGCAATACGACAACAAAATGTGCCTGATGCTGCACTGAGCTTGGGTCAACAAGAAATCCAATCCTGATGAGGAGGCACCCAATCATTTTTCTCTCTTCAGTCGGCTAGGTAGAATCTCCAGTTTTCACTTCCAACAATACTATAATTTTCACCCTTTTCATAAAACAGGGTCCCTGGAAAGTAAGCAACTGTCATTGATTCTGTAAGCTGCAATTTCTCTTGCATCTTCGTATTCCACAGCTGGAAGGATTGAACCGCCCAAGGCCATCAAAACTTGGAACTTCAACTAGGGGCTCTGTTCAGTAAAGATACAATACCACACTATGTTTTTTCACATCAGCTTAACTACATTTAGCACCAGGTATTCAGCTCTCTATTTATTCTTGCTTTTACTCTTTTTGAAGAGCATTGACATGTGATCAAGATCTCTGGAAGATGAATGGCTCTCGCCTCTCAACCACAACCTCTGCAAGAAGATTAATTCATTTTTCATCTCTTCAGTTTCATAGCCCTGCGTCTGCAGGTGCCAGGAAGCAATCAATTTGAAAATTACGGACAAAGGTTCAGGTGGCTGCAGCTCCCTAGAAAGGAATTCGGATATACTTCCAAGTTCTAAACTTGTGATTTGCAAACGTAAAGATTGCAGGGGAGCCCTTAAAAGTTCTGGTAACCGATAATCAGCAAAAGCATGACATACTTATCCGGGATCGAGATGCTAACACTCTCCAGCCTGAACGCGAGCAGCTCTTCCTCTTCTCTACACAACACAAACAGAAAACTAATGAAACCAATTTGATAATGGTACTTAATGGTCTACAACTGCAAAGCTTTGAGAAATGAAAGGGTGCTGCATTAAATTACACAAAGTCCACACAAGCAGCAGCAGCAAAAAGGTTAATAATCAGTAACAAAATTTGATCCAATCATAACATCACAGTATCTGTCCAAAAATAATGACCCGCAAATAAATTAATTCAAAAATAGTACATAAAAGCATGCAGAAATTTCAGTTAAATTGTGATGAAGCAAATTAAAAATTAAGGATTAGGGTCAAGAGATACCTGATCAAAAAAGTATTTCTCATTCATCTAAACTAGACTCAGAGTGGGAAGGATTCAGGCTGATGGTGTAAATGACATGGAGGTTTAGCACTCAGTAGAAATGACTCGTTACCTTTTTCTAAATGTGTACTTTTAGTTCCAATTCTTATTCAGTTTCTTGAACAAACTTCATCACCACTCATGTATTGTTTTTTGATATTTGGTCAGCACAGAGGCTTGGAGGAGATTGAAGTGAAAACTTGAATTACATTGATGGCATTACCATTACAACGACCATGTTCTAAAACTTGAAATAACCATTCTGGACTTAATAAACCCCTTACTTAGTATTGTTGTTGAAGACATTTGTTGTTTGAAATTTATTTTATCGATTAATTTAATGAAAAAAATGTGATTATTTAAATAAAATATATTATTATTTTTTTAAAAAAATTCAACATTAATTTATTTTAAAATTCATTAATCTAATTCTTAAAGTGGTAAAAGAATTTTAAAATTATTTTCTTTAAATATAAAAATTAATTTCAATTTATAATTGTATGAAAATATAAATATATATATGATTAAATAGTCAAAAATATTAAATCTGTGGTAGAGATTTGCATTTTTGTTGTAAAAAAGGCACTTTAGGCTCTGTTTGGATTTACAAATTACCCGATGCACTCATTGCTAATTGAAGCGCACGCTTACCGCTGTTACCAAACATCTCCTTAAAGCCCGAATCAAATAAAATATTTCTCCCCGAGTTCTCCCAGGCTTCCTTCCGACTTCACTCTCCAGGCCAGAACCCTTTCTCTGTTTTAGGGTTTCCGTGCATTTCATTTCCACATTCATCCCGATCTCTTCTTCTTATTTACACTTTCTGCCACTCCGGTCCCGAAATCAGGGCTTAGGGTTTCTTTCAAACGATGGCAGCGCCAGCAGTGGCCTCTCAACCTCGCTCTTTGAAGACGGAGTCCTACGTGGACAACAAGCGCAAAGAAGACATCCGCCACGCCAACATCGTGGCGGCTCGAGCTGTGGCCGACGCAGTTCGTACCAGTCTCGGACCCAAAGGTATGGACAAGATGATATCCACGGCCAGCGGTGAGGTCATTATCACCAACGATGGCGCCACCATCTTGAACAAGATGGAAGTTATCCAGCCCGCCGCGAAGATGCTCGTCGAGCTGTCGAAGGCTCAGGACTCCGCCGCTGGTGATGGCACCACTACCGTCGTCGTCATTGCCGGAGCTTTATTAAAACAGTGTCTTATTCTTTTGTCCAACGGAATCCATCCAACTGTTATTTCGGACTCTCTCCACAAGGCTGCTATCAAAGCTGTCGATGTGCTCACGGCAATGGCTGTCCCGGTGGAGTTATCAGATCGTGAAAGCTTGATTAAATCCGCGAGTACGTCCTTAAACAGCAAGGTCGTGAGTCAGTACTCGACGTTACTAGCACCGTTGGCTGTTGACGCCGTTTTATCGGTGGTAGACTTGGCTCAACCAGATTTGGTTGATTTAAGAGACATTAGGATCGTGAAGAAATTAGGAGGAACTGTCGATGATACGGAGTTGGTGAAAGGATTGGTTTTTGATAAGAAAACGAGTCATGCAGCGGGTGGGCCGACACGCATGGAGAACGCGAAAATTGCCGTGATTCAGTTTCAAATTTCACCGCCAAAGACTGATATAGAGCAGAGCATTGTGGTTTCGGACTATACCCAGATGGACAGGATTTTGAAAGAGGAGAGAAATTATATATTGGGGATGATTAAGAAGATTAAGGCCACTGGGTGTAATGTTTTGTTGATTCAAAAGAGTATATTGAGAGATGCGGTGACGGATTTGTCATTACATTATCTGGCAAAATCTAAGATTTTGGTTGTTAAGGATGTGGAGAGGGATGAGATTGAGTTTATTACTAAGACTTTGAATTGCTTGCCCATTGCCAATATTGACCATTTCCGTGTGGAGAAGTTGGGATATGCGGATTTGGTTGAGGAGGTTTCGCTTGGAGATGGGAAGATCGTGAAGATTACTGGGATTAAGGCTATGGGTAGGACTACCACTGTGCTTGTTCGTGGTTCAAATCAGTTGGTGATTGATGAGGCTGAAAGGAGCTTGCACGATGCTTTGTGTGTGGTTAGGTGTTTGGTGAACAAGCGGTTCCTGATTGCAGGTGGTGGGGCACCGGAGATTGAGCTATCAAGGCAGCTGGGTGTGTGGGCAAAGGTATTGCATGGGATGGAAGGGTATTGCGTGAGGTCTTTTGCGGAGGCACTTGAGGTTATTCCTTATACCTTGGCTGAGAATGCTGGGTTGAACCCAATAGCAATAGTGACAGAACTGAGGAACAGGCACGCTCAGGGGGAGATTAATGCTGGCATCAATGTGAGAAAGGGGCAGATAACAAATATTTTGGAGGAGAATGTGGTGCAGCCACTGCTTGTGAGCACAAGTGCAATAACTCTGGCAAGTGAGTGTGTTAGGATGATTTTGAAGATTGATGACATTGTTACCGTGAGGTAGTTTTCATCCAAGGATGGAAATGTATTTCCTAGTTATGCTTTGTGTTGGTGTACTATCTAAATTAGTAAGTTTTCTCTGCTTTAGGATTGATTGCAATTAAGAATTTTGGCTTTGTTGTTTTTCACGCCACTTATTTGATTTAAATTTGGATATTTTATGGTCTTCTTTTCAGGGTACTTCTTTATATCAGCTCATATACATTGAAGTTTATAGATGTTGTTTTATTAGTAGTCTTTACCTTTTAAGATGATCCTTTATTAATTGTTGTGCTGAATGAATGACCGGATACCATTTGAACAATCTTTTCTTGTTTCAGTTGCTTTACGTTGCTTATAGATATGTGAGAAACCTAAACAGATATATTCTTAGGCAAATTGATAAGTGCTGTTGATGTATCATCTGCTCTGTGATAGCTCGCTACGCATTGACTTGTTCATACATTATGTTTTGATTAGAACATTACAACTTTGAGAGAACAAACTGTATTTGCATGTTACTGTTAATTCATTATTTGAAGGTAGTGTTTTCGTAATCTCAAAATTGTATTCTGGCTTCAATATTGATATTCTCTTGAACCCATGTAGCTTCAGGCATGCATGCAGCTGCTGTAAATAGTCATCAGTTGCATCTAAAGATTTGTAAGGTTTTGCAATGCCTATTGTAGTCATGAGAGTTAAAACTTGGAACTGTGCCATGCTGTCAATGATATCTTGGTATGGTATCAAATATAAATAGCCAAATTTCTTTTAAGCTTTTATGCTCCTAGAATGTGGATTACTTCTTTAAGTTGACTTTTTTAAAAAAAATTCTGCAGATACCTTATGTTGCCTGATTATTCTGGAATGGCGGCCAATCTGGCAAGACCAGTCTTTAAATATACTGTGCAAACACAATTATTGGGATCTGGACTCCAAAGATTTAGTTTTGTTTTGATTTTTTAAAAGGTGACTCTAGGGCTTGTTGTGTTATACTCTAGCAGCAAGCACCATTGGCTTGCTTCTGAAGTTTGTGGTTGGGTAACACAGTTAGTTTTTGTTGGTGCACCATTATGAGAATGCTTGCTGAGACTTAAGGTGGTCCTGATTTTCCCTGATTTCTCTTTTTTATTCGGTGTTGCTTCACTACATTTTGGTTCAATGCATTTTGTTGCTATTGTGGAAATCTGCTATGCACCAGAAACATACTTTTAGTGTTTCTGGTAATTTGGGGTTCCTTGGTTTTTAAGTACTTTAAGTGTAAATACTTTAAGCTAGTTGCTTGTTGCAATGATTTAGGTGGTAGCAAGTAGAATAGAGTAGTCAAATCTCATCATGTACATATTCTTGACATCATTTTTCATCAGGATTTTAAACTCTGTTAATAGAACCACCATTCAGAATTGGCATAGAGAAGTGATAAACATTCAGATAGTCAAAACAGGCCTTTTTATTGGGATAGGGATTTTCCAGCTTCAGAATTTCTTACCATATTTTAATCATAGAGAAGAGATGACTCATTCTTCCTGTTATCTGGGATTTATTGCGGAGTTAATTATGCCTTCCAGTGGATGGGGCCTTTCAGACCCACAATTTCTTTAGTCAACAATTGTAGTTGGTAAGAGATACATCTTTACTGTTTTGCCCTTGAAAGTGTAGATTGCTCTTAAATATTTGTGAGGAGACATAGGTTGGTATTGTGATTGATGTAATTTAGACATCTATCGATGGCTGGTATGAGGCCATGATTCCGTTAGTCTGCAAGGATGCTCTGCTAAAATTGACCTATTGAAACTGTTTGTCTGATGCTCCCCCAACCGACCAAATCAGACCAAATAATCTTTATGTCATTGTAGAGGGCTGCCGAATGTATTTTCAGCCAAAGCGATCTTAGCTTGACAGAAGAAAAATCATTAAATTGAGGGGGAGGGGGTGTAAAACCAGATCTACATGGTGCTATGCTGAGGTTTAATCTTACCTCCGTAGGAGTGCATTTTTTGCCAAGATCACCCGCAATTTCAGAGTTTTTCTGCAGGATTTGAACTGGATAGACATGTCATGGTATATCCTATGAATTAGCATCCTCTTTATATCTGCATCGGCATGAAGAAGGTTTTTTTGTTAATGACTCTTCTTCCTTCTGTTGTTTGGCTGGTTCTTTCTCTTCAGTTTTACCCCATAGAACTAAGTAAAGGCCAACAAAGATGAAAATTGCACAGAAAATCCTGCAGAGAAATGCAGAAGAACGTTGATAAAATTAGATTATAATGTGTATTAGTGGGGCACTGTCTGGGCTATGTTATGTATACAAAACGTACATGTCACGGTTCTATTTAATTGCTGTATATATACCCGGTGCTGGGAAGATTTTTCCGATGGCGAATTTATAATCCATTTTCTGTCCAATTTTCACTTAAATTCCGGAGTATAACTCATCACCCAGAATTAAATTTGCCATTACTGCAACTAGAAGAGTCTGCAAGGGCTGGAAAACAGCAACAAACACGGGACCTCCTTTGTGAATACACCATGTTTGGAAAGAAAATGCAATCCCAGAAGCCATTATTCCCCGTAACAAACGGAATCAAGTGCATTGATTTCATGAAGAAAACTATTTGAGTTGCTGAAATTGAAGCACTCACTGCATATAAGATTGTGAAAAGCTCTTCCACAGATTGGATTTTCCAATGGTTGATGTCAATGCCCACAAATGCTGCAATGACTAAGGGGATTGAATCAATCCAAAAAAGCACGTAAATGAAGTGAGTGTGAGTTTTGCTGGATACTTCTTCAATACAATCCTGCAGCAACATTTATAAACTTTACAATCAGCTCATAAAGTTAGCAGTTAAATGTATCAAAAGCTCAAGAAATGCAAACGGCATATTTACAACTCGAAATTCACTTACACATATTACAAGTTAATGTTTAATATTATAAGCATGACGTTCTATGGTAATATAATATGGGAAGGGGAGAAAGATAGGCTAACCTGAAGAACCATCCAACCAGCCCAAGATATGCAGTGACCAAGCAAGAAAACACAACCCCAGGACCAGTTCTGTGTTTTGTTGGCAGACATGTAATCTTTTTGTTCCGAAGTATTTTCATGTGTAATTTGCCTTGTCGGGTGCAGAAGGGGACGGCCTTTGTAAAGTGTGATGATACTGTCACCGCCCACACCAGAACTGTTCTCGGAACTTTTGCCAACCCGTCTCTTTTTCCAAGATTAACTTGCTCTATTCTGATAGAGAGAATGAATGACCGCAAAAAGAAAAGGAATACTTTTCCATATTAGGTTAAAAGAAGTAGAGTCTGAATATACCTTAAAGCAGAAGCCTGACAATAGTGATTGCAGGAACCGAGTTTTGCATTGCAGAAGCAAAAGTTGGAGATGCATGATACAATCCCAGGAGACACAATCCTTGGTTTGCAGTGATTTTGAGACCGCCTTGTAACAGTTAGTGTTAAAAGACCATATAGCACTACTGAATTTCATCAATTTTCATTAAATGAAACTCATAATTCTTACCCCAATAATGCAAGAAAGAAAAACTGAACCAGCAGAGAGAATGTAAGATCTTTCCTTCCTGAAAACATCACACACACACACAAACATAAGAATACTGCCGTACGAAAACAAAGAAGAAAAGAAAAGAAAATGCATGCAATAAGCTTGAGTAACATAAGAAATTTCTGCCGGACCAAACTGAAGACTCACTTCTCTAAGAAATAACCTAAAGGACCCAATAAAAGGAGAGCAATGATGTTTCTGTGAACTGTATTAACAACTTGACTGACACCAATGTTTAGTGCAGCTCTGCTGACAATGTGAAATCCTGCCAAGCACAATTGCAGAGCAAGCAGTGCCAGAAGAAGTTTCTTTTTCTCAGAAACAATAACACTTTCTCTTCCCATGATTTATTATATTCTGTCTCCTTTGGCTTTTCGCTGAAGTGCTTTCACAATGAAGACGTGCTAGCTTGTATGCATGGAGCACATATAATTGTTAAATGTGTATTATTCGAAGAATTAGGGTAGCAAACAGCCCCAAAGCAGATGCAGATGATGTAATGCATAATGAACTTACAGAAAATGTTGCTGAAACAAATAAACTGATTTATTTATAAGTATAAATATTTCCTCCGGGTACTGTAATTTGCATGCAGTCTCTGTATGATTTAAATGAATCTAGTACTTGATTATAATTGTTATACTTAGCAATTGGTGTTTGTCAATTATTTTTATATTATAATAACTGAAAAATTAAATTTTTTTTATTAAAAAATAGATAAAAGTTGAGATTCATTCGTAACTAAATTTTAGTTTATATAATTTTAATTAAATTTAGATAAAATTATTTGTGAATATATTTTTATTTGTTCTGACTATTAAATTTGTCGATAATTTCTAAATTATCAAGAAAATTTAATAGTTTATCAATAGAGATTTTGATTTATCTTTAATCTTGAAAATTTTATAAATTCACCACATTTACATATAAATCTATGTTTTTATTATACTTTTCATACATTTTCACATACGAATTTTTCTAATTTGTTTGTTTGTTTGATTGCAATCTTTTCTTTTTTATTTTTCTCTTTTCTTATCTTTCTTCTCTTTTTCTTCGTTTGTTGATTTACTTGAACAAACTAACATAAGGAATTTAGGGATAATTTCATCCAAATTTGACATATTTATCAAAAATTATGAAAAAAAATAGACTGAACTAAAATTATAAATGGACCTTCCTTTGGACCATTGAGGCAAAAAAAATCTAAATCTAAAAGTCTCAACACCTCAATTTTAATTGTTTGCCTTTTAAGTTTTTAACCACTAAAATTATGATTGGATTTTTTTTTAATTGAGCAGACAATACTGTTAAAAAGACCGGTTAACATGTTTGGTAGTATCATTGTGCCTATCATTATATGATTATGTGAATCTTTGAAGAAAAAAGAAGAATTTGGTACTTATAATTTTAATAACATCCCTCAATTTACCCCTCTTATATATACAAATAAGTGGAAGACAAATATCAATTATTTGAAAGAAATCAGTTAATTACACGATTATTAGTATAACATAATGCATGTAAATTGTGCATTAACCACCAATTAAAATCCTCTATACCCACAAAAATCACAAACCAATTCCATGGCAAATATTAACAAAATCCTCCTTCTAACTACCTTCTTCCTTTGGCCTCTGCTCTGCCACTTACTCCAATGGTGCTAGTTAGTGCACAAATAATTTTCCTTCTCATGTGGCTAATTTTGAGGTATGAATTAATATCCTCATTTTACCTTTTTCATATTTGCATTTAATCAAAGAGTTAGTCTCATAAACAATGCCATTCACATATATTAAACAGATTTCCCAAAAAAATGTACAAGAAATTTGGTCATAACTAATATAGTTGTAACCAAGTAAACTACCTCCAAAGTTATTCCTTAACATGGATAAGTATGTTGAACATATTGCATAATTTGGATTGAACGTTAAATGATGATGTATACATGCTAACATTATAGTTTATCATCGAAGGCTTTGATTTGATGTACGCAGTGTGGAGTTGAGCATCAAAATTTAAGGGCATGGGTACCAACAAAGCAGCAACTGGTGAGATTGGAATTGGGCCAGAAGACGCACAAAGTAGAAGCTAGCAGGCATCAGTTATAGTGTTACCGGTTGTTCCGGGCAAGAAATAGTTAGTTATAGAATCTTGCAAGTGAATTTAGACGGGTTGACATATGGGTGTAGACTGTGAAGTTATTTGTTCTGATAAAACTGTGGATTAAGGCAGCATATGTTATGAATTTCCTCTTTTTTGCCCATGCAAGCAATGAGTCCACCTGTGACTTCAATGAAACTGGTTTCTTGACGCCTGATAAATCCAAGTGCAAACATTAACAAGCTTGAACATTTAGCAGCAGCATACAACCAGCATCTGGAACTAAATGTAGAAACAACATGCTAAGCCTACACGCAACCAACATTGGATGACTTGCCAAGAATATTTTTATAACAGAAATACAACAGTGCTTGGGAAATAACGCTCTCTGCAATCTGTGACCAGAAGCGGGAAATCCATATTTTAATACCTGTGGAAGAATCACTTGTGCCTGAAAACAATTACAATGGCAGTGCAGTTATCCTTGCAGCGTCGCTCAAGAACTGCTTCTCTTACAAGTCGGCGGCTCACGGCTGTAACTGATAAGCCCTCCTGCAAATATTTGCAAGCCTATTTAAGCAAATCATTAACAACAGCAACATAATTACAAGTTCACAACAAGAGAATGGATAATAAGGGTTTAGTGACAAACTAGCAGTCACTAACCCTTTCAAAGGAGCAAGTGTGCCACATTGGTGAATAATCCTTCAATTTCATTTTTAAGGCTTCCACACATCCCAAACCCCACCCAATGTATAAACACATTAAAAAATAATTCCTCTCCAAATTGTATGGAAGAATTGGTCCCTTGACCTCCTGCTTCCACAGCAAGATATCAAACCAACTAGGCTATCCATTTAATGAGAACAATAATTGAAAAGGAAAAAAAAAGGTCATGAAAACGGAAACCAACAACCTGTGGAGTATTATGAATTCAACAAGAAGTCAACATGTTTTTTCACTCAGACAAATGAAAGCATAGTGTTACCTTCAATAATTTCTGAACAAATTCAACAGCATCACTAGGTCCAAACACCTGCAAAAATTCCAAAAAATTTTTTCATAAAACCAGCGGAACCCAAAGTAAAAGATCCAATGAAAAACAGATCTTTCATTAGATGTATGAGATGTCAAAAAAAGAGGACATACCCCCCACAGACCATCACAACCAAGAATAATGAAGTGCTCTCTCTCTGTAAGCTCAAAGGAGTGAATGTCTGGGGTTGCCACAACACCAAACTGCAGTTCATGTACTACTTTCAGATTTCAAATCATCAAACATAATAGGCATGACTCAAGTCATCCAGCCATAAAGAATAAAAATGTACTTATATATCAGTGACACTATAACATGAGATCTAATTAACCCAGAAAAGTATCTACAGATCATATTTCATATCTGATGGCTAACGTACTCTTAAGAGATGCAAAATAGTAATACCATACATGAATTCTTCTAAGCCAACTTCAAAAAGAAAAAAATAATCACACCACAGGGTCAATGGAGGTAAAGATGAGGACTGAAACCTTTTTGAACTGGCGATCTCCAAAAGCCCTAGAAACTTCAAGGCGTCCCTGTAATCGCCCATTTGAACTGACCGTACCCCCAGCCTGAAAATAGCAAAACATAATATATAGTTGATCATCAATTCAGAATACCAAAAAATAATATAGATTTGTAGGTAAAGTGGTCTGCATTGACACAGCTGTCTCTCCAATTCAGAAATCAGACAATATGTTTGAAGTGAGTTTTGCATGTATATAATCCATACCTTCTGAATACGAGCTCGCTCCTGTGGGAAGATGGCTTTGTGTTCCCTTGTCACCACAATGGCCTTCAATGAACTTAATCCATCTGTATGATTCTGGGATCCATCAACAATTGATGATCGTGCAACCACTGCTTTCGCATCCCCAATATTTGCAACAAAAACCTAGAAACAAGTAATGGTAGATCACATAAATTTTCCTTCCTTTTCTTCTAAGAAACACAAAAAGAAAGTATATTAATGGTTAAAAGTAAAAAAAAAGAAGGACCAGAAGTCCACAAAAAAAAAGTTCATAAGAGATACAAACGAAAAACAATCCGAAGCATCATAACAAGTTAAATGTGATTAGCATATATTGTTTTTGCAATTTTTGACAGATTCTTAGTCAGCAAACCTTCAGTGACAATTTTGTTTGCTCATCCGTGAAATGAGCAAAGACAATACAAGCGATCAACCACACATTTTTGTTCCAAAAATTTCTAAAGATAGAAAGAACTCCTTTCCAAATGTTTTATTCATATAGAAATGTGCATCAAACCTTTTATTCTTGCAGTTGATCATATTTTAGTTACATCATCGACACTTTTCACATAAAGAACCTGGTTTGCACCTTAAAATGGAACCATCTAAAGCAGGCATTTCAATGATTTATTTGTGAATACATAAGTTCAAGCAGTGGTGAACTTACAGTCCGCCCTAGTACCCAGACACATACAGCTGTAGCACCATCCTGCCATCCTCCTGATAACAGTTTAAACCAACAAATAAAAGTAAATCATTGTTTCCTAATATCCATAACTAAGAATAAATAGGAAGATTTTTTTTTATAAAAAGAAAAATTAGTTAAAGAGATTATAATAACAACATTATATATTTTAGTATCTAGAAACCTATAGGAATTTCAT
Source organism: Xylocarpus granatum (assembly GCA_019650275.1). Lineage (NCBI taxonomy): Eukaryota > Viridiplantae > Streptophyta > Magnoliopsida > Sapindales > Meliaceae > Xylocarpus > Xylocarpus granatum. The sequence continues at coordinate 223,260 of BNST01000379.1, read as the reverse complement.
ATCATGTGTCTATAGGCTAAATAATTAAATTAAAAGGTGAGGATAGAAGTTCAAGGCACTTTGAGGTCAAATTAGTTTAGTCACCGGTAGCATTAAGTGAATGTTTCTAATAAAAATCTTTAAACCAATTACTCCAGTCCACGACTCTTTCCCAAATTAATTAATTTTAGACTTCATGCAACTGTGAAACATGGAAGACAAGTGATTTTGTACATTAAAAGTAACACATAGTGTCATTGACCAAGCCAATTCTAGCAAATTATTCTTATCTCTAATATGAAATTTCAGTTGTATCAATTTATACAGCTACGAATTAGTATTTATAACATTTTGCCCAGACAATCCCAACTTTACAACCAAGTTTTCATTTTTCTAAACATTATGTTATTAAAACAAAGAGAATAGTAATGCTATTCAATTGTGTCATTTACCTGAAGCACTTTCTTGAAGAAGAGATTCATCAGTTTTCCGAAAACCTACATTACAGGCAGATAAAAAAGAACAAATAGAAAGCTCAAATAACAAACAAGAGAGTAAAAAACTAACGTTGAATAAAATACTTGGTATAACTGACTGCAAAATTAAGAAATACAGGAATGACAAAGTTTAAGAAATACAGGAATGACAAAGTTGAATTAATACCATCAAGTATGGCCTTTTTGGCAGCTTTGACATCCAACTGCAACATTATAAAGATAATATGAGACGTAAAACAGTAATAAAATACAATCAAACAAACAAAATGCAATGCTAGCAATTAGCAAACATAACAAGCAATTGGCTTCAGCAACAAAAATCGAAGTTGCATTAGCTAAAGAAATATGAAAGTAGACCAAGCAAACACACCAACTCACGTGGTAAGCCAGCTGAAATGACATTAGCATGTAAACGCTTCTGAGCGTAGTCGGCAGCCTGACGACCTCCGTGTCCGTCGTATATCGCGAAATGCGCACATCTATCGCAAAATTAAAAATGAAAATTCCAAATTTAACCAGAAACAAAAGATAAAAAAGAGAAACCTCAATTTGGCAGGAGAATCAGAGCAGGCATCGAGCATGAGAACCCAAGCATCCTCCATGCCGTGTCTTGAGCCCTTATCTTCGGCCGCATCGGCTTCAATCTCAACAAAATCATTTTGCTTAATCAAAACCTGTGCTTCGTCAACTTTTTCGATTTTTGATTTTTTGGCGGCCAGATTGGAGTCCTCGAAATCGCCTTCGCGCTTCTGCTGCAGATTCTCGCTCTCACTCATTCCAGCTATTTCTTCAGCAAAAGAAACTCCGTGCTCGGAAGTTACTTAAAGTCTCGATCGACAACATTGTGTTTGGAAGCAAGTGAGAAATGAAACCCCGACCGGGATAGGGGTGATCTATCCACTTTCCAGATTAATTTAGTCGATTCTGTTATTTTTAAAATGTCTAAAATGGCCAAAATTGCTTAATTCTTTAAATTTGGATCTAATTGACACAATATGACTAAAATGCCCTCACTTCTCTATTCTGTATTCCGACTTGTCGTTGGACACTGGACCTTAACTTTGAATTGACATCCGCAATTTATTTATTTTTAAAAAAAATACAAAAATATGAACTAAATTCATCTCCATTAATTATTTTAGTTTTAGATTAATTTAATTATTTTCATAAATTTTTGTGCTCCTTATTTTTTAATTCTTTTAGTATTCCATCCCCTTTCGATCTCTTAAATGAATTTATAAGAAAGGAGTTCATAATTATATAAATATTTAAAATAATTATTTATAATATATTTAATATTCAAAATTTTTAATTTTAAAATAATTATTTTAAATTTTTGTTATATATTTTGAATTTATATTAATTATTTTAATTTTAACTTTTTATATTTAAAATTTTTTTATTAACTATTTTAAATTTTACATTGGATACTTCAAAGTTTTGAATTGTTTCTTAGCAGTTTCCACGTCTCAAAGGTCCAAACATAACCAACTTATGTTGGGTAAGGGAATTGCTTCTCAAAAATTATTACCAGATCTATCCATCCAAATAAAACATTGACTACATTCTCATGTGGATTGGGAAAGCCAAAGATAACAAAAGATTTACACTCCCCCTCAATTGGCCAGAAAAACAAACTAGCAAAAACAAAGGACAAGAAGTAAATAGCTCAACATAAAACTAGCATCATGCAAGTGACAATGAGTAACAGATTTATTAGCATTGATTTTATGAGAACCCAATATTTCCCCAGAAAATAATGCTCAGACCTACCACTTTAGTAGTACTTGTCAGATTAGCACTAAAACTTTTTACAAAAATTTCCTAAATGCCGCTACACAATGAAAATGAAGTATCCCATCTGCTTGATTTGATTTGTACATTATACCTGTTTCACATTGAGGAGGAAGCACGAAAAAACCAATTTCTTCTGGGATTACGGATGCCACTGCTTCAGTGTACCACTTATGATTAGGCTTACATAGTTTTACAATCATCCAGCATACAGTTACTCCTATAACAGCGCATGTTGTGGATTCACCTCTTCTTTTAACAACTCCTGCACAATGTCAAACCAAATAAATATTCACATCATCAAAGCATTCGATGGTGTCTACCATTCATTAGCAATGATGTGATGAGAGCAGCTTCTTTTTCCTTCTTATCTTAGTTTTTCAACGTATGATTTCCACCTACAACTTCAGTAAAAAAGACCATGCGTGTTGGCCATATCTTGGCCTCAAACTCACTAGAACCTATTTTGACAGTACATTTTGTATAAAAGGAGGGCTTCCACTGTTACAGCATCAATTATCAAACTTAGAAATAATTATGGTTTGCATGCCTTTTATATATACATATATATTTGTCATGATAGGTGATAGGCAAATTGAACAAAAAATTAGATTGGATTGATAATCTGCCGTGCTGCTCCCTCCATAATTCTCATTTTTCAATATTTGATAAAATTATCTCCTTCCACCAATCCATCACAACAAGCAAGTATTCACATCTTTCAAATTCTTTCTTAGCTTTAATGGTAGATGACTAGATTCATTGATGCATAGATTTGCACAATGTTGCCAGTGAAATACAAAATAAAAGTATTGATCCATCAAAATAAAACTGATGTGACAACTCAAGAGTATCATCTGCTTGAAAGAGCAAATCATTGCAAAACTTTTAGACCTTAACTTAAGACAAGTACAACAGTGAAATAACCATATCATATTGGGGCAGAAACCCCACAAGAGAAATAGCAATAACTAAAACAATTAACTCTTACCTTCCCCTCTCTCACACAAACATTTGATCTTAAACAACTGAAATTGACATTCATAGTTTACACTTAAGCCAAGAGCTATTTAGTTCGGACCGGAATGCAAGACAGCATGGACAAAATCTCCAAAATGTTGGTCACTTGTTCTTGTCGTAAAAATAGATTACATCCATATTTTGATTTAGTAAAGATTTTTCTCCTCCCATATAGAGTTTGATTATTGAGAAGATATTTATTTTGATTCACTTAATTAACCGGTCATCATTAACTTATGCAAGTGTCATACAGTACAAAAATACATGTGTTCCTCAAATCATACATGTGTATGCATGCAACCACAGAATATTTACCGATTTGGCAGCAGCAATTGACAAGTGTTGCCTCTCTTTCTTCTCACGTAGGCATTCTCCGCACCAGTGAGAGAAATCCTTCTGATACCTCTTCATCTCTCTAAAGACTGAACTGTAGAGAGAAAAATGAACTTTTGATAAAATAAAAGGCAACTGAAATTTAACTACAAGGTCGGAATCACTTCAGCAAAAAGAACAATAAAAAACAAAAACCACTACTAGTACTCCAACTACAAGAATCAGCAACACTTGCAGCAGCTGAATTTCATTAAGCATCAATGTTACAAATTACAACCATGTATTTATCTATTTGCATTGGCCAAGGATCAGAAGTAAGGCCCCGAAGCATCAATGTTACACTTACTTGGGCTCTATCAAGTTCTGTGATCTCATTAGCTCAAAGTTCACTAACTTACAATCCACCATCAAATAAAAATCCTTAAAATGGCCGATTTAAAAAGTATACAGAGTACTACTTATTTGATATGAGTAAGAATGATTATTCTCTGGGGACAAGGAGTAAAGAATACAAGAAATGAAGCCAAGAAGATACAGATCAACCTCTTCTCCTTGCACCAATTTTTTTTTCAATACCATGCAGAAAATGGTAGTAACCTAGAAGCAACCTAGAAGCCAAACTCTAGACTGCTGCATTTGTAGTTAGAGCTCTATACTACATACTCATTAGACACTTGCCCAGATCCAAAAGCAAAACAGATCTGTTTTTAATGTCTCAATAGGATCCCATTTGAACTCGACATGTTTGTACTCCATTGCACGGTTGAGCTCAATGTTCATCAGTATTTTAGCTTTTTTCAATTTCATCAATCTTTAACTAAATCTACAGTATGAGAGTAGTATAGAGCTCTGACAAGATATGCAGATATGGCTTTGACAAATTCTATAGCATGACAGTAGCCAATATACACTAAGCACAACATACAGTATAGCAGTTGTTTGCCATCAAAATTAGAAACCACCTGAAACTTTAAAATGCTACATACAATATGTCATTTACTTGCACTTTAAAGTTCCATGAAATGTCATCTAATAATGCAATTTCAACGGCCCACAGCTTTTTCATCCTGAACACGAGATCAAATGGGTCCAACTTCATATTAAGGGTAATGCAAAAGTTGACATAAAAAGATTAAAAAAAAGTAGCAAAACTCATAACACTTATAATATTTGTATAAATCAATCAAATACTTTTCAAATGAAGTCAGAGGGCCAGAAAACTAACGGAAGCATATAGATAGAAATGGAGAGCAAGAAACAGTGAGTACCTTCTGCACCACAAGAGTAAATTGATCCTATGACCAGATGTTGTGGCTCTTGCACCATGGCGGTGGCGACCACGATGCAGAACAGCCCGCCCAGGGACATGAGAGTAATCAAAGATCTCCTACTTTGAGCAAAATATTCCATCAAAAAATTTGTATAACCATACAAAGCCCTGATTACCTTACATAGATAAATATACACAAGCATGCACAAACTTGCACGTGTGGAAGTGCACCCGCAGAGGCAGATACACATTATCAAAAGCAGAAATAGCAAGAAAAAGAATAGTCTTAGAATTGCCATGAATAATTTTAAATAGCAGTATACCATCACCATCATCATTATCTTTGATGTTTAACCTCAAATTCTTAGTTCCATAATCATGACTTGTGACACAGATTTGTGATAGGGAGCTACTCATTTAATCACTGTCTACATATTCTCTTCTATTGGTAAATGAATCCTGCACAATATTTTTAGTATTGACAAGTGAGTTGTTTTTAAAGTATGACAAACAAAGAAGGGCAGCAATGGAGCACCAAAATGAAATAGCCCACCATAGATAGAGAGCATTAACACCAATAGTGCTGAAAGTTATAAAAATCAATGCTCCACAACAGCAGTTAAGCACCACACATCGCCAAATCCTATAAACACACATCATCAAGTGTCACAGGGTGAACAGTTCACCTCATAACCAACAGAAAGTTGACTAACTTAAGGGTAAAAACTCTTCCTGGTATGGAATTCAAGCTCTTCTAGTGGACAAGTAACATGTCACTTATGCATGACCATTGAAACAGCATAAATTACCTAAAATATGAATAGGTCATTTACAATAACTTTGGATCAGGAGCTCTTTTATCCATCATCAACTACTCCAACAGGAGGAATCGAACTCTTCATTCATGTTAATGAATTAGTCTTGTTATGTTATAATAACTTAACCCTATGACCATGCTTGCATCCATTCCAAGGTATGATCTATTCTGGAGATAAAATTTATCCAAAGTCAGGCATACAGTTCATTACTGACAGGAAGTTGACTGACTTAAGGTAAAAACTCTTCTGGGTATGGAATTCAAGCTCTTCTAGTGGATAAGTAACATGTCACTTATGAATGGCAATTGAAACAGCATAAATTACCTATAATCTGAATAGGTCATTTACAATCAGTTTGGATCAGGAACTCTTTTATCCACCGTCAACTACTTCAACAGGAGGAGTCGAACTCTTCTTCCATCTTGATGAAGTAGTCTCAAATATGGTATAATCACTTAACCCTATAACCAAGCTTGTATCCATTCCAAGGTATGATCTATTCTAGAGATAAAATTTGTCGAAAGTCAGGCATACAGTTGATTACTTTCACCATTTATTTCATTCTTGGTTATGGGAAATGGTTCTCCTAAGGGAAAAGTAATTTCTGTTTTGTTCTTAAGAGCAAAAGCTTTAATAAGAAGGCACTCACTTAGTACAAATCAGAAACCATTTAGGAGTTTAAGCATTATTCATAAATCTATCACTCTCAGACCACCAAAACTAATTAAGCCCCAAAAGTAATGCAGTTAGGATATTCACAGATGGCTAGCATCTCCTATTGTGATACCAAATTTGAATATTTCTTCCATCTACTCGACTAGATGATAGTACGTTCATTTTGTTTTTCTTTTGGATAGCAAACAGATGTTGGCATCAACATAATCACAAATATCAGTCAATGACAGAATTCAACAATTTTCATGTGATAAAATCACAGTAAAAACCAGTTATGCTGTCCAGAAAGGAAATCAAGTGTCTCAGACAACAAAATTTAGAGTTTAATATCAAGCATTGAAGATGATACAACTGCTAATATAACCGTAGGTTTTATGGTGCATTTTTATTATCGAAGAATCACTCATCACTAAAGTAGAAAGAAACTCATATACTTTCATACCCTGCACATCCATATATGCACACAAGAATACATTTACCATACACAGACACACAAATCCAGATATACAAACATGCACACGTACATTACACAATATATATATATATATATATATATATATATATTATACCATAAAAAGTAACCTACCTCAGGTTGACTTCCTGTATTTACATGTTTTTCACATCTCGTTCCCCGAAAAAATAACCCTCCACCAGTAAATTGCTTACCCAAGCATACATTCAACGTTACTTCCGAGTCATCAACATGAAAGCCTACAAATGTAAAACCGTTGGTTATGGACTACAGATTTTGACTGAAGTGAAATCAAATGAAGGATATGGTGCAGTAAAACAAAAACTTCAAGGTTTTGGGAGTAAAAATCATCCATATTGGTTGCAGAAAGTCCCATTGCAAACTTAAAACTCAATGCCCATTCAAGTGATGAAAAGAATTCCACGGCTAACATTAACCTAGCAGCCTGTGATTAAATATGTTTTTGAACTCAGTTTAGTGTACCATACTCTGTTCCATACACCAATAAGGTACTATGTAATCATTAAAGGATGTAAAATCCAGTAAAACAAATAGGCAGAAATGTAATATCTGAAAAATATACATAAAGAATGCACCTACCCAGATCTGCATCCCTATCTTTGCCATATTCAACAACAAAACCATGATGGGAGTCCAAAGTTGATCCGCCAACCTCTGCAAAGAAAGCTGTACAAGAAAGAATAATTTAACTAGTCAGATTAAAGAAAGTCGTATAATCAATATTACTATATTCTGTTAAGCTATGACAAATGGCATATATTCATTGTTTGAGCTTAAACACTATCATTAGGCCCTTACCAATAGCTTAAGGTTTGAGTCGAGTGGCAACTTGACATAGGACTAAAGTCAATTTTGACTATGAGGCCTTGCGTTCAAATCCCCTTATCATGAATTTAAATTGTATCATTGTGAATCAATTAATCGATAATAAGCTGTACATTTGTTAAGGCTGTGTTTAGCTCAGGTACAATTAATTGCACATGAAAGAGAGTGTTAGAATTCAAATATTATTGCTGGACTCTTAGCTGACAGTTCAAACTTTTATTTTAAGTAGTTAACTAATATTTATGAGTGTAAACATTACCTTTAGATAGAGGACGAATAAAACTGTCCATAAGCTTATCAAGCATGGTTTCGAGCCCAAAATCATCAAGTACAGCACCATACTTATTCATTGTATTTGGTCTCATGATCCGAAATTTTGATTCATTAACCCACTTTTCAAAGTTTTCAACCTACACAGTGAAAGTAACATCCTAAGAAAATATACATTCAAAATTAAACTGAAGGAGAGATAAAACTTAGAAGATGAGAAACAAATATTCTATTACCTCAGCTAACACTAACTCACAAAAGTGTGGCTGAAGCATCTCAAAAGTAAATACACCCAGAGACGGTTCTGAAATTATACTTCTAAAGCTTTCCTCTGTGTTATCACTGATTGCTTTGAGAAATGGAGGGACAAAGAAGGTTGCAGGGTGCATGGTGTATAACTCTCGATGTAGAGGCTACAAACAAGTGACAAAGAAGTGGTGATCATATCTTCTCTCCTTCAAAAGGTAAAACAATATGGGCGGGCACTGTGTCAAGAGTAAACATGTGTAATACCTGATAATTTGATATTATCTTCTGCCGGTATTCTCTATGTTTCAGAGCCTAATACATGGCATTTCAAATTAAATGAGATGATATAAATGCAAAAGTTAGTTATATTGAAATGGGAATGAATATTTCCAAAAAGAATGGCTAACAGATTTAAAACTTCTGAATTTTGTCACAGATAACAAATTAAGAGGCTTTTAGGCAATATATAAATCTGCTTGTCAAGGGAAGAAAAGCTAGAAGCAAATCAAGAGTTAAAGCATAAACTAATTCGATTATGTGCACAGAACCGAGGACGGACTCATAAAAGCAATCTAATGAAGATAAATGAAAGTACTAGAAGGGGAAAAAAAGGTGAAAAAGACTGTTGACAAATGCTGCAAGATAACAACTAGTTGAATGGTTAATAAGATACCGTGCAGTTAAATTAATGAGTCAAACCACTACCAAGCAGAGTTTGAGTACCATGCTAAGACCCCATTAACCATTAGCTTTGTATTCAATTTTTTTACATGATGACAACTCCTTGAATATAGCCTTTAAGTAATGATCTCTGACCTTTAAGTAATGATCTCTTACAAAGAGAACCTGCTAATTTCAGTATCTAAAGGGATAGCATTTGCTAAAATGAATCAAGTTGAGTGTGGCCTAACTATAACAGCCTTGCTACATCATGTACTGTACTAGCTTTAAACATTAATGCTCTACACATTAGAGATACATTTAAAAAAGAAAGATGTTTTAAAATCAGACTAGTTGAAGTCATGTTATTTTTCTAAAATCTTACCAAAATAATTCAAAGAAAAAAGACAAAGTAAAATAAACAATTCAGACTTTCTGAGAGGGTAAGAAGAGCAATTTATTGTCAGATGGTATGTTTATCACACAAGCATAATTACACAATTTAGCCACGAAATTTATCTACAAGCCATCACTAGCTATTGCCCAACACAGAAAGTGCATAAGGGCAATTTTGTCACTTTACTTCTAATAACTTGTCCTTTAGAAAAGAAAGAAAGCAACGCAATCAAACTAATGGTCAACCCTAATCAGAATCGTAATCTTCTTCCAATTATATCCCTCTTTAATTTCCTAAAAAGAAATTATACACCCAACAAATTTACAAAATTCGTATAGCATTTACAAAATTAAAAAATATTGTTACTTTTCCGCCAAAATTGCAGCAAAAATCAAAACCACTGATCAGAAAACAAGAAACAAAATTTAATTTTCACATACTCTGGCCCTCTCTCCTAGCGGCAAGTACTTCAAGAGAATCTCTCTCATAAATTTCACCTTCTCATCCCTGTTCACACCAAGCATAGTTGGAGGCAGGTACCTCTCCAAAGCGCTGAAAATCGAGGGACTAAAATCCAGATGCAGATCCTCGTAGCTCTCTGGCTTGTGGTCCCTGTTGGGATTCAGCCTCAGCCTCTGGTTCTGGTTCGGTGCCACCGGCGGATTCAACTGCGACTGCCTCTGGCTCAAATCTCCAGAAAGAACGCCGTTTTTCAGGTCTCCGGTAGCCGGAATTGCGTCCCGGCAATCACCGGAGGCCATGGTGAGAAGCGGAGAGGAAAAATCGGAGAAATTTAACGTTTCGGATGGAGCATTTGTGAAATATCAAAATTAATGGGGTTTGAGAATAGGAATTCTAAACAAAATTAGGGTTTCAGGGCTTGTTCTTAGTAGAGACGTGAAGTAGATGGTGTCCTGTTTCACGTAGGGTTTCGGAAATTGAGAGAACGGGTAGTTTTTGCAAGGATGTAATTATCAAATTATTATTTTCTTTGGGTTTGAAACAGCACGCGACATGTTGGATCAGAAAATCAACGCGCTAATGATATGCGTATTAATCTGCGATTGTCTGTGACGCTCTTTTAGCAACGGTAGGAATGTTTTGTTGGTTTGCTACCAGATAGGACAAGAAAGCTAAGAGGTTGGAAAGACCACAAATTTAATTGGATAAAGGAGACAAATTATTACAATGTGTTAAATTACATTTTACCCCTTTTAAAGAATTTGCACCAACACCCCTCAAATAACAATTTAATATTAAACTAATTGGTATTTCCTTGTTTAATTCTTCAGTTTAACCCATTTTATTATATAATTCTCTACTCATACTCCTAATAATTGGTATTTCATTGCGCAAAAATAAATTAAAAGTTTAATGTCAATTTAATATTCTCAAAAATTAAAATATTTAATACAAAATTTAAGACATAAAAAAATCATTATTTTTTTTAAAAAAAATTGTTTTATTCTCTTAAAAATAAATTGAATAGAATTATTTTTAAAAGATTTAATTCATAATTAAATATACTTATAATATATTTAATACTGAATCAAAAATATTTAAAATAAAAATTAAATATATATATAAATATTAAGATTATATATATATATATATAAAATAAAAAAATTTACTTTTTTATTTAATTCAGAATATTTGAACAAGTGTTATAATTTTTATTTTTCTAAAAATGTGTATATTAAATTAATTATTTATGACATAGAAAAAATTAATTAATTAATTATTTTTATTATTATTGTTATTAGAGATAATTGTCGGATGAAAATGTTTGCATTTTTTCAAAAATTAAAAATTCATCAATGTCTTGGCATTGGTTAAAAAAAATACAAATAATATAATTAATTATTTATTTATTTAATAACCAAATTCATATTTTTAATAATTAAAAAATATTTATTTTTTATTTCCTTTTGTTCTCCGTTTTTATCCAGCAGCAGCAGCACGCCCAGACGCGAACTTAACCCCATAGAAAATCTTGTTTGGAAGAGAAGAAAAAAAATAAAAGAAAATAATAAGATCCTTACAAAACCAGCAGAAGCCAACGTAAGCTGACACCTCAACTTCTTTTTCTCCTCCTCGTCTTTAGCACTTACAAATCCATTCGATCGATTAATTTTTGTTTTTTCTGAGGGTTTTCAGGGCTTTACACAATATGTGATTAAAAAAAAACAGAAAGGAAGAAGTTGTGAAAAACAATACCAATGGGGAGCAATAACGGACAGCGATTGGGCATAACAGAGCCCATATCATTGGGAGGACCATCTGACGGCGACGTGATGAAGTCCCACGAGCTTGAAAAGGTTGCAGTGAATTTGTCACTTTATAGTTCTGACCTCTGAATATGGCCTTTTTAGCAGAGTTTGTACTACTTTTGGGTCTTGTGTCTTCAGTATTTGCGAGATGTGAACTTATATGAAAGTCAAGAGGAGGCTGTAATTAGAGAGGAAGTACTTGGGAGGCTAGACCAGGTTTAGAGCCTTTTCTCAGCCCTTAGTTTTTTATATGATATATATGTTTAACTGAATGCCGTAAGCACTCGTTGTCATGTAGTTTTGATGGTTGATTTTGTATATTAGGGTAAGGTTTCAATTTTAATGTTGATTTGTTTTTTAATGTTGATGTTGTAAAATTAAACAGATTGTGAAGATTTGGGTTAAGAAAATTAGCCGTGCCAAACGTTTGAATGAGCAACTGGTGCAAGAGGCAAATGCCAAGATATTTACCTTTGGTTCTTATCGGCTTGGGGTATGATAATATTCTGAAAGGGTTACTCTTTTATGTGATTCTCCTTTCATATGCTTACGTTATGAATAATAATCACATGACCCTCAATTGGGTATCCCTTTACTTGTACGAGAGTAGGAACACTTCTGTCAGAGGTAATAATACAAGAAGAGAGAAGAAATTTTAATCGCTGATATTGCTTTTACACTCTCTAGACGCAAAAGCATTCATCTCTATAGCCGAAAAGAATATGATCTGTAGATTAATGTTCGTGGCTAGTGCTTAGCCATTTTGAGTATAATGATATATATGAACTTTTCAATTACTTTATTTATCATTGTATTTTGCGTAGTAACACTTTAATTGAGTATCATAATATTAAATTTTAGTTTCTGACTTATATGTTTTAATAGGTGCACAGTCCTGGTGCGGATGTAGACACACTTTGTGTGGGACCTAGGCATGCAACAAGAGAAGTAATGTCAGCTCTCTTGTATTTATGGTTCAGTAATTTTATTTTTTTTCCTTCAGTTTAGGTAGTGTTGTTGATGAACTTAAAAGTGTTTCTCTGCATTATATGTAGGAAGACTTCTTTGGTGAGCTATGTCAAATGCTTTCAGAGATGCCTGAAGTTACAGAATTGCACCCCGTGCCTGATGCTCATGTTCCAGTGATGGGATTCAAATTCAATGGTGTTTCTATAGATCTTCTTTATGCAAAAATCTCTCTTTGGGTTATTCCTGAAGTAAGTGCTAGCTTATTGAGGCAATAGTTTATCTTGTGTAATTCTACATTGACAAAACAACCCCACCTTATTACCTTCTGCTCACACATTGTTAATATTTGATCGTACATCTTGTAGTTGTTTTTTATATTATCTGAATGCCTGCAGTGTACCATTTGAAATATGGTTTAGTTGTAATTTCCTGGGCGATCCTAGTGTTAGGTTTGCAATTTATTGTAATTTGAGGAGATGGGAATGAACAAACAATCAACATAATATTGTAATAATGGGTTCAGAGGTATAGCCTGATGGCATGTTTTTGGTCAACTTATAAACTTGTACATGCACCAAATACAAAAGCAAGCAAACTGCATTTTTCTCTTAATTTGCATGGTGGTGAGCACAACATTGAGGTTTATCTTGTTTTTTCAGAATCAGCATCCTTTTATAAGCTATACTTTGTAATGCATGGCAGAGCTATGCACAGATTATGGTCAGGCTTAAAATGAGGCTGTTAAAAAGAGTAGAAGAAAAGGACGATAATTTTCTTTAGATGACCAGTCTGACAATGGTTGACTTGGTTGGGATTTCCAGGTCCTGAGGGTAGGATTATGTTATCAGTGGAGATGAAGATGCAACTTATAGAAGCTGTATTTGTATGATTCCAGCAATATTGTCTTGAGGTTGATGAATTCACTAACAGGCTATGAGGTTACAGTTTTATGTAGGGAGACAGGAGTCCCTGTTAGACCTAGAACTGATTTCAGACAGATTATCTATAAGTTAAGGTTGAGGCGTGTGACCCTGGAGTGAACTGGTAAATCAGAAAATGAGACATACATCTTTGCTAGTGGAAAGGTCCGGGAAAAATCACTTGTATGCTCCTTGAGTTGTTTAAAGGGTTGGTGGTTTTGGTTGGTATGGTTGTTTTGAGATTCCTAATATATTAATATAGATTGTGTGTAAATCTGTAGAAGAGGTCATTCTCCTAATGGTTGCGAAGAAGGTATTCATGAGAATAACTTCTTAAAGTTTGCTACACAGAAGTTTGTGTATCAGCCTTGGTCCTGCTACGCATGAACTCCTTGGAAAACAAGAATAAAGTTCATTAAGAATTTATTTTGCTATGATGATATCATGCTTATGTGTAGAGAAAATTTTCTTGTGTTGTAGTTTATAGGCAAATTTACCAAGTATGCCTATTTTAAATATATTAGTTCCAATGCAGGACTTGGATATTTCACAAGACTCAATACTGCAGAATACAGATGAACAGACAGTTCGTAGTCTAAACGGTTGCAGAGTTACTGACCAAATTTTGCGTTTAGTTCCAAATATTCAGGTTGTGGCTATTGCTTTACAAGTTTTCTGTGCTAATGAGTTTCAGTTTTAATCTTTTTTACATAGGATATTGTCTGTGATTGTGTTTTTGTTTCTTCTTGTGGTGCAGAATTTCCGAACAACGTTGAGATGCATGAGATTTTGGGCAAAGCGTCGTGGAGTTTATTCAAATGTATGGAGAGGTTTTCTTTTAGGAATGATTTGAATTAAGTTTCCCAATTAACTATGCTTCTGACTGTTTGCTTTCTTAATTTCGATGCACTCCCCTTCACTTGGCGTTGTTTCTTTGGTTATGAACAGGTTGCAGGGTTTCTTGGTGGTATAAACTGGGCATTGCTTGTTGCTCGGATATGTCAACTATATCCTAATGCACTGCCCAATATGTTAGTTGCTCGGTTCTTCAGGGTCTATACACAGTGGCGCTGGCCAAATCCAGTCTTGCTTTGTGCTATAGAGCAGGGATCACTTGGTCTTCAAGTTTGAGATCCAAGAAGAAATCCAAAGGATAGGTACCATTTGATGCCCATAATTACCCCAGCTTATCCTTGCATGAACTCCAGCTATAATGTGTCTTCAAGTACCATGCGAATTATGACGGATGAGTTTCAGCGAGGGCATGAAATTTGCGAGGTATGTTCTGTGGTACATGCCAAAATTTCCAATTGTCCATTTCAGGGGTACATGTGCATTAGGAATAACAGTTCCAAAATGATTTTTGCTTTTTGTTTATTTAATGTCAAATCAATTCCAATCAAGAATTTCATTTTCTGTGTATGATACTTTTTGCAACATTGCTAAATTCATCTGGTGACTCGGGATTGTCAGAACCACAAGAAGGTAAAGTGGAACTGTTTGTATGAAATGATGTGCTGTTGAGTTCTCGGTATTAGGACCTTTTTTTGGGGTATGGGGAAATACGAATGTTCTTGTGTCAATAAGAACCATCACAGCATAGTTGGATAATTGAATCCCATTGTGTGATGAAACTCTTTGGAAGGTGAGTTTCATTCACCCAGAGCTATGATATTCTCTCAATTAGTGTATTTCTGCAAATAAGTGTCTTAAAGTCTTCTTTCTTTTCCTTTAAATCTTATTTGAACCTGATGTTTTATTTGAGTTTGCAGGCTATGGATAAAAACAAAGCTGATTGGGATACCCTTTTTGAGCCTTATGCTTTTTTTGAAGCATATAGAAATTATCTGCAGATAGAAATCTCTTCAGAAAATGCTGATGATTTTAGGAATTGGAAAGGCTGGGTTGAGTCGCGACTCCGTCAGCTTACATTGAAGGTTAACACCACAACTCTTAATACATTGCTGTATGCATTTTTTCCTTCAATAAGCAGTGAACCTAATTTTGTTGTATGAAAATCTAGATTGAGAGACATACTTATAGTATGCTTCAGTGCCACCCACATCCAGGGGATTTTTCTGACAAGTCAAAGCCATTTCATTGCTCTTACTTCATGGGTTTGCAACGGAAACAAGGAGTCCCAGGTAATGAAGGTGAACCATTTGATATAAGGTTAACTGTGGAGGAGTTCAAAAACTCTGTCAACGTGTACACATTAAGGAAGCCTGGAATGGAGATCACTGTTACTCATGTAAAACGTAGGAGCTTACCTAACTTTGTATTCCCTGGTGGGGTTCGACCTTCTCGGCCTTCCAAAGGAACTTGGGATAGTAGGCGGGCTTCGGAACTTAAGGTTCCAAACTGTGCTAAACTGGATGGGACTGATCAGGGAGGGAAGAGAAAGCGGGTGGATGATAGTGTAGATAGAAATGCCAAGTGCTTTGCTGCGATGCCTTCCTCTAGTGGGGATGTTCATGAGGGTAGCCCTCCTATGAGCACCATGAGTTCATCTTCTGTAAATTTAAAGATCGAACATATGGATACCAATGGGTTAGTGGAATCAAGTGGACAAAAAGCTGAAAATAATTTTACAAACTGCTTAAAAGGTTCAAGAAATTTAGCAGATGTTTCCCATCAGAATGATGAGATAGATGAACCCATGAATGGTGATCCTCTCACTAAAACCCTATTAGTTGAATCATCAAACTCTAAAGAGGCTGAAAGGCTGGTGATTGGGAACATAATGTCTGGTCCATGTGCTGCTTACCAAACTTTTCCTCGAGAACTTGATGAACTTGACAATAATTTGGAACTTAATAATCAAGTTAAAGAAATTGAAGCGAACACTCAAGACAGTTTGATGGAGTCTTCTGCAGTAATTGCAGCATTAGCAGCAACAATAACACCTATCAATGGAGGCGATCCTTCCCTTGCTTCACCCCCTAACGGGAGCTTAGAGGAGCTAGAGGTATTATATGCTGACCCTATAACTTTTACAAGGTTCTTCAAAGATTTCCAATAATTATCTATTATTATGTTTTCATTTCTATTTTGATTGAAATTATCTGGTTTCATTTATTATAGCAAATGTCATAGGTTTTAGAATTCATTGACCTTGGGAAATATCTACTTCTCCATCTCTTTTTTGTTATAAGGAAAAGGGTTACAGAAAATAGAGAATCAATTTTGGACTTTTCTTGGAACAGAGTGTAGATAAATTCCTTAATATTTTGGTTTGCTACAATCTGAAAGCTTGAGTTCTTCATCTATTTGCAGTTGTCTATCTGTGCCAAAGTGGTTGTATTGGAATAGGTTGAGGATAACTCGTACACCACAAAAGAGTTGATAAAAGAATTCATGAATATCACGGACAGCTTTTATATGCTACTGAGAGAGCAAAACAAACTTCTTTAATATTTAAAGAAATCCAAAAATAATTATTATGCTTTGGCTTCTTCAACACACTGTACTGAGTTTAAATATCTGTGGCTAAAACATGTTTAAGATGATGTGAAATTGAAGATAAATAATGTGATAATTTCAATTTGCCATTTGCTTTAATATGCTATGTGAGTGGATTATCCTGTCAAAAATCACTGCATGTAAACCTAACTGGTGATTTTTTTTCTTACTTCTTTGTTTTCTTCTGTAAAGCCTGCTGAACTAACGGCGCCACTCTCAACCGGGTTCCCTTCTCCACCTTTGCCACAGCAAAAGCCTCTAATAAGGTAATTAGTTGTTTCGATGTGTATCCAAAAATCAGCCATGGCCATGTTTTAAACATGGCCAACTAAATGTGTATTTTTTGTTTTCAGGTTGAACTTCACCTCCTTAAACAAAACGACTGGAAAAAGCACATGAAGGATTTTTGAGATTCAGGTAGAGCATTACTGGTCTAAAGGAATTGTCGAAATCTGTGCATAACAAGAAGTGGATGAAAATTTTCTTCTCTGTTTTTGTCATAATAAATGCCATTCGGGATCTATAGTTTTTGAGTGCATATTTCTTGAGCTTTGATTCGCTAGATAATGTGTATTGTCAGGAACGAAGAGCTGTGAAGTTGTAAGGGAATGCATCCTGCTCTCAATATTTTTTTGATGCTCGAGATGATGGGCTTAATCTGTTGTGAAAGGGGCTCAGTTGTTGCATTTCCCTATTTTTGTCCCATTTCTTAAGAGAACTAGGTCTGCTATATGTTGAAAGAGTGTATAAACCAAGCATTCAGAAAGGCAGGGGAGTAGTAATTAATCCGGATGCAAATTGTGTAGACATTACTCGTGTGTCTCTGTGACATTTTGATCTTAGGGGTATTCGAATATATATTTTTTAAGTTTATTAAAATAATATTCTGATATAAAATTTTACAAATTAATAAAAATTATATTTTAAAAGTAATGAAAAATATTTTTATATATAATTTTAAATATTAATAATATTATTTTTATTTGTTTTGAAGTTTTAAAATTAATAAAAAATATTTTTAAAAGTTATTTATATATTTTAATATTTAATTTGATTTTACGATTACACATAAATTATGTGTTAAATTTAAGAAAATAATATTATAAAGTTTTGTTTGTGTTGAATTATAAATATTTATAAAATTAAATGATATGAATACATAAAAAATAATTATTATAAAATTATTCATTTTTATAAAAATATTTTAACTATTGTAAATATTTTTATAATTATTAAAATTAGTTAAATTAAAATTTTATATTTACAAAATGTTTGATCTATTCAAATCTCTCTCTTCTTTTAATAAAATTTTTTAATTTAATTAATTTTAATTATCATAAAAATATTTTAAAATAATTTTATGTAAATAATAATTTATAATAATACATATTCATATTATTTAATTTTATATTTATTTATTAAATTAAATATTTATAATTTTATAAAAATAAATAATTTATAATATTGTATTATTAAATTAGTACATAATTTATGTATGTTTATTAAATTAAATTAAATAATTTTTTTAATAATTTTTAAAATTTTAAGGAAAATATATGTTAGCTTAAAAAACTTCAAAAGATATATGTAAAAAAATATTACTAATATTTAAAATTATATATAAGAATATTTTTTTTATTTTAATTATTATTAAAGAGTATTTTTTATTAATTTTATAAAATTTTATATTTACATGTTATTTTTGAAAAACTTTAATGAAAATATTACTTTTTTAAAAATTCAAAACATATTAATGTGCACATAATATAAAAAAAAATTAATTTATAATGCAAAAATAAAATAAATAAATTATAATTTTTAACTTTTAATTATGGTGCGTAATTGTTATCAATTTTTATTTTTGGAAAAAAAAAGCATATTCTCTCCAAATTTTATTATTATTATTATTATTTATTTGTTAAATAAGATTAAAGAGCGAAGGCTGATTTAATGGATGTATCCTGATTATAATAATAATAATAATAAATTAATTATCATATGATGACTTGTTTACCAATAGAAACCAAGAATTACAGATAATGTTTGTTCTGTTCTGTTTGTCATTCAGTTATTTAAACAGTTGAGTTGATTACCGTGTCCGATCCCAACTCGACCTCATCTCTGTAAGCAGGAAAGCAGAGTTGTGACTTTAGAGACACAAAGAAATAGATGGAAGAAAATAAGCTTGACTATGTACTCGTACCTTTAGGTCTCTTTGTGTTTTGTGTATATCACGTATGGCTGCTTTTCAATATTCTTCGCAATCCCAGAAGAACGGTGATTGGTCTCAATGCGGACTCTCGCAATCAATGGGTCCATTCCTTGATGACTGTAAGTAATTCTTTCGTGTTTCTTATCTGGGTCTGCATTTGTTTCTCAATAGATATGTGCGTTCTTGAAATTTTTTTGTGGGGAAGTGAATTTAGTTATTACTGCTTGGGAGTTTAGTTAGGTAAACACCTAATCAGATTAATATATTTTGCTACTGTTTCAAGGGTTTTCTATGTTTTTTATTATTGTTATCATCTATTGAAGTTGTGGTGACTGAACATTTTTGACTGACTATTAACAAGAGTAGATTAGCAATTGGCTTTTATGATTTTGTAAACAGGGATACCTTCTTTTTGTTGAGCTTTATATTTTCATCATTATTCAACTAAATCAAAGAGCCGTTAGAGTTTATAGCTTCAAGGTTCAGGGCCTAATGATCTTTCAGGAAGATAGGTTCGAAATACAGACAATTCTGGCTGATAGCTAGAAGTTGGTGGTGTTATTGAGCTTAAATCCATACTGCTAAAACATGAAATGTCATGGACAGGGATGCTTATCGGGTGATATGGCTAACTTTTTATCAATTATTAGAAATCCCTAGTTTTTAACGAATTTCGTAAGAGAGCAGATTTATGCACAGTCGGTCCTTTCTTTATGCATAATAAGTACTTGGGTGATATTGATATCCTTTTAGCTGGGATAAGGTTGACTGATTGACTGTTTTATTTGTTTAAAAGATGGCTCTTGATCAAATTTGAGAAGGTATTGCAACTAAAGAATCAATTTAGAGGGAATCTAGGGGAAGATTAATTTTATTGGGTGTTAGTTAGAACTCATTGAGAAAGACAGCTAGTGGAGTCAACTTGAAGGGAAAAAAACCTCTTTTCTAGGAGATGAAGAGATCAGTGGAGAGAGTTTCTTTGACATCTAGCTGACCTAATCTATGCTTTATGAATTAATGTCGCAATTATCAGGTTAAAACTACTGTTGTTTTGCATTGTCAATCATGTGCGGAAAATGATGCTCAAAAGCAGCCGGGTCTATCTTTGACTCGGTTTGATGTGATGAAACTCTGATGACTATGATAATGCATGTGATTGCACCTAATATTCTGGGAGCAGGATAACCACTTATGGCAAGTTTATTTTGTAATTAACTTGCCGACAGTGTATTAAATTGTTGTTAAATAGATTTCTTCATACTTTTTACTGAAGTATTGACTTGTTTTTACTTTCTGTTGTTTCTGGCAAATTAAATATGTTTTTCTAGTGAGAATCTTGTGGTATTTGATATATCATTGAAGAATGGGGGCAAAGCATCCATGTATGGACCAATATAATATTTTAAGCACTTGTGTCAAGATATGGAATTAATTTCTGAAAATAATTTCACCATTATATCCTTTGTATTATTTTCAGGATCCCTTAAAGAATGGTGTTTTAGCTGTTCAAACAATACGCAACAATATTATGGCATCCACACTTCTAGCTACAACAGCGATCACTCTTAGTTCACTGATAGGTGTTTTTGTGAGCAGCACGTCTAGCTCTGGCAATACAGCTTCAGAATTGGTTTATGGAAACAAGACTTCCATATTATCTTCAATCAAATATTTTTCCATTTTGCTGTGCTTCCTTGTTGCCTTTCTCTGCAATGTGCAGTCTACTAGATATTATGCCCATGTTAGTTTTTTAGTTACTCTGCCCACATCGCAAGGCAAAAGAGACTCTATTCAGTATGTTGCCAGAAACTTGAATCGAGGAAGTTTCTTTTGGTCCCTTGGACTGCGAGCTTTCTACTTGTCATTCCCTCTTTTCCTTTGGATATTTGGCCCCATATCTATGTTTGTGTGTTGCTGCACAATGTCATTGATTCTATATTTCTTGGACACAACTAGCAGTTTTACACGGGAGCTTCATAGTCATTCATCCAAAGAAGAAGTGAAACCTGATGATTTGGAGTCAGCTATTCAATCATCGTAAGTTCTATATAGAATGACATTATTGTGCTATTGCTTAAACTTAAGTCAGGCATTTGGATGAATGTAATTATAACTAGGATATGTAAAATATGTGCGTGGTGATTTGTACTTTTTGTTAATGAAAAAAGCTATAAGTTTTGATTTGGTTATTTCAGTTTACACTAGCTGTAGAGTATATGAAATGTGTTCTGAAACTGGGAAAGTTATTCTTGAACATTGAGTTCTTTATAGATTAATGCCGCTTGTACTTTAATTACTCATGTACAAGTTTGGAAAATATTACAGTAGCATTTGCTGCTTGCCAAATCTAGACTTGGTAATTCACTACCTTCAGATTTCTGAAATGGTTTACATTTTTAGCTGACAGTAGGTTATCTGAGAGTCTTTGTTCTTTATTCACAGGGAACCTAATCAGTTTGAGAACTCCCAAGTTCGGTGTCCTCTACTTTCAGGCAAGAATCTGGTTTTGACATGATCTGAAGTATTTTCTGGTAATTTATAGGTAGCAGTAGCAGCCATTGTTGTTCCTTCAATGTGATTTGGGAATAATGCACTTGTTTTTGTGATAATATTTTCAAGCATTCTGGCATGCCTGGTACATTTCCCTGGTGAAGAGTTCTCAGCTCTTTTTTCTTTGTTCTTATGATTATGAGGTCTGGTTTTTCTTCACTCCAAAAAATCAATCTGATCAATTCAATTTTAGATGTCAATGTTTTGTTTAATAAACCAACTTGTTGACTCTGAATTTCAAAATATC
Source organism: Xylocarpus granatum (assembly GCA_019650275.1). Classification (NCBI taxonomy): domain Eukaryota; kingdom Viridiplantae; phylum Streptophyta; class Magnoliopsida; order Sapindales; family Meliaceae; genus Xylocarpus; species Xylocarpus granatum. The sequence continues at coordinate 201,350 of BNST01000379.1, read as the reverse complement.
AACCCCTCTTTCATCTTGGATCTTTATTAAAATGTTATGAACAATCACTTACTTTACTCATCACCATGGATTAAAATTAAAATGGATTAACCTTTTTAACTTCTCTTCAAAGCCTTAATTGCATGCATTCTCAAAGCACAAAGATTCCATACAAGCTAGGCAGGTGTGGAGGTCAGAGCCTCTCATTCACATTCATTTAGTCATCTAAATAGTATTTATTATTATCTAAATCTAAATAGATTTGAATGTTTGATTTTGAATATTGTATATAGATATATTTCTTAATTTGTGATCATAAGTTTGAATATATTTGTTTATTTTTAAGAACAGATATTTAAAAACCAATTACTTTTATATTTATAATCTTATAAATTTTGAATGTCAAATAAACAATAAATAATTTGATAAAATATAAATAAAATAATATCAACTTATACATATTAAAAATTTGGTGGGATTTTATTAACTTGAAATAATGACGTTAAGTTTGAATTATTGATTATATGAATACGATGTCGAAATTTAAAATTAACAAACGTTATTTAATATCTCTTACTCGACATTCTTATCCATCTTTGAATTGCATTCGTCGGCAATTCAAATGCTATACTATAGATTTTATTTTCTTTATTATTGGAATAGTAAAAGTAATTATCATGAGAGAAGAGATTACATTAAAAATATATCCTAGTTGTTATTCTTTTCTTTTTTTTGCATATTGAATCGAGTTAGGTTAATTTGGGCAGTATGGACCACTTAAAATGTTACTCAATTGTCATGGGCAAAGATGTGTCAAGAGATTGTCGACAGATTCCAAAGAAATGGGACCTCAACACACACCAATAAATTAGACACAGTTTGTGAATTACGACTGAGTACATAATGTTGCTTTCATTATCAACAAGGGACCCAAAATTATCAACTTACAGACCACAATAAATGCCAGAACCAACGATGCATCACATGTAGAAGATCGGATAGAGTTTGTATTGTGATAAACATATAATTTTGTTGGATAAGCATTTCGATTAAAGGGAGGTTGAAAGCTTTGAAAATGGCCAAAAACAAACAAACAAACAGGTGTTCATTGCATAGGAGTGGGAAGAACATTTGAATGTTACATTATCTTAAAACCACTTTGCTGCAGAGTGTTTAGTTGTTAATAATACAATGATGAAATATTTCGGGTTTGTTTGGGAGTGATTAAAAAAAAAGTATTTATATATATTATACTTTTTTTAAAAATTTTTTAAAAAATAAATTTATTAAAATTTTTAATATTATTGATAAAATACTTTAATAATTATTTTAAATTTGATAAAACTTGTATAGAATTAATGACCAAACATATTGATAAGAACTGGTAATTTTAGTTTATTATTTATGTACACAGACATGTCTTATGTGGTAGACACAGAAAACCCCATAAATCGAAGTGTATCCAGCACAGTGTGAGTGAAGGAAAGTCTACTAAACTTGTGGAATATAACCCCACAAATGACGAATGCGCACAATGGTTTGTCGTCATTATTTAGCAACCGGCCGGAAAATTTGACCACCGAAACCATTGGCGATTGGCAACTTTAAGCTCATGCATGCACCTAGGAATGATTCGCAATTTCTGGTTCATATTGATCCAAACAAACTGATGTCTCCAACTTTGATGTTCAACCTATGAACACTATCTATCCTGCCTTTGCTTTTCATGCCAAGTTGATAACCTAAGATATCAAATTGACCTTACTCAAATCTATGTTTTCACAGTATGGTTCAAATTAGAGTACTGTGATTTTAATGGGTAAAATTATAGAATATAATTATCATTTGTTAATTATAAGTGAATATAACATTAACTATATGGCAAGTTAAAGTAGATGCTAATGGAATATTTTAATTTACCTAATATACTTTTAACTTTCACACATCGTTAATAGTTATATACATATATAAGTATGCGAGTGAATGATAAACATGAATTAACGTGTAAAAGTAAATGTTTTATGTATCCTAGAACTTCATTTGAAATTATGATAATTTTATTGTACTTCAAAAGTAAAATTCAAAAAGTATTTGATAATATTAATTTTTAATAAAATTTTCTTATTTTATCTATAATATTTAATATTTCTGTGTTATGATTTAAAAACCACTACAAGTAGATAGCGATGGAAGCTGAAAATAAGTCAAATTGTGATTGAGTAAATGGTATGGTTAAAGGGAGGGTGACCATGCATGAATTTGATTCCTTAGTGCAATAACTAGAATCACAAAATTATAGTACAGTCCAGGCATGTTGTCCAGTTTATCCACACTATAACAAGTCCAGTTGAGGATGGATGTTGGCCACAAGTGCAAGTTTTGGAGTGGTAGATATTGTATTGTAGGCAAATCTTAATACATAATTGACACTTCTGTAATTGATTGATAATATTTATTACAATGAGATGTTACATGGCATTGGACACTAAGAACAATTAGCTTAGCTTGAGAAAATTCATAATATATATATATATATATGTGCAATGGATTGGTCATTTATTATTTGCCTAAACATGAACACCTTATTCATATTCAAAATTAGCGAAAATATACAAATTTAAAAAATTAAATTCATTAATTATTTATTCAAAAAGAATCCAATTAACGAATTTTTTATTTTCATACCCTATTATCAATAAAAATTATAAAAATTTGGGTCTTGTAGTAAAGTTTTTATTAAATTATTAAGTTATCATTTCTCTCAAAATTAATCAATATTAAAAAAAAGTATAATTCAAGCAACATGGCATTCCATAACCTTTCTCGCAATGACGCTCATATGACTCAAAAATCGATTAGTGTTAAGAGAGCATGTTCAATAAACTCTTCCTACAATGACACGCCACTCAAACTCATAAATTTTTTACTTTGATATCATTTGTCCAAATGTTTGAGTTGTCATTTCTTTTAAAATCAATCGATTTTAGAAGAATATAATTCAAATTTTCTTTTTATGGCATTCAACATTACATCTCACAAGATATGTGAAATCTCCACAAAATAGCAATAATCATTGGCAGGGCGTAGCATTATCAAAACCTCCAACTGTTCCAAAAACTCATAATTGCACCAATCTTCAACCTACTTATACGAGAGTAAAGGGCTAAAGTTTCTGTGGGAAAGCTATTTATGAAATTGATGCTAAACATCTAAACAATGTATTAACACCAAATTAAAGAAGAAATTATTGACCTAAATATTTGGAAGATGCTTTGTTCTTTCATAAACTAACTAAGCTGGAAGGTGAAATGGAAGTTATTCCCGTTGGTATTTGTCTACCACCATTTCTCAGAAGAACTTGTAAGCCGTAAGATGCTTTTGTTCTTTAACCTATTGCAGACATTAAGAATTTTGTAACCCCATTGGAGCGCTTGCAAAAACCGCCCCATTACTTTTTGATAAAAGCTCTTTAAATTAAGGACCGCATTTGGTTCATAATTTCCAGTAATTAAAAACAATACATAAAACCAGATTCAAAATCAAGGCTACTTGCAGTGGTGTGATAATTCACAAGGGAATCTTGGGGGCCATTCTAAGTTTTTTCTTTGTCCGTAAACAACAGTATCGAAATGGCCTGCCCTTATCCACAAAACATGCAAGTGGTACCTACTTCTTTTAAGAATCAACCACTTTAATCGTGATATCTGACCGCATCCGAAGGTTGTCAGATACTCAAGACTTCTTCCTCTTCTCTGTTAAAAAGAAACTAAGCTTTGAAGATAAGAAGGAGAGATGAAGCTTAATTAGCTAGCTACAGGTGATCAGTTCTTATTCAATGCAAAAAGATTTACAGAGGACAATGAGATTTCAAAATTTTGTGAAATTTTACAACTAAGATCATAATCAACAAGGACATATTTTTGCAGTTACTACATGGGGAAATAAATCTAGACACGATCTTGTTCTCCTTTAACAGGGTTTAGACTTGAAATTCGAACTAGAAATAAACAATCTGTACACACAGATGATCTGAATAGTACAGAAATGGTTTAGAGCTCACAACATATTACTGCTTTATAGCTTATCTTCCTCAATCGCAGACTCATCCCAAATCACTCTCTATAGTATTTGCGAAATTCTCCCACTGCAAAACATAAAACCAGAAAATTTGATAATGTCAACATAATCATTGCAACTAGACGGGCATAATCAAAACACTTGGATCTTTTTCTGCAAGGTTACACTTGCATAGTTTGAGCATATATATATATAAATAGACTTAAATTACAAGTATAAAGAAATTAATGAATTATACTGGGAGAATCACATGATTAGTTCATCCCATGCAAATGAATTAGCCCTTTAAATTTGGAATAGGGCATATAGAAAACGATGAACATGTATTAATTCCTATGAAAAAAATAGATCTATAAACAAAATAAGCCCAAAAAATAAATGGAAAGCTTTAAGAGAGTAACAAGGTGAGGGGCTGAAGTGGATGACAGAAGCATAGAGAGCACAAATGACTGAGATGCAATTCCAGTCGCACATCATCATCTGCGCTCTCTATCTTCTGTCAACAACATCACCATCGCCTCCTCCTCTTTCCCACAACTCCTGCAGATCTATTTAAACTTTTATTTTTATTTTTCAATTTATTTTTATTAAAAGACAAAACAAACGAAATGGTTTACTCTAAAAGGAAAGTGAGTTGGTTGAAGAGGGAAAGAGAAAAGCTCAGAAAGAATGAGAAGAAGAAGAGTTGTGAGATGACCTAAAGTTGGTCACCAATAGCGTCTATTTATAGCTAAAAGAGAGAAATAAAAAATAAAAAAGGAGTGCCCTACTAATAAAGTAGTGCAGGGAAGATAGGTACTATTGGTTACCACTATCTGTCCCTTTGTACTCTCATATCTTATTTTGTAACCACTTTCTCACGAGATTAAAATTTTCTAACAAACCCTAATCGTACTCTACTACATGTTATATCCATGCATAACATATTTATATGAAGGTTCTTTTCCTCTCTTTCCTTTAATCTCTTTCATTTTCTAACTCTTCGGGTCAGAATTACTTACAGTAGTTGAAAAAGTCAATAATGGTAAAAAAAAATTTTTAAAAAAAAAGACTAGGCAGGTCATGTCCTTTTACCGTAACTTAAATTATAGGAGGCGTTTGAACGATACATAAACACTGTACAGTAATATCAATCAACTAACACAGACGAAGTTTTTGGTATTAAATGACATTTTACCAGCTTTATTTGCTGTGCAAGCCATGTGCATTTGAATTTATGCAAATCTTATGAGATTTTTTTGCCAGTGAATTCGCATGAGACTGCAGTTAAATCTAGATATCTTGGAAATAATTAAGCCTTAATGATTCTGAATTACCTTCTAATTAATTTTCTGTATATGTCAAAACTCAATGTCATTTACACTCGAAAATTACGGTAGATTTGGTTTATTTTCAGAGTGGAATGTAAATAAAGATGCCAACGACAACCCAAAAATAAGTGTTTTCCTGAAAAGAGCAAATCTTCTCTTGCACCGGTTGCTTGCAACCTTATTGAACAACAAAATCATGCCCACACATATATACATATATGGACTCATTTAACAAAATACTCATAACATGTATGTATTTGTCTATATTTACACGTACAAGAAAACTCTCGGGAATTTTAAAATTTTATGTAATTTTTTACATTAATTTTTTAATCATTAGATTAATATATTTTCAGTGATTGAGATTAAATTTAACATATAATTAACACATTATAATTAAACTATATGTAAAATACAAACTTAACAATTCAAATAAAATTAATTTAATTTAGTAAAAATAGCATAAATAATTGTATGAAAGATTAACACACTTGATCTTAACTCCCATTTATATATTTAATTGCCTTTTTTAATATAAATATTTGGTATTTTATAATTTGTGTTTCACGAGAGTTACAACTTTAAAATTATAATGTTTCAATAACAAATAAAATTTTAATATATATATATATTTTTAAAAAAATTCCATAATAAGAATAACAATATTTTGATATCAAAGAAATGCTTTTAAAAGTTATGTTATACATGAATGGTGTAACACAACTACACAAGGACAGAGACTCTCTACTTGAAGGAAAAATGACAATATCAATGTGTCCATAATGATTTGTTATTTAAGAGAAGAAACCTCAGAGGGGCCACTGAAAAATCATGCGGGTAAAGGACCATACATTCTGGTCCATTATTTTGATTGAATTGGTTGAATGACTTTATAAGTAATTTTACTAAAAAATTATTCGTGCGAGATAATTTCAATTGTGCTTTTGTATAAATAGTACGTAGTAATTGAATATGTGTAGCTATCAAAACTAGAAGGATTTCATTGTTTGGAATGAAATTGGTGTTTTCACAAACGATTATTATCTCCAACGTTGCAACTTGCCAAGAGACATGGAGAAGAATAGAAAGTAAGAAAGAAGATTCAAATGAAGCAATCCCTCAACACACAATTCTTATCCTTTGGGGGGGAAAAAATGCCCACAGCCACAACTTGTTATCAGTGACAATTACAAAAGCAAGATAACACAAATTAGGGCGGTGGGTTGTGTCTGTTGATCATCACAAGATCTTCCCCATGGGAATGAATAAAAGAGAAAATGACATACGAGAGACGTGGCACCACCCTATTCTTGGTTTCCTCATTTGGGTCTCGCAGTGGAGTCCCTACCAATGAATTATCTGATGAGCAAGCTAAGAAAAATCTAGACTACAGTCCATGTAAGTGAAATTGTTTTTCTTTTTCTTTCATTTTATTAATAATTGAAAAAAAAAGAAAAAAAATAAGAAAAGGTGTAATGTTCTTTAATTATTAAGGATATGAAAGTGAAATGAATATGGGATTTGGGACCCATGCCTGCCGTTTTGGGGATTGGAATACTTTTGAAGTTTCTGCTTTCCCTTTTTGGACTAGATATGAATATTAACAAGATGAAGCTAGCTGATAATAAAATAGACAATCTCCTTGGCTGATCGAATATATACTTTATTGCAAATAGTAACGAGGCAAACATTTTAGATTTTATTGCAAAGATAAGTTACCTTTCTATCTCTTCTTTGTCTTTTGACTTGAGAAAGATCGTTGAATCTTCTTGCCACGAGTGCGTCGAAATCACGCCTATTATCCCATGGGAAGATGTGTGGATGGAAACAAATTAAAGCATCTTTTCCCATGGTGGGTTTCCAATATTAAACGGTTATAAGAATGTAGTCGTTGTACGCAATAGAACCACTGTATACAATTCATGCCAGGGTTGTCTCCTTTTAGATGATTCCATTTATAATTTGAGAGACAATGAAAGATGATGAGAGTTGGAAAGTTTCAAGGGTACGTTCGTCTTGAAGAATGGAAAGAAAAAGGAGAAGGGGAAACCTAGAAAACAAACAAACAAATGAAAGACTTTTTTATTATTCAATTGCTTTGTATAAATTTTAATAATAAAAAGAAGAAATTTATTATTTCTTAAGTTTCTTAATTATTTTTAAGTTAATTGATTATATATTAATTTTTTAAAAAAAATTTAATAACTGTTATAGCAAATTTTTAATAAACTATTTATTGTATTAATTAATTATATTTTATTTCACACAAAAATACTTCTTCTGATTTAAATAATTTATACATTTAGCAATTAAGAAATTAAATTAACTTCAAATTTTAATTTTAAATTAAAAATAATCCAATCCTAGAAATTTAATAAGTAATTTAGTAATTTAATTTTTAATAATATTTATAAAATACTATTAGAGGTATTAATAATATTTTCTTTTTTTATTTGGTAGTTAGTTTATTTTAAAAATAATTAAATTATTTTTTATGAATTAAAAATTAATATAAAATATGTAAATAGAAGATAATATTGAAAATTCATCATTTAAAGAAAATGTAATAAGAATACTTCAATATTAAAAGAGAAATCTTTATTTCTCAACTCGAGCGAATAAGAATTTCTAAAATTCCTCTTTCTCCGTTCCATATTTTCAACCAAACAAAGAAATGCTCATTATTTTGAAGATTCATTTGCTTTCCCTTTTTATTTTCTTCAACCAAACATACCCTAAGTTATAAGATTCTTGTGTGGTGGACATGCTAACGCGCGAGAACTTACCAAATATATTTATAATAAAATTTTGTTCATATTCGTTTAAAAATAACTTCTTTGATAGCTAATTCTTTTTGACAACTTTTAATGATCCTTTAAGAAGGACTAATTAAACTTTAAAAACCATAATTAATTAAGAGAAGAAGACTATAATTATTGTGTTATTGTCACATAATTCTCATTATTTATTATCATATCAAGTTACTTTATTTATAAAATTTTTGATCATAACATTATTCTTGATTGACATAATAAGTGTGTAATTGTTTAGAGAAAATAAATAATTTTATCAAAGAGTCGAATGAATAAATGGGTAGAGCCCTAGGATTCCAATTATTGAGAAATAAAAAGGAATGAGCTTCTATTCTTAATTTGAATGATTCCCCGATCTAATTAAACGTTAAAAGGATATTAGTTCCTAACATAGGGGAAAGGGTTTCCCATGAGTGGATTATCGATTTATTTAATGAATCCTAAGTATTAGTTAGTCCCTATTATGGATCAAAGATAGGTTTTTCCAAAATCAAAAGAGCAATTGGATTGAAAAAATAAAAGATTTCTAACTTTTATACTATAACAAACATAAACTCTTGAAAACACAAAAGCATTTGATAGTGAAAAGTCATAATAGGACTATAGGCAGGGTGTCAAAGTTTTTACAAAACTTGCCAAATTAACACAAATTCATACGGGTTTAAATTGAGATAAAATGTTATGATTATTAAATAAATGATATAATATAATATAATATAATAAATATGTAGAGTTTGAGTTTAGAGTTCTTAATACATAAATTATTTATAACAAAATTTATTATTTAAATAATTATAAAATACAAATTTATTTGTAATTTAATAAATTTATTTTATATTTTAAAAAATTTTAGTTGTATTTATTCGGCTTAAAATATATTTAGTTATAATTATAATAAAATTGATCAATATTTTATAACACAATATAAAAAATATATAATTATAATTTATTTAATTATTTAATAATTCTATCATATTAAAATTTTTAATTATTGATACAGTTATTAAACGAGTAGTATTCAAGTTAATATTTATTTGACATGATAAGAATTTAAATTATCATTCTTAGTGTTCAAAACATAATATAATTTAATTTAAATGAGTATATTTTATCATTTAATATTTTAAAATAATTTTTTATTGTAATTTTTGCATATCTTTAACATGCATATTTATGTAAATTTTGGTTCAACTCATTGAAAAGGTCACCAAATATATTTGTGAAAAGCATATTTAAGTTGAAGAGAGACTGCCAAGGGGATGAAAATGTTAAAATATAATAATAATAATAATAATAATAATAATTGTATAAAAATCATTAGATTTAACAATATTATAGCATATTCAACTTCAACCAGAGTATAGTTTGTTCAAATCAAACATATATAAAAGGTTTAAGCACATATAATAAAGTTCCAATAATGGTAATTACTTGTGAAGATAAAAGTTAAAGAGAAATGAAGTCTCACTGATCTCAATTCTCAGACTTGCAGAGTTGGTGGCTCGGAAGGCCTCTGACTATGCTCCCTGTTTGGAATTGGAGGTGATGGTGGGCTTGGCATGGGTTTGCTCCCCAGTTTCCTATGTTTCCATTCTGCATGCAATAGCCCATGTTCGTTCATATGTGCCCCAGAGAATATTGTTGCTGGATCATCAGATTAATATACAGGTAGACGAAGAAGGGTAAAATTCAATTATTAATTTTATTTGAACTGGATTAGAAAATGATTAAAGAGATTCTTTTTCACTGGAAAAAAGAAATATTTATACCTGTGGTTGTGGAGTAAGTTGGAAGATAGGAATCTGCATCAACCGGAGCTGATTGCATGCTGAAAATGGAAGCTATCAGTAATAGGAGAACAAGGGAACGGTACAAGGAAAAAGGGAAACTCAAACTCATCTCGATCGACCTTGCAAATTATGAGCTGTTGGCAAACAAAAACGAAAACTGCTTGACTTTTGTGCTATGATTATCATCAATTTAATTAACTAAACCATCATTTCCCATTTCCACAACTTTTAATTAATTTAATTATGGGTTGTCCAAGTCTCACCTAATCCATTTCCATTTACTTATTTTAATCAATCTGGATAAAATAATCTTTTTCTCTCCGTCAAAAGTTACTGCCAATGCATTCACACACCTCGATAAGTTTCATTCTATTATTTACTGTTTTCTCAAGGTTGATTCCAATGCATTCACACACAGACAAATCCTGTTTCCATCAGTTTGAATTGAATTTAAATTTCAAACCAGATTTAAAAGGGTAGATTTCAATTTGAATTAATTCAATCAATATCATAACAGGATTCGATTCAAATTAATATTTATCGATTTAGATTAATTTAAATTATTTGTTTGAATCTAAATCCAAAATATTGTATGTTTTAATTATTTTATTTATAAATTATGAATCAAACTCGAATTTGGATTAAAATTTAGATACTTATACAAGTTCTTCTCTTTTATATTAGAATAAAAAATAATATAATTATAAAATTTACGTCAAATTATATTTATCATTAAGCCTTAAAATAATATAATTGAAATGTTCATTTAAATTTGTAAAGTTTAAATTTTTAAAATTACAAAATGTAAAATTATCAAATATAACATAATAAATTATTTTAGCCAATAAAAAATGTTCAATGTAAAGTTTTAAAATTTTCTTTTCACAATTATTGAATTGGATTGATTTTATTAATTTGAATTTAGCCTAATTCAAAAATTAATCAAATTATTGTGATTTTATTTTGTTTTAAATTAAAAATCGATCAATAAAATTTTAAATCAATCGATTTGCATCGTTTCAGTTTGGATGTACCTATCTCTAAACTCATTGAGTTTTAAAAAATAATATTTACTCTCTAAATTAATTAAGATTTTAAACTTATTTTATTATTATTATTTTTTTATTTTTATACAACAATCTGCCCAAAATATTTTACAATAAATATCTTCTTTTTTTACACTGACAGTAATTTGTTAAGGTTAACTTTTTCTTTTTTCTTATGCAAAAACTTTAAATATGATTAATAAATGAATCAATTTGACATATACAACTTTTACTATATCTCTAGAGTGGATGTGGATATGACAAAAAGTTTACAAAAAAAAATCAGAAAGAAGATAAAAGAGAAAACATATCCAAAAGTTTTATAATAAACACTAATGCACGCGCGCGCGCGCACACATACGTATATAATATATTAAATTATATAAACAATAATAAAGTAATAAAAATTTTAGGGTTTCAGTAATATTATTTGAGTGTAATAATCTACACTTTAAAATTAGGAAGAAAATATAAAAAAATAAGAAAAATCGTATATTATACTTTAAATTTAAGAAAAAAAATATAAAAATAAAAAAAGTGAGAAAACGTATGATCAATATCTTATCATAAAAAAAAGATAATATAATAAAGACAAAGTTTTAAGTGAGACGATCCTACTATATTAGTATAGGTGATATGATAGGATTATAGAAAAAAAAAGAAATTTAATTTATTAGTAATAAATTTAAAAAAATTAAAATGATTAAATTTTAATTAATGTATTAAAAAAAATTATGTGGTTTATATTTAACTTTTTTTATTTATCACTAATGAATGAATTGTTTTTACTTGTTTATTAATTAAATAGTTCTATCACATTATTTATACTGACGTGACAAGACCATCGTACCTAAAATTTTATCTATCATAAATATCATTCATAATAATTTCTGTTATTAATTTCTTAAATTTACGCTCTTTTTGAGATTATGGTAAATCTATAATCCTTAAAAAATAAAATTAAAAAAATATTTATAATATTAATTTTTAATAAAATCTATTATTATTTTTTTAATATCTAATACTTTTATGCTACAACTACTATGTCTTAAGTCAAGAAATCTAAAATCAAACGAAATTTTAATAGAATTTGGTCAATATTTCTGTTTAATCATTAAGATAAAGAATTAAATTATGAATTCTTTATTTTTTTATTATAATCTTTATTTTATTGATTTCTTTCTTTGCGATCAATTTTTTTTTCCTTTCATCATTTAATCACTATTTTATCTTTCTCTCTTCCTCTCTCTGTTTCTACTCACCGAATAATCGTTAAGTGCTATTGAGTCTAAATTTTTAACTGAGCTAGTGCGGTCAGTGCAACAGGAGACACACCTCTAAAGCCTTTCATTGGCTTGTGAGAGTACTGGTCTCATTAGATCCAAGAGTGGCTTTGCTGATCTCCCTTGGTAATTCACAATTGGGAGTTTGGATATACAACCAACTTAGAATGGTTAATGGAAAAGGAAAGTTGAAGATAGAAAATTCTATTTCAAGGGTTTAATTATAAATAAATAATATTATCGATATAACAAAGAAGGAATACAAACTCTCATAATATGTTTGGTTCCATCTTATGTTTGTTATATCATGTGAATCTTAAAGAAGATGGATGGAATGTATATGCCATGTAAAGAGAAACTCATGCACATTCTGAGTTTATATGATTTAATTTCTAAGACAACATTAGACATGAATATCACTGCCACTTTATATGACATATTTCAAATCAAAATGTAAACTGCCACTCGTGGGGTTGTAGCTTGCTAGACTGGAAATGATGAATCTTCGTGTGTGGAATTGGAGGGGGTGGTGGGCTTGGCTTGGGTTTGCTCCCCCATTTCTTATGCATCAAATCTACATGGAAAAGCCCATCATCGTACATTGCAGCTTGTTTTTCATGTCAATGTTCTCTTCTTGCAAGAGAATTGTCAATGCTGAATAACATTTAAACTCAATGGTTGAAAGATTTCCTGGATCAAGAACATATTGCAACCAAATTCTATACATTTTTTTTAAAACATAAAATTACTATAATAAAATTATATTACTACCATATATCATATATAATTTTTTTAAACTCCTCCGTAAATTATCATTTACTCTTTTATTAATATATTACATATGTTAATAATATAACACTACTAATATTAATTTATACGAGTGATTTTGTATACTAGTTTGTATTTATACCATTACTCATTAAATGTTAATCATGAGTTAAAATTTATTTAAATTAGGTTAGATACATACATACATACGTACATATATACATACACGTACACACGCACGTATATATATAAATATATATTTATAAATTAATCATAAAATATAACTGAAAAAAAAGATAATTGCAAAATAACAATGAAAAAAACATATAAAACTACTAATTGTTTATTATCATCGATCATCGTGATCAATTTGTAGTTACCATAAAAATTTCGCATTGCATTTTTCATAATTTCGAACAAGAGCTATAATTAATTTCATTTTTCAAAAATGCAATGCCAGATTGGCCTTACTATATCTAAAGCCACAGAGATCACAAGTTTATTCTCAAATGGATAGGTGATTGGCCTTTCAAAGTTCAAAGAATGAGCTTTTATTGATCTTGACATCAATATGCTTAGAATATTCAAATAGAAATAAAGAAATCTTCAAATTGAGATGCTTATAACAAATATACATAATCTGTAATGTAGCAATTACGACTACATGCACTAAAAATATGACTAATAAATTAATTTATTTGTGAGATTTGATACGAGAAAGTCAAATGCGTAATTTATCTCGTAATAATGCCTAATATAAATACTTAATTAGGTAAATTAATTTTTTAATTAAATTATTGTAGGTTAAATATTAATAAGGAAAGGGTATAGTTTAGTTTCAAACACATGCCTAGTTAGAAGTGTTATATTATATGTGGCTAAAAGTTTAAATGATTGTCAATTAAATCCATACCAAAAAAAAATCTAATCCATTAGACAAATCAAACCCATGATCCATTAACCAAATCGAACTCTGAATTAAGAAAAGCGAAAGAGAGAGCACTGCAAGAGAATGCTGATCCATTCCATCTAATTACATTATTATTAGTTTTAAACCATAATCACACATAAATATAGGTATTAGATTTCCTCACAACGTTTATAAATCTTTTTCCATAAAGATATATTTTAACTATAGATCTAGACTTAATAGACTTCAACCCCAATGCATTCTCACCTTTCATTCTCCGATCTGCTAAGCATCTGGTTCTCGGCTCCTCGTCAATAAGTAGATGATGTCTCCTTTGTTCAACTGAGCAACATGTCCAGCAAAACAAAGCATCATCTCCTCATAAGCATCTCGGAATATTTTCGGGATCATTTGTATCTTCCGAAATATACGATGGGTACTCTTTTGACGCATTGAAATCTTCACATTTTCCTTAATATCGCCGATGACCACACCCTTCAGTCTCCGGTATCGTCTTCTCCTCCTAAATTTGTTGATGTTGAAACATAATGGGGTTGTATCTGCCTCCATATTTGCAATGCAATGCATGAAAATCGGCTTTATAAAGGAAGGTGGTTGGTGAATTGCCTTCAAAAGATGGCAATAACCGTGGGCAACATCCAACAAACAGCAGTAAATAGTCCTCATCATTGCCAAGACTTAATTAAAAAGCCAACTGCTTTTTGCCTAGTCTTTCGGCGAGTTATTAATTACCTGAGATGTATGCATGTCTGCAGGATTATTACAATAAATTCATAACCTACTCAGATTGATTCGAGTGGAGATCAATAAACCAAAGCGATGATATCAGTGGTTTGAAGCCCTTTTTTGTTAGAATATTTGTTACCACACACTTATTTCTTTCTATGAATTGTGATTATACATGATTGTTTCTTGTATTTGCCACGGCATATATTTCCAAATTCCCAGTTTTCAATGCCTCTAAAATTACAATAATATGACGGATACAAACTTTTGTACAAGCTCTAAATGTAGAGAAAAACTTCATATCTTGAAATTCAACAAGCAACTGTGGCTTATGCCAATGCTACCGGCTTGGCACTGGTAGTTTTGGATCAATATGTAAAGGTACACTTTCAGATCGGACTAATATAATGTTGCATTAGAGGTAGGAGAGAGTTTAGCAGTTCTGGTTCTGGATACGAAGTACCTCAGAACATTCGCCATTAAAATCTCGCGAAGGTTCTTGGAAGCTGCTGCAATATTGACTTTAAAGCCTTGATACTCGAGTTCATATTTATGGCAGTGTCACATCCCACGGCCATAGGGAAGGTGAACCTGTGCAGTCTAGAATACTTGCTGCTATATATTTCGAATGAATAACAAACATTACAAGGTTGTATTATATCTATACAGAGCTTGATTGAGCTAAGCTAAAACCCTAGCACTTAACTTGTAATTCAAGCTTTATGATAATCATATTTATTAATTGATCAAAGGGAACAGTAATAGGGAAGAAATTAGAGCAACATCTAATCCTTTACTACAGAATCTGCTATTACACAAGGAAACACAGGCTATATCTATAACCAATAGCGAAAGAGAAAATTATGTTACGTGCGCCTCACAATAAGCGTTTATGATTTTCTGTCACTATTTATTGCCCTTATACTGGTTGTGAGGTTCAGATCTGCTGCTTGGAGTTGTCCGGAGGAATCTGTTTCAAATCATCTGCTAATGGCGCTGCCGCTGCAGTCTTCGTTTAGTACTGAGGATGCAATGGGGCACCTTGATGTTGAGTGTAGTAAACTTGTTCATGAGATGCGGCGTCAGTCTAGTCATACCCGTAATTAGCACTGGCAGCAGGAGCAACAGCAATGGACTGAGATAGATGTTGCACTTTAACATATTGTTGAGGAAACAGATTATTAGCAGGAATTTGGAGTAATGATGGAGTTGAAGCTATTGTTGTTTTGTATAGATTTGCAGCCACTGCAGGTTTAGCTTGTTTAAGCAGTAGTCTTTGTAGGGTAAATGGGTGGAGTCCCTTCTTTTCGGCCAAAGAGGCAGCGACTATGGCAGGAGTTGGAGGCGTCAAGGGCCGGCTTGAGGCTGGCACAACATTGGTTTCGGCTATGTTTGATTGCATAGACATGTATGGTTGATTTTGTGCAACACGCATTACATCAACAGGGCATTGTCGATCAATTGGATGTTGGAGTTGTGGTCGAGAAGCATGTATTGGATGGTAAGATGAAATTGGCACCGAATTTGTGTCAGGGTGAGGTATTTACTGAAAGTTTTGTTTTAGGAATTCATTCCAGCGACCTATCTTTACATTGTAGATAAACATTCCTTATGCACAGAATATAGCTTGGTAAATAATAGAAGATAAGATACAAATTGTGGTATTGGAAAAAAAAAGTCTTTTTGAGATTGTGCAACGGAAAAGGAATGACTTAATAGTGTGTACTTTTTCAGTGCAATGTGTTGGAGAGAGCAGCTGTTGCTCCCGGAAGACTGTAGAAAGAAAACCAAGAAGATTGTGGTCATAATGATCATATTTTGAAAGAAGAAGGTTGGGCTTAAGTTGCAGGGTTCTGAGATTGGTCAACAAGAACACGAACAGGCGGCGAGTTTGGCATAGAAGGAGACAAAGAAGACGAGCCAAATGAAGAACTAGTCGCAACCATTGGCCAATCCAGCCAGGAATACTGCACATCGTGCGCCATATTTTTCACCGGCGTCATGACTATCTGGTTAGAAATTGAGGCATTTGTGGTAGGAATTGGATTATGTTATCTTAGTTGTGTTATAAATGTGAATTTATTTTTTGAATAATTGTCATATTTTATTATTAAGTGCTTGGGTAACATGTTTTGTAGGTAAAATGAGTCATTTGTTTTGCTCATACTCTCCTTTTCTCTGTGAGTAGACTTTGGGGCCGATTTATAAAGTGTCACACCACACTTTTTGTTAAAAGCTTCTACTGCAAATTGAAAACTTCTTAACGCTTGCTAGGTATGAAGTTCTTCACCATGTTGCCAGACGTGACAAATATTCCTGCCCTAGATGTGATGGACTCCTATTTCGGCCTCTCACAAAGACAACCAGGACAATTACCAACAGTCAATTAGATATCACTGGAGGGAAAATATATTTCGAGACAAGTATGAAGGTGTGTGCTTTTTTTTCAAAAAAATATATTTTACATAAATTCTTGGAAAATGAGATTATATTAAGATATATTAATTATACATTAATTACACAGGAGAATGAGTTTGAGCTAAGTTCTATGTAAGCCAGCACAGAAGCATAGGAGCTTGAGTGGGGGATTGTTCCGCTAGATTTATTTTTTGTTTCGAAAAACTTCTTGAAATTTGGAAGCATCCATATTCCTGAAGGAATACTTGCTTCAATAAAATTGTATCTCAATTCCATGATCTCCAGCTTTGATTAGTTTGAAGAGAGAACAAGGGATGATTCCTGTCAAATAATAAGATACACTAGAAATGAAAGATTTCCAAGGTGGAGAGGAATTGTGCCTTATAATGTATACGAAAGATTCAAAGCTGCGGTTCTTCCATGGCAAGCATCACAAGTAATTTCGACCCAGTTGCATTACTGGGTTTGAATCGGATCAGTTACATGTCAAAACACTGCGTGGATCAAAAGTGATGTTTGCTCTGAATGGAAGAGCCAGGAAGAGCATATTGATCCTGCTGAGGATGGAAATTCATTATGACGAGGGGAACACTGGAAATGCTTTGTGCAATGAGTTAGTGACAGAAGAAGATAAAAGGACAATTCAGTTTTGCAAGGATAACAGGGCCATGTACTCACAGTGACCTATGCATTATGTGCTTTATGAATTGTTCCAATGAAGCTAATACACAAGATACTCTCATTGTTTAACAGAATTCAATCAAGGGTCACTATTGTTCCATCTATCAGCAATTCATCTTTTGTATATAAACATTGTACAGCGTGTTCATTTTTACAAGAAAAAAATACAGCAACTTACAAAGCATTCCCCATCTTCTTCATTCTTAAATTGGTATCAGAGCCATTACAATATGGCAAGTAGCTTAAGTCAAAACCATATGACAACACCAAACACTCAAAAGAATAGCTCGTTTTCTTTTACTTCACCCATAAAACTAACAAACCCGAATTACCACTTGCGAAAATCACAAGTCCTGCCAAGCGTTCAAGTAAATGACTTGGAGGGCTTCATTGATGGCACCCAAAATGTTCCTAAAAGGATGAATGTGACAAGAGATGACCAACAGAATGTAATCACTACTGAAAATCCAAAGTACCAGGCATGGATGAAACTTGATCAAATGATCATAGGATGGCTTCTCTCCTCCACTACTCATTACTCTTCTTCAAGAGAAGTATGGAACGCTCTACATAAGTTTCTCTCAGCACAAATAACTGCTAGAATGATGCAGATTAGATCTCAAATAAAATACACAAAAAAGGACTCGTACACCATGGATGAGTACTACCATAAGATGAAATCATTGATGGACAATCTTAAGACCTTTGGGAATCATGCTTTAGCTAATGAATTTGTGCTTTTCTTGTTGGAATGCTTAGGATCAGAATATGATTCAGTGATGGTTAAAATTATCTCAAGAACAATAAAACTTCCTTTGCAGGATGTGTATGCCACGTTACTGAGCTTCAAAAACAGGATTGTCCTTTGCATGATGTGCATGCCATGTTACTGAGCTTCGAAAGTATGATTGTCCTTTGCAGGACGTGTATGCCATGTTACCGAGCTTCGAAAACAGGATTCTCCTCTGCAGGACGTGTATGCCATGCTACTGAGCTTCGAAAACAGGATTGTCGTTTGTAGGATGTGTATGTCATGTTACTAAGCTTCAAAAACAGAATTGAGAAAAACTTACACTCAGCAACATGAACTCAAACCTCTCAGCAAACTATGCACAGGCAGGTTCTTATCAAAGAACCTATTAGACAAGTAATAGCAAGCATGCTTACTATTACTTTCATCATTGTCAATACCCAAACAATCTTTGCTTTCTAACTTAGAAACCATGATAATAGTGAACCATTGTCCCTGCTGTCATGCTTACTTTCCACAAATGCAAGTTATATTGATCTTAAAGACTGTTTCATGTTAAATATATGGCATAAGAGGTTAAGCCATCCAAATGCCGCTGCTCTTAAGACAACCTTGGAGACTTTCCATCCTTTCGATTTCAATGAAAATGAAACTCTTAATTTCTAAAGTGCTTGTCAATTTAAAATATTGCATATATTGACTCATAAAAGTGATGAAACCAAAACATCAAATCCACTTGAATTAATGCACTCATACCTTCTGGTACCAACCCCTCTCCCATCTAACCAAGGATATAGACATGATATCATTTTCATAGATGATTTAACAAATTTTACTTGCGTTTACCTTTTAACCTAAGAATCTGACACTTTCACGACCTTTATTAATTTCAAGTCATTTGTGGAGAAACAATTTGAAAGAAACATCAAAGCCTTCCAAAGTGACATGGGTGGTGAATACAAAGCATTAGAACCTTTTCTCTAATCCCATGGCATTCAAGTGAGATTTTCTTATCCTTGTATACATAAATGGGAAGGCCAAGAGAAAACATAAATACATGATGGAAGTGGGGATGATATTCTAGCACAAGCATATATGCTTCTCGAGTTCTGGTTAGAATTCTTTCGTATGACTTTTTTTATGAACAGAATTATAACACCAACCTCGAAAAATAGGGCACCTTATCAAAAACTTTACAAATCCAAACCCAATCTCAAATTTATCAAAATCTTTGGCTGTGAATGTTATCCTTTTCTAAGAAATTACAACAAATACAAGATGAATATTCACAACTCTAAGTGTGCCCTTCTTGATCTCAATTCTCACCACAAAGGTTACTTATACATACGCCATACAAGCAAAATCTATGTTTCAAGCAATGTTAAATTCAATGAATCTGCCTTTCTCTTTAAATTTGATCCAAATTTTAAGAAACCTGAACTTAAACAAGTAGTAAAAACTCATTAGTTAGTAAATCAATTTCTTTTTGTCTCAGACTTCCTCAACCAAGCAATGCAGCAAATCCTAAAAACTGTCTCTTCAATGGGTGACTCTTCCCTCGTAATTCTTTAACTTCTTCACCTGTTGTACCAAGTCAAATACCTAAACACATTAGCACAAACCTACCACCTGATTTAAACACTTTACCAATTCATAATGAACTTCATATACTACCTGCTAACAACACTCAAAGATTGCCTACTCTCACCCTATGATTACAAAAGCAGAAGTAGGAATTTTTAAGACTAATTCTAGCAGCCAAAACCAATACTGTTTTAGAAAACACCAGCCAAACTCTTGTCGATCCTTTATGGAAACAAGCTATAACTGAAGAACATAATGCCCTAATCAAAAACAACACCGGATCTTTGGAACCTTAAAGCTCAAATAAGAAAATCATAGGAAATAATGGAGTCTACAAAGTGAAAGAGAATCAAGATGAGTTAGTAGTATGACTAAACGCCAAGTTAGTGGCCAAGGGATTTCATCAAACTCTTGTGGTAGATTTTTATGAAACATATAGCCCTGTTGTAAAAGCATTAACAATAAGAATTGTCCAAGTTTGGTAGTATGCTTTCAATGGGATTTAAGACAAATTGAAGTTGATAATGCATTCTTGAAGGTGAAATCTCTAAAATTGTGTACACGATACAATCTGAGGGCTTAGAGGATCCAAGTAAACCCAATCATGTTTACTAGCTTAGGAAAGCACTCTATGGGCTCAAACAAGCTCAAAGAGCTTGGTTTGGTAAATTAATGTCCGCTTTGCTGGTTTGGGGGTTTTTGTTGTTCAAAATGAGACTTTTCACTTTTTTTTATAGAATCCAAGAAAATGATTTGATGATTATGTTGGTATATGTTGATGATATAAACATTGCTGGCAACAGGAAAGAGCAAACAGAGATTATCATTCCAAATCTCGACAAGGATCTCTCACTAGAAGATTTAGGATAGTTACATTATTTCCTAGGAATTGAAGCCACTAATCTGAAGATTGCACGTAAACTAAATATATAAAAGGTCTTATGAAAAAAATCTACTTGGATACATGCCTACAAAGGTGTCAATACAACCTTGAGCCCAGGTCAAAAACTCCATAAATCTAAAGGCATTCAATTCTCAAATCTAAGCTCGTACAGAATTGTGATAGGTTGCTTGCAATGTGCAACCTTAACAAGGCTAAACCTATCATGTGCTGTCAATAGATTATGTCTAACCCACTACAATCTCACTAGCTTGCTTGAAACAAAAACTAATTAAAAAAAAACCTAAGATGTCTCAAGGAAACCACTAATTTTGGACTCGAATTTCATGCCACAGGTGACAAATCCAATTGCTTTCACAGATGCAGATTGAGAAAGTGATGTTGATGATAAGAATTCCAAGAAGCAAGGAGTGGTGTTAAGGTAAGCGTAGAGGCTAAATACAGAACCTTAGCACTTGCTTCAACTGAATTGACATAGATAACCTCACTGTTCAAGGAGCTGAATATCAAAATTTTACAAAGACCAGTTATATGATGTGACAGCCTTAATGCTGCTGCTATAGCCTCCAAACCAGTGTTCTATACAAGAACAAAGCATATAAAAATAGATATACATTTTGGTAAAGATATGGTTAATGCAGGTAAATTGGAAATCAGACATGTGCCCTCAAAGGAATTAATAGCATATTGAGTCACTAAGCCATTATCTTTTCTTAACTTCACATATTTAAAAAACAAGCTCAAGACTCTTCCGAGAACCTTGAGCTGGAGAGAGGGTGTTGCGAATGAAAATTCACCAAGTGATGAGAATAACAGTGAAAATGCTTTGTGCAATGAAGTAGTGTTGATAGAAGAAGACAAAAAGGACAATTCGGTTTTGCCTAGATAATGACTTGAACATTACGTGCTTTATGAATTGTTGGAATGGAGCAAACACACTAGAAATTCTTCTTGTTTCATTATTCCATCTTTATACACATGTATGGTTTAGATCAATAGGAATCTCTTGTTACTCATTCAGCAATTCATCTTTGTATACAAAACAATGTACAGTGCATTCATTTTCACAAGAAGAAACACAAAAACTTGCAGAGCACTCCTCATCTTTTCCATTCTTAAATGACCCAATGTCGGGTTTCTTGCTGCAAATGTCCGTAGCCATGAAACAGCCCCGCCAACAACACAGAAATGAAATAGGACCAGACACTTTTGTGCCGGTGGATTATGGCAAATAGCTAGCTTTCAAGGTATTAAAATATTATTTTAACTGGTCTCCATTAATCATAGCTCGAACGAATAAGCTAACAGTTAAACCAAATTTTAGAGTAGAACTCAGAGTATCAAACATCCTCAATTGTTGACCATTCATCAATCGCCATAGATTCACAAGTGGATTTACTTCCCCAGTAGCAAAATATTTTATGATTATGCATGTGTTTCTTCAAGTTATTTATTTTATGAACTGTTGTTCTTTATGTTCAAATTGCCATCATGGACGAGGAATCTAATGTGCTCCACAGATTTTCAATAATCTATTTTGAAATCTAATTAGATGAACTATTTTAATTATTTAAAGTTATTATATAAATCTTGTTAATAACACTAATTCACTTCACTCTGCGCTGCCTTAAAACATTCTGCAGCGATGCCTCTACCTTAACTTCCATCTCTAATGGCTTCCTTCCGTTTCTGCACTTACCCATTAACTTTACGATTCTACTCCTCATCTGCCGCCTCAAACCCGTCAAATTACAGCCTCTGTGTTAATATTCACTTCAGAACTTCGAAAATCAGCTGCTGTCTCTCTATTCAGCAATCTAATGACATAAAAAATGAAGCCAGCGTTAATGACAATCTCCGTGTCGCTTTCGCGGCGGGCGGTACTGGCGGTCACATTTATCCAGCTGTGGCCATCGCGGATGAGCTCAAAATCATCGACCCTTCGACGGAAATTCTCTTCATAGGATCGCAGAACAGCATGGAATCAACTTTAATCCCATCTGTCGGTTTCGATTTCGTCTCTGTTCCCACAACTGTTCGACTATTTCGCCCCATCCTTTCCCCCAAAAATCTCCTGCTCCCTTACTTTTTGGTCAAATCTTTAATCCAATGCCATTCTGTGCTTAAAGATTTCAATCCCGATATCGTGGTTGGTACGGGCGGCTACGTTTCGTTTCCCATTTGCTTAGCGACGGTTTTACGAAGGATTAAAGTTGTTATTCAAGAACAGAATTCAGTTCCCGGTATTGCCAACTGGGTTCTTTCTTTTTTTGCAAATAAAGTGTTTGTTGCATTTAATTCTACGATTGAATGTTTTCCAAGAAAGGATAAGTGTATAGTGTGTGGGAACCCTGTAAGATTGTCTTTGAGGAAATACTTTTCGAAAGCAGTGGCAAGGTTTAATTTTTTCCCGAGGTTAAGGAAGGAAGAGGAAGCAAAGGCAAGAGTATTGCTGGTTTTGGGAGGATCTTTGGGTGCTAATGCTGTAAATATTGCTATGTTGAATTTGTATTATCGGATTCTGATGGAGAAACAAAATTTGTTTATTATTTGGCAAACTGGGGTTGAGTCATTCAATGAGATGGAGAGCCTTGTTCGAAACCATCCGCGTTTGCTTTTGACACCGTAAGTTGCTAATCTCTTTCTTTAGTTAACTTCTTCTGTATTATGTTGTATGCTGTTGGTTTGGTTGTTATTTTGAAATTTAGAATTCTCTCAGTAATCGTGGTTTTTCACATTCATTAGTGAAGCAGAACTTATGGTGTAAAATGAACAAGGGTTGGGTGTTTGAAACTTACGATGACAATGGTTTTTGTATTTTCATTGTGAATGATTTGTAATGGAATGACTGCATCTGTGCGGGGTAGATTGAAAAGAAGATTAGAGGACAGGTGCACTACTTAGCTTGTTGAATAAGTTGATTTGGTGAAGAAGAAAATACCTAATGTAACAATGCTAGAGAATAATGGAAATTTGATTCAGTTGGTTTGATCATATCATTATCTGATTCTTTATCTCTGTTACTTGACAATAACATGTCAGCTGTTAGAAGAAATTGATCCTTTCTAGTCCTGCTAGCTATATTGACTAGCCATTTTGATTGTTAGTAATTATGTAGGTTATTTCTCAGTCATCAACTGATGTAGAAGCCACTTTTTTGTCATAAATTTGGACATGCAGACCCAACAGTCTGCATTTGGGTTGCAACAGGCAAAAAAGAGAGACTTGTGTATTCTAATGTAAAGATAAGGTGAGGCCTGGCTGATAAAGCAGTAATTACCGACATGACAGAATGGGTCAACTTAGCAGCTATTTTCTCATTTTCTTAGAGAGTACACGGACAGAATGGGCTCCGTTTTTCATATAACGGACACAACAATTGCAGATTCCCTCAACATATACTTTGGCGGACTGAGTATCATTCTTGGGGAAAATTAGAAACATTTGGTGATATCTACTTGCAGAATGCTGTAGAACCATATGCCAGGTGTAGATTGTAGAAGATATATGCTAACTTGGAGCGTATTAAGAAGAACATTTCAGCTATTACACCAATTGGAATTCTGCATTAAGAAGAAAGTGAACTCCTCAAACTATAGGAATTCCAGCATAAAACAATATAACCGTATCCAGCCATGAGGAATGAAAAATTGAAAGTAGCAATATTTTGGTCATTCTCTATGATTATTTGCTAGAGAACTTAACTTATAAGAAACAATAGGTTTGTTGCTGCCAGCATTGTTCTTATAATTTGGTAACTGAATTGAAATATACTTATTCTAAAATAATGAGAGGAACATTTTGAGCTGAATTTGTTGTGGCATGGGCTTCTAATAAATCATTTGTTGGTTTTTTTATTCATATCATCATACAAAAGCTCAAGGTAGACCTCTATAAGCATTTGAGCTTGTAACATTATGATGCTTTGCATTCACTATTTGGGAGACAGGATAGAATGAAGGAGAGCGGAGAACTTTTCTAACAGAACACTATTTGGCCAATCTGAAACATTCCTTTCTCCACTCACTGATGACTGTACATTGCTTCTAGCATCCAGTTTCCCCACAAGAAGTTACTGCAGAATCCCAATTGCCTCCTCAACGGATCCCTTCTGTGATTTGAACTCAGGAGAAAGTGGTTACTCTTGATGGGAATGCCATGGACCTGATAAATATTGCCCCTCCACCTCAGTATGGTGGAGTTCATCTGTTGAGGTTCTTCAACAATGTTGGTGTTGGGAGCACTGATCACCCACAATCAATTAACATTTAGGACTTCTGGTTATTCTCCTCCAATATTGACTAGGCCCAGCTGTATGTTGTTTTATATATATTTGTCTATATGCTTTACTAGTTTTCACTGCATATTCCCAAACCGAGAGTGCTCTTACTTTCTTTCTTATTTATTTTTTGTTTCCTAGTTATTTTGTGAAAGCTCCTATATGGTTGTCACATAGTGTGTTCTTCGTTGTATCTCAGTTTGTATTTCCTTGTTTGACATGCCTATGAAATTATTGAAGGTTCTTGCATTCTATGGATTTGGCATATGCAGCTGCAGACCTCATTGTGTCAAGGGCAGGTGCAATGACTTGCTATGAGATCTTGGCTACAGGGAAACCTGCTATTCTGGTATTTGTGGTGACAAATATTTGCTTCTCTCTATAATATAAATTGAGTTGGGAGCTCTTGGTTATGCTGATGGTTTAAATTGTTTATTTTGTAAAATCTGTAGCTCTAGTTTGAACTATTTTGATCTCTGTTATGTCTTTCAATACTTTCCAGAAAGAACACAAATGACTTCCTATCTTGAGATATCAAATAACAAAATATATCTTTTTTACTTCATAGATACCATCACCAAATGTTGCAGAAGGACATCAATTCAAAAATGCATCCCTACTGGCAGATGTAGCAGGTTCAAGAGTTATTACCGAAGATGAACTTGATTCTATTACCCTTGGAACCACTATTGAAGAGATACTAGGTAGATTGGATATGTTGCTTACAATAGTGATTATTGTTGTCTGTGGATATTATTATATTATGCTTGTGTCTCATATAGTTGATATATCTAAAATGATGCTGCTGATGTATAAATTCGTAGAACTATAGACTCACAGAGGTGCATTAGGATTTTCTACATGCAAAAGATAGGAAAGGTTCCCCCTGCTTCCATGATATGCTTGTTAACTTAATTGCTAGTAATTTCCATAGCGATGACAGATGCTAACATAGTGGTTATTATGATAACCACAAGATGTTATATTGCATTCTTGATCGTTTGTTCAATCCTTTGACTTGGATTCATATTAATAGTGGTCAATATTGTTAATGTTTGCTTAGAATATCAACATAACTGTTATAAATTGGCATACCGTGATAAACACAAAGTAGAAAGAGGTTGAGTCATTTAGAATTGATGAGAAAGCTACAAGCCAGTTCTTGCAAGAGGGTTTACCAATTCATAATCCATAAAACAGGAACTAAGCTAGAGCTTTAGAATAGATTCTTCTTTCTTTAAGCTTACAGCCACTGCTAACTGCAAAAAAAGATCAGAAAAGAGAGTGCAATTGAGAATATATTTTGCTCAAATAGAAAGTTACCAAACAAGAAAGTAATTGCCTCAACTTCAAAAAGACCAATGAGAAGATAGTTCTGAAGTTTCAGTTGCTTCTCTGTGGTAATATCTTATGATAACAAAATTAGACCAGATATCCTGAAACAAGAAATCATTACATCTATACTTTGTAATTAAGGCCTCTTTGGATTGAGAGTTGATATTGTCAGTGCAAGACACTTGTAGTTTTCGTGAAACTTTTGGCATAGAACTTGGTGATGCATATTAAGTTTGGGCATCATTTTCATTGCTTACTTTTATATTAGCACACTATACTGATCTCTGTCTCTTTATTATGTTTTTCTTTTTCCCATTTCTCGCATTGATTTGGTTACACAGGCAATGAGGGTCTGATTGCAGAAATGTCTGAGAGGGCTCTAAAGGCTGCAAAGCCCGGTGCCTCAGCAGAGATTGCACAGCACATACTCTCTCTGATTGAGTCATCATCAGCGAAGAACTAGCAACAAGAATTAATTGATGGATCAAGTCTATTATTATTATGCTTGACAGTGGGTCTAGATATTGGCTGTGAGATTACTATAAGTTCTTGTTCTATAAAGCGCCAATTCTACCCATGTCAATGGCAATTTTTTTCTAGGGAGATCCATTGCTTCATGGAAAATCATTGCTACACTGCTCCGTCAATGCAGTTCATGAGGCAAGAATGGCATAGTTCTTCAGCTTTGCGACCGATACTTAAAGGACCAGTTTTCCCACAATTGTAAAACTGAGGAAAAAGCAGTTTGATTAGAAAATGAAAGGCTTTCAGGATTTTTTTCAGTACAAGGAAATTTGTTAGATGCTGGAATTGCTCCTTTCGTGTAGAATAAAGCTGATGTTCATTTGGTGTTTCGTAGTCATCTAACTTTGGAAATCTACATATCTACATATCTATTGTGGTTTGTAATACGCCTGCGGTCTAAAGTCATATCTTAAATCTTAATCAAATATTTGTCATGGTTGTGAATGATGACGTCGATTTGTATCTAATTGCACGACGATGATTCTCTGTTTCAGTCAACCGATGGATGTCTTCTTCATGCTTCCGTATTACATTTTCTCAAGTAATGGTTAATGAAGAAATTCCGTGGCCTCCTGAATAAATAATCATGACACTTGCACGCATACGCTGCATTCAATGAGATGCAAAGAATCTGACAGTTCTACCATAAATGCTTGCTTTGTATATCCCTTTCTTTTTCATTGTTTTTTTTTCCAATTGTGTGTAGTCTAAATAAAAGCTGTGACGTATGCTCGATACTTGAATAGTGCAATTACCACATGCTGTACTTATTTATCTATTCTTCATTCCGATGATGTAATGATGTAGCCAAGTTCCTGAAGGTTTTATGCTATAAAACTTAACATTAACAGAACTAAGAAACCATCTTCTGCATAAATACTATCAAACACAAAATTGAGGAAACATTGGATTTCGGAATTCAATCATTAAACCAACTGCCAACTGTTGGAGCAACCGTAATACAATCAAACAGATTTAAGAACATGGGCAGGTGAAATAACAATTTCAAAGCAACATGATTACTGCCAGGTTGTGAGGGAAAATGAAAAGAACACAGCCTATCATCGTTTAAAAACAAATAGATGTCGAAGCTTCACTCGAAAGAATGAATTCTTGCTTATGTATTGGAAATAATAATCTGTACACCAAGTAGAGGGTAGGGTAAAATCATTCATTTGAAAACCACCTGCATTCAATGAGATGCAAAGAATCTGCCGGTTCTAGCACCGGGTCACCACTGCCGTCTTGCAGACAGGGCAAGCATTTTTCTGGGCAAGCCATTGTTTTATGCATTGAACGTGAAAGCTGTGTCCACACTCAAGCTTTCCCATCTCATCATCTACTTCATATTCCTCCTGTTTATAGAAGCAAGGTAGGCATATAAAGAATCTTTGAAATTATTAATCTAACAAAAGGAACCAAAATGAAAGCAGATTCGAAGGGCAGTATTCAAAGAAAGAATGAAACAAGTTGTTATAGATGATAAACTCACCTGACAGATGGTGCATTTCTTATCCACGTGAATGGGAAAGTGAGATGACAGATCATTTACAATCGAGTTCTTAAGTTTCCTAAGGCATTGACCTATCTCATCCTCTTTCAGTCCAGTGCTCACATAACCAATTCTGTCACCTAGCTCAAGTAACTCCTGCATAGACAACCAAAACAAGAAAATTCCAACCATGACATGGTACTTTGGCATGCAAATAAACAAAGAAAAATAAATATTATAGAGAAAACAAATTTTGAAGATTCATTTCACATGGAACACAGTAGCATACCTCGTATGACATGTTGTCAACATCTAGCCTCCAGTCCCTGAAGTGGTCATGAGAGTCTACTCTTCCTCCCATCAGCAAACTATTTTGGAGCATCATCATCTGCACGCAGCAAGAAACCATTTTAAAATGCATCTTAAATACCAAGAACGACATAATTATACTTAAACATGGGGTAGCAGAAATCACCAGTTTGCTTATACATACAAGCTGATGTCTTTTTCATCTTCTGATCTCACAACATAATATTAGTGTTCAACTTCACCCTTTTCCTTATTGTTATTTTGAAAACAAAAAATTGGTAATTGGTAGTGATTTCATTCACAAGTTGTAGTGATACAGTTTTATGTCCTTTGAAGTCAGATAGTCGAAATTACTCGTCCAAATTACTCCAAACCTCGCTGAGAGAGAAGAACAAAATTCACTTGGGAAAGGGCAATAGTAACTAAGTTATTCCTCAAAAGTTCATATCATTCCTTCCACAATCCATGACTAAGGACCCAAAAAATCCATTGGACCACGAATTTAGCATTTATTTATCAATATCATTTTCAAGTTTCAGCAAAAAATAGAAATCCCATTGACAAAGCTTCAACCATAACAAGTTTGCAGCCAAGTTTCTTACATTTCTTAACACAACTTCCCATGAACTTGGGATATATATCTTAGCTCCATGAAATATAGGAAACCAAGGGCAACAGGATGACTTAACGATCACAGCATCTAAATTGAGAATCTAGAATTTCTATCATATTTTAACCAGCTTGCAAGAATTCATATTATTTTCCATGTGTGTTAGAAACTATTCCTTTTGGGTGGGTGTTAAGCCCACACAATGCTAAGCTACCTAATATACCTGCCAAGCCAGGCAAAAGAGGTCATATACCAACTACTGACTAATGACAACAACTTGCCAAACCATCAAAAATACGTCGTATTGCAATAAGTCAATAACTTACCAAACCATTAAAATGATGCTGCTTCATACTCTATTTAAGTAAAAGAACCGTTGAGCTAGAATCAATAAAATACCCACCTCAGCAAGGCCATCAGGAGAAGGATGTCGGACATGATGATAGTACCGAGATCCACATAAATCCAATTCAGGCCGCGTTGATCCAAAGGGAGAATCAGAATCCAGGAAAGGAAAAGGAAAACTCTCAGAGTTCACGGTTCGCCTCACCAAACAAGAAGAACGCTGCCAAGATTTATGGTGCAGGATAAAACAATTTGAAACAAACTGAAGTAAACAAGCAAACTCTCAACTTAAAATGAAATACAAAGATACACCCGCATATATAGAAAGGAAGAGTGTTGTTCCACAATTAAAATGCTAAAGTAACTATCAAGAGCTCCGTATTGGCAACCCCTAATTTATGTGGGTCCACAGTGGGGCCACAGTCCACGGATATAAATTAGCATTAGTAACTTAGTAAAACTATTCGTGCACGCACTTAGACAAAAAATAAATAAAAGATTGTTTCCTAAATCATAACTGAATGCACCATACATTGAAGCAACAACTATATAAAAGTCAAAACTTTTGAAAACACAGACCCAATACTGAGGCCAAGGGACAGCAGGATGATATCAGAAGAAAAACAATGCAGAAGGGAAATTAAAATATACGTCCTCAAAATGGCCAAGACTAGCTAAAAACAAGAGTAGAAACATATTATACTTATCTGTAATTGCCCCACAAGGATAATAGGAAGCTTAATTTTTGTTCTCATATGCCGTTCAGCATCCATGAAATACATCATTAAATTGCCAAAATGTCTGTTAAGGTAATTTCTTAGACGGCAATCTAAATGAAAAGGAAATAAATTATAGTAAAATCAATTATACAATCTTAACATACGAGATTTCTCAAAGGAATACAAGAAAAAGTGATATTACCTTGAACACACAGATACGGAATCATTAAAAGTTAACATCAGAAAACCAAAAAAAGAACAAGAGGAAAAAAAATCCCAGAATTAAAACACCAGAGTCGATAGATTGGATTGACTGGATTGATCAGCTTTTAAATTAATGAATGAAAGAGAACAACAAATCTGGTTTGAATACCAATGAGGATTGAAGCCCAGATCAGGAACCAAACTAGTGACTAATTTAAGAACAAAAAAAAATTGAAAAATGGGTAATCTTGTTAGATAAAAGAACCAAAATTTTGTGTACTCATAAAATTAAACACATAAACAAGAAACCATTTCGTATAACCATGCAAACACAAAACTTCACAAAACATATAGAAAACAAACATAATATACAGAAAACCAGATAAAGGAAAAAGAATGCAGATTAAAGATATACCTCCCTCTCCCTCTCTCTGTCTCTTTCCCTCTGATTGACCTTCTCTACATCAATCTTTCCTCTCCCAGAAACATTCCTTCTTGTGACAACACAATCCACAGACCCAACAACAGCATCTGCTGAGAACCCAATTCCAGGGCCACACCAAACATCCTGAACAAGGACACAAGAGCCCGGATTGTTATTGTTACTCCCATCAGCAACAGCAACACCAGTTGACTTACTATTCAAATTGCTAATCTTGACAGCATCATTGTTACTAGTATTCTTCTTCCTATTGTCGTTGTTCTTTTGTTTCTTTTTCTTCACTTTCTTGCCATCCCAATCAGCAGATGTGCGTATAACAGCAGGCAAAGACACCTGCTGTGAAGCAGCAGCTGTGCACCCAAATCCTCTGAATGTGTTGTTGAATTTCTTCTTTTGGGTTGTGTTTTTCGAGCTGAAAAGGGAGGAGATTGTAGATTTAGAACGAGCGGATTGAATTTGCGTTGGTGGAGCAGTTGTTGGATCAATGGCTTGGCTCATTTCGTTTCTGGGTCTTAATTTTCTGTGCTCTGTTATTGTTGAAGAAGATGAAGAACTTTCACCAAGAACCGGCACTTCTTTAGATTTCGGAGAATGACTTTTATGGGATGTAAATTTCTTTTTCTTTTCTTTCAAGATACAGAGAGAGAGAGAGAGAAAAGAAAGAACAGATTTTGATTAGCTATGGCCACTGACAACTTGCTTTGTGGCCTTCTTTCTTTGTTTCTTTTTTAATTTCTGAAATTATTAATTATACAGAGTAATGAGTTTTGATTTTTGTCTTTTAACTGAAATTTCAGAGTAATTTATTAAAATATTATTATCAGAAAAGCAGCCACTGCAAGCTTAGACTTTTTTATTATTATTATTATTTTAATTTCTTTAATTTTTGGCCATATAAGACAGCTCTGATTTTTTTTTATATAATATATTTTAAAATTTACATTAAATATTTTATTTAATATTATAAATTTTACATTAATTAAAATTATCTTTTTTATTTATTTAAATTAAAATTTATTCTCAATATATATTATTTAACTAATTATAATACAATTAAAAAATGTTGACAAGTGTGGATGGAAATGATAATGAAAGAGGGCGGCCCCACAATGAGAAATCATAAGGTCAAAAATCGTCAACATTTGAGTTGGAATTGAATTGATACAACCACTGTAAGGAGGGCGGGGGGCCCCAAAATGGCATTAAATTCAGAATTAGGCCAAATAAATAGTTGGAATCAAGTGATGTGGGGGCAAGGCCAAAAAAATAACCCAATCCCAAGCTTTAAATTTTTGACTCAAAGCAAAGCCAAAGCCAAAGCCAAAGCCAAAGCCAAGCCAGAGGCATGTCTGTCTTCCATGAAAACCATTCAATTTTATGGTTGGTGGGGTCCTTTTGTGATTTTTGTTCTATTAGTGCACTCTTAACTATCATTTCTTTCTCTTAATCTTTGTTTATTATCCTATAATCTATTAATAACAAATGAACCATGTAACTCTTTTATCTCTAAAACTTCTTGTTATCATTTTTAATTATACTTTTGATCTTATTAAAAAATTATATAGTATATACAATTGTACTATACTATGACCCACAAAGAATGTTAATATATATTTTATTAAAATAATTTTAATAATTTTTTTTATATAAAAATCTTTTGATAAAACCCTTTTTTAATAAATTAATAATATTCATATATAACTTCATTTGATTTCATCCATGCAACAAAATTGAAATTTAATATTTTGTAAAAGATGGGTGTGAGAATGAAGCATATTTGTTGTTTGGGATGATTGGTGTGGAACAATTTTTAATTTTTTTTTCATTCTTCAATGAAAAATCAGCTTTGAAAAATTCTTTACAACCTTTCAACTTATGAAAAGTTATGAAATTAATTACTAGTAATTATGGATATTAATTAATTTAATAGATAAAAAAATTATAATAATATTAAAAAAAATTGTTTTACCATTTTGACCATCAAAATGGTAAAAAAAACAAACCATTTGAAAGCAAGCAAAAACAGTATCCTGAAAATGACAAGAGGTTCTGTTCAATTCTATTGAAATCTGTGTGTAAACAAGGAGAAAACCAAGGAATCTGACTTGCAGTTTTTTCTGTGGAAGAAAAGCAAAGCTGATGCTGCTCTGACTTTGATTAGTTTCCTTGGCTTCTACTCATTCATTCCCATTACTTTCTTCATTTGCTTTCCTTCTATGAAATTAACCCATGGGTTACCAATAATTTATTATATTGGGAGAATGGCCAAATGGGTGCCAAGTGATGGTGTATTCAAAGCTTTTGGTCCCCAAAATGGATACATCAATAATGAATTATAGTGTTAAAATAAATTCAATCCTATAAAATGTTTAGAAATCATTTCACTGGTCAATCAAAATGCCTAAATTTAGTCTGGGATTTAGGCAAAAACTTGATCCCATAATTAATACAATGAAGCTGCTTAAATAGCATTAATACATTAATTATGGTTTGGGTCCCAATTATATAATAATTTACAAACAAAGGATGATTGATTGTGTCTCTCTCATGAA
This sequence comes from Xylocarpus granatum, assembly GCA_019650275.1. NCBI lineage: Eukaryota > Viridiplantae > Streptophyta > Magnoliopsida > Sapindales > Meliaceae > Xylocarpus > Xylocarpus granatum. The sequence continues at coordinate 167,480 of BNST01000379.1, read as the reverse complement.
ATCATAAATGAAAATCAGCCCTTCACCTATCAAAAGTAAACAAACACAATTGTTGGAATTCCCATTTACTCTAATTTAGGATTGAGAAAATTTTAGGTGGTAGCCATCTTCTTATGTTAGTTGTATTTTACTATAGTTGAGATGACATGGCAGGTGGTGACATTCTGCCATTTAATGGAGGAAAGCTGGCAGAGGATTTAACTGTAATTAAACATCATCTATTCTATTATTCATAAATAACCAAGTTTCATTTTTATATATACAAAATCACATGCTATCTTATTCTTTGCTTCAACATCCCATCATTGACATTTCTTTTCTTATAAATATTAATTTAAATTTTATAATTAATAATTTAAAATTTTTATTTTTTATTTTAAATTATAAATAATAATAATAATAATAATACACCAAGGTACCATAACTAGATTTGAATATTAGTTACATGGTATAATGTATTTAGCACTTATTTGATAGTACGAGATTGAATTAGATTAAATAAAATAGAATATAATACTATAAAATTGGACCGATTGAGATTATATTTTATTAAATATTTAGTAGGTGCCCATGAAATAAGTTATCCCATGCTATCACACTCCAACCCCCTTGTATTCCAATCTCATGTTTAAACCAAATGTGGATTGACTGAAAGATAGTCCTATCTTGAAAATATTATACCACATGCCAAACACGCCCTTGAAACATGTTTTTCAATCTAACTTTAGGATGAATTCTTTGGGCTTCGGCTTGGGTTTAGGTTTGGGCCTTAGTTCACAAGCCCAGTTAATTGAAAAGCCGCCAAAGGGGCGGGAGGACAGAGTGGCCATGTCCGTGGAGGAGAGAGCTCTGTTCTGCGCTCGCAAATTTGTAGTTTCTCCAACTCACTTCTTCAACCCACTCCGGCTCTTATGATTTTCCCCACACCCAGAACACTGATGGCTCCATAGATTTCGAGAATGTCAGCAACCAAGCGTCAAAGTTGATTGAAGCAAGCAAGAAACGGAGGCTTGTTTACTTCCAATTTTTGAATATGTTGATTTGATAACCCATTGATGTTGAATTTTTGATGTTGGGTATCGAGTTTAAAAGGAGAACAGAGAGGTACTTGGAGGAAGTTGAATTTTCCAGTTGAAGAGCTTCTGAGGAGGAGGAAGTTGGCAGAAGCACTACCGAAGCAATTCTGGGTAAATTACAATAAGCCCACTGAGTTATTATGAATTACGAAATAGTTTCAAATTGTAAAAATATTATTTATAAAGTGGAAACCTTAACAACTTAATTTATAACGATAACAATTCAAATGGGTTATTTGAGTGATGAGCAGCCAAACAGACCCTAATGCGCTGATAAAATGCACAAACCCCTGATCTAAAACCCTAACAACTGGCAATGAGGCGAACTCTGCTGAGAAATGCCTCTCTTTACACTCGCAACCTTTTTCTTTCCTCCTCTACGCACACCATTCCGAACCCTAATCAGTCGTTCATCCCGCTAGCTGCTTCAGTTCGGCCCCGGCTCAGTTTCTACTCGTCCGAGTCGAACGAATCTTCCAATGTCAAGGATAACGCTAACGCTGCTGCTGAGACGGCATTGGCAGCACAAACCCAGAAGAAGGATACGTCTATCGATGTTGTGGATGTGAGTAACAAAGGTAAATGTTTATATATGTTTAGAATTCGGTCCTTTCTTTACTTTTCTTACGCTTGTCGGCACAAAAAATTGATCTTTTATTCTTTCACAATCTATTTTTGGGCGTTTTAATGGTCTTCCACCTGTTTTCAGGCTTAGGTATTGCGGTTGAATGAGGAAAAAAAGTATAATTTGTATGAGGTTGATTATTTGAGATTTCTGGATCTGAAATTAGTGTAATTTGATGTGCATAAATTTGGATTATTGAGTGAATTTGGTTGGTTAAAGGTTTCTGGTTTTCCATAATTTGCATGCTTTTTAAATGTGTTTGAAACTATTCGATGTTTGTAGTCATGGAGTTTTATGGGTCTGATTTATTTTTTTCTATTGAATTTGACGTGTCTGGGTGAAATTCCGAGCTTGTTTATGTTTTAAAGTTTTTTGAGTTTCTAGCTTTTAAGTAGTTGATCTGTTAGTTTTCTGGTCTCAGAGCTGAAGATGCGGATTGATAAGTATTTCAAAGGAGATGAAGAGGCACTCCCATCGATTCTTGAAGCCATATTGCAGAGGAAGTTGGCAGGAAAGCATGAGGAAACAGACGATGAGTTGACGGAAGAACTGCAGATGAAGCCATTGGATGATGTCAAGGACAAGGAGTTTGAATCAGATTTTGAGGAGTTGTATGAAACTGACAAGGAAATAGATGATTTGTACAGTGCAAGGGATCATGTAGTAAAGAAGATGGTTAAGGATGAATACTTCAACATGGATGACAAAAAGTGGGATGAGATGATTAGTGAGGCAGTTCAGCATGGGCATCTAAAGGACACGAGGGAATGTGAAGAAATTCTTGAGGATATGCTTAGTTGGGACAAGCTTCTCCCAGGTATTTGTTTTACTGTTAACTTTCTCATTTGGAATGGTATCCCATATTATGTGATATGTATTCCTTTTGGTTTTAGTATCCTGAAAAAATGACAGACTTGTTAATGCAATTGGTTATGGAAAGGCATAACTAGAAAAATGAAATACAATACAGCACTTTTGATAATATTGATTATGATCTTTCATGAAGTAAATTGTGATGCAATCTCTGAGAACCTGTATTATTAGTTTTGAATATTGACATCATGATATATAGCTATCACATATGATAGGAAAACTGTTTGTTCTAAATTGAATGGCTCTCTTCTATTTTTAAGTCCATCAATATTTGTGGGAATAATTCCTGTTATGAAGTCCCTTTTTAAGAGCCTTCAGAGTTTCTGCTGACAAATAGGTATATAGAGTGGCACGTTTTCTGTTTTATTAATGATGATGCAGTATGTCAACCTGATTCTGCAATGAGGATGAGATTGACATCATGAGTTATAGTTGTCATATATGATTGGAAAATTGCCTGTGTCCTATTATTTTTAAGTTAATTCATTGCAGGGGCAACAGTACTGATATTAAAGTCCTTTCTCCAATCCCCTCCCTCCTCTCCCCAACAAAAAAAAAGCTAATGGATTTTCCAATCATTTCATTTTCCAACACTGTCTGTTGTTATTTATTGTTATTTTTTTAATATTTGTCATGTTTTTTTAAATAATTACACTGTGCAGGATTTTGTTGAGTCTAATTGTGTGACTGAATTGTATATAGAATAAGCTTTTCCTTTTTTTTTGGTTAATACATGTCTTTTTGGAGTTATACAAGTATATGCAATATGGTAGTTGCATAATGCAATTTATATTGGCACTCACTGGATTTTGTCAAATCCAATTCCTTTACAGATAATATTAAAAAAAAGGTGGAGGATAAGTTCAATGAGTTAGGGGATATGTGTGAAAGTGGGGATATTGAACCTGAACAAGCATATCAGCTGTTTAAAAAATTTGAGGATGAGATAGTCTCTGAATATATGAAAAAGGCAGAAGCAGAGGAAGCCCAATGGCTTGATTTGCCTGCTGTGCCGGACAAGAAAAAGGACATTGATGATCCACCGGGGGAGGGCCCAATACTTAGGTGGCAAACACGAGCTGTCTTTGCTCCTGGTGGTGATGCATGGCATCCCAAAAATAGAAAAGTGAAAATGTCTGTTACTGTTAAAGAGCTTGGGCTGTCAAAACATCAATTCCGTCGGCTTCGGGAACTAGTTGGGAAAAGGTATCATCCAGGGAGAGATGAGCTTACTATTACCAGTGAGAGGTAGAGTCAGCATCTGCCTAATTGTTATCACATTTCTCTATAGTTCTTGTGATTTTCTGAAACCCCAGTAATAACACTTTCTGTGGCTGATTGGTAATGTCTAAGTTGTCTAACAAAATTCCAAAAACTGGCATTTTCTTGAAACTGTGAAATTCAGCATGAGCCAGAGATTTGAGTTTGAGTGAACAACTAATAATTTTGGTGCACCAAATGCCAATCCTCTGCTGGATTGAGAGGAAAATCGTTTTACATATCATCTTTTTTCAACCCTATTACTGCATCAATCATTTTTGTCATATTTCTTTCTTTTCAAAGATCTTTTTTTCCTTAAATACTTATTCGTGGGGAAGTACTTACTCCATGGAGAAAGTATTAGAAGCTGACAAAATGTTATTTACTGCTAATTCTTCTATTTGCTGCTGCTAGACAATGTGCACTCTGTGTAACAAGGAAAATAATGAATATAAAAGTCATCTTGAAGGGGAGAGTTTCTTTTTCTTCTTTTCCTTTCATTTTTTATTTAAAGACCTGAAAATGCAGCTGCATGCTCGTTTACCTCCTCATGGTACTGTGATATTGCCACTATATGCACTTTATGCAGTAGGAGTGATGTTGAACCAATATTCCTTTTCAGGTTTGAACATAGAGAGGAAAACAGGAAAGATTGCCTGAGGACTCTCTTTTCCCTTATCGAAGAAGCTGGAAAAGCAAACAAGATGGTAGACGATGCTCGTACTTCTTATGTCAAGGACAGACTCAGAGCCAATCCAGCATTCATGGAAAGGTTGGAGGCAAAGATAATAGAATTGAAAGGGTCTAAATCTGTCAATGCATAAGAGTCTGGGTACCAACTACCCTTTTGTGGAGAAATAAACTTCAGGACTGAATATAAATTTTGCAGCAGTATCTCTTCTTGCAAGTTTAGGGAAGAAAAATAACACTTTTTCTACATGATATGCAGGCATCAATGTGTATTGATATGTGCTAATTTGGCTTTTTTCCTTCGCTGATTAATTGCTGGAATGCTTTCATTTCTTGTCAAGATCAATGTGCTTTATACGAAGTGTGCAGCTTCATAATTTTTTCCTTCAAGTTAAGAGATGCTTATATGTATTCTGTTAGATTTAATACAATTATCATGAACATGGCAGTCACTACAACGTTTTTGTTGCACTTACAGAAGTATACAGGAATGTGTATGATCTTGTAGTTACATGTAGATCCACGTAGATCATTTTTGTATTTGTTGCTATAAGTTTTAATATATTGATTCTGCGTTGTCATCTGCTTTAAACATGTAGGGACGCGCTACCTTTGTGTGGCATTCCCCCTGACTTGAATTGAAAGAAAGGGAAAGAAACTATCCTTGTAAAGGACAAGAAAAAGCATAAAAAATTGAGCCAAGCTAGTTGATTCTTCATGTGTAATTCAAAATGAGATGACTCGGAATACTGTCTTCATCTCATACGAAACAAAAAAATGTGATAGCACTATCAAAGCAAAAGTGGGCTAATGTTCAAGGAATCAAGCATGTGAAAAGCATTCAAAACTTAATCCTCAACATAGGTAACAAGTTGTGAAAATAGGGAAAGAAGTTCAGGTTAAAGAAGATACAGCAATTCAGTTCATAAAACCTTAGAGAAGGAATCCAAGTTTCTTCTACAAACAAAGCATGGTGCGTCGGCACTGTACTCAGCAAATTCTGCTTGTTTACGATGAAGATAAGAGAGAAAGGAAGGCAGGGTTCTCATTCAAGATAAAGGAAATAAAAAAGTCTGGGACATAAAGCAGGTAACCTTACGATGGAAAGAATCCCAACTGCTCGTTTTTCTGCCAGCGTGAAGATTTCCAAATTCTGTAGTAAAGTTGCAGAGTTTGCCTGTAGTGCTTGCTTATGATGCGTTTGTTGCCCGTTATCGATTGCCTGGTGCTGCATCAAGCTACCGTACAAGATCGGATGGCGAGTTGCACGGCGTGCAACACATTGGGCTCTCTGCGGCTCGAAGAAAAGGATTGTTGCAGCGTATTCTTCATTTTCGGACATTGATTCTGATAGTATGCCATGTAAATCACATACATGCGTTAAGGAATTGGGTGCTTCTGTCCAAAGAATAGATGACAAACAGGCTTAAATAGCCTGACATTGCAGTGTCAAAAGGCAAGTTTGTTATCGATTATGAGTCCAATGCGATCAAATCGTAGCTCACTCTTGTCTTTCTGAAAATATGAAAGAATTGCTACCTTCTTCATTTAGATTAATTATATAAATCTTGCAAGTAAATGCTTTGTCGTTGAAAAGAACCTTTTTCACATGATTTATGAGAAAATAAAAATTATAAATCTAATTAAATAAAAAAAATGATTTTTAGCATTTGAAATAATATATAAAGACATGTTAGGAAGAAATCTTTTATCTTGGTTTTCTGTAAGTTTGGTATATGATATGTGGCTAACATGAATTGGTTTTGTTAAAGAAGTAGATCCATGACAGAGATTCAGAGAACATGAATTGATTATGATCTTTATAATTATTAGATCATAATCTTCACTTAGCTCAGTAGTGCCACGCTAATCATGATTAATCAAAGAATCCATCAATGAACAATGAAATTAATTCACTGTCTCCATGAATGATTAACTGGAATGTTATGTTTATCCATGAGGCATTAATTATCAAGTTGGACCAACAAGACAATAATTGCAGAAAAGTTCCTCAGTCAGCACAGCATTCTGATATGGATTTCTGTGTTCATATTATAACTCTTATTAGAACAAAAACCTTCGGCTACCATACAAAACAAACTGAGAATTTAAATAGATAAGTTCATTTCAAAGCCATATTACGAAGAAGCCGTAAGGTGGTGGAATTCATCCGCCACAACCACCACCGCAACCTGCACCGCAACCTGCACATCCCCCTCCGCAATAGTTTGAATCGCCTGAAGTAGTTTTGTGTTTGGACACACCATCTGCCACAAGCGAAGATTATGGCTGACAATAAAGAAAGAGTGAGCAAAGCTGCCAAGAAGAATATACAAGTTCCACCGAGACTACCGCCAAAACCTCCTTCACTCACACTGATAACTTCCTTCAATTCCCTCGCCATCTCCAAATTCGATCTCCTTGGTGATATAAGTGTGATTTGTGTGGTGGGAAGTGAATTGTACATCTACCAACGCTTTTATAATACCGATAAGGTCAACAAGAGAGTCAATAAATGAAGAATGTTTACTATACAATTAGGTTTATTTGATACAAATACGTGTTGATTTCTGAAAAATACAAATTATAATAAAATTTTAGTATTATCATTTTTTTACGACAAAATAATCATAAAATTAATATTTTACAATTGTGGATAACACAATTTTTGATGTAAATTAATATTTATAAATAAAAATAATTAATATTGAAAAAAACTTCATAATAAGTAATTTTAATTTTATATTTATATTAAATATAAAAATATGATGATATTTAAACGTGTAACTCAAAATATTGAACTTACAATTTTGGGTATAGCCTCAAACCCTAAGAAAAGAGATAATAATGGCTTTGAGGTCAAAAAGTGATCGCTTTGCATATTCTTCCTTGAATTGGCAGGCAAGACCATCAGAAATATTGAGGTGAAGATAGTGGAACACACAGCCATGACAATGCATAATGCATTACTCCCACTCTTTCTTGTCACTTTATCTAGTAATTGGTCAATAATAATAATTTGCTAACAAGACTTTGTATTTTCTTTTCAGAAAATGACATCCCAACTGTAAACCTGCTGATATTTCCACATTGCAAGAAAGTTTGTGGCCAACCACTTACAACCCCGCAAGCACTCGGCCTCCATCCTTGAGCAGACACGATTATTATTAATCAAAAACAAAACTTTCTTTTGTTCTTTAATTTGGAACTTGGGAAGGTTAAAACTAGACCAATCTTATCCTTCAAGTTACTATTATGAAAAAGTGAATTTAGATTTCAACAATGCAATCATTCTTGCAAAGTGGATCCCTTTTATGGCCAACTTAATTAATTATGAACCATAAAACAATAATTTAATGCAAAATTTGGATGGTGCATCGTGTTAGGGAGTTAATAATTATTTTTTTTCTTATATTATTGTAAGAGTCCCAAAAGGTTTTGGATCTTGCTATCAATTACATAATTATTAATTTCCTCCATAGGTTTTGTAACATTTGTCTGTGTTTCCATTAAGAATCACAAGGTGCCACACTGCCAATTCTAAGTTTTAATTTGAGTTTTGAATCTAAATTAAGCTTCTAAAGTATATATAATTAGAAAAGTGTCAAGAATCATTAGGAGTTTGGCTACGGTGCTCTTAAAAGAATCGTTGCTTTCATTTTTTTCAAAATTTTTTATAATATAATAGACAAGAAGAAAAGGCTAATGGTATCCTTAGAGATTGCAGCCAAGACCGAATCTTTACTTATTATTTTCATAAATTAACATACAAGTCTTCTACCATTTGATAATGCACTTGGAATGATTAAAAATTACATCTCATGTATAATCAATTATCTATGTTGAATTTGATCTTAATAATAAAAATACTTGATTATAATTTATGGCAAACATATGGTGTTTCAAGTGGATGAGAAAGAATTCTTCATCAATTAGATTAGTTCAGATGTCAAAAGGCTTGCACATATGGAAATATATACAGAGATTATAATTATTTACACATCATCTTCATATTGCAGACACGTATATATCCCCACAATATAACCATGGAATTGATAGGAATTTCATTATTAATTATGTGGGCATGCGGTTGCACAATTAGTCATCTTTCACTGGCTGTCTTGGTATTTTGTTCAGAAGCAAGGAATTAAATCTTTTGAACATCTTCTTCAATCGACGGATTACTCTGTAAGCCATGTAATCAACCTCATCCTCGTACAGATCGTACAGAAATGGCAACGTTTGCATGGACACAAAACCTGTACGCCAGAAAAAGAAAACCTATTTAGGCCAATGCGTGCTCCAAAATTTGATAATTATTCCATAGACATTGAAGCGAGGCAATAGATTTCTTACCAATATATATCAGATTTAGTGAGGTGAAACAGGTTCCAATCACGGACAATATGTACAGAGAAGCTATTGCCTGTAGAACATATACAAGTTAATAAGAATTGTTGAAAGGAGAGGAGAATTGCGTAGTTTACAATAAGGATACCAGAATGAAAAGTCCTGGATCTTTTCCACATGCGACGTCAAGGAGCTTTGACAGAACTTGATTGAATCTCTCTCGGAAGGTTGAAGCAACCTCTCTGAATAATGATTCACTTAATACTACTTCCGGGATTTTGGGATGTTTCCTGAGGACAATTCAAACGTCAGCAACAGTGACAAAGAAATAATTCATAATTTCCTCGGGATTTGGCAAATGTAAACATTATCTGCTTTCGGTATCCAGCTGCAAAGATTGAAGTAGATACCAGTTGAAAAATTCAGCACCCCTGAACCATATGAAGATTACAAGCATTGTAGTCATGGACAAATGAGATAGCAGAGTCACGAAATTGTACTCGACAACCTCAAACAGAAACCATATCACTGTCATTACGATCAAAAGCGCCGTTGATACAGTTTTGTTCTCCCATAACAAGACGTCCGCCACTGTGGTGAATTGATCAATCATTAAATTACCAGCAGCATTATTTCAATTAGAAAGCGTATATACAGATACTGATATATATATATATATATATATATGATTAAGGCAGAAAGCACACCTTTTCCTCCTCCAAGAACATCACGAACTGGCCGTTGACGCCCGAACAACTTCGGCGGCCGCTGCTGATATCTGGTTCTAGACAAATGTGTGGTTTCACCGTCGGAATCAGATGATGATGAATAATAATTCGGCATAGTTGTTTTCTCTTAATTACTTAATTTTACGTGTGGTGGTGATAATAGATTGCTGCAACGTAGTTGAAACATATATAAGGTATCAAGTAAAGCTAAAGAAGAAGAAAGGAATGGCTTTGGAGCTTCGCATGGAAGGTTGCTTTGCATGCCCGTCACTCCACACACACACACACATGTTACGTTCAATCTTCTTGATCTGATTAAAGCGTAACAGTTGAGTCAGGAATAACTTTAAACCAAGCATTTGTCTGGTAGCTGCATGAAACAATCTGGTACTTTCTTTTTCTCTTTCTTGTGTTTACATAAATAACCACAGTAATTATAATATAAATAACATATCATCCATGTAAAAGGTTAATTCAAAAAAGTTGAAGACAATATAATTTGAAAAGTAATACATTTTGGAGATGTTTATGAATATTTTGAAGATGTTTATGAATCCTACTTTAAGTTAGAATTATAATTTTACTGTTCAAAACTTTTAAATCTTGCGTAAGAAATATTGAAATTTCATATTAATATTAGTAAACTTGCAAATATGTACATTGATAGATCTTACTAAAAAATTGAAATTTATTTTTAATAATAATAGATAAATAAAAAAGAACTCAACTGAAGTGCCTAGTTTTCCCCTTTCTTGGTGTGGAACAATCCAGCCCGATATCTAGAAGTGTTTTGATGTTCGGACATTATACCTATGCTTTCGCACATAGAATTTCCATGTATTGAGATGGATGAAGGGCTTCTGGTAGAGTACCAAGGGTAGCTCCCCCACCTATTCCTGTACTCATACACATGGTGGCGTAAGTAGCTATGTCACGCTAAGTAACTGATTGATTATCTTTCAATGGTTTTTACCTGTTACTTATGGCGTCTCTTTGGCAAAGAGGTTTGTTCTTTTATTTTTTTTTCGGTAGCAAATAATTGGGATCTTAGTTCTTCATGATGCTAGAATTAGATATACTATTAAGGATTGTTAAAGGAAACTTGTGCAAATTTACAAAGATTATTGAAGCTTTCATGAGTGGTTATACTAGATCTCTGGTACCGTTCATAGAGGAATCCTTCTCCGAATCTCTCATCATTGTCACCTCCCTTGAGGAGGAGGATTCCCCACTTCCATAGTTGCAGGCATTGCTATGAGCTATTGCCCGATTCTCTTTCACCCTATCCACGCTGCTCATCTATACTGATCGAGGGCTTGACCCATGGTGTGGCAGTTCCAAGAGCTAATGTCTAATAGAAATTAGAAAGAGTAGAATGGTTCCCTTCTAAGAAAGGTCATCGTCCTGACAGACAACACAATGGATCAATTACCCAAACTAAAAGTTTCTCGTAACGAAAAATCTTGGCTAGGTATGACATATACTAATATAGTGTAAAGCTGAATGTGATAAGTAAATCAGTTGCACCTTGCTAGCTGAACTAGATAGCTGTTCTTTCTCTCCCCAATCCTTTCCTTGCCGATTTTCTTGGATATTTGCTTTTGATCACCGGATGAAGGGGAATCAGCTTCTTTTATGGGTGTCTACGACACTCCGCCTTTAGCAACGACAATAACCCCTCTTTCAGCTAGCGTAGGAACTCCGAGAACAAGGCTGCCTCATCCCTTGGGGCAAGGAGCGAATTTGGGTTCAGTATTTCGTGACTTGGCTGTCGAAGGAGGAGGCTCCATCTTAGGATACCACACATTCTTTTATTGCGCATTGGTTTATTCATCCAGAACAGCAGGATTCTTTTAGTCGTAATAAGCTCACCAGCTTTTGGCTGCTTTAGGCATCATCTATTGATACCGGGAGGGCAAAGCACCTTTTCAAGCTTAGAAGTTTGAGTTAGCAGGACTTTTCTTACTGGAACTCCTCTGCTCTGACAGCTCAAGAAACTTCCTTTCAGCCTGCGGTCAGTGCAAGTGCAGAATCAATCAATTTGCCTCGATCCAAGATCTCAGTACTCAAATAGCTGGGCCCACGATTCGAACCAAAATTTTTTTAAGCAAACCATGACCTGTTTATCATAAAAAATAAAATTAAAAAATCTTATTTTGCTACCCACAAATACTCTTGTATTATATATATATATATATATATATATATATATTATAATATTTATATAATTAATAATTAATTTAAAGTACTATCTCTTAAATTTTAAAGTATTAATTATTTTTTGTTTTTTTTTAAAAAAAATACATAAAAATAAAATTATAAATACATTTTAAAAAATAAAATATTATATATTTATAATATTATTTTAAAAATTTTATTTATTTTAAAATTTTTTTTAAATCTAATTTATTTAGTAAATTACATACTAATAAATTTAGTTCAATTTTTACATTACGAATTTAGTCAAATATAATATCTAAATAGTTTAACGAGTTTTAAATAAATTTAAAATTCTCCATATATATATATTCATATTTATAAATTAATATTACGATCTAATAATTTTCTTGTAACGTTTTGTAGTAACACTAAAATTTAATTTTAGTATTATAAATTAATGAACGGTGTTTAACAATATATTGTAACTATTAAAGTAATGAAAATATTAATAATTTGACATTATCTTATTTATGATTAATGTTATTGTATAATTTAATTCTTTTATCTTAATATTTCAATTGAACAAAAATCATGAAAACTTATTACTTTTCGTATAGTTTAATTTTATATATTTTTTTAATACTATAGATAAACTTTTTCAAATAAATAAAATTAATATCATATACTGACTCATTTGAGCACAATTATGCATTTTTATAGTTTCACTCAATTAAAAATTTTAAAATATTATTTTTATTAATAAATTTTATGTTGATTACAAACATTCCTATACACAAATTATGATATATTTAGCTATTTTTTTATATTCTATTTTGTTATAAATGACATTTAAAAATATTTAAATATGTCATTATTATTATTATAAATATATATAATACATATCTATTCATATCATTTAATTTTATATAATTTATTAAATTAAATATTGTAATTCTATATAAATAAATAATTTATGGTTTTTTTCTATTAAAATTAGTATATAATTCATATATATATTTATTAAATTAAATTAAATAATAAAATATAAAAATAATTTTAATTTACAAAATTAAAAAAAAATAGTATAAGTGAATTTTTTAAAATTTCAGGAGAGAGGTTTTTGAAAATAGCTCCCTTTCTTTTCAAACAAAGGAAGTTACTTTTTGCTTGAGGAATTTGATTTTCTGTAACTCTTGCACAAACTTATTTATGTTCAGCCCTATGGGTGGCATGAATAAGAGGGAGTTTCAATTAGCCGTGCAGCTATATCAATGTAGCCGTTCGAGTGGTGCTGTGTGCGATCGGAACACTATCTTAGGAAGGAGAAGTAAATTGGTTCTTTTGACATCGACTTGAGGTTGTGGTCTTAAATGCAGTGTGATGTAGCCCTTGTCTCACTCAACATGAATCCATACAAGACACAGTTTGCAAAATCATTTATATATTATAGTAAGTAGGAAGATTATTGCCATTTACTTTCCGAAAAGAAAGAAAGTTAAAAGTTACCATCTTTATTAGAGCAGGATTGGGCATTTAAATCAAGAATGGAGGGTTGTTCCCAAAAATTGAGCTGGAATCGAGGGTAGCAGGTTCAGCGTATGCTTGGGTGTTCATTATTTTAGGGTGGTGATGCATTTTGGTTCTTGATTTTAGCTCTCAGTGTTGTTGTCAGAGTAATAGTGACAGGTAACATTAAAATACACATTCAACTCTTCTATATTTGAAACTGAATTCCATAAAGAATTCTTTCAAGTCGTGTGTGATTTTTCAGATAAATTTTGACTTTGTTAACATGGTAGTTGGTAAAATAATTGAAGATTAATATACCAAAAGAAGAAACTGAGTTGGTGAGGAACAGATTTAGAGTGTGAACTGACTGCCATTCATTCTATGATTGGGGATAATATCGAGTAGATTTTTAATGCGAGTGAGATGCACTAATCTACGCCAGTGTGTCATAATATTCAATTTAGTGCATCTTAGTTCAGAATTTGCTTAATTGTGCGATTGGATTAGATTAAGATTTATTATGTATAGATGTCAGTTATCAGCCGGAGAACAGATGTCAACACTCTGCCTTTGCAAACCATGTCAGTTATCTGCAGAAATTACTTGGGTCAATTTGTCGCCATCTTACTTCTGCAACTCCAAACAGTCAAAAGAGTTTATCCCCCTTTTCTTTGGTGTGTTGTTGGTCAACCAAGCATGCTTGTCCAGTAAAACCTGCGAATCCCTGATTTTTGAGAGGCGTGTGAACAATTGAATGGGCAGGGGATTAAATTAAAGATCTTTGCTAGCATTATGTGTTTGAAGGTAAGATTTACAGAACCGATACTGTTATTCTCCTTCTCCCTTTGTAGCACATTCAACTATTATCTCTTGGTTTAAAGAGGTTCTAAGATAGCGTGATTCATCAAATATTAGACTATTTCCCCTCGATTCATATATTGAAAATGATCTCAATGGGCACAACACCACATGTTGTGCGTATCTCTCTAGTTTTTGTGATGGGCTAGCAAACAGGTGAATGGACATGGGATTAAAGATCTTTGCTGGCATCATGTGGTTCAAGTTAAGATTTACACAACAATTATTTCAACTTGAACTACAAGATTGGGAGAAAAGATCAGAGAATACAAACGGCTGGGCCGTGGACTTCAACTATAGAATTGAGAAATTGGTCGGGCTTGCATGATTCGACCAAAAATAATGAACCGATACGGTTCGAATTCAAATTTTAGACACGTACCTAGCATGCAAGCTGACACGAGGACATGAATAATTAACTAAAATGTTCGAGAAGTAATTTTAAAATAAAAAATAAATGCGATACAAATGATAAAGAAATAATAAAAGATATACAAGTTAATTATTTTAATAATTTAAATTAATTAAAATTTTTTTAAATATCTAAAAATAAAAAAAATATATCTATCGTAATACGTCGTATCACGAATTAAATAGATATTTGAGTAAAATTTTATTTATCTCTTAAAAATTAAACTATCATTTTTAAAAAATATGAATATCGTAAATGTAATTGATACACAGTAACAATGCATATTTGTCATTTTAAAAAAAAATTATTTTGTAATTGATAGAAAAATAGTAGTGTCTCTTTAGTGTACATTTCTCGAATAAATTTTGCTGATCCTGCTTGTATCCTTTGTAAAATAGATGGGAAACTTTCTGTGTGATCCAATACAATATGATCCTTGATGATTTGTGCCACCGAACACCATTTTTTATCTTCAAATGAACATAACAAAACAGCAGATTTACACCACATTCAATCAAACTCTACTGTGAAAATCACATAAATTAGCCATTGTTTGCATTTATTTACTTTTTTAAAAGATTATTTTATGTTAATCAAGTTTTGAACCGGGGACTACTGTTTCAATGTCTCTGGTAGTTAAGAAACTAGAGTGAGATAGTATCGGTATAGCATTTAGTCTTTGAATCCTTGACCTCTTTATTACATCCAAAGGTCTTTTTACTCAACCTAATTCCTTTGGGGTTGGCCATAAATAAATAAATTTTAAAAATGAAAAAAAAAGAAAAGATAAGGCAGATCTAGGGTCCAAAATTGTGTGCGGTGGTGTGTTTCGACATATGAAAATCTATGCCTTGCTGATACTAGATTACCTTTTGAATTTTCTATACGATTTTTAAAGTAAGGTCTCTTGATTGTGTGGGCGCACCGCTATCTATAAAGAGTTGTTGCATGGCTAATCAGACTAGTCAGTCCTACTTAGCAAATATGATAATATAACTTAACATACATACCCACTTCAGAATGAACTTCTCTGGCAGATTTGATAAATCCTAAATTGCAATCTAAAGGGCCTAGAAATATTTGAATATTGCCATGGCATTTAAACTGTAATTGTTTTAGGTTTTGGTCGACAACATGGAGAAATGAGAAGGGTGGATGGTGAAAAGTAGAGTCTAGTAAAAATTGAGCAAATAATTGTCACGCCACTTTTAAAGTAGGAAGCCTTGAGTAAAGTTTTAGTGTTAATTCAACCATCAATCAACCAAGTAAGCGTGAAGATTACCATAATTTTAATGGCCCATGTAATGATTTCAAGCACATAAAATTTAAATTACAATGCATTGGACCACCAAATCGAATCGACCGAGGTTTTCTTTACAGATTTGCTCTTGTCTTCGATTCCAACAAAGCATACAAGTTCCCTTGTGCATTGGAGCTAAATGCTAGGCATCTAAACTGAACAGATACAGAGCGAGCGCCTACGAAGGCAAAAGAGCAAAGGCTGTTGACTTGTTTTGATGATTTTCTATTAGACCCAAAAGTCGATTTTCACAAATATTGAACAGTCTCCCACCAAGGGGTTGGTTCATATACTGGGTTTGGTTGTTGCTTGCAAAATTTGCTAATGATAATGAAAATGTGAAACGTAAAAGAAGAAGTCTAGAATTTGGAGAATACAACGAGGGACTATGACAAAGTAATAAAAAATGTGGTACTTATTTTCTTTCCAAGGAATAATTTTCCAATGAGAATGAGATGGAAAGCATGCACAGCCAAACATTACTCAAAAGTCTTCACCTTCTTATCCTCCAAGACCTCACAGCTGATTTCATCATTTCACCACTGAGCAATAAGCATGGATATCATGGCTTTTGCACATGCTAACAAGTACAAAATGCTGGATGAAGAATCAAAGTTGTATTTTTATTATTTTTCAGAAATAAAATTGAAGAAGTATTTGATAACATCAATACAATTAACTATGCATGAATAATGGTTATAATGATAATCGCATAAATCGAAAATTGAGGTCAAATCAATGATGAGAAACTGCATGTGTGTGCCCAGCACAAGGAGTAGTAAAATGCACCATCACCGAAAGGCAACATTCAAAGTGGGCACCACGCGTTCATGAATCATGCAATGCAATCAAAATAATTAATGATTTGGGACGTGGGAATGAATTCACAACACATTTTTGTGAGAAATTTTTTAGCAGAACAATTTTATTATTTTAATTATATTAATAAAATAAAGTTATTTATCAATAAAAAAAATTAAAATAAATTATATTATTCAATTTATATAAAATATTTTTATCACCTCAACATAATTAATGTAATAAGATTATATTTCCTCTAATTTTATTACTCTTGTATTTATTATGGAAAGAAGCGCGGGGTTAGGTTCACTTTCATATTTTTACACTATTTTTATTTATATTTACAATGGAATTATAACTTCTTGTTTTATTTTTCTGCTCTCGAGTTTTTAATTTATTTATTATTTTATTATTTTATTTAAAAGTTTAAATTATTAAATATAAATTTTGTATACTCAAATTATAAAATTTTACATATTATTTATTTGCGTTATATGGATATAACATAAAATTATTGAGTATGAGAAAAGTTGCATAAATAGGAATTCGATAAAATTAGAATTAAAAATTTTATTGAACTAAAACAAGATATGAAAGTTATTAAACATGAAATTTTGACTATGACACCTAAAAACTTGTGAAATAAAGTGAAGTATGCTTAGTTTATGGCATTAATGATTGTGGATATCATGCGAATGACAGTGCATGTAGCAGGCTTTGCCTACAGGAAAATTGCTAAACTACAAGTCACTTTGGGATTTGAATAAAACAAGATTTATTGATGCAAATGGTTTGAGCGGTTGATGATGATGAAGCTTTCTTCTTATGATGGTAGTGTTTATTTCATAAATCTAGTGGGCAATTAATTAAATCTCACCCGAATTTCATCTCATTTGTTTAAATATGCAGAAGAACTATTCTAATTGCATCCATCGAGTTCAAGTAGCTTATTGAAAATTCAAGCTATAAACGCATAAATATATGTATCCAAAACCTTCTTCTTGTATGCTTTTTGTATGTAGTTTTAAAGGATAAGATGTTTCATCATCAATTGTAAGTTATTTCCCAACTGATGCTAGAGAAGAAAAAGCTTGGAATTGGTAGAGCACAAGTTTTTGCCTTGCTTACGAGAGTATAAGAAATTAAAAATTGATAAATCATTGAATCCGAACTTCGTTTGCATGCTATAGCTTTTGCAGTCAAATGATTTCCCTTTTTTGGCAATGCGCCGAATTCGTGGGGCCAAACTCCATGCTTTTACTTATTGCTTTTACTTTGATTAACAACCCAAACAAAGTGTTATTGATATGATAACACCTTCCACTCATGCTTTCATTTCTAATTTTTCCACCAATTCCTACCTATAAATTGAGAGCAAACACAAGCCTGAATCCACAACACACACCAACCCATTTCTCGATTCTCTTCTCTTCTTACTCTCGAAACAACAAACACAACAAGTCTTGAAGCAAAAATGAAGGCATCATATGCGGCAGCAATTTGCATTGTGCTGCTTGTTCTTGTGGCAGAAGCACAGGTTTCAATGGCAGTAACATGCAGCCCAGCACAACTGAGCTCTTGTGTTAGTGCCATAACATCTGCATCTCCTCCATCCAAAATATGCTGCGGTAAGATCAAAGAACAGAAGCCTTGCCTTTGCCAGTATCTCAGAAACCCTGGACTGAAGAAATTTATCAACACCCCAAATGCCAGGAAAGTTGCCAGCACTTGTGGCACTCCCTTCCCCAAGTGCTAGATTACTATATAATCATCTATCAATATTTATTCGTAATCTTTCAAGGTTATTTCTCGTCACCATTTTTCTCTTTGCAGCTGCATGATCTTGTTTACTGTTGAGGAGAGAGTTGGAGAGAATTATGAATTTAGCAGTTTAATTGTGGTGTGATACATGTTGGTTTTTGTGGTAATGGAAATAATGTTGGGGTCATGTGCTCACATGGCAGCAACATCTGTCTCAGCTACTGTGTTGTATTGTATCCTCCTTGTTCCAATTAAAGTTACTATTTGCAATGGAAATCAGTGTTGTATCTCTTTTTCCTGCACTAGCTGTTATTTCAATTCATTTTCAATCCATTCCATCACCCCCAAACCCGCGCACAAAAGTGCTATGCATGATACATAATATTGATAAAAATAAGCAAATTAATTAATGAAAACATGATGCACAGTAATAAAAAGATTAATAATAAGCCACAACTCTGCGAATAAGAAATGCAGCGGAACTAGCTTGGGACCTCAATCCCACGAATACAAACCTTCAATGACTAACAACCATCCTCAACTTTTATTGCTCCTTCAAAGAAATCAGCAGCAACAGGTACCTAAGGATTAACCCGTACCCTATGATGTCATGATAATTTTATGATTGTTATTAACTGTAGTTCACGTTTAGAATTGAAGTGTTATGTCTCAATTTTCACATATTTGTGATGGAAATAATTTGGACTAAAATTTGATGAGAAAGGCAAATAGTGTTTGTTGCTTCTCTTTCATCACTAATGATCAATCAAATTATGCCTGCTCTGTCTCTTCAAAATGTTTATTACTCTGTTGTCTACCTAATACCGAGTAGCCATACTTCTTTGTGTTGAATTTGGAAACTTTTGAAAATATATCTAACTCTACATCAATGTTAATAACAAAATTTCTTGGCAGCAGCAATGCAGAGTATGCTATCTAAGATATTCGTATATTATTGTTTATTTGCTGTGACCTTTCATTTCCGACAGGTGAAAATCTCAACCTCCAGCCAGCATGTGGTTATCAGATGAAAAAAGAATAAATAAATTATATTATTGAAATATAAAAATTACAGAGAGATAAAGATTAGTCGTCACACTGTAATTATCGAACTGGAAATTCGGAGAAAGAACCCCAAATTGGTTCAAATGTACACAGACTGGCAAGTGTACTTACAGCACAAAACGGATTTCTCACAAATGAAGAAGGTTTGAAATTGGATTCCATCCCATAATCCATGGCCTTCTATCGGCTGGCAGTGCAAAATTAAGCTCAAACATCTCCTTTGACATGTTCCCACCCTCACAAAATCCTACAAGCTTTGCCACTATCTCAGCACTCTCCTGTACATGCTTGGGATCGTGAGGGTCTGTCCAAAGCTTGCTTACAAAATGCAGCCTTCTCTGTTTTCCATCAAGCGGGACATCCCATTTAATGAACAATGAATCTCTCTCTTCTGCTGTCAAACGTGAGCTCAACCTCTTCGCCAGGAACTCTCTTTCACGCTTCAAGGCTCTAATACTGCAAGCAAGTTAGATAAATTATGTTGAAGAAGCTTAGAGAAATACAGAATCCTATGGTAATATGTTTTCCTAGCAAGAAAGGACAAGAACCTTGATGATAGAGAGACGGTGGGCTCCCTATCATGAGCTGGGCTTGCATTCCCAAGTTCTGCCAAATGCTGCTGTAACCAAGTGAGGCGCCTAAGCTCCACTTCCATGTATATTTGATCAGCTGGATCTCCCTTGAATAACAAATAAAATTGTGTCCTGTGGATGATGGAGACAAAACACACATCCCATAACTCAATTATCTGCTGCCTTTGCTCCCTAAAAGTTATATGCCATGCAACTTCAGGTTCCTCAGGCTCAACTATGTTTTCATCATTCTCCATATTGTATCCAGCTGCTTCATTTGCTTCCATCTCCAGCACCTAAAGGAAAATGCAGTTTAGTTTAAATGGAATAAAAATGTAAGAAAGAAGTGAAATACGTTTGACATTATGAGGAAACTAACTACCATACCTGGCAAACAAGGAGCTGCTTTTGGTATTGCAGTTTTGCCACTCGTTCTTTCAGTTCTGTTACATATGCTCTAATGCTTCTTACATTCTCCTCAGCTGCAGTCTGAAACATCTTCTGCATTTTCTTCATATTTACTGAACTTGAACGTCTATAGCCAGGAGTGCCTTCCTTTGATGAGACATCTCCCCCTTCTTCACTCTTTGTGGGCGTCTCTCTCTCAGACTCTGCCAGATTCTCAATTGATACCACATCATCATTCCGTGGAGCTCTATTTTCAGTCTCACACTCCATAATTTGCCGAGATGTTGATAGAGGTGAGCAAGGAGACTTTATAAAATTTTGCCGGTTGACAACATTACTTGAAGCCAAAGGAAGCAACTTTTTCTTCTTTGATTGATTCTTTGCCTTGGAGATTTTTTCACTATGAGATAGTTGATTATTGTTCGGAAGAGACATTACCAGTTTGTCTATAGATTTCTGAACATTTTCTAGTTGCTCCTCAAGATCTGCAATGGTGCTACCTTGTGAATGAAGTCTTGTTATCTCTTCCTTAAGGTTAGTACTAACACTCTTACTAGGAGCTATTACTGCTCCAGCTTCAACTTGTTTAGGAACTGATTTAATAGAACGCATGTCCCTTATTTCTGCTTGCAGCTTAGCAATTGTCTCAGCTGCATCTTGATTACCTTGTCTATGGCAAGCCACTTCCTTTTGTAGCACCTCCAGAGCGCGATTTGCTTCCTCCCCTAGCTGCTCCTGAAGGTGTTCAAGTTTGCGGATTTCATGCATAAGTGTGAAAGGAGCAGTTGATGATTGCCTCGCAGACTGCCTCAAGATTGCCTTCCTTGTTTTATCACCACGGCCTAGATCCTTGCTGTCAAGTTTTGGTGATAGTGCATCAGAATACGAGAGACACTTCTTGACTGATGGACAGGGCAATTCGAGTGGATTTGAACACTGATTATCATTAAACACAAATGAATGAGTAAACTGAAGTTGATCAAGACTGGACAGAAAGAGAGAGAAAAAGAGAACCTGCTGGTCTTCCTGAATCTTTCTACGCAAGTCATCCACTTGTGATTGTGCCATATCTCTTTGGCGTTTTAATTCTTCAATTTCCATCTCCATCTAGACATGATAACCAGATATAAGCATTACAAATTTGTTATTTAAATTAACATTCAGAATGAACACAAACTTGTGTGAAAAATTTACCTGCTGAATTTTGAGATCCTTTTCTCTTGATGGATCAGGAGTGCGCAGCTCTGCTTCCAGCCTGGCTACTTCCTTCTGTAGATGTTTTACTAACTGTTTATCGGAAACAACCTAATAATTTTGAAAATTATAACCAAAAGAAAGAAATCAGTGTCTGAGGTTTTATTATGAATTTATTAGAAAATGCATTTACAGGGTAACAATAAAGAATCAGTACCATATTGACTTGGGCATTGTTTGTTACTTCCTTTGCTCGGGTTGCAAACAAGAGAGTATTTCGAGATTGTTCAAAATGGCTCAGAGCTGGACTTAAAGTACATATGATGGCAGTGCGTGCATTACCACCAAGAGAATGCTGCAATATGCGAGTTAGCTTCGAGTCTCGATAGGGAATATGTCCACTTCTTTTTCCAACACTAAAAATGAAAGTAGTTCACCATGAGAAACATGGAAAATCAATTCTCTGCTTCAAAAATAGGATATGGAAGTCAACGATGATTTACAGAAATTCCTTGTCCAATAATAATTTTATCTATAATATCCACAATTTCAATGGGTGCATAGAAAAAAGGAAACTAGCATAAGGCAGCTAGTTGTATATACAGGTTTCCACAATATGAGTAATTTGAGCAGCTGATTAACATGCCCTTCGAAAAGCCACTAGAAAGATGTTGTATCATTGGAAGGAGATCACTGAGCTCCCAAAATAACTTCTTAAAGCTTTGTCTCGTGCATTGGTTAGTGTAACTTGCACAAGCACGAGTGCCTAAATTTATCTATTATAAACTATCAGGTGGTTCATAAACTAAGGTTAGCTAGTAAACAGTTGGTGGGCTTTCAAGATGATCTTGAATTACACAGGAATTTTAGCTAGCTAGTAAACAGTTTGTGGGCTTTCAAGATGATCTTGAATTACACAGGAATTTTAGCCCTCATGCTTGGAAGAATTTTATTGAAAAGCCCATATCTTAACTTGGCTCAGCTCATTTTTTCAACCCCACTTTCCCTTTTTATTACTAAAGCTTTAAAATTCAAGAATTTCAACAATAGCCCCGGAAGAGAACTTGGTATTTGCAACTAGTTATTGACAGATTTTTTGATATCACTAGATTGTGCAGCTAATCGTATGCACTTTGCTAGAATTGCTACAATATAAATCTATTATTGAAATATAAATCAATTATTGAATCAATATAAGCTTGCAACAATCCCCAACTTTCCAATTAGTTCATCACAATTCAAGTGAGCGTTTTGAAATGATGCAGTCAAACTTCAAATATTTTTGAAAGATATTTAAAAATCACTTCTGTGAGAGTTCATTTAATTGAAAGTCTATCCAGTAGTTGGTTGAAACATGGAAGACTAAACGTGAAGAAAGAGTTCAAGTAACACTATAGAACCAGGGTTTCAAATGACAATCCAGACAACATTAAGCTATAATAGGTTCTAACCTGAGCTTTCTGATTACAGTTGTAAGAGTCATCAAACTAAGGTTAATATGGCAGCCTTCACGGAGCCTTGCGCCATCTGCATTTGTCTGTGAGGCTCTCTCACTTCCAGCTAAATCTACAAAGTTCTGCAAATCATTGAACCCAACAATTATGATCACGGAAAGAATTAAGTATAAAATTTGACCATTTATATAAAGTATTTTATGATGTCTTACCAGGCTTGCAACAAAAGATCTCACACAACCAGAATTTTCTCGGAGAGTACTTTCTATGGTCTGCATAGTCAGACCAAAAGCTCGCATCACTTTTACAGAGAAAATTGTAATCTCTAAGTACCAATAGAAATTACAATCACAGAAACTTACCAGCCTTATAATTTGGTGTGAACGTGAGCTAGTATCATTCAGGGCAGTTTCACCAACTTGCCTTTGAGCTGAAATGAAACATCAACGATTAGTCAACAGCTCAGCACCTGTTTGGACCAGTAAGCTGGCTCAATTGAATTAAGACCTTCAGCAGATTACCTTCACAAATACTGATCAGATGTCTCAGGTGCTGATCATTATTTGCTATTTCCTCCACTAACTTCTCAACCACTGTACCTTTCTGCACACAGAAATCACCAGAAATACAATCAATAAGGTACAGAAGCCGGCAAAAATCTACAAGTAATGATCTAAGAGCTCTGATTAAAGTAAAAGAATTTTCTGAGGCAGACCTCTGGATCATCTAAGAGCTTGAGATTGCGGCCAGATTCTGAATTTAACAGGTCCCTCACATTCTCATTATAAATTTCTAGTCCAGAAATCTTAATTGTAAAATCTCTCTCTGGGGTCTGCAATTTTATCAAAAAATAACAATAATAAATCATATGAAGAACAACAATAACAATAGGGGATCAGCTTAAAACCCACAACCTTCACTCAATACATAAAATCCTAGTTTGATATCTGACAATATTAGATTCTCCTAAAACTTACATTGATTATATGGTTATAGATATCATTGACAGCTTTCTCTGTTATTCCTCTCATCGTGTATGTCTTCCCACTGCTGGTTTGCCCATATGCAAATATGGTTGCTGCAAATCGTTTAACAAAGATCAATAAAATACCATGTTCGAAGGAAGATAAGCAGAATCAAGAAAACAAAGATATGCAAATACAGTACCGTTGATGCCCATCAAAGCGGACAAAGCAACGTTCTTCACTCCTTCCTCGTATACAGTTTCAGTTAAACGAGAAGGACCAAATACTTTATCTGTATAAAACAAAAAGAAACAAAAAACTTTTAAAAAATTATACCCTTTTAACTTAAAATAGAAGAAGAAAAATGGAAAATAGCACGGCATTATTGAGTTACCAAATGTGAAAGAGGCGGGCTGGGCCACGCGTTCTTGAGGCTGTGGTTTATGGACAATGGTATAATCATCAACACATTCCCAAGCCACTTGATCTTTGGCTAGCTGTTCCCTTTTATTAAGAGGCCTTAACCTAACAGTAACCACAATCTTCTCTTCCTTTGGTTTCGGCCCGCCAGGGGTTGAAACCGGCGTTGCTCTTTCTATCTTTGAAGCTGGCGTTCCTGGAGTTTTCACCGTCATCTCCTTCTTTACTAAAATCAATACCTCTCCCTTTACGGTATCTTGTTAATTGCTACAAGAGTTGGCAGATCCGATCGTAATGGAAAGTTTCACCGTAAGCGCAAGATCAAAACAGGAAACTAAGAAACCTAATCTAATTCAAAGTCGATCGCAATTTAAAAGGAAAGTTCATAAATAAAACCCTAATAAAAATTAAACCTTTACCAAAAAACCAAAAACAAAACACAGTGAAAATGAAATTCGTACTCACAGAAAATCCCCAGCGAAATCGAGATCGGAATAGGAAGCGTGTGAAAAAATCCAAGCAAACGTTTACAGAGAGAAATAGGGTTTCGATTTGGGAGCGTTAAAGGGAGATAGATAGATGCTTCGATTTTGTCTTTACAAAATGACTTCAAAAGCTTTTTGTATCTCTGTGTGTGCGACCAATGCTATTTGATTTGAATTTACGTTTCCAACGGCTAGTTCTTTATTTCTCGGGAAAATATTTTATTTTCTCGTCCGTTCATCGATTAGAGTGAGATTGTTTAAAGTTTCGTCATTTTATCGCCGAGAAAAGTGGGACCCGGTTTTATGTTTTTAACGGTTTGTTTTCTCTCAGCGTCCGCATAATTTTCAACCCGACAAAAAGAGGACCGGAATGAATTTGCTTCCGAGGGCTTCGGGCTTTTGAACCGGCCAACAATTTAGGACAAATTTCTTTTGATTAATTTAATTAAAAAAATTATAAAATATAATTATTTTTTTTCAAAAATAATTATTAAAATAATATTTTCAAAACTTGTCCACTTTTGGCAATGCTTGGCAAGACCCAATGTGTATTATCCATGGGTTGTTTTGATAGTCTTTTAAAAGTTTTGTCAAATTTATAATTTAATTTAATTCATATTTCCTAAAATTTTTAAAAATATTTCATTTTAATTTTTTTAAAAAAAATAAAATAATGTAGTTAAATTCTACACAATTAATTTTTGTTATATTTTAATCGATTTAAAAATATTATTTTAAAATTATATATTTAGTTATGTATTTTATCGTGTGATACTATTTACAATTATTATTATTATACATATTATATGCGCAAAAATATTTAAATAACGAAAAAATATATATCGAATCAATATAAATTAATTTTAAAATTTGACAATTATTTATGTATTAATTTTAAATATTTTTATAAATTATAAAAATATTTAAAAATATAACAAACAAGTTCAAAAACTCTCATACTCTATTTGAAAACACTTTTACTGCCAAGGTCATAACTGAAAGTTTCAGTCATAAAAATTTGAAAATGTTAAGAAATTATAAAATATATAATAAAAATTTGATAAATAATTTTAAGTAAAAGAGAGTTTAATTATTTTTGTAAATATAATAGAATAATTTTGTAAAATTTTTTATCATTATTTACTTTCTTTATCTAATAAACCATTTTAAAAACCTACCAATGGCAATTTTGTGATTTTCTTTTATTGATGGGTAGACACTAACCAACAACATCTAAAGCCACCTCACAATTTCAACTATGTCAATTCAATCACAAAAGCTACATACTGTGATCCTCTTCCTTAAGTGGCTGACTTTGCCAAGGTCACCAATAATCTTGAAGCTTTAAGTGTCAAGAACTGATCAATCTTAACTAATCCATAACTCCAAACCATTAATTCTAAGTTGAACATTGTCAAGTGAAAAGCAACTTTAAAGTATTTTAAAATCTCATACATCTTCCCACCATTTTTTTCAGCCACAATACCAAACACAATGTAAATTTCACCAACAACACCAAATACAATAAAATCAAATCAATACCACCACTAACATACATTACTAACATGTAGTTGAAATAAAATTATAATATTTTACTAAAAAATAAAATAATAAAAAAAATGAGAGAGAAAAGAGAGTATGTTTATATATTTGTTATGAGATTATTTTGATTCAATTATTTGTTATTTAACTTTTTGAGAAAAAAAATTATGAAATTGATTAATTTGATAAATTAAAAACTTTTCCAAAGTAATATTGAAATGTCTTGGACCAAAGTTATGATTACTAAAAAAAATTAAGAATGTTTTTACCTAACACGTCAAATGAACTAACTAAAGCAATATTTTCTAAAATGGATAAAAATATAACTAATGTTAGGAAGGAAAACAACAAACGAGCAATGCCTCCACTCACCCTTTTCTTTTCCTTTTGGGTCTAATATCCCTTTCTTGTATCTCAATGATACCTGGATATGGTCCTTCATTCAAGCATTTTCAGCTTCAGTTGTCGTCAATTGTGACAACCGCAAACTGTACACATTGCTTGAGTCGGCAGACCTACCTCAAAATAACACCAGGTAATATTATGTTACTGCCATGCTAGTGCACCATCTAGAACAATACATTTCCTGCTTCCAACAAGGTGCACCTCAAACATGTGTAAATGCATGCAAAGAAGTGCTAACATGCCACAGCAAAGCAAAAGCATTGTGGAACCCTTGTATTAATAAAATTCACTCCTTTTTTATAAAGTTTATTAACAACTAAGTAAAAAAAACATGAAAGTCAGCACATTAAAGGGTTTATCCAAATACAGCCATGTTACACATGAAAAACAAAACCCGTGAGGAAACTGTAGATATTCCTAATTTTTTCCTGTAATCATGATACTGAGATACCGAATGGAGAGTCAAAACATACAAAGGATCTTATTCAATTCACTCTAACTCAATTCTCATTCTCATTTGAGTTTGTTCTCAACTGCCCCATCCCTCCTCTCTGGTGTCTATTTGCTTTCCTCTGATGCTGTGAACTCTCCACTCTTTTATCACTTACAATTCTGTAATCTCTTCTTTATTTTTGAACTCGTGATAATTCACAATTTTTTTTGTTCAGTTTCTCTCACTAGTAAAAGGAAATCAAAACCGGATAAACTTCTGCAAAATACTATGCCACCATACTCCCCAAAATTTACATGGACCATTCAGGTTTACTTTTTGCACTGTGCACAAGGAAGTAATCCAAGCAATGACTAATCCCAAGATTTCACCTATTGTGCATTCCATGTGAAGCAAAGAACTGGAAATCTGGGTGATTGACATGAAGCAGTCTTAACCAGTCTTCTGCAGCCTGCATGAGAGAGTTTCCAAGTTGGTGCTCATTTACCCCATTTTGTGTCCACGTGGATCCTTTGAATTTATAGGATGCCATTCCAAAAATAGGTAAGGAAATTTTTGGGACATCATCAATCTCACTGGGATAGACCACAACAGGAGTTTGGCTACTTCCACTGCCTGCAAAATACAGGTAAGAGGTCAACTTGAAAAAACAAATAACTGAGGCCAACAGGGTAAATTATCTTATACATCATCTAACCTATTTTAACTATTTTCACAAAAACAGAGGTGATATTGGTGGTTGGGTGGGTGTGTGGGTGCAAAAAGGATGCATCATTTTGTAGCAAAGAAAGTGATGTGGCAGCACACTTCTCACTGACATTCTCACTTCCCAGAATTGCATGTTTAATATGTCATGCTGTATATTATTCTTTGATATAATAAACTACAAAAAAAGTGGTATATGAAGTACAAGATATCCTTCCAAGAAATGAATTAACCAGAAAATGACAAATGTATACAAAAAAGAGGAAAAAAAATTCAAACTCAGAAGAGACACAAAATATAGCCACCATATGCCAGACAAGATATCAAATGGATGAAAATCACTTTCTTAATTAAGAACCAATATTCACGCAAAAATTTGACATCCTAGCAAGCACAACATCCCCACAATAATAATACCCAACTAGATGACAATGAATGAATATCTCTGTCCTTTTGCAAATGCCTCCAAAAGCCAGGGTAACTATGTAAGTCTATAAATGACAGTGGAGAAGTTGCAATTAACACAAGATGTTTTGTTTATCCTATTCCCACAAGGCATCAAAAAATTCGTATCATATAAAATATGCTGCAGGATGGCTAAAAGCAAGGTCTCAAGAATCATCTACTAGAAGCTGAAAGACACTAGAGTTTAAATACTTCCATAAGGTTCCATCCAATAAGCTTAAAATTTTGAGATAAATGATTATTCAGAAACTGAATCGAAGTTTATTTAACCAAAAGTTCTAGGATTAAATCCCAAAAAACTTTCTTAGTAATCATAACGTAGTGCAAGATGGACCTATGTTCCAATCCATGAAATGAGCTCACTGTTAAATTCAACCACTGCACAAGAGAGGAAATGTCAGAGTTCGATCACTATAGTTAGGGTTCTTTACAATAAGCTTAAGCTTTTGATACTGACAGTCATTCAACAATAACCATGATGCAACAAGTTATTAAAAAATTGTAAAATCTTAATTAGAATTCCACAGCTTCTCCAATGGCAAAATGACGGAAGACAGCCTACTTCCTGAAAGGTGGTTAAAAAAATATAGGGTCCTGAGGACTATAATTTTGTCACTACTAGAAGTTTCAATAAAACCATTAATGAAGCTAGGGTTTGCTACAAGTAGCTAAATTATGCATATATTCTAGTCTCAATTGTGAGAAACAGATACCCTGCATTACAGATCGATGCATAACATGAGACATTATATGTGAGTACATAAATGTAATATGTGGGTAACTGGGAACCATGCAATAGAAATTATTATTCAACGAGTACTGAACCAACTATACCATGCTGAAAATGATCCTGACCAAGGTACAAAAACCATTACTAAGATGTTTACTTTTCCTTGAAAACAATCTATGGCAATTACATAATTAAATCATTTATTGTGTGCTTCTGTTTGTTCTCAATTTTCTAAACTCTGGCCAACTCAACCATTTCTATTTCCTCTTTTTATCTTCTTTTTCTTTTATTTATTGGTTTTTGACACATTAAGTGCATGTTTATTACGCAGCTATTAAGCCAAGGTCATGATTGTGGCAAAGAAATATGGCTCCAAAGTTAGCTTCGCAAAAATAATAAAATGATGATGACCTCATCCACCATAAAATATTTTTCGGTGTCATAGTTACCTCTTGTAGGCATGGAAAGAGAATGGTATGTCAAAAAGCAAGCATCCAAATCTTTTAAAGTTGGCCCTGTAGGTATTCTGTATATAGGATACCTATAAAAATCCCATCAAAGAATAAATCCATGTATCGTCATTCAAAACAAAGGATTATATCAATCAAGTTAATCCTACCATGCCACAGAAATCCAACTGATAGGCAGCAAATCACAACTTCTCAATGTTCTCAGCCCAGGATATCGGCATGCAAGGTCTGATATCTGTGACAAAAATACAATAAATAAAATAAGGTAACTAATAAAGAGGTCAAAACAAAAATTGCCAAATAAAAGTGAAATGCATAACTAGCCTTGTCGGCTAATGGTTCACGGCTATAAGGAGTATCCTGCTCAAGATATTCAAACAGCAGGCAACCTCGGAAACTCCCAGTTTCACTATCATTGCTTGAAAAGCCTTCGTGAATTGTACTTTTCTCGTCACTAATGGACATGCTGCCTATTCTAGACGTGACATCATTTGTTGGATGACAATGACCCTGCTGTACTGTTGAAAACTTTGTGCCTTTTTCAACTTCATAATCACTGCTACCATCACTACTTGAGTCCCTATAGTAGTCGCTGTCCTCTGCAGCTTGCCTATCAATATTATAGGATCAAATTTGGTCATAAGCTAATAAGCTATTACATATGCTATTAGTGGAGAGCCTATATTATAAAGTCATTCTTTAGAATTTGAATGTTTTAACACGGTTTAAATAAAATATCACAGTTGATCATACTTAATCAACCAGTAAGACATTGGAATATCCTTATTTAAGAGGTTATGAGTGCTACGCAGATTAAGCATATAATAACAAGTTTGTAAAATAAAAAATACAAATAATTCTAAGCATGATTGCAAAAAGCAATATGTTGACAGAAGATCATGATATCTATAGCATCCACAAGAGTGAAGTATGTGAAGTGGTGACCTGTATGCGGTAGCTTCTTAATAGCAAGGGTAAGATATTTGCTCTGAAAAAAATTACAACCAAGTTTTTACCACATCAAAAACAATGATAAATGTAATATTCATGAAGATGGAATGGAGTTAATGATTTCCCTATGATTCTAAATTTTAGTAAGTCCGGGTTAAATCAATTTTAATTTGGATGGTAGTTAGTTATGGGTATGCATGCACATATTTTTCTTCTCCTAACTCTCTACTACATCAAAGACCAAGATACATTTAATATTCATGGAGATGCAATGGAGTTGTTAACAATTTCTCAATGATTCTAAATTTCGGTAAGTTGAAGTTAAATCAGTTTTAATTTGGAAACTAGTTAGCTATGGGTATGTGTGTATGCACATTTATCTTCTCCTAATTTTATATAAATTTCCCCACCCCAACCCCCCTCCTCTCCTTCAAAGAAGGCACGGCACGGTACCAGTAAATGTTACTATTCACATCACTGTTCACAATAGCTATATTAATCCTGGAAAATTTTTCACTATGAAATATATCTTTTGTGAAGCACTAATCAACTCTTAAGTCCCAAATCACTCTTTCAATAGATGTAAATCTTAAAATTTTCAGTACCAAACCTATCTCACATTAACTATTCACCAAATTCTCAATGAACTGTAGAAAGCAGATTGTGGAAATATTTACTGCCCACCCATGTGATTTCATTCTCACCTAGCTTTGTATGCCAAATCTCTAAATTACCAACAGAAGTGCCCAAAAGGCACATATAACATAATTTATGTTAAAATTCCAGTTATCTCCCACATTTGCTCAATTCTCATGCCTCAACCACATTAGTTTTCTAACTTGTGAACCCCTAAATTTGTTTGCAACTTCCAAAACATCAATTGCTGAGCAGAGTAATAGCCTCCAAAACTTAGAACTTGCCAGAGTCATGACCAAACTCAAGTTCCCCCCTGCAGTTTCTTCAACATGATACATGAGTAAATAGATTTTCTCACCCTTCATCCTTCAGGCAGGCAAACAGAACTACATTCTCAGCCATTCTACTTCAAACATAAAATTGCAGGACCATGAGAAGCAACTTTGTGAAATTATGAGTTTGTTTGCTGATCACAGCTTTAGAAGCTACTAAACCAGAGACACTGATAGCACCTAAAAGTAATGCCTTTGTGTAACCGGAAAATAAAAAAGAAAAAGGATTAACAAAAAATTGAAGATAGATAAATATTTAAACATATAAGCCACAACTCAGATAGCTACACTTCCTGAAGAATGACTACCTCAAATGCAGTTTCCTTCAAAACAGGCAGTATATACAAAATGACTAAGAAAAGTACATAAATTACTCTTTTTTTATTCATAAGGAGAATAATATACAAATAATTCCATTCAAGATACAATACAGAATACCCCCCACATAAACTCCCCTTCTTTGAATAAAAGGAAAACAATAATAGTGCAAAGAGAAGGACTGGCATGTAGAGGTTTGGAAATCATCTGGTTTATAGCTTAAGCAGCATTATGCACTTCACTGTTTCAAATACTTTTAGAAACCAAACAGAGGTCTAGGAACTGAATGGTAATAGCATGGACAGAATTATCAATAATTATCTACTAGAGATCTATCCAACTGGTGAGTCACAAAAAACATAACAAAAGAAAAGAAAACAAGCCTTCGCTTGAGAAGATAAGTGAAAATGTAAAGTACTAAAGATAAAAAATTACTTGGGAAGAAAGAAAAGAGGACAATGGATCACACAACCACAAAAGTGGGATGAGCAAGAAGAGAAATGAATGACAAGAAAAGTAGTTATTATGTTGTTCAAGGATTAAAACCACATGTAAAGGTCCAAAAATGTGGTCACGACATATTGTAACAAAAGTTCAAACACAATATTATAAAGAAAAATGACCAACCATATAATAATCACAGAAAGTATCTAAAAGGATGTCCACCTAAGTAACAATTGATAATTAAACCAAACACAAGCATATTGATGAAATCTGTATTGCTTCCCCAAAATTACAAAATTTGACATAAATAGATTAAAATAAAAGGACATATACCTTGACTTCGGAGTTGACCGTGTAGATTCACCATATAGTTGTATACCTGACAAGTAGGGGACATAATATTGAACAACATAATCACTCCCATCAAGTACGAAAGGCACTCCTGCCCCATACACACTCCATTCCTTAAAAGACTCCCACAGATCGCCCAGTGTGAAGTAAGGCTGAAACTCTATATCACAAGTCCTCCAATCCCTCACTGTTGTCTATACCAATAAAACACAATTCTATTCAAAACCCACAAATGGAAAGATAGAAAATTAGTAACCAGACATTTAGCCAGTAAAGCACACGTGCACACAAACAGGAACGGAGGAAAACAATAGGAATTAAAGTCAGAGGTCTGGCACTTTCTCTTATTTGCAACTGCTCATATGAAGAGCATGATCAAACGAGGCTGAAATCTTATATAAATCTTAGTTTACCACAATGTATTAAACTTTTCAAAACAAAACACAGTCAAGACAAAGTATTGCTTACACTTAATGGTGCATAGTTGATAAATTAATCTTCTCCACTCATATAATATCAAAATTTACTGATGCCCAATATTACATTGTGCTTAGTTAAAGCAGATTTTATAGATTTGATATCAATATACAAAGAAAAGCACGATTCATCAAAACCAAATTCCTGCACGACGGTTGATTGTGGATAGTTAATTAGTATTCACATAACCAAAACATAATTCAACTATCCATAAAATTGTAGATGATATACTACATTCCGCACTTTTGCCACTCAGAACTAGTAAATACAAATATGTGACAAAAAACGATAAATAAATAAAAAATCTACCTTAGAGAAATACTGAGCCCGGACCGAGGGCGTGGCGGATTTCAAGAAACTATCAAGATTACAAACAGAGACTGCAGATTGCTCAAAAGGCTTCAATGCATCGGTCTTTGGTGATTTACTTTCTTTTCCATCATTTTTTGCCGCTTGTTTTTGCTGCTGCTGCTGTTGTTTTTGGTTTTGATTCTTTCTTGCCTTCACAGGAATGTAAAACCGATCGTCGCCACGAAAACACCCGAACTGCAAATTAGTTCCCAACATAGTCCTAATCTCCGATTGATTACTCAGAAAACAGAGGAAAATCAAAGAAAAATTATACTAAAATTATAGCTTTTTTTTTCCTCCTCCGCCTACTAATCTCCCCGTTGTCGAGAAAAATATAAAAACGAAAAAGTACTTTTGCTAGTGAAGATATAAATTTCCTCCAATAAACGAGATTCAAAAATTAATAAAATAAATCATCGTTTTAGTTTTTCCTTTCGATTTCTCGGGAACCAGCAGAAGGAAAAAAAACCGAATTTCAAATTTATTTTATAATATTTCGGATCACAGCTTCTAATCGTTGCGAAATACACAGCGAACGAATAATTCTTGTTTCGAATGAAAGAAGAAATGTTAAATGTGTGATGAAAGAAAGAAGAAGAAATTGGCAGAGCAGAAGCAGAGTGAAGCAGACTGTCGGTTTTTCAAGTCAAGAAACAATATGAAGTCAGTACAATTGTTATTATTTCTTTAATTAATTAAATTAATTATTATTTTATTTTATTACCATTTATTTGTCTGCGGTGATTCAGCGGCGTTTGGATGGCTGATTTGTGGATGCAAAATAACATCTGGATCCCTATTTTTTAACCTTTTTCAAATAAATACATGTTTTAACTATTTATATCAAATAAACACCTCGCTCTTATGCAACAAACAAATGACTTCTCCGCTGACCAAAATATTTTTAATATCGCTCATTTATTATCAAAAAAATAAAAAAAGAACTCGTTAGATTAAACTTTATTTTACTTCAATGGATGGAAACCCTAATTTTGAATTTTTAGAATAATAAGTAATATAAAATTATAAGTATTGTAGAATTGAAACATTGAATATTAAATAGTAATAAAAAAAATTATTAAATTCTAATAAAAATTAATATAATATTAATAAATAATTTCTTAATTTTGTTTTCAAAAAAATATCAAAAGTGCTATAATTTTAAATAAAACCTAAAAAATATTTTGATTATTTTAATGAATTAGTGATATGTTTTACATAAATGAAACAAATATATCATTATTTGAGAAATGATAAAATATAGGGATTCAGATGATATTTCTTCCTTATATTTTTAAAAATAATTAGAGATTAGCGAGGGAAGAAGCATTAAACGTGTTGTTTTGATGGGTGGATTTGTTGACAAAGGAAAATTAACACTCTACAAGGAAAGGATGCCACACGTGTGAAGAAAGAGTAGGTGATCGATCACAGGCTCTCTTGTAAATATTCTCTTTTTAACACGTGCCGGGATCAGTAAAATAATATTGCCCATATACTTTTTATATTTATACTGCAATATATATATATATATATATATATAATTTAAATAAATATTTTTATATATAAATTATTTAATAAATTAATTTTAATTAAAATCATATTTTTTCATTATTTTTTAATTTCCTGAAAAAAATATTTTTATTTTTTTTATAATATTATTTAAATTTATTGGAGTCTATAATTGTACGCAATAAAGATATTTCTACAAAGATGGAAAAATACATACAGACATACACATGTATGTGTATTAATTAATATGTAAAATAAAAAAAATACATAAATTTAATGAATTATTTATTTTAATTTGATTTTTCATATGATACTTTTATCTTGAAATAAAACTACGCAATTAATAAATAATATGTCTGTAATTTTAGATGAAATTTTATTTAATCAAAATTTTTATTTAAATATATGTATATATAAGTTGACGATTAATTACTAATAAAATAAAGCATAACAATTGATAATAATGTGCAAATTTTAAATTGATAAATTTTATCTAAATTGATTGGTTGATTAAATAATTTCAACTAATATTTATTTTCAATTATTTTAATTGATTAATTGATTTTATTTTGTTCCATTAGGATTTTAATTGGACTAATTGACAATGTAGATTTTTATTTATCCTTTCTAAAATTGGTTTAGATTCTAATTAAATGTGACAACTCAATGTACGGTTAAATTCTTTCTTAATTTTGAACGAGTAAATTTTAATTTTAATTTTGTTAATATTATTTAAAGAAATTTTCTTAGTCAAAACAATTGATTGAACGATGAAAATTATTAATATTGAAATTATTTAAAATATACTTTTATTTGTACAAGTATTTCAACTAAAAAGGATAGAAATCATTGTTAAAACAAAATAGGTTGACCAAGTCATATGATAAGTCATAAATGAGTGATTTTATTTTATGAGAATAAAATAAAATATCATGAGAGTAATGTCAACAACTTTGGGTAAGTGAATATATTTACATGCTTTTATATAAATTATGGATTAAAAATTACGATACCAGAATTTTAATTATATTTATTGCCTAATTTAAAGTTAATGTGATCTTTATTTTTTATTTACATTTTCAGTCTAAAAATTTCAAATCAATATACAATTATTAGAATTGATATATATTGACGTTTGAGTCTTGTTATTAAATTTATCATGTGTATTATAACGAAAACCGTTGCTTACTTTATCGAGTATAACTCTAAATAATGAGATTAAATAGCAACTCGTAAATAATAAGAGATTACTTATTTTATTGTTAATTGCTAATTGTGGATTAAATTGAAAGTAAACAAGTAAAAAGATTAAGCATCAAATCTTAATTGAAATTAAAACCTACTTGATTATGATATATGGACTATCCCAATAAATGAGAATAAATTTCTCATTAATTATAAATAGCCAATTAAGATATATTCTTGTTTCATAATAAAATTTTAATTAAATATTTGTCGTAAGGATGCGCTTGTATTCTATCTCATCAAATTTAAAATTTTAATTATAATTAATTATAATGCGTGTTTTTTTATAAAAAAAATATTTTTATAAATTCATATTTTATTATTTAATACGTATTTATTAATTTAAATATTTTAAAATTAAGTTTTTATATTATATTGCATTTTTTATTTTTTTAAAATTAATATAATTTACATATTTTCTTTTGGAGAGAAAAATATTCAAGTTGAGTTTCAGCACTCAATATATATATATATATATATATAAAATAAAAATTGAATGTGATAATCATTCAATTATTTTTTTTTAAAAAGGAAAATATTAGGAATATTAATAGTCGAAATCAAGATGGGTGCCCATCAAATTAAGTGGTGGAAAAGACTGAAGTGGGTGGGCCATGTGAATTGGCTAACTGTGGACACGTCTATGTTGACTGTAAATTAATGGATATAGTGAACCCATATTGGTCCTTTTATTTTTTAATTAAATTGAAATTTCATTATCATAGCAACATTGAAACAGCATATTCGAGGGTTTAAGAACAAGTCCACATGACGTGACATGCCATACAGAATGATAGTCAAAATGTTTCAATCAAATTAGTTTCACGGGCATATCATACCAAGGAAAAAATCTACATCACCCACGCCATACAAAGAGCCAATGGCAACATCCCAGTTATCATCCTCGGTTTTTGGCTTGCATTCATGTATCATCAAGAGTAAGACCCCCGCCATTGTCTTGATAGTCTCGAAATGCAACAGTTGTGCACAGGGCGAGGCCTATACAATTATTACCGAATCAAACTGGCGGCAGCTTGAGAGTTATACAAGATCCCACGCTCTGAAATCCAAACCACTCTTGAACATCACTGCCGGTGAAACAGATGCAGCCAATGGGTGCGTAAGAATCCTGTACCAGGAGAATCATCCTTTTTAATATGTTAACTTTAGCGCAAATTCTTTGTTTATGACAAATTTCTTTGAAAGTCCCTGATTACAAAAGAATAACAAAATCAAAGGGTTGGGGGAAAAAGAATTCGAGTACCTAAACCAAGGTGGGGGTACTCATTAGTTCAACAGGTAAAACCTCATCAAACCGTACAAGAGGTTGAGATTTGAATCTTGTTCACAACAAGTTAGAGAGGGTTTCGGCATGCCTTTATGAATATTTAAGAATAAAAATATACCAAATTGATTGATGGTTACGCTCAATGCCATAAGGCTGTTTAAGTCAGTCTTACTTTCAGTTGCTTTTTTAAATAAGACCGAGACAGGATTCAATAGTGAGAATCCATGACATATCAGCCTGAAACTAACCTGGTTTGAAAGTTAACTGGAACTACTGTAACCCTTGTTAACCTAAACTGGGCAAAGTATTCATAAAGAGTGAGTGAGGGAGATACCTTATAGTATTCATTCCACCATGCAGTTGCCATAAGCTGAATTCCTGATAATGCATTTTTCACACATAAAACACCTTTTACACCGTTCCAAGTGTAGTAGGGTCTAAAATTAGAATTTTCAGAATATATAGGCTGCTCCTGTATGACACCAAATCCAGTTGATTTTCTTTACTAAAGATATGCTCAATCTTCTGTTGATGAAGTTTAGCTTGCATGAGCCATTCAAACTAAGACTTAACAGATCTTTATATTGGGAAGCAAGGATTTCAAGTCAACTCTTTTATATGGTAAATTCCTAGTTACTTCTATCCATGCCTCGTTTATTCCCACTCACCAATTAGTCAGCAACTTCTACTTTTATTAAGTGATAATTGCAGTAATAGTTTTAAAAGTCAACTCCATTTACGAAAGTTTTCCATTCACTTATCTCCTGTTAACCCCCTGTCAACCATTTACATCCCCGTTCTCAGGTTCATGATTTCCACTTCCACTATTTTTCAAATCTCCCGCACGAACCTCTGACTCTTGGTACTCTTCCCAGGATATGTTTATGCCTGTGACGGATACTTCGAGTGTTCTTCTTCTTTCAACTGTGGAAATTTCGGAGATATGTTAGCTATCCTTTGTGGGGGAATGATCGGCCTCATTATTGTGGGCAACCGGGATTAAAATTTGATTGTGAAGTACACAGCGTCATGATAAAAGGTTTTAATATCTATTAAGTGGAACGTTTTTATTTGATATTTAGTTAAGTTTTTGAAATTATATAAAGAATTAATGCATTTTCTCATTTGATTTTCATCTTGAATGGACAACATTTTCGCTTCAAAAGGAGAGAATGATGAATATTGTGTAGAAACTTTAGAGTAACAGTCTCAACAGTAAAGAAAGGCATTGGACAATAGTTTTAGAGCTGCAACCCCAACTATTAGGGCTCATCACTGTGACATTAGGTCATAGCGCCCGACGAAGATATTTCAAAATTTTTTTTTCCTTTCTTCGTGACTTTAAAAGATAAACTTATACCATTCAAAAGAGTAGACCTTTTTCAGATAAAAGGAAAGAAGAGAACCAAGGAAAATAAGAAGAGGAATGAAGGAGAAGAGGTTATTATTTTCAATCTCATTTCTTTCAGTTTAATTCTTTATATATTAACTTGCTTATTTCAAGATATTGAATTTAGTTTCTTTGATTTTTGTTAATTTTTTTCAAATATTATGAACTAAATTCATTGTTTTAAGGCAGGCTAAGACGTAGCTAAATCATAAACAATGAATGTTTATTTATTTGAGTTACTATGGATTTTGTTTTATGGTTGAGTGTTCATCTTATTCATATTGCTTCTACGACAATTGGTCATTAATTAAATAAATGAATTGATTACATATTAATATTTTAAAAATAATAGTTTATATTATAATCATAAAATAAATTTCGTTAAATTT
Source organism: Xylocarpus granatum (assembly GCA_019650275.1). Classification (NCBI taxonomy): domain Eukaryota; kingdom Viridiplantae; phylum Streptophyta; class Magnoliopsida; order Sapindales; family Meliaceae; genus Xylocarpus; species Xylocarpus granatum. Next base: position 128,062 of record BNST01000379.1, on the reverse strand, counting down.
ATGAAATTAATATTTAATTTTATAAAAATAATTCTCAACTCATCACTTTATTACTTATTTGTAATAATGTATACTTATATTCGTATATTTTCACAACACTTGACCGTCCATATGATGGGATCATATCAACGAAATCAAGCCTGAAGCCCAAATTAAAAGTCGAGTCAATGGCCATGTATATCAGCTACTGTCACCCTCGTGGAAAATGCAAATGGGGTTCCCCTTTGTTTAATTTCTTCGTCGAAACAACTAGTCTCTTTGTTTACACTATGAAGGTTCCTTCATCGCTTCGTCAATTTTTCTGCATTGAAAGAAATGTTTCTCTACCATTTGTCATCCTCATAAGAGTAGATAAAATCCATAGCTTAACAAGTCTCCTCTCCCTCCACGACGTTCATTGCACAAGATCATGAACAACCATCTCTTCCCTTCGCTTATTCTCCATTCCACCCTCACAATTCTCTGCGTCTTGATCGCCATTCCATCATCTTATTCCGAAGACGATGAGCTTTACAAGGAGTACAGTGGCGTTAACACTTGTGGGCAGCAAATCCCGAATATCAACTATCCTTTCTGGGGAAATAATATTAGTACAACAGGGTATTGTGGTTGCCAAGAGTTCGAGCTCAAATGTCAAGACAATCAGTACCTCACCATTCAAATCCAAGATCAACGTTTTCGAGTTTTAGGCATCAATATTACTCATCACCAAGTGACCATAGCTCGAGAAGATTTTTTTGATAATGATATTTGTTCCGGAATATTCCGGGATACCGTTATCAACCACAACCCATATAGTTACAGTCCGAACGTGCGAAACCTCAGCTTATTCTATAACTGCAGTGGGAAGTTGACGCCGCCAGGTGAAAATAATTTCAGTTGTGGTGAACATATAACTGGCTTTTACACATTTGATGAGTATGACCGCCCGCGGTTTAACAATCGTAGCAGAACCTGTAAAAGCGTTAACAAAGTGCCCATTCTACCGACGGATCCTCCAACTATTGGTAATCTCTCGGCCGGAAATTTGGCCGAGGCTTTGAAACGTGGGTTTGAGGTAGAATATCAGATTGACTATCAGTCCTGTAACAAGTGCGAGTCTTCACGGGTAATATGCGGATCCAATCAGAATTCAGACGAATTTGAGCGTCTTTGCCGTGATAAACCTCACCCACCTGCAAGCCCTTCTGGTATGCATACCGATCCTTTCCATATTATCCTCCGCATGCTCATCGTCATCTTCTTAGCACAAGTCAGTACGCAATACTCGTGTTTACAACTTTAACAATGCTTATTTTCTTTGACATTGTATCAGGAAATGGTTAATTTTTTTTTCTGGTAATTACTTTTTGCCTGCGTCATATGTTTGGATCATGAAAATGGAGTCTGTGATGAGAAAAATCATATCAATTAACTGGTGATAAACACATCATATTGGAGTTGACTTGGCTTTAACATATGTAAGCAATGGAAGGTGTGCTTAACAGCGGAGAGGTGACTTAGTTAATTTCCGGATCAACTTTGAACGTGTCTAAGATTAATGAGAGAAACAGCTGGTAATTTGCCTTGCTGGTTGGCACCTTCCCAGCCAAGTGTGTGACATGATGTCCAATAAAATTCTGTCCACATGAATCTTTTTCGCATATTTTTCTATCTACCCATTCATCTTTAACTCTTGTTCAGCACAGGCAAACAAATCTCGTCTCCTAGTAGACATACAATGAACTATAGGTGCTGTATTACCTTTGCTTTATTGCTTGAATTGCATTATTACTTAATTAATGCCATATCATAAGTGCTTTTGCCGGGATGAAACTCGCCTGTTCACTTGCCCTTCTGGATCTCCTAGTCCTTCCCCTTCTCCTCCTCCTCCTCCTCCTCCTGCTGGTACACGTGTTTTAACTTCTCATATTACTCTTTTAAGTTCATTTTTCTAGCAGGTATTGTTCTTGGAACCCAAGCATATATATATATCCATTGGTTCTCTCCTGATTTAGATTACCTAATTTAAAAACTATTTCTTAATAGTATACTTGATAATTAATAATTTTTTCACAACCAATCATTGATTATCAACGCCAATCTTCTGTTTCCTCTGCCCCAAGAAACAATCCAAAAACAATAGTCATTCGTCTCTGCATTTTGAAATGATTTTATTTATTATGAGATTGAAGCTTTTTTTCAGTTGAGTCTTAGTGCGTGCGTTTCCACAAAGCCGTAAATTACCATTTGTTACAGGTTTAGGTTCTCAGTCTTTGTTTGCTTGAATTTTAACTCTTTCAGGCAATGGTTCGAGCTTGAGACCAAATGTTGTTCCAGGTAACATAACTAACTTAAGTTTTCACCTGTTCTCTTTTCTTTAAATCCGATTTTTTGCTGCATTTCTCATTCAAAATGTCTTCATCGTTGTTGTGTTCTGGACATCTTTTTATGTATTTTCTGAAATGTGGAAAATAGACACGTTGTAACTGAAGATTTTCATTGGCTTGAATGATCAACCTTACAGATAAGGGTTCCAAGGTTAGACGAAAGCTTGTTATATGTAACATAACTAAATTATTCTTTACCTGTTCTTTTTGCTTTTGATTTTCTGATTCATTGCATTTCTTACTCAAAATCAAATTCTATCAACTGTTGAAATAGATGCAGTTTAATTGAAGATTCTATTGGTTCAGCTTCTGATTCATCACTCAATTCTTTTGACAGGTATTTTTGCTGCAGTAACTGTTATAACAATTGCTTGTATAATTATAGGCATTTTCAGAAGGAAGATCTCGTCAGTTCTATCAAATGCCTGTTGCAGAAAGATAACCAAAATTGATCAAGATCTTGAGGACTTCATCAGAAATCATGGACCTCTAGCTCTGAAAAGATGCAGCTTTTCAGATGTTAAGAAAATGACCAACTCCTTCAATGATAAACTTGGCCAAGGAGGTTATAGTGGTGTGTACAAAGGGAAACTATCAGATGGCCGTCTTGTAGCAATAAAGCTATTAAACACATCAAAAGGGAATGGACAAGAATTTATCAACGAGGTTGCAAGCATTAGCAAAACATCCCATGTTAATGTTGTCTCCCTATTGGGATTTTGTTTGGAGGGCGACAAGAGAGTTCTTATCTACGAGTTCATGCCAAATGGATCACTGGAAAAATTCATATTCCAAGGAGATACTTTGCAGGCTGGTCAGCAGTTAGGATGGGAAAAAATGTATCAAATTGCAATAGGAATTGCTAGAGGGCTTGAATACTTGCACCGAGGGTGCAACATGAGGATCTTGCATTTTGACATAAAACCTCATAACATTCTTCTCGATGAAGATTTTTGTCCTAAGATCTCTGATTTTGGACTGGCAAAACTATGCCCTAAAAAACAGAGTATTGTATCAATGCAGGAGGCCAGAGGGACAATCGGGTATATTGCTCCAGAAGTGTTCAACAGAAACTTCGGAAATGTTTCCCACAAATCCGATGTCTATAGCTATGGAATGATGGTTCTAGAGATGGTTGGATGCAGGGAGAACCCCAGAGGTGGAGTGTGTAATACCAGTGACTTATATTTTCCACATTGGATTTACAAACATTTCGAGGAGGGTAAAGAATTTGAACTGCCCAGTGCTGTAACCAGCGAGGAAAATGAAATTGCCAAGAAGATGATTATCGTGGGTTTGTGGTGCATACAGACTCGTCCTGCGGATAGGCCGTCTATCAACAGAGTGCTAGAAATGTTGCAAGGAAGCATTGAAGCCTTGGAAATCCCACAAATGCCATTCCTATCTTCTCCCCCGAGACCACCAATACATTCTTCGACCACATCTTTGACATGATTATCTTCGCGGTTCCATCATCTTATTACGACGGTGGTGAGCTTTACAAGGCATGCCGTGGCCCTAACACTTGTGAGCTTTACAAGGTAGGAATAAGTCAATACAAAATTTTAGTAACTTGTACTTCTTTTAGTAAGCTATAATTGTAGTAATATTTGTAACATCTAATCCATTTATAAAAGCTATCCATTCACTTACCTCTTGTTAATCCCTTGTCAACCATTTTACAATCCCGATTTCTCGGGATCATGAGTTGCACTTCCACTTTATTTTCCCAATATCCCTTCTTCCTCATCACTAGCCTCGTACTCTCAGTACTCTTCCTAGGATATGTTTATGCCTATGACGGACATTCCGAGTGTTCTTCTTCTTTCTACTGTGGAAAATTCACAGATATTGGCTATCCTTTTTGGAGGAATGACCAGCCCCTGATTATTGTGGGCACCCAGGCTTAAAACTTGATTGCGAGGGAGATAGCGTCACCATTGATATCATGCCCCAGAAGCGTTATTTGACGGACATGAAAAATATGAAGGCTATTGGCGAGTTTACCATTCTTCCAATAGATTTTAATTCACCGTTTTAACTAAACACTTGGATCATTTATGCAATTTTCTAGTTCCAATAATTGGGCCAGCGTGCGTTATTCATACGAATCATATATGCAACTCTGGCCATGGTTTAGTACCCGTTTCGCTCACTTTGCATTCAATCAATCATATTGTTTTATGACTTCATTGCGCAATGCAACTTTCAAATTAAAAGTCGTGTCAATGGCCATGTATATCTGCCACTGTCACACTCGTGGAAAATTCAAACAGGGTTCGCCTTTGTTTAATTTCTTCGTCGAAACAACTAGTCTCTTTGTTTACACTATGAAGGTTCCTTCATCGCTTCGTCAATTTTTCAACATTGAAAGAAATGTTTCTCTACCATTTGTCATCCTCATAAGAGTAGATAAAATCCATAGCTTAACAAGTCTCCTCTCCCTCCACGACGTTCATTGCACAAGATCATGAACAACCATCTCTTCCCTTCGCTTATTCTCCATTCCACCCTCACAATTCTCTGCGTCTTGATCGCCATTCCATCATCTTATTCCGAAGACGATGTGCTTTACAAGGAGTGCAGTGGCGTTAAAACTTGTGGGCAGCAAATCCCGAATATCACCTATCCTTTCTGGGGAAATAATATTAGTACAACAGGGTATTGTGGTTGCCAAGAGTTCGAGCTCAAATGTCAAGACAATCAGTATCTCACCATTCAAATCCAAGATCAACGTTTTCGAGTTTTAGGCATCAATATTACTCATCACCAAGTGACCATAGCTAGAGAAGATTTTTTTGATAATGATATTTGTTCCGGAATATTCCGGGATACCGTTATCAACCACAACCCATATAGTTACAGTCCGAACGTGCGAAACCTCAGCTTATTCTATAATTGCAGTGGGAAGTTGACGCCGCCAGGTGAAAATAATTTCAGTTGTGGTGAACATATAACTGGCTTTTACACATTTGATGAGTATGACCACCCGCGGTTTAACAATCGTAGCAGAACCTGTAAAAGCGTTAACAAAGTGCCCATTCTACCGACGGATCCTCCAACTATTGGTAATCTCTCGGCCGGAAATTTGGCCGAGGCTTTGAAACGTGGGTTTGAGGTAGAATATCAGATTGACTATCAGTCCTGTAACAAGTGCGAGTCTTCACGGGTAATATGCGGATCCAATCAGAATTCAGACGAATTTGAGCGTCTTTGCCGTGATAAACCTCACCCGCCTGCAAGCCCTTCTGGTATGCATACCGATCCTTTCCATATTATCCTCCGCATGCTCATCGTCATCTTCTTAGCACAAGTCAGTACGCAATACTCGTGTTTACAACTTTAACAATGCTTATTTTCTTTGACATTGTATCAGGAAATGGTTCATTTTTTTTTCTGGTAATTACTTTTTGCCTGCGTCATATGTTTGGATCATGAAAATGGAGTCTGTGATGAGAAAAATCATATCAATTAACTGGTGATAAACACATCATATTGGAGTTGACTTGGCTTTAACATATGTAAGCAATGGAAGGTGTGCTTAGCAGCGGAGAGGTGACTTAGTTAATTTCCGGGTCAACTTTGAACGTGTCAAAGATTAAGGGGAGAAACAGCTGGTAATCTGCCTTGCTGGTTGGCACCTTCCCAGCCAAGTGTGAGACATGATGTCCAATAAAATTCTGTCCACATGAATCTTTTTCGCATATTTTTCTATCTACCCATTCATCTTTAACTCTTGTTCAGCACAACCAAACAAATCTCATCTCCTAGTAGACATACAATGAACTATAGGTGCTGTATTACCTTTGCTTTATTGCTTGAATTGCACTATTACTTAATTAACGCCATATCATAAGTGCCTTTAGGCTTGTTTCAACTTTAACCCTAGGCTTGTTACAATCAATATTAGATGGAATTTTAATTATTGAATATTAATAAAAAAATTAATGATTCATATATATATATATATATATATATATAAATTTTTTTAAGAGTTCTATTATTGAATTGAATGGGAAATTTGTCTGTGACTGATTATTTGGGATTTGGCTCATTATTTTTTGGTTTCTATTTGTAGCATATTTTAGAACATGCTTGTACGAAGAAAGCCAGCAACTAGAGTTACTTATGTCCAACCTATTTGGTTCAACCAACGAAAACTCACTCAACGCCATCATCTAGATCAAAGTCTCTGAAATTTGCCCCCCACCTACGCTCCCTAATACATCCATTTTAAAATTATGTGCATCATTAATTGATTTGGGATTATATCATCAAAGATATCTTTTATGCCAAAAATTCACTTCTTGTGCCCAATTCTGTGTCCAACTCCTCTGCACCACATTACCCCATTCAATTTTACTTCTAATATAGATCTTTCCTTCTGGTACAATTGCAATGAGAATGCTCCTCAGTATGTTACATATCCTATAAGTTGTGCTAGCAATACTACACTCCATTCTTTTGCTGGTTTTCACTAGGAAATGATAGTAAAAGGAAACTATTCATTTGAGTCTTGTCAGTCTTCTGTTTATCAACCTGTGCATTTAGAGAAGAGTGTTAATATAGAGCCACTTTGTTGGAAATGAATTACACTGAAGATGGGATTCCTCTTGAATTGGACTGACTGCACGTAATTATAGCAATTGTGAAAAAAGAGGTGGGGGCTGTGGATTTAATAATGAATTCGTCTGTTTTTGTCGAGATAGCCTCGTCTGACAACTTGTGATGATCATGATGATACTGTTTTAGAAAATTTATCTTTTTCCTTTCAGATCTTCTTTCTTCAATTTATTTGCTTATATTACAGCTTTGAATAACGGAAAAAGAGCAAAATTTTCTCTGTAGCTTTTTCTGGTTAAACTTCAGTTTTCTGGCTGCCGCATAGCTTTGACTATTGCATTCACTCAAGTTTTTTGATGTGTTTGGAATAGAATAAAGGATTTCAAGCTCGACAATAGACATTTAGGCACCGTCAAAAATTTCATATGGACCCTGTTTCTCTTGTTTCATAGTCTACGTGCAGCTTGAATTTTTTATGAATTCCTTGTCCTGACCCACTTGCAGCAGTAGACAATGCAAGAAAGCTTGTTCTTGTTCTCATTTCCACAGTTTCCTTCTCTTTTTAACGGCATTGAACGCTCTTACTCTGTATCTTCTGTTCAAAATCATGTTCAATAAACTGCTATAGCAGCCACCTTTTAAACTCTGCTTTCTACCTTCTTGTTGAGCAATAACCATAGTGATGCCACCCTGGCATTGGGCTATGCTACAACGACAGAAAACTATTCTTCTGCTTTGTTAATATGAACTCTGTTAAAGATAGAAAGACTAATATTAATCAGACGGTTTCTTCTTCCATTTTGACCTCATGGATACCATTTCGTATTTCTTCAAGCATAGTTCGAGAAGAAATTAGATAGCAAAATTCTTAACGGAGCTTGTGGTTAAACTCAGTTGACCAACTTCTGATATAAAAATATTTCTCCCTGTTATTTTTGTCTGCCCTTTTAGCCGATTCCCCCCAATTTGAACTGAGGCTTTGAGTTGAGTATTTAATGTTTTACTTCTGCACAACGCTGTCAATTGTCACATCACACATCAGATAAAACATAAATAGATCTTAAATTTTATTAGAACTGGGTAGGTGGTATCATTTAATAAGTTAATTTTTGAGTTGATCACAAGTTGCACAAGCCATAATAAGTGACATCAGAGTAGACCTTACCGTAAGGGATTGCCATAATATTGAATAGGGAACGGGTGAGAATATCACCTTCTATATCAAATAGATCTTGTAACCTATGTCTTTTGGTTTGATGACAAGGGTGCTTGACTTGCAACAAAATGAATTTTATGTATATGCCAATATTGAGTTGTAATTATATGGATGTTGTTTTAAATGTTATTCCGTTCTATATCACAGAGAAAATGAATGATGCAGGCAAAAAACGGAACGTGCCACTGAAAGTCTTTATAGGTAATATTTCAGTAATTATTTCTTTCAATGAACGTCTCACGGCATCTCTCGTACATGTTCCAATTGCTGTTACCTTTTCCAATAGGCGTTGGTGCTGGAGTCGCGGGTATGGGCATCATGGCTGCCATTTTCATTATTTGTCAACGTCGCAAAAAGAAATTTTCTCCTCCTTCCTTTTTCTCTCGCAACACCTCTTCTGATCCATCTTCAAAAGTGGATCTTGAGAAGGGAGATGACTTCCCCGGAGTTCACCTCTTCACCTACACTGAGCTCGAAGAAGCTACTAATTATTTTGATTCCACCAAAGAACTTGGCGATGGAGGCTTTGGTACTGTATATTATGGTAAGAGCCAAGACCCTTTTGTCGTTGGGATTAATTTTTATAACGAACATTTCAGGAACACTTAAATTTCCATCAACCAGGCAAACTCCGAGATGGCCGAGCTGTTGCAGTCAAGCGTTTATACGAACACGGTTACAGGAGAGTTGAACTATTCATGAACGAAGTTGAGATCCTAGCTCGTTTGCGCCACCAAAATCTTGTCTCTCTTTATGGATGTACTTCTCGCCACAGCCATGAGCTCCTGCTTGTGTATGAATATATCCCCAATGGCACTGTTGCTGATCATTTACACGGTGAACGTGCCAAACCCGGTGATTGCCCTTGGTCTACACGGTTGAAGATTGCTATAGAAACTGCCAGCGCATTGACATATCTTCATGCATCTGATATCATCCACCGTGATGTCAAAACAAACAACATTCTACTTGACAACAATTTCTGTGTTAAGGTTGCAGATTTCGGACTTTCCCGTCTCTTTCCATTGCATGTCACTCATGTCTCGACTGCTCCACAAGGGACGCCAGGTTATGTCGATCCTGAATATCACCAATGCTACCAGCTTACTGACAAGAGCGATGTGTTCAGCTTTGGGGTTGTCTTGATCGAGCTAATATCATCGATGCCAGCAGTTGACATCACTAGACATCGACATGAGATTAATCTGTCAAATCTGGCGATCAATAAGATACAAAACAAATCATTGCACGAGCTCGTGGATTCAACTCTTGGATATAAATCAGATTACAAGGTAAGGAAGATGATAAATTCAGTAGCAGAGTTGGCATTTCAGTGCCTGCATAGTGAGAAGGATTTGAGACCGCATATGGCAGATGTCTTGGAGACTCTAAAGGATATACAGAGCAATGGATACAATAAAGGAAGACAAGAGGAAATGATAATTCGATCAGAGGATGTTGCGTTGCTGAAAAGTAGTACGCCGGAAAATTCACTGCATTCTGACTTCTGTCACTCCAATTAGATCAGAACAAAAACAAGACAAATGGTAGTAATGAAGTTATTTTCGGCTCATTGTCCCTGTGTTTAAGTACATATGGCACAATATGCAAAGAATTGAATAACATCACTTTCTTTTTCCTATAGTAATGGAATGTGAAGGAGTTATCATGCTTAATCTTTCCGGGATTTTAGGGACTTTGTTATGAGTTATTCTAAAAATAGTTAGTTATAGAACTTTCTAGTTAGTTTACTGGTATAGATATATGTTGCAATTTTCATTTCATTCATTCAAAAAGAAGAGAAATTATTCAGCAAAACTTTCTTTCATTTTTTCTATGTTTTCCTCGTGTCCAAACACATTGAAGACCTTCATTCAATGCAGAGAATATGTCACTACTGCTCTTGCAACAACGTACCTACTTGCTCCGGCCATCTCTAAAGCCATCATTCGGTAACCATAGACATCGGATTTGCATCCTTCTGAACACCTCTGAACCTATAGATCCAATTGTCCCTCTTGCTTCCATGGTTGATATTATGCTCTCTTTCTTAGAACTAAAAGTCTTCATCCAAAAGGATGTTACGGGGTTTAACGTAAACCAGCAAAATTCTTGTATTGTAGCCTCCATGCAGGCACTCATGTCCCCGAGCTATCCCGAATGCATTCTCATACAATTTTTCTCATCCCAAGCTTTAATCAGCTTCTGAAATTATACCAATATTTATGAATTTTACAGAGAAAAACTGGACATGAACTCATTAAGGAGAGCCCTTTGTGACAATGTTGACATGGGAAGTTCTGCTAATGCAGGCAAATTCATTGATAAAATCTTCCTTTTCATTTTGATGTTTTGAGATATTATGATAATTTCACCTGATTAATACGATATTATTTGTTTTGACCATTTGAAATAAGACAACGAGTATTTATCGATATTGTTTGCTTTAGCGATTTAAAATGGCACAACAAGCACGCTTTCGTATATTACAAGAAGCATGTTTGTTTTAATAGTTTCGAATGACATAACAAGCATGTTTTTATGCCTAACACCTAAGATTTTATTCCTCTTATGGCCCCACGGATCATGGTGTCTGTTAATCACGCTCTAATCACACGACCATGACCAGACTTGATATCCTGTCTTCTTAAAACTCAAGGACACAGATGAACGAGCCCATAGAACTGATCATCACAGACCTTCTCCGCTACAAGACGGCCATCTGGTAGCTTCCTTTTGTCCTCGAATGAACTAGTCATTTTTCTGACCTCCAAGTAACCATATGTTCTTGGAGCTAAGGGCTAGTGACCACTCATAAATGCCACAACAGTTTGGACTTTCTTTGATCTCTTGTTGCCAACACCCATTATAATGTTAATCGTAATTACTAGTCCAACTATGGCAAAGTAAATGCCTCTGTCAAGAGAAAGGTGGTAATTGTACGTGTTAATTTACCAAAAAAAAATTCCTTTTGCTATGACATTGAAATTCTAAAGAATTTAATCAATAAACTAACGATAAGTTGGTTGAGTCTAATTGGAACAATAAAGCTATGAATGCAATTTTTATAGTTATTTTCCCTAAAAGTACAAAATAATATCCATGTGTAAAATTATCAAAGATACTTAAGATATTCTTGAGACTATCCACGAGATTACAAAAATTATTAAGAACTCTAAGTTTCATATGCTAACTTCTAGATTTGGAAAAAATTAGGATGAGAAAAGATCAAAACTTTAAGGAGGTTTATGCTGAGTTGAATAATATAGTAAATTCAAGTTTTAATTTAGACAAAAAGATACTTGACAGTCAAGTGGTTAGAAAAGTCATTAGAAGTTTGCTTGAGAGATTTCGTCCTAAAACCACCACTATAGAAGAAAGCAAGGATCTAGATTTAGTTAAGATAAGAGAACTAATAGGTTCTTTTCAAACTTATAAGTTAAGTTTTTCTAAATCATAAAAATTGAAGTTCATGGCTCTTAAATCTATTAAGAAAAATATTTAAATTTAAGATAATGATTAATGTTCAAATAGCGAGAAAATGGAGATATTTATCAAGAAATTTAGAAAGTTCCTTGGATTTAAGAAGGGAGATTCTAATAAGAATCAAAAAAAATTTTAAAAAGATAAAAGCTTTTTTAAAAGCAATAGAAAAGTTTAATATTAAAAGTATAAGCAGTTTGGACACATCAAAGTTGAGTGTCCATGCATTTTTTTCTTTTTTAAAAAAATTACAAAAATACTTTTTTTGTTTTGTTTATGTTAATGAAACTAGTATATAGATTTTCACTATGTTGCCACGTCAAAACAACTTCAACTTATATTTTGTGGCAATTAAGTTTGAGTTTTTACTATACATACTTTCAATGTCTTTTACGTGTATATTTGATATCTTTATTCTGCATGTCTTCGAGTGTGTTATGCACATGCGATTTATCTTCTCAATCACTATGCACTTTAATGTGAATTTGTTTGGCTTGATTGCTTGTATGATGTTTGGGTAAGTAATCATGGATTAGAATAATATATTATGGTGACTAAATTAACCTTTGACTAGTGCACATTCTTAATGAAATTCATTGTACCCTTTTTTAATATTTGAAATGAGATCAAATATGCACAATGACAATTTAAAAAATTGAAAAAAAAATTAATACAAGTGATCTCTACTTTAAAGAAAGAAAAATAAGATAAATAATAAAATTGTAATTATTTTTAGGTTCTAATGGCATTGAGTTTCACTTTCTTTCGTTGTATTACACTTGGTTTTTAAATTGCATAATGGCATTAACTAGTGCACATTCGTCGTATTAATTAGAAAATATTTAGATACGGAATTAATATGTTTACATATTTTTATATGCATAATAAATATTTTTATTCATAATTACTTTTTGTTTTAGTTATTGTGATTCATGCATATTAATTTTTTTATATATATTGTCTCTTTATAATTTTTTTTCGTTCATTTCACTTGGTTTTAGAAGTTACATTTTCATATAATAAGTTTTGTTAGCTATATCTAGAAATCACAGTGTTTAGATTTTAGGTTTCTTGTAAACAAAATTTTATTTTTGGTGCTTAGCAAAACTTTGTAAATTAGAGTTTGGTGGAGTTGGGATTTGCTGCCCACAAGTGTTACTGCCACTGCATGCCTTGTAAAGCTCATCGTCATCGGAATAAGATGATGGAATGGCGATCAAGACGCAGGGAATTGTGAGGGTGGACGGGAGAATAAGCTAAGGGAAGAGATGGTTATTCATGATCTTGTGCAATGAACATCATGGAGGGAGAGGAGACTTGGTAAGCTATGCTATTTTTATGAGGATGACAAATGGTAGAGAAACATTTCTTTCAATGCAGAAAAATTGACGTAGCGATGAAGGAACCTTCATAGTGTAAACAAAGAGACTAGTTGTTTCGACGAAGAAATTAAACAAAGGCGAACCCTGTTTGAATTTTCCACGAGTGTGACAGTGGCAGATATACATGGCCATTGACACGACTTTTAATTTGAAAGTTGCATTGCGCAATGAAGTCATTAAACAATATGATTGGTTGAATGCAAAGTGAGCGAAACGGGTACTAAATCATGGCCAGAGTTGCATATATGATTCGTATGAATAACGCACGCTGGCCCAATTGTTGGAACTAGGAAATTGCATAAATGATCCAAGTGTTTAGTTAAAACGGTGAAATAAAATCTATTGGAAGAATGGTAAACTCGCCAACAGCCTTCATATTTTTCATGTCCGTCAAATAACGCTTCTGGGGCATGATATCAATGGTGACGCTGTCTCCCTCGCAATCAAGTTTTAAGCCTGGGTGCCCACAATAATCAGGGGCTGGTCATTCCTCCAAAAAGGATAGCCAATATCTGTGAATTTTCCACAGTAGAAAGAAGAAGAACACTCGGAATGTCCGTCATAGGCATAAACATATCCTAGGAAGAGTACTGACAGTATGAGGTTAGTGATGAGGAAGAAGGGATATTGGGAAAATAAAGTGGAAGTGCAACTCATGATCCCGAGAAATCGGGATTGTAAAATGGTTGACAAGGGATTAACAAGAGGTAAGTGAATGGATAGCTTTTATAAATGGATTAGATGTTAAAAATATTACTACAATTATAGCTTACTAAAAGAAGTATAAGTTACTAAAATTTTGTATTGACTAATTCCTACCTTGTAAAGGTCACCACCGTCGTGATAAGATGATGGAACCGCGAAGATAATCATGTCAAAGATGTGGTCGAAGAATGTATTGGTGGTCTCGGGGGAGAAGATAGGAATGGCATTTGTGGGATTTCCAAGGCTTCAATGCTTCCTTGCAACATTTCTAGCACTCTGTTGATAGACGGCCTATCCGCAGGACGAGTCTGTATGCACCACAAACCCACGATAATCATCTTCTTGGCAATTTCATTTTCCTCGCTGGTTACAGCACTGGGCAGTTCAAATTCTTTACCCTCCTCGAAATGCTTGTAAATCCAATGTGGAAAATATAAGTCACTGGTATTACACACTCCACCACTGGGGTTCTCCCTGCATCCAACCATCTCTAGAACCATCATTCCATAGCTATAGACATCGGATTTGTGGGAAACATTTCCGAAGTTTCTGTTGAACACTTCTGGAGCAATATACCCGATTGTCCCTCTGGCCTCCTGCATTGATACAATACTCTGTTTTTTAGGGCATAGTTTTGCCAGTCCAAAATCAGAGATCTTAGGACAAAAATCTTCATCGAGAAGAATGTTATGAGGTTTTATGTCAAAATGCAAGATCCTCATGTTGCACCCTCGGTGCAAGTATTCAAGCCCTCTAGCAATTCCTATTGCAATTTGATACATTTTTTCCCATCCTAACTGCTGACCAGCCTGCAAAGTATCTCCTTTGTATATGAATTTTTCCAGTGATCCATTTGGCATGAACTCGTAGATAAGAACTCTCTTGTCGCCCTCCAAACAAAATCCCACTAGAGAGACAACATTAACATGGGATGTTTTGCCAATGCTGGCAACCTCGTTGATAAATTCTTGTCCATTCCCTTTTGATGTGTTTAATAGCTTTATTGCTACAAGACGGCCATCTGATAGTTTCCCTTTGTACACACCACCATAACCTCCTTGGCCAAGTTTATCTTTGAAGGAGTTGGTCATTTTCTTAACATCTGAAAAGCTGCATCTTTTCAGAGCTAGGGGTCCATGATTTCTGATGAAGTCCTCAAGATCTTGATCAATTTTGGTTATCTTTCTGCAACAGGCATTTGATAGAACTGACGAGATCTTCCTTCTGAAAATGCCTATAATTATACAAGCAATTGTTATACCAGTTACAGCAGCAACAATACCTGTCAAAAGAATTGAGTGATGAATCAGAAGCTGAACCAATAGAATCTTCAATTAAACTGCATCTATTTCAACAGTTGATAGAATTTGATTTTGAATAAGAAATGCAATGAATCAGAAAATCAAAAGCAAAAAGAACAGGTAAAGAATAATTTAGTTATGTTACCTATAACAAGCTTTCGTCTAACATTGGAACCCTTATCTGTAAGGTTGATCATTCAAGCCAATGAAAATCTTCAGTTACAACGTGTCTATTTTCCACATTTCAGAAAATACATAAAAAGATGTCCAGAACACAACAACGATGAAGACATTTTGAATGAGAAATGCAGCAAAAAATCGGATGTAAAGAAAAGAGAACAGGTGAAAGCTTAAGTTAGTTATGTTACCTGGAACAACATTTGGTCTCAAGCTCGAACCATTGCCTGCAAGAGTTAAAATTCAAGCAAACAAAGACTGAGAACCTAAACCTGTAACAAATGGTAATTTACCACTTTGTGGAAACGCACGCACTAAGACTCAACTCAAAAAAAGCTTCAATCTCATAATAAATAAAATCATTTCAAAATGCAGAGACGAATGACTATTGTTTTTGGATTGTTTCTTGGGGCAGAGGAAACAGCAGATTGGCATTGATAATCAATGCTAATAATGTAAAAATGTTTTCATGCAAGCTTGAGTCGCTCATTCTCCAAAAGTACTACTCATGGCACAGAAAATTGAATAAATGCGAACGGGATTGTCTAAGTTGTGCGCCTTTAGAACACCAATAATGTAAAATTACAGAGGAAGGTGGGAATGAAGTCAGAAATCATAGCATGTGCAGAAACAACTAAAACATAAACAATGAAAACTACAGAGAAATCTCGCTTTATATTGTTGTGTAATAATTTACAGCGATAATCAAGAAAATGAAATGAAAAAACGAGAACAAAAAAAGGGAAAGGGTGCCATAAAATTACCATCACCCTGCATTTTCAGATGGGGTCTATCTGGGGAAAAACAATCCAATTCATTACTATTGAATCCAGAGCTTCAGATTTTTAGAGCACTGATTTCTCAGCCTGGCCCGACGTATGTAACTTTTAGAGCTTCGGATTTTTTAGGGTATGTTTAAGATTGAGTTGGAGAAATTCAATGGTTGTGAAAAAATTATTAATTATCAAGTATACTATTAAGAAATAGTTTTTAAATTAGGTAATCTAAATCAGGAGAGAACCAATGGATATATATATATATATATGCTTGGGTTCCAAGAACAATACCTGCTAGAAAAATGAACTTTAAAGAGTAATATGAGAAGTTACACGTGTACCAGCAGCAGCAGGAGGAGGAGGAGGAGGAGAAGGGAAAGGACTAGGAGATCCAGAAGGGCAAGTGAACAGGCGAGTTTCATCCCGGCAAAAGCACAGAAAACCTTTTCGAGTTGAGTTACTGGTTCCGCATATCCCTCCAGAAGACTCACATGCAGAACATGAATTATGCGTGCGATACTGCACATCGTACCCTTGTTGTAAAGCCGATCTCAACTCTCCTGTCAGAAGATTATCTGTGAATTGAACAGAAATATTGATACCATAGTAACACGTGTCCGTAAGATTTGGAAGTTGAATCCTAAATTCCTCGTCGTCAACGATTGTGTAAAAGCCTGTTACTTCTCCACCATTTTCGGGGCATACAAATGAATTGATACGATTCCGCAATGCATCCACATCAGTGCAATCGTAGTATATGCTGAGGTTTCGAACGTTTGGACCGTAGTTAGGGAAGAGAGTCTCGTTGAGAAAGGTTTCATCTGTAATTCCAAAACAAGAATTGTCCCAAAGATCATCTCGAGCAATGGTCGTTAGTCTTTTGGAGGTACTGATGTTTAGAACTCGGAACTTATGAAGTCCAGCTTCTATGATAGAGTATTCATTCTGTTGACAGTTGAGTTTGTAATCTTCAAGACCGCAATATAGAGGCGTATTGTTTCCCCAGAAAGGATATCCGGCATTCCTTAAGCTCGAGCCACAGGAATAACGACGACTGCATGCCGCATACTGCTCGTTGTCGTTGCAATAAGATGCCGGGGCGGCGATCAAGATGTAGAAGACAGCGATGAGTGGAGGGAGAATGAGCGGCGGGAAGAGATGGTGGTTCATTTTGTGCACATTCATGTGGCGAGAAGACTGTAAGACACGGGTTTGTTTTCTTGCACTTCTCCAGAGAAGAAAATACGAGTAGTTTTCGGATGAACAGAAATTTAGGTGAAAGTCATTGAACTTTCGGTGGCAGGGAAAGCCATGTTGCTTGACTTCAGACTTTTGCTGCACGTCGCAATTGTCGGTGGGAGGGTCTCTTGACTTCACTCTCTGAACACGGCATGAGAAATTTATTAAGTGTTTATCAAATTTAATTAACATTAAATGTATATTTTATTTAAAACAGAACATAATTATGTACTAATTAAAATACTTCTTTCAATCTTTTGTGGGTAAAATAAAGCACTACTCTTAAACTAATCATTAGTAATTAGGTAGAGCTAATTAACATTCTCAAAGATATAATTTGATTGTCATCCATCAAACTTTGATAGGAAATCTGGTGGAGGATACACCAATGAGGTGTAATCGTTTGTTGGACGTAATGAAGGCAAATTTGTTCGACAAATTGGACTTAGATTGAGATGGCAATTTTGTCTGCTTATCTGTAAACCCATTAATACTCACCTGTCATGAGATGAATTTGGTGAGTTTTGACGAAAATTGGGACAGATTTAAGAAAAAAATTTAAAACCCATAGCAAGTTTCAGATGAATATGGATAAATATCCATGGATATCCGCTTTTGAGTAACAGAAATTTGAATCCAATTGAAAGCATAAACGCAACACATCACCACCAATTTCATGCTCATAACTAAGTTCTAGAAGTAACGAATTAAGAGAAATAGATGAGTAGTTGCTAGTTGTCACCGTCTTCACAGACGCATTTGCCGAACGCCGAGCTGTATGCTTTTGCCTCGGCCGAGACCGCACTTGGTTGTCTAGTGTGCATGTCTTACCAGTGAGTCCTTGCTTCTGGCCTTCGTTAGCTTGTTTAACACCCTCTAAACGTCTCTGGTATTCTTGGAAGACAAAATGATACTTGCAATTTGCAAGTAGCTCCCTGCTCATTTAGTTGGATTTGTCTCTGCTCTGCTGACTAAGGATATACGGTTGCTTCAGTTAACGGCTTCTGATTTTGCCACGTCAGTCCGATCTAGTTAAAGATTGGTTTCTGGCTCTATTTTCCTTTCAAGTTCAGCCTTTTTCCGTGCCTTCAAAAAATCTTCAGAGATTGCCTTGACCCAAATCCATCTGCCATCGCATTCCATTCCTTTTTATTTTGAAGTAAATGAGCTAAAATTTTTTTAAATAAAATAATTTTATTATATTAATATAATTTATATATAATTAAAATAATAAAATTATTTAATTAATAAAATAAAATAAATTTTTATTAATGATAAATTAATAAATTTTTTAATTATAATATTTAATTTTTTTTTAAAAGCGTTACAAAGGCGAGGACAAAAATTTTAAAAACAGAAAGATTTTAAAAAACAGCCAGCGATTGAGAGAGACTTGCGCAAGTGCAAATCACATCTAAACGCAGCGCCAAGAACACTTAGCTAGCCTCTAGCTAACTACTGTACATTATTTTATTTGTTTGTATATATTAATATGTACAACCAGATTTGTATACCAAACAATGTGTCATCGATCAGGACCATTAATTCCCATTGATGAAAGATCTTGGCGGAGCTAAATCACCGTCTGATGTTGATTCGGAGATGCTGTATCCAATTCCAGGTTCAACTGCTGCGCTGCTTGTATATGCAGAGTGAATTTACCAATCGTTGTTGCATCCGAAAGTTGCATTTGTATTGCTGCTGCTTGCCAGGAATCCCATGTCCACACATTTATTATCAGCTGCGAGAGCATTTTGTTGAAATGGCCTTACCTCCGTCTGTAATTAACTTGGCAACAGAACTACAAGATTAATTAAGAAGGGGAGTATATAACAGTATGTATACCTTGTGTAAGCAGGGGAGTATCATTCGAAGGTCCTTCGATCATTTCTAGTGAATACCATTTTGCATATGCTTGTCTCACAAGATTCTCCATATAGGTCTTTTGAGACAGCAGCCAATCAAAAAACAAGACATTGGTAAACTCATAATTAGGCATCTGAATTGGAGAAAAAATTAAATGCTTTTACTTAAAAGGAGTGGAATTCATACCCTATTAATGTTATTTAGATCCCCAGTAAGGTATGTTTGGCCTTCAATGTCTGCCCTCACAACTTGGCAAATGGGGTTTAAGTAAAGAAAGCAATTGTGTCCACGGAATATGTAAAGCTTGTTGCCCACGTCGCATGTTCTTGCATGATTCATTGTCACTTCCCACGTTTTCTCGGACATTCCAGAACCCAAAATCTGATCAAAATTATAGAAAAAGGAGATGAGTAAGTCGAATAAATTAGGAGCAAGAGAAGATCAATTACATTGGATTATAGGAAATTGTGTACCCGTCGAAGCTCTTGGGGATAGACAGTGGACAATTTTAAGAGGTCTTGCACTGTTTTAATGCCTGAAATCGCTAGCCTTTTGTGGAAAGCTCCATCTTTTCCAATCTTCTTTAGGCGCCATACTTCATCTTCTAACACTGGTGGATGATGCTTCTTGTACACTTCATTTGTCACGAAACAAATATAATTTAAAACAAAATTAAACGTATCAGAAAAGAAAAAGTCTTAATGAGAAAAAACAGGATGACAGTTTGATGTTCTTGTCATTATTCATGGTGAGAACAACAGAAGATTCTCTGGGAACAAACATATTACAGCATTGACCAAAAATACTTAAAACTCGATGATAACTTCAATATATAGTTTGTTACATCAGACGCTCAGGATCAGCATATGGCGGGCTGAACCAGTAGCTATAAGATTGCATCAAGAGGACCCGCAAGTTTGGCGGAATTTGCAAGAAGAAACAATGAAGTAATGGCAGCTACTCTTTAGCTGTTCATTGACTTGAATTGTTAATGGTTTAGAAAGTGTGAAAGGGAAATTCGTACAAATGATGTGATATACCAATGTTCATATTAGTCCCATTCTACCAACAATACAATTGTATGAAGTAAACCATTTGATCAAATTAGATGTGACACTTCTATGTGTTTGATCACTCGCATATCAAAACCAATCATGTATGTTGATCCTAGAATTGCTGGGTTATCATTGATTTCAATGATTAATTACTCTCTAGTGCAACCGTTTATATGAAAATTTGGGATAATTCTTAACAAAATTATAAGAAAGAAAATATGAGCATTCGATTTGAAAACATTTTATTTGAAAAAAGTACTTGGAATGCAATATCTTTAAAATTATTATATCTAAGATTGAATTCAAGAACAAGAATTTTCCTTCAATTTCAACTTTTAAAGAAAATTGATACATGCATACGAATACCAATAGATCTTTTAAGAATTAAGTAAATTCATATAAAGAAAATTAATTCAGTATTCAGACAGCTAGCAGAAGTTAGTAATCAACGAGCTTTGGCTTATTCTAAAAAATAAGCCAAATAAGACGGTGGGCAGGGATTTGGTAATATTCAGTGCAAGGTTTGACTGAAGACTTGGATTTGCTTGGCAATCTATGATTGAAGGCGAGATGTATACAGAACAATCACCAGTTATCACCAACCCTATTAAACAAAAAGAAACTAAGTTTTCAAGATGATTGCAAATTGATGGTATAAAATTAAAGATCAGAAGGTCAAGACTGCAGTGCAGATTAAAGAACTAGTTGGTAGGAATTAAATTACGCAATTCATTAGACTAACACATCATTTAAGTAAATCGGCAGACTCCGCCATCAATATCAAAAGTTAATGATGCCTAAAGTATCAAGTTGAAAGCTTAAATATTGCAGATTATGTTCAAATTGTAGCATAAATTAATATCGTTTTTAAGTTTAATATGAAAGCAAGCAAGATTGAAGAATAGATACTTACATTCCCCTCGGTGATCTTTGACCACAAAAGCTTCAGTAATTGCTTCGAGTATTCTCGGACCTTTGTAATTATTACGCGGCGCCACTTTTGCGGCAATTCTGAACTTCCTGCTCCGAATCCAGCTTGAATTGTCGGTAAATTCAATATCTCCGACTGGTGCAACGCCGTCTCTCGCTGTGACGTTTACATCACCGGTGAGCAAAGGCCGCTTGCCTTTTCTCTCCTTCACGATGCTACTGTCAAATTCTTCTTTATTCCAGCTCTCGCGATCTCCAGGAGGAAAGTCTCCGTACACAACAACGATGTCTATTTTGATTGGCCGAGGGAGATTGGTAATACGGCCGCCTGATCTAGTCTCTACCACAAAGATTTGAAGTGGGTTGCCTTCGATGTCAGTGATTTTGCTTCCAGTGAAGATTGGAAGAGAAAGTGTTTTCCCGAAAATAAGTTTCAGGCTCGACGGTTCTATGGCTTGGATTCGCAAGGAAGGAGACCTAGTTAAAGAAGGGATATTATTGTACCGTCTTACACCAAGCTCAACTTCTTCCTTCACCTGATAAATAGGCAAATAAATTAAAGCAAATCTCATTACAATTATCAACATCAATATTCACAGTACATGTATATATATCAACTATACAATATTTGTTAATTGATTATGTGTTTCTTCCCCGTTTTGATTAGGGTTTATATGTTCTTGAATATGGATAGATATAACATCAATATCTGTTTAAAGTAAGGTAATTATGCTGATCATCTTATGCATGGAGTGCAAATCTTAAACTATATGCATAAGCTTGAATATTAAATCTATGTGAATTAGGAAAGCGAAAAGCAAAACTACTGCTACTACCATCATTATTATCATGAAATAACAGTAAGATCAATCAATATATTGTACCACTCGTCGAAACAATGGTTCCAAAGCCGAAAATAAGTGCTCTAAGGACTTCTTCATCACCGCTTGTTTGATTACACTGTCAATGGAAAGAGAGAAGAAAATAATTACGGCGGTCAGAAAATTAAAAGAACATCATGATTCGGACTGCGTTAAGCAAGTTTCAAGACATAGAAACTCAATAGAAAAAGGAACTAGGAGGGATTAAAGCTAGTAACAGAAGAAAAAGAACACGGTGGTCTGGGTAAAATTTGTTGACATACGAAGCAAAAGAAGGTCCAGTTCTGGTTCGTTTGTCTAGAGGTTGATCCCGGTCGGAGCCGGAATCGTTGAACAACCGTTTAGCCGCCATTGTTGGTCAAATATATTGCAGAAGAATCAGGATCCGACCAAGATTTGTAGTAGTTAAGTGCACAGAAACGGTGGGAGGTTTGTTTTAGGGTTAGGAACGGGAAATGGGTTTGTCTTAAAGATTACAAAGGTGTAAGTAAAGGGTTAATTGTAATTATAAAATAATGTAATAATGAAGCTTCTGCGAATGAATATTGGAAACAACAAGGCAATTCCGTTCCAAATGGCCTTGCCAACGATGCATCGACTTTGACGCCATTCACCAACGAAGTCAACCAAAATATCATCTCCCTTCGTCCCTTAGATCAGACGGTTTTAATTTTAAAGAAAATATTAAGCTCGGCAGTTTGTATTGAAGCAGTTATATAAATGTGATCAGACGAGAAAAGAAAAAATTTACTCACTACAATAAATTTTTTAAAAAAATATATATATCATACAATTTAATTATTTTTTATTTAATTTTATAAGTTTTTATTTATAATTCATTAATTAATTTTTATTTTTATTAAGTAATTAAATAAATTTTATTATATCAACATAATTTTAACCGCTAAATTATCTTATCTAAAAAAATTTTCTCAATTTTATTACGTTTTGATATACTAAAAATGAAGTTTAAATAAAACAGTCATCATATCTTGAATTTTTTTATTTAAAATAATAATATTAATTTTAAAACCGTTAATTATTTATATAAATTCATCGTATATAAAGATATTAAATAATATTTATTAATTTAAATTTTAATTATCAAATTTATATGAATCAATAATCTAAATTTAATGTGATTGTTTTAAATCTAGAATTTAAGTCAAGAAATTTTTTATTTATATATAATAAAATTTATTAATTAATTGTATATATTTAGACGTGAGTAAAGAAAAATTAATTAAAATTTATAGTCTTAATCTCTAAATTATTTTGGTCGGACCACCACGACTAAGATAAGAATAAGTCAAGATCCTAAAATATATAATATAATTGCATGGAATGGTTGTTTTTAGGAGTGTTTGATGCAAGGAAGATTAAAAGGAAAACAAATTGGCAAGGGAGAAAATTGGTCAAATGCATCAGTTCTAAGAAGGATCGTGTCGGACTTAAAAAAGTTACGGCGATGGGACTAGAGCTCCCTGTTCATGGGCATGTCATGTATGGGATTTACCGATTGATTAATGAAAACAAATCAGGACTTTTCTGGGCAATGGCCATCTCTGTTTTTAAAATTCTTTTACATTTTCCATTTAATGTTATGTATGTGTTTAAAATGGAATTAATAGTATCATTTAATTAACATGAACATAATTAATTTAGATACAAGATCAACCATTTAATTACCATAATCACTCCAGTAAAATTGGCAGATGGGTGGACTATAGAACTAATTTATGGGACGTAGCATAGCAACATCATTGATTTCAATTCTCAACTAAGCTACTACCAGCTGAATTCTGGATTTGTTCTCAGAGAATTCAAACTATTTGGTCTATAGTTTGAGATTGTTGACAGGGACCATATTTAAAATTAGATTTTTTTTCTTTTTTTTCCTTGTTTTTTCCCCTTTGGGGGGATAAATGAGCAGTCGTCAGTTTCTGGGAAAGTTTAGCATGATTTCCCAGAAAGTTAGACCAGTCTGGACTAGAGAATACCGAAGACTTCGCGCTAAAAGTTAAAATGACCGAAATCATCGTGCCAACTGACCCTTTTTTTGTGGGGGGTTTTCTCTTATATTCTCTTGGTTTTGGATGGCGGACGCTAACATCCACCGATGTACAAATTTACAGGAGAAATAAGGAAACAGTTATTTTCAATCTAAAAAATGTCAATGAATGTTTAGTGGGTACTTCTTATCATGCCCAGAAGATATTAAACAGCACGAATTAAATCATTTGAAATTCATAACCTTTGGAGCAAAGCTCAACAGCCCATCGAGGGCATTTGGCATGAATTTCCTGGCAAACAAGAAGCAAATGCTTGTCTTCTTCCCATTGTACTCGCACTGCCTACTATTTCTTAACCTCTTCAAGAACTCAATTGTCACTTCTCCTCTTTCAAATTTAGCCGGGTGAGGTCCCCGCTTTGACCAGTCAACCCAGGTCAAACTCCTGTTTGAATTTTTTGCCCAAAATTCTATGCTCACAAATGTCGGCAAATAATGCTCATCGCTGTAGCATGAAGCCCGGCAAAATCTTTTAAATAAGGGATAATATTTTCTATCCGAAATTACTTCGACAGCAAGGGCCCGGTCCATTTCGAACCACTGGGAGCCCTTCCTCCAGTGTTGGGCCTCGATTGCGGGACTCATCCGATGGTTGTACCGGCCTCGGCCCACAGGGCCTGGTAAATCGTAGACGTCAATGAAAGATTTTGTCGAGTGTATGAGGTAATGGTAGACTGTGGAAAAGTTGCGTAGGGGAATGCATGATTCTGAGAGAAGAACAAAACGTTGGTTTGAGATGTCAAGCAAAGCATTGGCTAGCAAGCGACGTTCTGCTTCAAGCATGCTGAATTTTCCCCATTGCACTTCCTAAATTATTGGAAAATATATGAGTGCAGTCGACCTAAAGCACCGGCTCATATATCGAACAAGGGTGACTTACTATGAGAAATACAATAAATGAAAAAAAGGGTATTAAACCTGGCTTGGAATTCTGCGGCCATGGAAAACTGAACTTTCGGGCACTGTTTCATTGAAGGACGGATTGGAATGAACATAAATGGAGTAAAATCCTTCATGTCCATGAAAGAATTTCTCCCATAGAGGAGCCAAACTCACAGCACCTCTAGTCAAAAACAAGAATGCAACCTTCGGCACACGCTTGAATGGAAATTCCTGAATACGAGGAACCATTGACGCCCGCCACAGCAGCTCTTCTTCCTTCATATCATGCATGGCATTCTGTGGCGACCACGACGACTTCTTCGAGTGTTTTTTTAATCCAATTCGTGTATCCACGTTCGTTTCGTTTGAAGTAACATAAGAAGTTGGTGATGAAGAATTTGGATTCTGAGGAGGAGAAGGTAGGATGGAGATTTGTTGTTGGTTGATCTGAAAGTTGAGATGAAATCTTAGGGTTATTCCTAGGGCTAAACCCCAGCAAAGGAGAAGGAAAGAAGAGAGGAGAGTTGGGAGATGCATATGGAGATTCAACAACAGTTTTGTGAATGAGGATTTTGGGTGGTATTCAATGTTCTTCATTGTTGAAACTTGTAATGAACAAGAAATTATCTGAGAGAGATGAAGAATTTGAAGGACTTAATCGGGTGGTATCAAATCATTCTAGGATTCATCTAAACAAATTTGGCGTTTGGACACATGACATATATCAATCGTAATAAAACAAAACAAAAAATAAAAAATGGAGATAATGTCAAACTTCCAACGAACTATAAGCAAGCATGTAATAGCTTGATTTGTCCCAAGTCTTAACTTGTATTAATGAAAGTAATGAAAATATAATGAAACAGAAGAAGTGGGACGTGTAAGGTGCGATTTGGATCAATCTTGATAACTTGGAAGAATTGACTTGAATGAACCAACTGGACAGAACTTACTTAAGAGCTAGGATGGCGTGAGAAATTTAATTAAGTTCAGTTGAATGAGCCAACTGGACGGAACTTACCTGAGGGCTGGGACGACTTGAAATATTAATTAAGCCACAATGTCAAGACAGGAAAATATAGAATCTATTTCCGGGATTTAAGCCAGCAAGCTAGCGATAACAATGGAAAGAGAGGTGTTTTGCCTATAGTTGAGAATCAAGCATGTGATTTGAGGTTAGCACCTATTTTTGTGGCTAATTCAAATAGACAGCACAACCAGATCTCTTGGCAGCAGAATGAATCTTACTGAAGAACACAGAAACCACCAAGAATTGCAGTCTTTTGTGTTCTTATTTATTTTTATTATCTTGAAATGCTTCGTTCAAAAGTTGCTTTTTACAGATGCAACAAGTAAACAGATACAACAAGCTTGAAAAGGACAACTTACACTCCTGCAAAAGAATTGGTCTTGTTTATCTAATAACTAAATCCCCCACTCCTAAAAATCTGAAGTCCCCATAGATAGTGTTTAGATACCGTATATCAGGCATCAAAACTTTTCAAACTAAATTATTTAAGCTTAGTTAATTGAACCAAGGATTTAGGAAAATGTATCAAACGTCGCTGTGCAGTCAAAGGAATCCAAACAAATAAAGCAGAGAACTGCAGGGACATTTACACGATACAATCAATCGGGAACCAAATCAATCCCAAAAAAATAGTAAAGATTTTTTCTTCACAAAGTATAAGATGTAAGACCAATGCCAGAGGAAAAACTTCAAGATAGCCCACAAACCCCAACCTCAAAACTCGAGGTGCTAGAATACAACAACCGAGTTCTATTAAATAAAAAATAAATTAATGTTACAAAAGGAAATCAGGTATCACTGGAGTTTGTGCAACCACATTTAAGGACTGATCAGCTCTTTGTCGAGCTTTATGCTTACGATGGTGATGATTACTCTTCTTCTTTTCTTTCAAACCATTATCTTCTTTTTCTTCACCATCCTTTCCTTGACTTTTTTGTCTTCTCTCTTTTCCATGACGATGGTTTTTGCTTTTTCTTGAGCTAGTATTAACATAATCAGGCATCTCCTCAACTTGCAAATTTTCTTTTGATTCTGAAGGAAGATCAGAAATCAATTTCTCCTTCCCTTTTATCTTACTCTTGCTGGATGACCTCTCAGACCTGTTACTTTGTGATGGAGGTGACACAGCATCATCACCTAAAAGGAAATCTCGCACAGCACCAGACAGCAAATCACCCTTCACTTCAGGCTTCTTGGCTGCTATAGCTATCTGATCTCCATCTAATTTTAGCACCACAGGCCTAGGTTTTGCATGGCTTGGCTTTTTCTTTTGGGCAAGTGACTGCTCTGTGAGCTTAAGTAGATCTTCAGCATCATTGAGTTTTTCCTGTGCCGTAGGGTCATTGGCAGGAGGATAATCATTTGATACAATCTGACTCTTCTCAGAGGGAAGATAATATAAGCCATGCCGCTTACGGTGTTCTGCGAGCAAAGAAGTGGACCCTTTTGCTGGTTCTGTCCCATCTTTGCTCTTGGGAGAGGTCTGGGAAACACCAACTATCTCCTCACATTGAACACTGCCAAAAAAAACTGAACTTGCCAGAGGCAATTGGATGTCACCACAGATTATTTCCAAGTCAGCTAGATTTTCCTGAAGCAGTAATCCATCTGGTAAGGGAACCTTTTGCTGCACAGTCGGTGAGATTGGCCGAAGCTCCTTGGAAAAGGCATCACACATCAATTTCACAACACTAGAAACATCACTTGCATCCCTCACCAATTTCTCTTCCCCTTGGACTACAGGATTAAGTATTTCTTGATTTATCAAATCAGTGAAAGCAAGTACATTCCTTGCTCTCTCTTGTATTTCTACATCATTGCTTCCAGACAGTGGACCCAAGGAAAATTCAACTATATTTATCAGGCTTACAATTGATTCTAGTGTGAAACTGTTCCTTTCCAGAGAAGAAGCAGCCAGACCATTAGAAACAGTTACGTCCCCAGCATTTTCTATAGAAAGATCTTCAAATGATTGATTTGTATCCCTCGGGCTGAAGCTATGATGCTGTTCACTAAAGCCAGGAACTTCAGACGTTGCTAAGTCAGAACTTTCAGGGGACTCCCTTCCACAGACCAATTCTGGAACTGCCAATGCCGCATTATCAGGATTTGAGGCAATAATTTCTTGTTGCAAGAGGTAAGATTGTACACAATATATTAATACCTTAAAGGCAGATTGAACATACACTGCACGGATCGAGGATGGCAAAAGATTAGTACGAGGTTGTAATAGTGCCTCCATGAGTTCAAATGGATTCCCTGAAATCTCAACATACTCCCCAGACACCCAAGCAGCAGCAGATAATATCCTGTGTAAGAAAGGATTACCAAGCAATGCTGGATCAATGAGAAGATCACGACAGACATGAACAAGCTCCGGTCTAACATCCTTGACCCTCATACCAATATCAATTAGCTGCTTCTCAATTTCTTCCCCCTTTTGGCAATGTGGAATTCTGGCCATTTCCCCAAGAAGTGATGCATACCAATCAAAGTCAACAATAACCTCATATAGGTTTCTACAGCAAGTAGATAAAACTGAACCAAGAACTTTATTGCAAAACTCAGGTTCTGATTTAAGTGCAAAATTAATTAAGACCCTGGTTATTTCGGCCACATTATCCTCAGACACCATTGCCATCAGAAGATGCAAAGACTCAAGCTTAATAATAAAATCCTCGTCACTTAAAGACTTGATCACAAAATCCGTATTCTCCAACACTGCCCATAAGTGTTTCGGTGCAATAAGAGAAAGTGCTTGCAGTCCAAGATACTTCAAGTTCGGATCATCATCCACCAGAAACTCCCGAATCTTGACAACTGCAAGCTTCACTGCAGATTCATACTCACTCAAGCTACTCGCCACAGTCCTCATGCACTCAAACATCAACGACTTGGCACCAGTCCTCCTCATATGATTGCATATCGGTTCAACAACCCTTTTAGCCAACCTAGGTTCTAATGGAGCCAACTTAGCAAATATCTTCAACACCTTAATTAACAACCAATTATTCTTAGAATCCACCAAAATCCTATAAAACTCGGGCGCTAATGGTAAATATGATCTGGGGTCTTTGAGACTAAGCTCGCAAAACACTCCAACAACTGCAGACACAATCACCGGATCAGCACCATCTAAATTCTCAACCAAACGTTTAAAACAAACCCTAACAGCATCTGAATATTTCTCAAAAACCCTTAAAACAACCGCAATTGCTTTCTTTCGAATAAAAACCTTACTACTAGACAACAAAGTAAAAACCTCAGGAGTTAAATCTCTAGCAAGATCAACATTTCCAATTCTCGACAAACATTCAAGAGCTAAACTCACCTCAAACTGATTACCACTATTCAGATCTTTCCTCAATTGATTCGTAATCAAAAGCATTACCGGCGTGTCGTCGTCGAAAGACTGAGTGATCGCGTGATACCCAATTTTCTTATGCATGAATTGCGGCGATGACATGACTTCAATTGCGTGAAATGAAGCGAAGGACATGTCGAGGCCGTGGAGAGAACTGAGATAAGATAGTTTTTGAAGAGAGGTGGATTTGGTGTGAATGTCAGTGGATTTGATCTCACGACGAATCTCTTCCAGGGCTTTGGAGACGACGAGGGATTCTTTAACTTGTTGCTGGCGAAGGCCCTTGATTAGATCTTCAAGATTGCGCTGGAAGAAGGTTTCCATGATTGAAGCGGCAGCCATTGTAGAATCATCAAGAAGGAACAAAACAAACAAGCAAGAAAGAGATGATTTTGCTATCTATTGAACGGACACATAATTGCGGACTTCGTTTGTTTTGTCCGCTGGTGGCGAAGGGAAGCCTTATTATTTTTAAACTACGTTAATAACTAAACTCTTTCTTTTAAAAAAAATTAATTTTTTTAATTTTATAATTTTTAAATAAAATTATTTTTATATAATTATATTTTATATTTATTAAAAAATTACGTTCTCAAAATTTTATTCTTTCACTTTGAGATTACATTTCAAGATTTTCTTTCAATTCGAAATTAAAAATTATTTGTTATTGGGCTGGGTTTTGGAGTCTGGCCCAGTGGTAGGCTAGGTTCTAGTTGAAGTCAAATGTTTGTCACATAGACAGCATGGCTCGAGGTCTGGGCTCGAATTCATAAAGCTTGGGCATTGAAGAAAATATGAAGACGTGGGCGCCGGACCAACTGCCATGGAAATATTGGCAGCACCACGTGCGGAAACCCACGTAGCAGAGTTGAGCACTCTTAATTTGTTATTTGTTTTTAATTATTTATTTGTTTACTACTTGTTGAATGAAATGAATCTATCTTTTCTCAAAAGATAAATAATATATACAAAACTCACCTTTATAAAATTTGAAAATATATATTTTTTATTTAATATTAAATTT
Source organism: Xylocarpus granatum (assembly GCA_019650275.1). NCBI lineage: Eukaryota > Viridiplantae > Streptophyta > Magnoliopsida > Sapindales > Meliaceae > Xylocarpus > Xylocarpus granatum. The sequence continues at coordinate 97,748 of BNST01000379.1, read as the reverse complement.
TATTATTATTTTTATTTAATTTTATATTACGCTCGTCATTTTAAAACTCTCTACGTACCATTCTTGCTCTATCTCAATTTATGAATGCCTCCAATATATATATATATATATATATATATATATATATATATATTATATCACTTGTCGTAAATTATGTTATTCCCTTCTTTCAAAAATATGTTTAGTAGAATAAATAAAATTTAAAATTATTCTTTTTTTTTATTTAACGTAAAATTATATTACATAAATAGGAGAACACCATCTCTCGTGGTTGGAAGAAACACATATGCGTTATGCACAATAATATTTGAATGGTGACCGAGTAAGAAAACAATATTGAGCATATATATGAGGTGCATATAGTTGGTTTTTTACTCCTACAAGGTTCAGAATGTGCTACCCACTCACCAATTGTTGACAATTAAGGATAGGATTAGATAAAATAGTTTAAAATTTTAAAATATTTAAATATATATACGATTAAAATATTTTATGTTCAATACTTAATTATAATAAAAAAATTTATATATTTAATATTTTTATTTAAAATTATTCAAAAAATGTCGAAAACCAATTAAAATAATAAAAAATAATGAGAAAATTATATTATTTTTTACTTGATAATAGATAATTAAATGTGAGATACTTGATATTGGATACATCAATTAAAATGTTAACATGTGTCTATTTACTAGAAATATCATATATCTAATTTTTAAAATGAAATTATTTTTAATTATTTAATTTCAAAATCAAAATTTTTTTATTTAATATTTACTAAATTTTAGTAAATATTGTATAATTTTTTTGGTTCAATATTATTAGATATTTAATATATCTTAGCAAATTATTGTGTCTGCCAGAACGAGGAAAGACGTAATTAAATATTACTTAACCTGGAAATATCATTTGTAGCCTTTCCCATATTTCATCCTTTCTGTCAATCCGAGAACAGCTTTCTCATATTTAAAATTGGATTGCTGAATCGTCAACTTGGAACAATAGAAGACCAAAGTAAGTGGTGTTCTTAGTACCCGCCAAACCGTGGTAGTAGCACTAGTATTATTAGCCTGGAATATTAACCTGGCATGATTGATGATAAGTCAGTATCAAATGGACCCTTTCTATCCACAATGAAGCACTTCAGACCGATTAGCTAGCCCAAAGAGACAAACATGGCTAAAAACCCAAGGTTATTGGTAACCCCCAGAAAGAAAAAGTTGAAATTGCCTACCACTTTGGATCACCTGACTGCATTGACAATTGCCACGTACGCCCAACAAAAAAAAATACAGTAACCGGCTGAGGCTGAGTAGCTGCGCATTGTCCACTTCCCCTAAAATTTGTTCATTTGCCAAATTGCCTTTAGTGACATGCACGTGTGATCGTAATTTGCAAAATGGATTCCTCCCTTTAAAAGCACTCATCGATTCATGCGGCACGGACAATTGAACAACTCCTTGTCCCTTGGTTTATGCTCAGTTTTAATGTCCTACACGTCTGCCCCATTTTGGACATTTGGCACTATCACCTTTGTATTGTTGCAACGTGTTAGTTACAGTCAATTTCCATAAATGAAACAAATTCACTAGTGTTCCATTATATATATATATATACATATGCTTTTACCTGGATTAAAGATCAGAAATTCAACTGACTATCTATGTATGTATGCATTTACAATGCATCGTAACCACATAATTAGCCTTACCTGAGCATTTTTATTAAATATTAATAAATAAATAAATAAATATATCAATAATAATAATTGACCCCAAGTCTCAATAATATTAGGAATGATGATAACATATAGTGGAATGGTCTAAACTTTGATGTCAATCAAAAAACATCATTTTTCATGCAACCCCATTTGTATGGTTTCCATCAATTTGAAATAAAATCCATTGGGGCCCCATGATTGCCCTCCACACGTTACATGGTAGCCAGCAATTAAATCTCGACCCTTCCTTTTTGACATTAAAAAATGGTAGCAACGTGTCCTAATCGATCTTAAATCTAATTATTCAATTATTTTTTATTTATAATATTATAAATTAATAAAATTAAAAGGACAAGTACATCCTATTTTTAACTTATTAATTAATTAACGATTCTAAAGTATCTTTATAAACAATGGGATTAAGATAGTGGGAAAAAAAAGTAATTAAGGAAAATGATACAACATGATTAGGATAATAACTTTCTTTAAAAGGATAAAAGTTTGTATAGAGAATCTCCAACAAAAAGGGGGAGAGCTCGTACAGAAAAAGTTTTGTATTTCATTCTTAGTGGAAGAATATGTTACAAACATTACTGATTACTTTAAATAAAAATAAATAAATAAATAAAAGTACGTGACAAAAAATAATCTCTAACACAAGCACCTGGCTTAAGGAATCTTAATTAATCCCTGATTATATTTTTAAATATAGCAAAGAGTCCTTTCTCGATTGAATTTGGTACCTTACATACAACCCTAATAGAGCACAAAAGAGCTTAATCTGGAAGGGTAATTTAGTAAAAGAATTGGCTTATTTCAGGATGGTTGTAATGATTTTGACTTTGAAATACAGAATGTGTTGATCAAACGACGGCGTGAAAAAGGCATGAGACGATCAAGCGCCGACTAATACATGACACGCTCCTCCCACAATTTCCTTGTGCCCTTTGTATGCCACCAACTTAATCCCTTTTTTTATTAGTTAATAAATTAATTGTAAGAAAATATTTTGAATAGAAATTAGAGTAGTTAAGAAATATTATCAACAAATCAAAATAATAATAATAATAATAAATAAAAAATTTATTATTTTTAATTTTATTAATTAAATAATAAAATTTTATGATTGAATGTACTTAAATTACAACCATCATAAATTAATAACTTGTTTACGTTAAAGGCCAGAAAAATTACTACTCAGAAACAATTTACAACTTATTCTGGCATTTTACACCAATAACGTTTTGCTGCCATCTACAAATTCCACTGATTTCTTCATTTCTAATTTCCCGTTCCTTTTGCACACAACACTTCGCAAACAAAACGACCAAGGAGTAGTGACTGCATTTTTTATACCTTATCCATAGCTGCTGAGTGGTCTCTCACACTACTGTTTCCAATCACGTAGGAATCATGTGACCGCCAATCTGCTTACATCATCATCCGCCGTGGCCAATCGCTTCCACGTGGCACAAAGTCAACTATATAAACGGCCACATTGTCATAAATCCTGCAAACAAACCAAGACCAAAATAAATAAAATTATGAATATATAAATTGCATTACGAAACCAAACACAACCAGACAGATACCTTTCAGCTGCTTCTCTCCCCTCCGTTGAATCGTTGTTGCCGTCGACACAAAACAAAACAAAACAAAAACGACAACTTTACGCGGACTGGAGAGAGATATAAAGGCGAAGAAATGACGACCTTGTTGCCGGAACTGCAGAGAAGAGACGCCGTCGTCACGGAATCTGTGGATGCAACCACCTCCTCGAGATGTTGCTTGAAGAGCTCAGAGCAAGACTCGCCGATTTTGATCTTTTGTTTCTTCCATAAAGCCATGCGCAATGAGCTCGACGCGCTTCACCGGTTGGCCATGAAGTTCGCTACTGGTCACAGTGTCGACATTCGCCCCTTGGTTGAACGGTACCGTTTCTTGCGCTCGGTTTACAAGCACCACTCTGATGCCGAAGACGAGGTACAATTTGAATTAAAATTTCAATTATCCGGAATAACTTAGTAATGCTTCGTGTGAATGTTGTACGATTCTATTTTGTTTACCGTCTTTTTTTGGTTACAAAGTTCTCTGTTGTGTCGGTCCTCGTTCTCTGTGTTACCTGTTATTTGATCGTGTAAATCATATTACGGAATTTTAAAATTTTTAGCAGTGTTATTATACATTCTTGTTGAAACATGTTGCTGAAGTTTCTACTTTGAAAGCTAGTACCGTCAGGTATTTGTTTTGTGTTGATTCAAGGTTTTTCAAATTCTGAGCTCATTAAAATTGGAGGATAGAATTGATTTCAACTATTATTTTGCTAAATAAAACAAAAAAGAAAGAAAATTTGTTACGAAGTGAAAGTTGAACAAGTACAGTTCCAGTGCTTTCATTTTATTTTCTTTTCAAATATTCTCACTCTGTTTATTAATTTACTTCTCTTTCGGTACTCCTTGTCATTTCTTAATTGTAATCTCTTTCTATGTGGTAATTTTGTTTCTTCCTTGGTAAGTCTTCAGTTCTGAAATTTATATTGAATTTTCGCTTCCTGCATTTGAGGAGTTGACAAAAGAGATACAAGTAATAAATACTTGACTACTCAATAATGCTATATTTGTGGATGCTGTATTCATAATTATTTTAGTTGACAATTTTCCAACTTAGTTTTCTTGAAACAATAGTGATTTGTTGTGAGTGGTACTTCAAACTGTTCAATTTAGGATTGTTTACCACGGGAATGGGAAGTGGGGTGGTGGTGGTGGCTTTGGGGCATGCTTGTAGTTTTTTAGTTAAACCAAGGGCAAATTCCCTCTTGCTAATCATTTTTGTATAATTTTTTCACTTTTGAAATTAAGTGGTACAAACTGTTGGTTCCTCCATGGTGTTGTCCGTTGCTTGAATGTACATGTATACACTGTTAGGTAGCACACTCCCAGTGTTACATATGCCACCTTCACAAGGTAAATTCTTTTTTCTACTTTGGCGGGTAATAACTATCATAAATATCAATTGATGATTGACGGCAGTTTTATATGCATAATATGGTGCTTGCAAGTTGACATATAATGTATAGTGCTTGCAAGTTAACATAGAAATGTGTGCACAGTATTTTTTTAGTCAATCAAAATCTGATATATAAAATCAAAGTGTTCGGTAACTGCTGCTTCTGGTATTTCCGAAGGAATGAATTTAGAAAAGATATCTTGAGCTTTTGGTGATGGTAACAACATGAAGCATGTATGCTGTATTTCTATCACTTTTACCTTGTTTTGTAGGAGGGATCTTTTAGTGACATGACTTAAATTTTATTTTCTGATCTGTTATATCCCAAATTTATTGAACAATGTGCACTGAAAAATGCAGGTTGTCTTTCCAGCTCTTGATATACGTGTAAAGAATGTAGCAAGAACATACTTCCTTGAACATGAGAGTGAAAGCAATCTTTTTGATCAACTCTTTCAGCTGCTAAATTCTTATATGCAGAATGATGAAAGTTTCCCAAAGAAGTTAGCATCTTGTTCAAGAGCCCTTCAGACATCAATCAACCAGCACATGTCAAAGGAAGAGGAGCAGGTACAGCTCCAGCTCCATCTGCTGATGTTTGCATTTTTTTTGTAGGTATTTTGGCAATTCATTGATTTAATTCATTTTACCTTAATGAAGATGTGCTGCGAAAAAACAAAAAGGAGTGGAATTCAAAAATAACTGCCTGAAAAATGTTGCTAACAGATACGTACTATGGTTATATTCGATCCAATAGAGAAAGTTGCTTATTTCTTAAATTCTCAAAAATTAATAAACAAGATAACTAGTATGTCTGTCAATTTTCATTTGGCATTTTATGTTGTCATATATTTCTCTATAAGAGTTTCTATCTTTATTTAGTTTGTGTAGCATTGTCTGTCATTCAGTGTCAGTATTCCTTAGCTTTGTTATACTCTTGGCTCCATTTAACTTGGTCTTTTTATGGAAAATACCATACATTATATTTTTGACATTTAGTCTCTATCCATTAATAGATAATATTTCGTTAGTTTTTCCATTATTTGATGTTGGTTTCTACATTCTTTTTATTATCGTGCTTTATGTCTTTAAGTCTTGTAGTCTCTCTCTATCTTGAATATCTTTTGAATATCTGTTCTCATTTTTAAGCTTCTATGGATGGTCTAATTTGCAAATTTCTTATCATTTTAGGATTTGTCTAACTCGATTTAGGAAGGCAGTACTATATTTTTCATCCAAATGACAAAAATGGTTATGTTAGATAACCTTTGTTTTTGTTTCTTTTATTTTTTGGAATTTCTCTGGAAAAGAAATTGGATCTTACATGGAAACATTTGATGTCTTTGACGTCCGTGCTAGTAGATTGGTTAGTATTTGTCTTTGTATCCACTTTGGAGCATAGACATCAATGCATGCATACATATGTGAACAAAATAAAACTTAAATGTGAGACATCCAGTTGATGTCGCAATCGAAATGGACCATACACCACTATGATTCTATGTATTATGTCAACTTCTCCATTTGTCTTGCTGGTTGGAGAGGGAGTAGTGTTCTTATTTTTAAGAGTAAACTTTTCCCTCTTTTTTTTTCCTCCTCTGCTTCCCTGCCATCCGCTTTCTTTGGAATGCTTAGTCAAGCACAAACTTGATCATGAAACTATGCAAAGTCCATCTAGGTTCTACTTGTTAGAGTGGAATGATTTTAATGGGAACAAACTGAATGGGTAAATCAATTCTTGAGTTGTTTATGTTTCAATTTGTCATTAATCTATTGAACTAACCCTTTAAATCATTTGAACCCTGTTTTTGAAACACAGTGGAAATTGTCAAAATGTCATATGTGGCTATTTTCTTAATTTAAATTATCAGAAAACAACCAGAAACTTGTTCTATATTTTTGGAAAGGAAATTAAGGGAGGGTTTCATCTGGTGTTGGGTGAAGGAGGAAGAGTAGGGCAAGAATATTATCATAATGGATGTGAAATTATCTGTCTGGTTACTGTGCACATTCCAGTTTACTAAAAGCTGCTTGTGTACAACTTTGCGTTGTGCTGAATCGGTAATATTGATGACTTGAAAGCATCTACATATTCTTCTTTACATGCCTGAAAATGCGCATATTACTTATTTTTAAGAAAATATGTCAATTGTCCTACACTCAATCTACTTCCTAAGAGAGCACATAACCTGGTGATTTTCTTCCCTTGGACACTTTAGTTCTTTAATGAAGATAACACCTAATACGGTTGCATAGTGCCATGGCCTGGCATCAAAATCCATCTTCATAAATTATTATTCACGAAATAAAAATGAACATAATTTAACAAACTTAATCATTTACTCCTTCCCTTTTGTGTTGTTATATATTTTGATAGAGAGAAGAAAAAAAAGTGGTTAATACTATTTACTAATGTACTATAGACTAATTGATTGGACTCATTCTTATCATATTTTGATAAATTTAATCTGTATGTTCTGGGGTATTTCCGTCCGGAGTTTATTTTGATTCTTTTCATAAACTCAGAGATATTTTAGTTAGATTTTCTTTGTTTCTGTCAGGTCTTTCCTTTGCTCATAGATAATTTTTCACTAGAAGAACAAGGGTCTCTGGTCTGGCAGTTTTTCTGCAGCATTCCTGTGAATTTGATGGCAGAGTTCCTTCCATGGCTTTCATCCTCCATTTCAACTGATGAATATCAGGATATGCGGAATTGCTTAAGTAAGATAGTTCCAGAAGAAAAGCTTCTTCAGCAGGCAAGGCTTCAGTTTGTTTGAGAATTAAACTTTTCTGGATATCTCTTGGTTTGTGCATATAGTTGATTATAACTCTTGTTTGTTGAAGGTTATTTTCGCCTGGATGAAAATGAGAAAGGGTGCTGAAAACATCAAAGGCCGTGTAGATGATCCTGAAGTCCAATGCCCTTTAGATTCAACTGCTAACAGATTGTCTCAACAAATGAACAGAATAAACTGCGCATGCGAGTCACCGAAGACTGGAAAAAGGAAATATTTAGAACTCAGTAATAAAGTTTCCAATGCCCATGGAACGTATCCAATCGATGAAATACTGCTTTGGCACAATGCAATAATGCAGGAGTTGAGTGAGATAGTTGAGGAGACTAGGAAGATACAACTTTCTGGTGATTTTACCAATTTTCCTGCCTTCAATGAGCGATTACAATTCATTGCCGAAGTTTTTATCTTTCATAGGTACTTCCTTTATAATTATGCTATACAGTTCTGGAACACTTCCTCTTTCAGATGATCACTGTGTGATGTTGATGACCATTGTTTTCAATCTTTGTCTGGATTTAAATTTTCCTATGGTGTTAAGTCATTTACTTATGAAAGATTAATAATCAGTATACTGTAGTTGATATTCTCCTCATCTTCATCTTTAGTGTTATTCTTTCCTGTTTGCAGTATTGCTGAAGACAAGGTCATATTCCCTGCTCTAGACGGGGAGTTCTCTTTCTCTCAGGAGCATGCTGAAGAAGAAAGCCAATTTAATGACTTTAGATATTTGATTGAAAATATTCAAAATGAAGGAGCAATTTCTACTTCTTCTGCTGAGTTTTACGCAAAGCTATGCTCACATGCTGATCAAATAATGGATACAATAAAGGGACACTTCCACAAAGAGGAAGCCCAGGTGAGCTTTCCGTGTTTGTGTAGGAATTCCTTCTGGCAAGGTTTGTGTGGTGTTGTGAACTTACACTCTTAAGTTTCTATAATACTGATTTACTACTATTGAGTTGAAACAACCCTCTTTCTTCGTAATTAGTAGTGTGATAACATATGGAAATGCACGTGGGGTTATGTTAAATTCCCCATCTGGTCGCATACTAATGTAAAGATCATAACAAAAATTATATGTTGATTTCTCTCAATCTAATTGGCATAACACGATAAGAAATCTGTGGGCCCTAAGATCCTTTTAATTCTTGAAATATATCTTTTAAGTTCCTTGATTGTGTAGGTTCTTCCACTTGCTCGGAAACACTTCAGCTTCAAAAGGCAGCAGGAAATTTTGTACCAAAGCTTGTGCAAAATGCCCTTAAAATTGATTGAGCGTGTCTTGCCATGGCTGATGGGGTCATTGACTGAAGATGAAGCCTGGAATTTCCTCAATAATATGAAATCAGCAGGTATTATTTTCACTGCCCATAATAGCAACAACATACGAGTTAATTTTTGTCCTACAAATGTAATGCATATTACACTAAATTTATGTCTACTCATTTGATTCAGCTCCAGCAACAGATACTGCTCTCATCACACTTTTCTCTGGCTGGGCTTGCAAGGGTTGCAGTCAGCGTCTGTGTTTATCTCCAAATGCAGTTGCTTGCTGTCCTTTGAAAATGCTCCCTGATATCGAAGAAAATTTTGCTCGGTCATGTGCATGCACTTCAGCATTGTGTACTAATGCAGGTCCAATATCTGTTCATGGAGATGAAATAGAAAGACCAGTCAAACGAAATGTATCTCAATCGTGTGAAAATGGCATTGGGCCTGGTCCCATAGAATCTATAACTTCCCATATAGGAACTTGTGGTGATCGATCTTGTTGTGTCCCTGGTTTAGGAGTAAGCAGTAATAATCTGGGTTTGAGTTCTCATTCTATAGCTAAGTCCCTGCGGTCCTTGTCTTTTAGTTCCTCTGCTCCATCTCTTAACTCCAGTCTGTTCATCTGGGAAACAGATAATAATAGCTCTTATGATTTTGGATCCACTGAACGACCAATTGATACTATCTTTAAATTTCATAAAGCCATAAGCAAAGACTTGGAGTATCTGGATGTTGAATCTGGAAAACTGAGCGATTGTGATGAGATATTCCTACGACAGTTTAATGGGAGATTCCATCTTTTATGGGGCTTATACAGAGCCCACAGTAATGCTGAGGATGAAATTGTTTTCCCAGCACTGGAGTCCAAAGAGGCACTCCATAATGTAAGTCACTCATACACACTGGACCATAAGCAGGAGGAAAAACTATTTGAAGATATTTCGTGTGTTCTTTCTGAGATTTCACAACTTCATGAAAACCTGCAGAAGGCTCAGTTGGAGGAGGACAATGAATTTTCAGCCGACTGCAGGGATTCTAATAAGAGAAAGTATGTTGAGTTAGCTACTAAGCTTCAAGGGATGTGCAAATCCATAAAAGTTACCCTAGATCAGCATATTGTTAGGGAAGAACTTGAGCTATGGCCATTGTTTGGTAGACATTTTTCCATGGAGGAGCAAGACAAAATAGTTGGCCACATAATTGGATCTACTGGTGCTGAGGTCCTCCAATCTATGTTGCCATGGGTGACTTCTGCACTTACTCAGGATGAGCAGAATAAAATGATGGACACATGGAAGCAAGCAACCAAAAACACAATGTTCAATGAGTGGCTTAATGCATGCTGGAAAGGAACTCCAGAATCATCTTCTCAGATTGAATATGCTGAATCATCTTCACAGATTGAAACATCAGATGTTGACATTTCTCAGAAAGGTATCTGTTATGCTTTGAATGATTTTGTCACACTGGCAGGTTGTTATATCTGGGTGGCTGCAGTTTTCTGGCAGATTGTGGACTTAATAAAGTCTAATTCTTGATCCTATAGTCTGTTTTCCTATAGATATTTCATGTGTATTGTGTTGGGTGAAGTATTTAAATCATTTCAACTTTTCATTTGTAGATAATGATCTCCATGAAAGCTTGGACCAAAGCGATTCAATGTTTAAGCCTGGATGGAATGATATCTTTCGTATGAATCAAAATGAGCTTGAGGCTGAGATCAGAAAAGTTTACAGGGACCCAACTCTTGATCCAAGGAGAAAGGCATATCTAGTGCAAAATTTAATGACTAGGTATGGTTCAATGAGTGTTATCTGCTTTATTTATTTCCAAATCAACCTAAATGTACTTTGTTTGTTCTGATTTCTTGTATATTTTAAACTTCCATCACGAGTCCCAAATAATGAAACAATATATGGTTTATCTTAGTCGCTGGATAGCTACTCAGCAGAAGTTAACTCAGGCTACAGCTGGGGAAACTTCTAATGGTGAAGAAATTCTAGACTGCTCACCAACATATCGAGATCCTGAGAAACAGGTGTTTGGATGTGAGCACTACAAAAGAAACTGCAAAATTCGTGCTGCTTGCTGTGGCAAGTTGTTCACCTGTAGATTTTGCCATGATAAAGTGAGCAATCACTCAATGGATAGGTAATATTTTATACTTTCTTACATTGAAAGTGAGGCTTCATTTTATGTAATGTTTGGGTTTAATCATTGCAGAAAAGCAACGTCAGAAATGATGTGCATGCACTGCCTTAAGATTCAGGCTGTTGGGCCAAACTGCACAACACCTTCATGCAATGGGCTAGCGATGGCAAAGTTCTATTGCAACATATGCAAATTTTTTGATGATGAAAGGTACATGCGTTCCAACAGAAGGTTTCATATTCATTTCCTTGTTCCTTGGTTATGAATGATCAAAAGCCGATAAATTTGGTGCACATAAAGTAGTTGTGGTTGAAGATCCTGGATACTATTTGTGAGTTCTGGATGACCTTTGGTTAGAAGGAATCAAGCATGCAATAGAATAGTATTCTTATGTAAATGCTAATTCAAGGTCTAGCTGTTCAAGCAAATTCTTTGGTTGTCAAATGGACTAATGCATGGAATGCCTCTTCAACCTAAATGATACAATTACAATGCATATCAAGGAGTCAGGATTGTTAATGATGTTCCTTTATAAATTCACCTGTCAACTTTGCTCCACACCAGTTTCTATATTAAGTAGTTTTTAATTTATATTTTTGATAAATAAATGCATTTATTATAATGTTGATATGTTATTTTATTTAAACTAAAATTTGTTGCTATTGAACTTACAAATCATACTTACAATCTATAACAACAATTTTTTAGTTTAAATAATATAATATATTGTTTTTACACGTTAATTTTTCAAATATAATTAGTTCTTTCATCAATTGATTCTGTATTTTATACAAGTAGGAAAGTGTGAACTTGGAAAAATTATTAACTCATCCTAAATGTATGGTCTAGGATTTATTTTGTGACTTTTTTTAGATTATTCTTGATATCAAGAAAGATATATGAATACTTGACTTGCTTTATCAACTTATCAGTAATTGTATAAGGATAATGAGGAGACATTATTCATTTATGGAATAATTGGGTTGGATTATAAAAATATGTAGTGTATAAAATTGGAAAATGCCAAATTATTGGTTTGTTGTAGTAAACTTGTAAATAGAAAAAGAGAAGATTTTTTTCTGAGATAAAACTAGGTGTGCTAATGATGCTAGCACAAGTTAAAAGAAATAACCTTGCTAATCAATTCAATATGATACGATTTCTACATCTTGGCTTGTTGTTCACATTGTGTTCATCATAAGAGCCTACCTAATCTGCCTTTCATTTTTCATTGGAGTTTTGATTAAAATAATAAGTACTCCCATTCAATCTTTAGAATTTTATACTGTAATGTAAGCTTCATTCTTTGCATTGATTCATTTAAATTAAAAACACAGGTTTCTCTTTAATCTCTGTGAAATGTTTTTCTATTTCAGGACCATGTATCTGTCTCTTTAAAATTTAAAGTAATGTGCTGACGCATTTGCAACTTACGATTTTCTATTTCAGGCCTGTGTATCACTGTCCGTTTTGCAATTTATGCCGTGTTGGGCGTGGTCTTGGCATCGATTTTTTTCATTGCATGACTTGCAATTGTTGCCTGGGGTTGAAGTTAGTAAACCATAAGTGCATGGAAAAATGTCTGGAAACGAACTGCCCTATCTGCTGTGATTTCTTGTTCACTTCAAGTGAAACAATCAGAGCTCTACCCTGTGGCCATCACATGCATTTGTCTTGCTTTCAGGTCTTTACTTTACCAATACTTACAACTCCAATTCATTTCCTTTCACATAGTTTTTCTTCTTAAACAATATTTCAAAGACAGTTGTTTAATTTGATTACATTTTGGTCCATTAGGCATACACTTGCAGTCACTACACCTGTCCAATTTGCAGCAAATCTTTAGGAGATATGGCGGTTAAGTGAATGTTTTCTTATTCTTCTAGTATTCTGAGGCATAAAAATACTCATAGCCAACTTCTATAAATTTTATATCTATAGTGGAAAACTCATTAAAGCATGTTGTTTCTAATTCTGCTCAGATTTACTTTGGCATGCTTGATGCACTGTTGGCTGCGGAGGAGCTTCCAGAGGAATACCTGAATCGTTTTCAGGTGCATTTTCTTCTGCAGTTCCCTGCCTCTCTCTCTCCGTCTCTCTGGTTGTCTCTTAAATACTCTTTCATTTTGTTATTGACTACCCCGTTGAAATGACTTCATCACAATATGATTGACATTTCAAATTCCGATGAGTGGATTTGCCAGCATTTTTCATGTTTACTATTATAGGATGAGAATTTCTCCTTAGAATGTTGAAAATTCTTTATGCTTCGTCAACCTCTCCTGTCGTAGAAATGCACCAGCTGAACATATCTGATTTGTCTTGTTTATGCTTTGCTTATAAAATCTAATAAACATAAGGTATTTCAGGATATACTTTGCAATGATTGCGAGCGAAAAGGTATAGCACGCTTCCATTGGTTATATCACAAATGTGGATTCTGCGGATCTTACAACACCCGGGTGATCAGGAGTGAGGCATCAGTTCACAACTCTTCTACATCAGACAAATGATAGGTTTCCTTTGTTCACAAACATGTATACATAGTGGATTGTAAACACTTGTACAGCCAATCCAGCTTTGGCCGGACTTGTTCATATTGAATCCCGTATAGGTCATACCGCTGTCGTTGAGTTCACCACCCGACAACATAGAGAAAATTGGAAGATACGGATACAGAGGACAGGGAAATGCCAAAATGGAAAGAATTTCGGTCTCTCCAATCCTTGCAGTTTCTTTCAGATTTTGGCCCAAGCAAGCATGTATAGGATTTTATTTATTTAATTGCGTTGTGTTTATCTTTTGTTTTCGATTGATTTTTGTACTATGTTAACAAGGGTAGAGTTGGTTATTACGTTTAGAGTTGTTTGTCATTAAATGATAAGGTATTTGTCCCATCAAACCATGGAATGCCATCGCGTTAACACTACATAAATAGAGTATAATATTAGCTAGTTAGATTAAATTTACTTAAGTATGTTAAATGGGTTGAATTTCCTTCTGACAAATTAAATGATGTTACGTTAAATTTTGCCAAAGTGCATTAAATGTGTCTGGTGGAGTTAAGGGCTTTAATCTATACTATTAATAATCCATGTTTAATGCAAAAGTTATGGTCATTTTAATAGGTTAAATGGGCGATTGCACATTTAATGTACAAATTATTTCTTTCTTGAACACAAAATTATTTCTTTTAAAGTTGTAACAGGAAATGGAAAAGCCAAAAATGGATTATCAAAGTATTTTTCATCATTTTTTTAAAATTTTTATATCTATTTTCTACTCTTAATCAAAATCAATTTGAAGTAGCATATTTGTATTTTACAAATTAGACAATAAAAGATGAAAAATAAAGTAAAGAAATTAAATCTAGAAAAATAAAACTTTGAAGAGTTATGGAGTTTATTAAGAAAATAAAAACAATTGATCTATAAAGAATTATTTTGATATTATTGTAAATATTATCATAAGTATTATGATTTTTTTAATTTTTAAAAAGATATATATTATCAGTAATTTAAATATATTTCAAACAAAGATCACTTTTAATATAAATTAATTGTATGGTGTAAATTCACTCCGTTCTTTGAAAAAGACAAAAATGATTCAATCTCTTTTTCATACAATTCGTCTGAGGGTGTTAAAATAAATATTAATTTATTTTTGTTTCAAACTCTAGTATTTTTGTTATGTCACTTTTTTAAAAATATTTAATGTTTGAATAATAATTTTAAAAAGTAATTTTAAAAGAAAATTAGTACTAAATTATGTGTTCAATGTTTAACTAAATTATATATATAATTTTAAATTAATTTTAATAAAAAATTAAATATGAGGGTAGTAAAATAAAAATATTATTTAAAGTGATATTAGTGTATTGTGCTGCGCACGCATAGTCGTACAGCAACTATTGCAAGAAAGAATGATTGTTGGAAGGATTTTCCAGATTAGTATAAATAATATAATAAAATTATTAAATTAATAAAATAAAAAATTTATTTATTAATTATAATTAAAAATAAAATTTATAATTTTTTTAACCGTATTAATTAAAAATGAGATATTTTTTTATTCAATACTAATAAATAAATTTTTTTATTAATTAAATAAATTTATTATATTACTTATATTAATATAATAAAATCGATTTACTTAAAATTCTCTATAAAATAATACTTATACCACGGAGCTTCTACTCCAAAACAAAATTGTGAAGACTTGTGACGAAGACACGTAGTAGTGCAATATTAATGCAATATGGTTTGGTTTATGTTTTA
Organism: Xylocarpus granatum; assembly: GCA_019650275.1. Lineage (NCBI taxonomy): Eukaryota > Viridiplantae > Streptophyta > Magnoliopsida > Sapindales > Meliaceae > Xylocarpus > Xylocarpus granatum. The sequence goes on along the minus strand of BNST01000379.1, from coordinate 82,524 downwards.
TTTGAAATATATTATATATTTTTAACATAAATTTAAAATATAAAATAAAAAAATTAATATAAAAATTAAAATATAAAATATACAAGTTAAATAATTAATACAAAATTTAAAATTTGTATAATACAAACAATTTTTTAACATAAAATTCAAAATAATTAATTTAAAAATTAAAAAAATATATAATATTTTACATTTAATGTATTACAAACCTCAATTTGAGAGATCACAAAAAAGGATATTTACGATTTTTTTTCATGTCACGTTATTTTGAATTATTAATGGTAATATAATTGCTTCAATCAACAATAAGACAAGAAGGAGTACTAATTAAATTTAATCATAAAATTTATAATTTTTTTTTGAAAAAAAAAGAACAATTATGTGAAAACCATGCCAGTCAATGAAGAAATGGAGGTGTGGTTGGGGGTTTCCCTAAGAAAAGAAAAGACATTATATTAGACTAGATGGGTAAAAATCAAGAAATCAAACTAAAATTTCAAAGTGGATTCCCTTTTCAAACCCACGCAAAGTTTGAATGAACGTTGCCTTCTATCATAATCTCACAATAAGAAACAGTAGGATACCTAAATCAAAGACAAGATCACATAAACTTGGGCAACAAATTCAAAAGTTCATGGGCATGGTTTGTATTTTAACAAAACAAAGACTAAAAGCTGCTCTTGAATAAATTAAAGAGATCTATTAGTTCAAAAGACAAATAGAATGGGACAAGCCATGAAAGAAAGGTATCTGTTCCCCTAAGCTTGTGACATTTTGATAGGCATCGACATTTCCATAACCATTTTTTTATTTCATCCCTCTTCATTTGCCCTTGTTGATATCATAATATTTGTACTATGCAATAAGCTCTCTTAGATATTCTTAGTAGTTAAATAATATATATAGTTTCCCCTTTACTGCAATCCAAGTTCTTTGAACATGAACATGGCACTCAATTTAAACAAATAAATTAGTAAATAATAGTTTAACATTTATATTTAAGATCAAGTCTAATACATCCTTCACCTAAAATATGAATTTAAATAAAATTGAGAAAAAAAATAAAATAAATGTTCGTCTATGTGAGACTAAAATAAAAATTGATTAAATAATTTATTGATTTTAAAACGTGAAATTTAAATACGAAATTTTTGACATTAATATCATCTCAATTAATAAATAAATGCATCTAATATTACTATTAAAGTCAATTATGTTAATTTATTAAAACAATAATTTTTGAATTAGTTAAAAAATAAATACGTCTAATATTAGTGTTTAAAGTTAATTATGAAAAAATGAATGCTGAAATATCATCTAGTATAGTAAAAGATTTCATACAATTAATTGGGAAAAAAAGCTGAAGTAATTACACAAATCCCTTCTTCTTCTTCTTTTCTTTTGATCCATTACTGCGTAAGAAAGAACCAAAACCAAAGAGATTTGCAGTTCCTTTAGAAATGTATGGAGGAGGCACATTCAACACATGACGATTCTTAACACCATTTGCATATAGTACCCCATAATTTTTCTTTTTTGTGTACGGGTTGGAACTAGAAAAGGAACTTGATGATCCCTGCAGCAGCTTCTGTGAATCGTGCTTCTGAAAATCCTTCAATGATATTCGTTTATTCGGTGCTGAACCAGTTGACCTGCAGCGTGACAGCAGTGATAAGGAACTCGTTAAAGTCTTCTTGGCATGGGAATTAAGACTGCTGCTTCTCTCGAAACCCCAGAAAGATTTGGATTGAGGCTTCTCTTCCGAATCATTTTTCACAACCATGATTTCCTTCATGCTGTAAAAACCTTTCTTCGGATTCTCGTTGGCAGAAGCACGAGGAAGCGAAGCGGTGGGCGGCGGCGAACTCTTTTGGACTTGTTTTGATGAGCTGACAACATTTCTTTCTTGAATTTGAACGGGGAGAATCACGCCATTGGCGAAAAGTTCGTCTGCTGAAGAAGATTCTGGTACAGAACTGTTTGCAATGCTGAATTCAAATTCAGAATTCATAAAATCCAAAAGCAATGAATCCCTTCGAGATTCGTTGCTGTGATCAACCGGGACGACGTCTGCTGGTTTGATTTCATTGGAAAATGATATTCGAGGACTCGAACACATAATGATTCGATTAGTATTTGTAAAGAAAAAGGGAAAATTGTTTACGATCAAGAAAGTTGATGTTCAAGAATGAGATGGCACGACGTTTTAAGAAATAAAAATTCAATTACGGCGGCCAAGAAGAAAATTACAGGCTTGAATATTTGACAGAAATTCTTTGACTTGGAAGTCAAAAAAGAGGAGAGATTGACTACTGTGTGAATTTGGAGGGATATCAAGAGAGGACAAAAACAGCAGTTGCAGAATATTAATCGGTGAGAGTTTCTTGGAAAATTAGCTGATTAGCTTTCAGAGATAGAATGTCGTTCTACTCTGGCAATGGAGCAGGAGAAAGTTGTCTGTTTATCTTTATGGAAAAGACACAAGAATCTCCATATCAGAAATTCCAGTGAGATATGTAACAAGGTAAGATACAAAAGCAGAAGCCAAGTAAAATGAGGTAAAAGGCTAGCTTTGCTATGTACATATTAAAAGAAAAATGACTGATTTTTGTGGGAATTCTCTTGGAGGTTTGCAGAGAAGATGAGATGTTAAAATGGAGAAAAAAAAGGGGGGAGAGAGAGAGAGAGAGAGCAAGCCTGAGAATATTTCAAAGAGGCAATTTTTTAAAATTTTTTTTGAGAAAATGGTAAAGAAAACAGAGAAATTGTAGAAATACTTGAGGGCATAATTTGTTGCAATTGAAGAATGAAGACAGAGATGTTTTTCCGGACAATCACCGTGCTGCCAAGGAAAGATACGAGAAATCAAGAACAAACTACTACTACTACTACTCCTACATGTAAAATGATTCTTTTTCACGAGTTATACATGCCGATGTAGTAGTGCCGGATTTAGGATGCTTGGACCAACGTTGGAAAGGATTAGAGAAGCAATAAACAAAAGCAAGAAACAAGACGGCTAAAACACTCGCTGTTGACTGATAATGAGAATTGTTTTTGGACAATAAGTTCAAAATCTTAGGGGTACGAAAGATTAGGTCCGGATTGAAATAATTTTACTTAATTTTAAAATAAAACTAAAAAGATATTCAATACCAAAAGTACCAGATTTCAATACCAAACGAAGCTAAGCATTTTTCAAGTTTCCTTCGGAAGGATAACAAGAATGAGAAACTCGTTACTGAAGAATCCCACAACTAACCATCTACACAGATGATAAGAGGATCGTTACTCCGCTTTAGCTTTTTGCCTTAGCTTTCCATAATTTCTTCTTTGTTATTTGGTTGCTTTTTCCTAAGACTACTTATTATTTCATTTTAATTAATCACATCAAGCATTGCTTAAAGAATCCATACTTCGAAGAGTAACACTACAAATGCAAATCGTCTATACAAACCTATTCTCAGTCACTGCATGAATTTTCGGTTAATTCAAATCTATCACGCCACATCAACATGCATGGATGAGTTTGTACCAGTAGCCTCTATGCATGGTACAATATATAAAACAAAAATCTATGATCAGCTATACCGTTTGACTCTAGCGTTACTAGCAAGAAAATCCTGTAAAATTGCTTGAATGTCCTTATGATTAAAAATGCATCACGACAGGGGAAATAGGGAACAATTTCTTCTCGGTATAACAAATGAGTGAGAAAAGCACGAAGTTCTCCAGCTCCTGGATGCGGGTAGCCATTCCAAGTCCCAATCAATTGAACATTAAGAATAATTCTTACTTAGAATATACAGTAGCCAACAAGTAAGAATAATTCTTACTTGGAATATTCAGTATCCTTTTTCATTTTACAGACAAGTAGTCTCACTTTTCAAAAGCCGACTCTAATGGTAAAGCCAACAAGTGTATTCCAATGATTAATGAACAATTGCATTTGGAAAACATTACCTATCTGATGGCAATACGGTAATCACCGAAGATCAATGATGTCAAATTTTAGATCAGGATTCATATATACATCTGTACAGGTCTTGTAAATGGGTCCACCATCAGGAGGTGGATCATGTGGATGGAAGCCACGTTGTTGACACTGTCTTATTACTGACATGCCACCTGGGGTTGTCAAACGAAAAATGCCATGCTTCCTGCACATAAAATAATTAACAATAAGTCACTCAACAGTACGCCATACAGAAACAAATCAAAATTTGTTATCAGACACTATAACCTCGTAGAATCTCTGGGGGCCATGACAATTGCAACAGCTTCTGGCAGCATAATCTGAAAAAGAGACAAGTATTGTCACATATATTTGTACATAAAAATAAGAATAGTAGTAAAACTAAAAGAAAATATGAAGAGTTTAAAATAGCATAGCCACTCTTTACTGCAGAATAATCATTTCTTTTAATAACTCTGGACCCAAGTCAAGGCATGAAAAACAAACAAGAATTTCTTCTTCGCACTGACAAGTGAAAAAACAACTCCCACTTAATTTAACAAAGCCAGGGTAGAGGATAGAAGGCAGGTTTTAACGTATACCCTTCTTTCACATGAACAAGACATGTAATGGATGTGGTTTGGAGTGGCTTCTCATTTTTTTCAGTTCTGCCAAGATGTAGGCATTTTCACTTCTAACATCTATGCCACATCTTAACATCTAGGCCTTTCCTTCTGAATTTCCTCCTTTTATTCCAACAATTTCTGGTCTAAGTTCAGCTCCACACAAACACAGAACATACCATACTTATGTGAAACAGCTATACAATTTCAACCAGTTCACAGCCATCAACTCAATTCTTGAAGTGAATTCATCTATGGCAAGTGTAACATTGGTCACCATAATAGGGAGAGGAAAACACACCTGATACGAATAATGGGTGTGAACATCAATTGATGACATGAAACAAGATTGTGTAGGATGTGTCTGGAAACAGAAAAATGGACAATGATAAATTTTTCAGCACAAAATTACATGATATATAGTCGCAAACATCATAAAAACATGCATTTGACTGCATGAAATTAAACTTGGGCAATCATCAGTGACAAGGGAAAGATCACAAACAACCACACACAGACATATTGGTGCTTGGACATTTATTCAAAAATTTCAAGTATGACCTTGCTTTATACCATGAAGATATAATCTAATCCATGGACAATTAGAATGTAATAGTAATAATAGCAGTAGTACCAACAACAACCCATAACCCAAGGAGCCACATATGCATTTGCATGATATTTAGGGTATGTATGAGATTGCATTGCATTGAAAAATAATCCATTTTAGCTTGGATTTTCTAATAATCAACTTTTAAAATAATCTGAAAAGGATGTTTGATAAAAATATATAAGATAATCATTTTTCAAATAATTTATTTTACATGTTTGGTAATAAATTTAAAAGTGTGTATATGTATAATAACTAACATATATGCATATATATTTGGTAATATAAATATATAGTTAGTATTTGTTAGCATTTATTTATAGTTTATTAGTATTTTAATAATATTTTTAGGATTATTTTTTGTTTGTTTTATTTAAGGAACAAAATATTTCACTACTTTTCTGTTTTACTTTAGGGACCAGAGTTATAGTATTAGATTTCATTTTATTTTATTTATTAAATTGAACAAATTTGTCGCTAGTGACACTACTTCCTCACCGGCAATAGTTTTAGAGTGTTAGATAAGTGATTATTTTCTATGCAATGCAATCCCAACATGCATTTTAAGATTCCTGCCAATGTTGGCATTAGCTTAACTGATAATATTAGAAAAAATCTTAATCATAACCTGGTTATTTCCAAAGAGTTCTTATTGTTATACCAACTAAAGCAATAACAGACTTTAATACTGCCCTCATTTAAATTTGTTGGCATTTAAAACCTACAAACTCCTAATGTTTCATTAAAGTTGCAACTCAATTCGGCTCAATAAAATCTAAAGATAATAACAATTTCCCATGATTGACAAACACAAGCCAAGTAAACAACTCAATACCAGCACATTCTTACCTCAGTTTACTTATACCAACCCCCCAGATCCCTTTCTCACCTTGTATCATCAGTTACAACTAATTACTACAGTTTTAAATAAATTGATAATGGTAAATAAATTATGCACTCTACTTGGGCAAGTCCAACATAACAAATTCAGTACCATCTTACAAAAAAAAATAGAAGTGTAGAAAAATAGTAATCAAAAAGATGATTTGAATGTCAAACTTCTTGTTGAGTGACAGTTTGCAAAAGATCCTAGGAAATAAACCATAAAGCTATGTAGAATCAAGAACAAAATTCCATCGAACGAAGAGAATGGACATTTCAGATAATAGCAAGGATTCAACTAGATAAAGATAAATGTGTTTGCAGTTATTACAGATGAAGACCAAATGGGCAATTAAATAATTGATATGAGCAGATTTATCAGAAAGTTGCAGGATGATACTAAATATCAAAAGAACTGGATTTATTGAGCAAACAAGAAAAAGGAGGGAAAATAGTGGAGGCCTAATAACAAATAATTGCAAGCCTCTTTAACCATGTAATTAGTCTTAATGGTTTCCCACCTAACAATCGCAACATCAACCGACATACATGTGGCCTTCACTTAAAATTAACTAAATCAGTTACCATAAAAGATAAAAGGCTAAAAAGAAATTTTTTAATCAGTGATCACACTGTGAAGTACTCACATGAATCCACCCAAGGGGAAAAAGAGATTGCTTATCTTGCACTTCAAATATTTCTTCTTCATTTGTGGTCTGACACTGCTCACAAATTATAAATTTGAAATTAAGAAAAACAAGGGAAAAAAAATTACTCATAGGACCAATGAACGAAATAGATTGCTCAATGCATTAAGAAACATACTGAATCTGATGTTGATTCCTGTTTAGGTATAATGAGAGCAGTAACATAAAATTTTCTGTTTTTCTGCAGAGAGAACAGATTTGAACCATTAGCATTAGACAATGCAAAGACTGACCATGGTAGTCCTAAATTGTTAGCACTTACAAGTGATCCTGCAAGGACACCACAAGTTTCTAAATTCTTATCAGTATTTGACTTTGCAAGCTTCATGAAATTATCCATCATTGTAGTTGACTGCAAACAAAGATAACTGTTAGAACAAGCGATCACCTTCACCATGGTACCTGAGAACATTGTAACTATTTAAAGATGAATTACAGAATAAAGCAATTTTATGCATTACCAGGAAGGAATTACCTAATGCCTATTATTACCAACAAAAAGCTAAATAGAAAAGGTAAAAAAATATAAAAAATTCTTAGAAGTCAAAAATCTTACAATGTGCAATTGCAGTTCAGATCGATCAAAACCATCTGAAAAGGAATTCTCAACTTGGCATTCTGTTTCAGTGACTTGGGGAAATTCTGGGATCAGATCTTGCACTTCTGCAAGAACAGGTGGGGGAGAAGGTTGTCTAATAATACCAGCAGAAACAGGGTTTTCTGTTGTCTCAAAGGAAATCAAGGAACAAGGTTCCTCAGTACGGCGTATCTCAATTTCATCATTTAGTGTACCAATCGATTCAAAGCTTGATTTTTCAGGTTCAATATCGGTACACTCTTTTTTTATCACAACTCCACTTTCTACAGGCTCCTGCAGGCTTTTTCTCCATAAAACCACCAGATAAAATGAATTATTAACCAGAAATTGTTAAAAAAAATAAAGCAACAAAAAAGAAGTTTACTTATGGAAAAATAAATTGCGTACACATCACAATCACATGTTCTCTTGGGATTGAAATCTACTTGCCATCAGCAGATTCATACCTAGATGCACAAGTAGAGAACAAGAAAAGAATTCCAAAAAATTCAACAAGAAGTCTAACCTGGGTATTTCAACTGGAGTTAGCTCTATGTTGTTTGGATATTTGACCTACAACCAGAAAAAAATAATCAGCATGATTCCTGCATGGATGGCCCAGAGAATTAGCAGAAGATCATCATACCTGTTTATCACTCTTCGGAAGCTGCCAATGACCATAGAGACCATTTGGACCCAAAATAGAATGTCTGGAAAGGGTTTCTGCAGTAGGACGTGGGAAGTTTAGAGACCTGCAAGAACCATGTTTAATTAGTTAGGATAGCCAAGGATGGCAGAGAATAATGTAGATGATCCAAATCAAATCACTTCTCCATGGTATGTATTAAACCTAGCAAAACTAAATCTAGTCAAGAAAAAATAACAAACCTAGAAACAGAACAAACTAGATGTATATCTCTATGGATTTACAAGTTACTTATGCAGAAAAAATGCCAATTTCTACTTTGGTTTACTCTCCCAATATACATACTTCAATAGCAGAGCACCCAAAATATGTGCAAAAATTAGCAGTAGATCTAGAAGGCAGACAACCTGCACCATGAGCTTCTAATTCTAAATCACCTCCCTAGAGGCATCTTTCTCAGAAGGATCCCACATACACTGGAATATCTGGCTTCCAATCTAGGAAACAATTTTCTGAAAAATAGTTTTCCATTTTTTTCAGCTAGAAAACTTGTGTTGCCAACTATTGCTGTAAACAGTTTTTGGAAAAATTGTTCTCAAAACACTTCTATTTAACAGAAAAGTCATATGTATTTGCACTTTTAAATTTTTTAATGATCAAACATAACTTCAATTTTATAGTGTGTTTGATATGCTGAAGTGGATTAGATAAATTCTTTAGGATTGGATTGGATATTTATAGTACTCTTGTGTGTTTAGTACTGCATTTCATATGATTCAATGTTAAAGAATGAATACGCTCATATTTCACCATTAAGCTACTTAGTACCAAATTAAAATAACATTTATTAAAACTTAAATATTCATTCAAATTAAAGTATTAAATACTATTGGATATAGCATCCATAAAATTAGAGTACATATTGAAAATTTATATTATCACTTAAATATTCTTCTAACTAAAAATAAAATTTATGTTACAAGCTAAACAAAACAATTTCAATGAAAGTAATTAACAGTTATGAATATTACATTTATAACAATAAACTGAAATATACATTTTGCATTGTTAAACATATAGTATTTAATACTTTTTACATTTGCTAATCATGATATTATCATTATAATATAAATTAAATAACACATTAATAATGTAATTTCAATTTGTAATCATATAATCTAGATTATAAGATAAAATTTAGTCCCGTGAATATGAGATAAGTTAATCCATGGCAGTTATTCCATACAAGTTGGACTAAAATAAAAGATGGGCACAAGATTTATTATCTAGTCCCCCTTTTGCAGAGCCTACAATACCAAATATGGAATATGCAATCCAAAGTTCTAATTAATCTTGAGATCACCAATAAATCCCACATCCATGACACCATATGTTTGGGACTATATTTTATAATATAATCCAAGTTTTATAATTATTAACTATATACATAAATAATCAAATGAGAATTAAAAATGACTGGTTTTTTTATGGAACAAATACATATATTAAAGTACAAAAAATAAGTAAAAAGATGATTATTGGAAAGGCACATAGAACTTTACACAGAAAGCAAAAACTATACAAAAAGTTGATTACCAGTCTAGTTTAGCCATATATAAAAACTCCAGCCCATGAACTAAAACTTCCCAGGAATTCAGACCGCTTTAGAACCCGACCATGAATCTAAACACACCTAACCAGACTACTTAGCAACCCACAAAAATTATAGTGCTTTAATCAGTAGTATAAAAAATACATATATGGGTTCAATATACATACAATGCAATTAGTATTGCTGATATATAAATACTTAATTTTATTTCTAATTTAATTAGCTTTCACTGGGTTTGGTAAATTATGAAATTTTAGCATATTATCTATAAAAATAATACTATTGAATAGAATACAGCACCAAATACAAGACAGCATCAAATATAGTCCACTCCTATCTGGCCATTCCAATCCGAGTCAGTCTGACACACGCACCCACATTGTGTTTTTTAATTTTCGAAAGCATATCAAATTTACATGAATAAGGTATAAAATTCCAGATCTTTGTCATCAACTCTATCATTCTAAATAACCAACAACCAAAAAAAGTGGTGCTGTCAGTCTTGAAAATGCATCTCTGAGGATAGAAACAAAGGCACTGCCTAACTTGCCCTATATTTCCCTTATGATATTCAGAACAGCTCCAGGTTTCATTTCTGATGTAATCTCCGTTGAACTCTCCAACCTGGTAAGTTAGGTACTAACTCACATCAGCATAAGTCCTCAAATAATATTTCTTTAAGGCTACTTATATAGATTTGTCAGACCTATGATTCTGAGGAAGGCAAATGAGAATGTCCTCTTTCCTAAAGCTGGAATGTGGAGCAAGCTTGTATATAAATAATGATCTTTTCAATGGAAATTAGAACGTGAAACTAAGGTGGTTTTAATTAAAATGTCTTAGTTAAAGCCTCTTTTTCACCTTGAAACACCTTAATTCTCATATTGCCTCGCTTGAAGGAAAACTAAGGGAACAAATAGAGATTTCAAAATTTTCATTATGCATCACTGATGCCATATCACAATTCAAAAATCGTATTAGTGAATTTCTGTAATTCTTTCTATGCATTATCACCAATAAATGATGTTCAAGTAATCAATGACTTGATCAAATGCAGCAGGCCTATCAGTTTGCATTATTATGATTATATGCCCATAACTAAAATATTCAAGAAAAGACTTAAAACTAGTAACATTCAACTTGAAAACACATGGCTATCTTACTTCTATAATAACAATCTAAGCAGCACCTAGAAACAAATTCAGATGTTGAATGCTTACATTCTACGAAACTGTTCATCCACCGGCCTGGCATGGGAAAATTGTTGATTCCTTGAACCTCGATAAGCTAATTCTCGAGGAGCTGGTCTCACTGACTGTCAGACATAGGGTAGCATTTAGATCAAAAACATTATCTTAATATCAAGGTAAAAAGGAGTGATCAAAAAATAAAATAAAATAAAACAAAACAGATGGACGTAGTGACAAATGACTAATGTCACTGTCAATGCTGAACCCTGTATGATAAACGTCACAGGCATTCAATAGCGACTAATCAATTAAAGCCAAACAAATTGAAACAAGCAGAAGCTTCCCATTAATGTAATGAGCATTGTCATACCTTTGTTACATCATAGTTAGTCAAAATCTGCTTTTTGACAGAGGCGCATGCTGGTGTATCATTTTGAGCTGCATGGACCCAACCAATCACTTGATATGTTTGCTTTTTGTTAAATTCATTGATCTTCTGTTGCACTGCTGGCTGCAACTCCTCTAACTCACTCAAGGCAGTCAATAATTTCTACAAGAAAAATTGTTTTAGCACCTAAATATCGAAACATTTATTGAATCCCATGTGAAACAATATAAATCACAAGAAAAATACCTTTTTGAAATAAACCTTTTGGCTTTGCAGAAATGTTCTATAATCTCGATGGTAGGGAATTGTCTCTGAGACCAAACTGAAGCAAAATTTAAGAAAGCTTGTTTCAGCAACACTTCGGAAATGGGAATAAATGAGAAATACATTAAAATCCACTATTTCCAATTCTACAAAGGTTGGGGCTTGCATATTTAATACAACAACATGAGTTGAAACAGGGATCAATCTTAACAACACTCTTTCTCACCTTGAAAACCTTAGTAGCATAACATAGAGATCTACAATATTCTTTTCTGCACGGAAGATGTCAGCCTACAATACCATTACCAAAGTAAGAATCAAAATGTCATTTAACACAGGAAAGCAAATGTGAAAAAGGCAACAAGATTACATCTTAGTCATTCTAGAACATAAATTAGGATCACACACGAAAAAAAAATATTTAAGGAAATACAAACCATTTATACCAGTTATGAAGAACCAAGGACAAAAGCCCAATCGCCCAAAAACTACCAGACATTCGATGTACAAAACAAATGAAGGCACAATCATTTTGGCTATATCGCATATCAATGAATACATCAGTGATAACAATTATTTTAGAGTTCAGAGTGATGTATAAGAGCTCTTTAGCCAACTTGCTTGACTAATTATCACGCATTTGTCTTTCTAACACCAAAATGTTTTCTTTTGTTTCAACAAAATTAACTCTAAATGAAATAACAATTTCATTTTCTTGTTAAACTAAAGAGAAACTCTAGCGTTAACTCAAAGCAATTAACACTATTAATCTGACCAAGCGCATTTCGTAGCATCCAACTTTTGCTCATTACTTGCTCCACGACTTTCATTGAAGAAAGGCTAACTGGAACAACTTCTCAATGAGCAAATAAACACAACTCATATCATACGAATGCTAAAAAACGCATCATCTTCCACTAATAATTTCAGACGCTTCACAAGCTTCATAATTACAAGAAAAAACGCACCAAAAAATTATTGAATAGAATGATCACTTGACCTCTACTGAAATTATAAGCAAAACGATATCAAATTATTCAAATTTATGTAATCAGTGAAATCTACGGAAAACTACCGGCGACGAAAAGCCATAAACAAGTGAAAGAATCGATACCTGCTTGAGGATATTATCAGCGATCCGGTAGTAGTATCGGAGGGCGATGCGGTTATCGACATCGATTCGCTGAGCACTGGCAGCGATGTTAATTCCCTCTGACGAAGACCTCATGTTTTTCTCTTTTCGTTTCCTTTGTGTGTTCTGATCACCCAAACAGTATTTGTCGCCGATCGAACGATTTTGGTTCGGTCAGGGAAGCAATTAGGAGAGGAAATGCCTTAGAGAGAGGCAGTCGACGACGGCCGAGGGGTCTATAGAAACAAGGAAGTTATTTTGGCGTGCAAAGGAGGGCAAACATGACAATGTATAAAGTATTTGTTAGGTTTGCAGTTGCTTGGAAATTCTTTCTCCATTTTGGTGTTGGTGGTGTTGTTGCGTGCTGAGAGCGCGTGCGTCATGGAGTTTTTAATTACTACTAATGCATTTGAAACTTGTCTTGTAATTTCCTCACACGGTAAAATATTCTAATAATTTAATACTGTATATATTTTGCTTAATATAACATGAAGCCAATAATTTCTGTAATATTATTTAAAAATAAATTATATATCTCAAATTTAATGTAATATTTACTAAAGACACTCTCGTTTTTCTCGTTCGACTAGAATTCCAACTAACTATTCGTGCACAACATTTTTAAGGAATATAATATCTAGTTAAATATACATTTTAATTTTATAAATTTTAAAAATATTCTAATAAGTTTTGATTCTAAATTTAATTTAACATATTTATGTCTTAGAATAATTATAATTAATAAAGTAAGATAATAATTATTATAAAAATAAATAAATCATTAAAATTAACAAAATTTTTTTAACGAATGAGATTTACACAAGTATTTTCTAATTCAATAAAATTAAAGTATTTTTTAATTAAATTATAAGAATGTATACGTATTTTAACTGTAAACATGGTCCATTATATACTATAATTTTATTTTCTTTTAAAATTTTAAGAAGTTATTTTGTCACTGAAAGTCCAGAAGAGCATACAAGGGCATGCCATAGGGACCAAATTGATTGTTGAATTGTGATAGAAACATTTTGTAATATTTTGTCCGTCGAACCCCTTTTTAATCTTAAATTCAAATTTGAAATAAAATTTAGATGGCCAATAAGATTTCATTAATTTTAGGACTTTGAATAAGTTTTGAAACAATATATTATGGGTTGAAGATGAATATCCATAACAGAAGTTATGGCCTTTTTATGAATCCTACACAAAATTAATAATCAAAACTGAATAGTATAAGTTTAGGTCTCAAAGCATACTTTGGTATTTTTGCTATAACTTGTGCTAATGACCTTAGATTGAGGCGATTCTTAACATATTAAAAAGTTAATATATAGATATACATTTTTTTAATGTAAACATTTTCCAAATTATGAAGAAAAGCTTATCAAAATAAATCAAAATAATAAATCTATCTTTTTGGACCCAAGCCTAATTGGATAACTATATAAACTCAATTTTCTATTACTCTATTTTTTCCAACCTCCAAACCCTAGCCACAAAAATCTCTCTCAATTCTTTAGCAAATATTGGTTAGGGAAGCTCAAAATCATCAAATAAAGGCCATCAATCGAATCCTTAAGGCTTCCAAAGTAAAAATATGTTCCTTATTTCGAGTTTCTATTGCGTTGAAAAAATAATTTTGTGATTTAAGCTTGAATAGGCTTTAAAGATATATTAAAATACTTGTTTATAAATTGTTATGAGTTATTAGAGGAGTGATGGAGCATTAAAAACCTTTGAAATCATCAAATCTTATGAGACCCAAAATTTAGGCTTTAATATTCATGTTTTTGTTCATATCTTGAGTTCTAGAATTTGAATTAAGGCATTATAAGCTCTATAGAAACTAGTGACACTAGAAAATAACATATTCGAAAATCAGCATAAAACTCAACAAAATTTTGAAGATGGGCTATTCTTTGGGGGCATACAAGCTAGATAACATATAAAGAATGTGTTATAACTGTAGTTAAAATTATCCGAATTATGATCTGTAAAATTTTAGAAACTAGGCATATGGATGAACAACGTATCAAAAATTTAACTCCATACCTTATCTTTTACAAATTAGGAAGGTTTCACGTACTTTAGTTATAACTTAAGTTAGGCAATTCTAAATCTAGTTCTATAAAATTCGTAGGTCGGTTTATTACATTAGCTTTTCAACGGGTCATTCTAAGTTTGAATTAAGTTTATAGGTATTAATTTGAAAATATATCTTTATTAGTCATTTTTAATGTTCAAATATATTATTTTGTATTCTAGATTCGAAAATGGAGCACCCTTTATCTTTATCGCTTTTGACATTGTGACAAGCATGATTCAAAACTTGTCATCATTAGTGAATGGATAAATTTGATTTTAAATTATTATATTTAATTTAAGTTTTATGAGTTGATTTCACTTGGAAACACATTAGTCTGAGGCAATGATTAATAATTTTGTTTACGATATGTATTTTTTTTATATATAATCTTGTATAAAAAACATATATTTCATTTAATGAATGGATGCAATTGTTTTGTCTTAATTATTTTTTATTTTGTTATGAGTTTTGAAATTTAATTTGTATAATATTATTTCAAACCTTGTACACGATGATTTATAATTTAAATGAATACCCTTTGTACTTTTGTATATTTTAAATTTTAGATAATAAAATTTGAACTAAATTTTTGTTTTTGATTCTCTTTAGCTGAAAGCAATAAGGGGAGAATACATGTGCCCTTATTGTACGTTCTGATATATATTTGTAAGTATCGATATGGATTGAGAAGTAGAAAGTGAAGGAAAACCTAATGTTTAATACCCAACATCTACTAACTTTATTGGATAGGTGTTTTCTAAATGAAGGATATCTAATTTTTAAAAAATATTAAATTATTTGATAAATTTGTTTAAGGCATTCTACAGGTTAGATTTTGAGAATTGTTTTAAACAAAACTTTGAAATTTTATTTGATTATCAAAAATAAATTTAAAGTTTATTTTATTATTATTTTTTTATTCACTCACCCTACTACTACTATATAGTTTTGTTGGTCCAACTTCCTAGAAATTTAAAATGGGATTCTTGAAGATCCTTTTCTAGTATGGTGGATACTAGTTGCAATCACTAGGATCAAAATTAGATTCATTTTTGAGTATTTTGGTATGGGAAATATATATATATATATATATATACACACACATTTATATTTCAGTCTAATTCAGCATGAAATAAAGTTTACATTAGATTTTTTAATACTTGTGAGGGTGGGATAGCCTCATCTCCATGCACCACCGCTCTCACTTATTAAGGATGTGACATATTTTAATGTTGGTCTTGACTAATAATCAAATTTCTATGAAGGATAGCCTCATCTCCATGCACCACCGTTCTCACTTATTAGGATGTGACATATTTAATGTTAGTTTTGACTAATAATCAAATTTCTATGAAGCAAAGCCAGAGACATATTTTTCTTGAGTCAAAGTTTAGACTTGACTACATGAATTTTGTATTTACGATAAAATTTAAAAATATAAAAATTAAATAATTAACGTAAAATTTAAAATAAATAATAGAAAAGACAAAAATACTAAATTTAAAAATTAAACACAAACTTGAAGTATAAAAATTAAAATTTAAAATGATTACAATAAGAAATAAAAATAAAATAAAATAAAATTGAATGCATTTTACATTCAATGCATTTTAGCAAAACCCCAAAATTTAATTTTGACTAGACTTCATTGTCAATTAATTTGTGATGCTAATGCCGTACCCACTACTTGTTTAAAGCCAAGTCAAGAATTGTGCTTTTTTCTCAATATACTCGTATTATCGACGAAGGGAGAAGAAGCACAAAGGCTTTGAAAAATTCTCCAACTTGTATTAATTTCTTTTCTATTTTGCTATATTTTTAATATGAAATGGATTAAATATAAAAGTTTTGTAAAACTCGTCAACTTTTACAAAAAAAATGATACTTTAATCGAGGACGATTATTAAATTCCGTTATTTTTTATTTTTAATAAATAAAAAAAAATACTTTACAAAACGAACAATTTAAAGCCAAATTTTGAATTGTACTCACTCGTGCGTGCCTTTTTCATTAAGTGTTGGTGAAATATTATATTAAATAAAATAATTTCAAGAGGGTGAGATGACTTGGAATAAAATTTTCCTTGTCATTCTTGTATTTGTAATTTGTTGCGCTAGCCAGCACCGTCGTTCTAAAATTTTTCAACATACGAAATGTATGTTAATTAATTTCCCAAAATAGATAGCTATGTCAATTAGAAAGTTAATAGAAATGTTGTTGTGGGAGGAGGAAAAAGACATGGGGTTGAATTTTGTTACAATTCAAACAAAAATACTGTAGAGAAACTCCATTCACAATTTACAGCTAGTCAATAGGTTTGGATTGTCACGTTCAACTTATTAATTATGAATAAGCACTAAAATCCTTATTAATTACGTTATTTTAAATTATTAAATTAATTATATATAATTAATAAATTATTATTATTATTATTAATACATATATAAAATATAATATTAACGTTGAATTTATATTGTCGCTATATGTATATGATTTATGTTGACGTTGAATTTATCACAATCCTCAAAAGCAAGGAGGTAGAGAAATTTGGTTGTATGTATATTTTAATAGATAAAATTATGTAATTTTAATAGTTAAAAAATTATTCTATTGGTATAAAAATATAATATTTAATAAATAGTATTTAATGTTAAAAAGTTTTTAATTTTAAATATTTAATTAAATATAATATTAATTAATATAAAATTATTAAAATATAAATCCAATACGCTATTACATCAAACATGTGATCTCTAACCCTTCTCTCTCTCTCGCAGTCTCCGTCAAAGAAACAGAAGTCAAAGCAAATTAACCTGAAACGCCATCGAGTCATCAACTACAAAACTCTTGCGGACATTTACCGTTCTTCT
Source organism: Xylocarpus granatum (assembly GCA_019650275.1). Classification (NCBI taxonomy): domain Eukaryota; kingdom Viridiplantae; phylum Streptophyta; class Magnoliopsida; order Sapindales; family Meliaceae; genus Xylocarpus; species Xylocarpus granatum. The sequence continues at coordinate 64,979 of BNST01000379.1, read as the reverse complement.
ATGCATTTCTCTCCTCTACATGCTATTCCTAACTCACATCTCTTGCATCCTCCGCTGTCTGATATCGCGATCCCCGATTATCAACTTTTTCTTGTTCTTTTATCAAGCTCATGAATGTTAAGTGCTTTCTCCTCAATCTGTGCCCCTGCCTCAAGAAAAGGTTCAAAGCCGGCGGAGCACCAAGCGGCTCAGCTGAAGACGCCGAGTCATGGGATCTCTTCTTCGAGCTCGGTGCTCTGCAAGTCGCCACTAACTTTTTCTCTGATTTGAATGAGCTCGGTCATGGCGGGTTTGGTCCCGTTTACAGAGTATGTTAGAATTTAATTTAGGGCTTCGATTGGGATATTTTTGAAAGATTGTGCGTTTTTCCCTGTTCATAATTCTTATGTTGTGGGAGTCGGAAACTTATCAAGATAACTGTGAAGTTTGTTTATGGCTAATTCATATTTGGAGTGACTAATTAATTAATTAATTAATTTACTCTGATTTTTCTTGATAATATTTCTTGTCTTTTTGATAAATTAGTGTCAAAAAGTTAATTTTTATTGCTAGTTGGCGAATTTATACACAAATCTTCTCCTTGGGGAAGATGGGGATTGTTCTAGGTACTTCTGTCGAATCTTTATTGAAATGTTTAGCCTATCTCTGCAGGGATTGATGCCAAATGGTCAAGAAATAGCGGTGAAAAAGCTTTCTGTAAACTCAAGACAGGGGCTGAGAGAATTTACTAATGAGGTGAAGCTGTTGTTGAAAATTCAGCACAAGAACTTGGTCACATTGCTTGGCTGTTGTGCAGAAGGACCTGAGAAGATGCTTGTTTATGAGTATCTTCCGAACAAAAGCCTTGATTACTTTCTCTTTGGTAAGGGTAAGAGATCAAAGGAAAACCTTGATGGTATACTTAGGATGTTGCATTTATTTGCAAAGTCATTATGGATTGACATTCAGATAGATTGTTTGGTGAATTTAATATTAATAATTTGAGAGGTGAAATTTTACAGATAAAACCAAGTCAGGATCGCTGGATTGGGCAACACGGTACCAGATAGTTACAGGTGTGGCAAGAGGTCTTCTTTACCTGCATGAGGAGGCCCCCCAAAGGATCATTCACAGGGACATAAAAGCTAGTAATATTTTACTAGATGAGCAATTGAATCCAAAAATATCAGATTTTGGCCTTGCAAGGCTATTTCCTGGGGAAGACACCCATGTCAATACATTTAGGATTTCTGGTACCCAGTGAGTATACAAGCTTTTCTTATTTGATCTTTTTCTCATAAATTTATAGTGATATTAGTTCGATTTTATTCCAATTTTTTGTGGGGCTGGCTTTTGAAGCTGATAGAAATGCAACTGATTGAAAGGTTTGGTTGGTTGCAGTGGTTACATGGCCCCTGAATATGCATTGCATGGATATTTGTCACCGAAAACAGATGTTTTCAGCTACGGGGTTTTGGTCTTAGAGATTGTAAGTGGAAGAAAGAACCATGATGATCGTCTTGGTGCAGAAAAGGCAGACCTCTTGAACTATGTAAGTCAGTAATCAGGATGCTGTTCTTGTCCTAAATAACTTTGTGCGAACTTTCAAATTTTTTTCAGTGCACAATATGCAAAAGCCCATTTTCTGTTTGGCCATAGCCAAATAGCAATGTTATTGTTGATGCTATTTTTAATTATGTAGGTCTCAAGGTTGCCAAAAATTTCAAAAACTGAAGATAAAAGAAACGGGCATTTAGTTTTCATGTTGAAAGGATAGCTGTTCATTGTGATGCTGATTTTCAGATATTTTAGGAATTTTCAAATTATTTCATAATTTCTGAGTAATCAAAGTATAATTTTGGCATCTTTCTGATCCATGAACACAACCTAAAGTGGCCATTGAGTTTTTCAATGTTTTTGAACATTTTGAGTGATACATGTCATTTTCCTCTCTTGCAGTTCATTGTTAATAATATTTCTTGAAATACTTGCCTGGAATCGACTTCAATAATACTACTGCATCTAGTTTTCAGCTAATCTTCCGAACCCTGTTCATACTTGGATCAGATTGGTTTCTACTAACTGTTTTGATAGGATGGATGAAACAATATATGATAGGGAGTGCTAAATTGAAGAGACCAACGTCTTGCTTGTCACTATAGCTGCAGAACCCTTCAGCTTTTCATGCTAACTTTAGTTAATAAAGAAGTACAGTGAATTTTTGATTCCACAGTTTACAGTTGTACTAGTGTTTAATATTAACTGAAATGGATTGCTGGGACAAGTAACTCTTGTTATGTTGGCCTGCCTAAAAGATCCCTGTATATTTTTTGTTTTTGTTTTTTGTAAAAGCGAAAGAAACTAATCAGTGTGTATGATCTTTGTTGCTCTCTCATACAGACATGGGCAGTCTTTCAAAGCGGGAAGGCATTGGAATTAGTGGATCCTAGCCTCACCAAGTGCAATCGCGATGAGGCAGTGATGTGCATTCAATTAGGCTTGTTGTGTTGTCAACAAAGCATCGCAGAGAGGCCTGACATGAACTCTGTTCATCTCATGCTGTCAGGGGACTCATTTACTTTGCCCAGACCAGGTAAACCTGGAATTCAAGGCCGTGGAGGACGTTGGACGACTACCTCTACTTCGGCTTTCACTAATACTAATACCAACACTAATACTAGTACTAATGCTAGTAGTACTGCCACCGGTGTTATCAAAACTTCCAGAGGCAACAGTTTTGTTGAAGAGTATTCTAGGAATTCTATCTCATATTCTTCTATTGATGAAGGTAGATGACCTCACTGTTCATTATTGTGAGTAACTAACAGTTTTTTCATATGTACGGCATAGTAAATTTATGTTAAAATGATGTAAATCTTTCTGTTTGTTTTACAATCTTGCCTTCTTTTGATCATGAACTTAAGTCAAACAGCAGTTTTTATTGAATCTATTGGTATTTACTCCACAGAAAAGTGATCCCCATGTGTCCGTTCATATTTGCTTTTTTGATTGAAGTTCTTCAAGATGTTAGAATTATAAGAGTGGACGTTTCATGTTATCAAGTGTTGGTTGATCAGAGAGATTTGACTACCAAATTGAGTGTACAAGGAGCAATGGTCAAAATCTTGATCTACTGCGTCCCCTATTAGTTAGCTTCACCCAGAAAACGAGTTACTATTCCCATTGATAACAATGACCGTGTTGTCAAAAATAACCACGCTTAAAGAAAAGATATTTCTTACGCCTAAAATGAATATTGAAGCTCCCTTTGCAAGACTGAATCTAACATGTTCTTCAATACGTGTTATTTTGGATTTTGAGTGTAAACACCTACGTTATTGTTTTCTGTCTTCGGTTTCTGCAACAGTTACTTCACTGACTTAAAAGAGACTCAAAATTTTCACACGTAAACTTTCAAATATACTCTTTTTAAAAGACTTGCAAGTCACTTGAAGAGGGAGTCTCTCTCTCAAAACCAGAAAGCTTGCACGAGTAGAAGATGGATCAGCAGTGATTCTCGGATTTGTGGCATGTGGGTTAAGGCCCAACTGGGAGCTCAAAAACAGCCGCAGCCTTGAACAAATTGTGTTTCTCGTCATGTCTGCACTGTTTTTGTACTTGCAGTACGTAACTCTTTTTGCTCTCTTATCCTTCACTCTCTCATCTCTGCATCAAATCTTGGTTTAGTCAACGAAGCAGCCCCATTTAGACACGAGAAGTAAGGATATTGGTTTCTATATGTATGAAAGAAATAGATACCATACATGGAAATAACGTGTTTGGTTCTTGGTAGAAAATGATGTTGTTTCGCTCGTATAGACAAATGGGTGCTGTGTTTATCAAAGTTAGTTGACTTCTGAGAGCTCGGTACATTGTTAATCTTCTCAAATTGATTTGTTTTGTCTCTTAGTTGCTGCAGGATGTTTTGTGGTTGCTCTGCTTGTTGTACACTTAGTAGCTAAAAATGTAAGCAGTTGTGAACATCTAGAGTATCATCGTCTTTGTATTCTTCCTTTCATTGGTGAAGCTAATATGCAAGTTCCTTTGATACTTTGCATATTCCCCCCACCCACCGACGACCACACCCTCTCCCCCCCTCATGACGCTCATTATATGTGTTCTAATGTCCTTTAACTGGTGATCTCTTTTAGATATAACTATGACAAAATTCTCACCCCTTCTTGTTTATACGCATGCTTAATCATCTGTTTCTCCATGTTTCTACAGTGGACTCCTCGAGGATTTTGTATTGGCATGCGGTTGCTTTGTTGTTTTCCTTGGTGTAATATGGGCTTGACAGGAGACTAACAATGATTCGAGTACACCATTCTGTTCACTGGTAAATGCAATTCTGCTACTCTTTCCATATGGTTCAGTGAACTTCACTGTAATGCTTTCTGTGTGATGGCATGAAGAATCAGAACTTTACAACTTGAGGTGCCATGAACAGCATTTAAAATGATATATTGAAAATGATTATTTTATAACCTTTTGTGACATACTTGAAAATAATAAATATAAAAAAAATAAAAAAATTCTCTTCAATTTTTTTTTAAAAAAATAGACAACTATATATAACATTTGTTTTTACATTGCACAGATTAATCAAATTAATTATGTATGCAAAATAATAACAAATATATGATATATGCACATTTTATTGTTTTTATTTTCAAAATAGCATTTTCAGAAAATATTATTAAAGATACTTTTGAACACTTCCAATCAAAAACACTATTTTTATTTTCACTTTTGGTGTATGAAAAATGCTAATTAAAGAACAATGCCATCATTCTAAGCCACCATTAAACCATAATTTTTAATCAACAAATGAACAATTTAAAAATAATTTTTGTTTTTTTTAAAAACTAATCAACAAAAATAAAATTACTATGTTATTCTAGAACAATGCTGCAGTCGAAACTGATGATGACTACTTTCAAATAAGAGCATACTATCAGTCAGTAGAATCTGACATTTTAAAAATGATAGTGCATCACTTAACCGGACAAAAATGAAAGTAAAATCCATGGTTACGTTACCTATTTGCTAAAAACAACTGTCAAAACTTAAATAGCGACCGATTTTTGGGAAAGAAACAATTTGAAAGGTGGCATCAGGCATGGTAATCAAAATCTTTCTAAGCCTCTGTTACTGGGAACTCAAACACAACATCTTTTCCTGAAAGCTTTCTGTAAACTGCAGCAAAGGTGTCCAGTTTGTACTCAGTATTGTTACGTTCCTTTGGATCCAAGAAAATCTGTCAAATAAAGAGAGAATTGGGATGAACACGCAAGAAACTAGTTGAGGAGATTTTCAATTGTAATATTATTGAAAGGTATTCCTCGGAAATCAAAAGAACCAGTTTACTCAGTCTAACCACCAAAGATATTATTGAATATTTGATTGCATGCTCTAACTTTTTCATTACCAATATCTTGTTCAAGATTAACAAGAAAAGATGTACAGGTTGTTACATTGATATACCTTCATTATCTTAGATCCATCTAGTCGGTATCTTATGCGCTTCCCAACAATTTCGGCAGGCATTACAACATCTTCCAGCATTGCCTCATGCACAGCAGTAAGTGTGCGGTTGCGAGGCCTCTGAACAGCAGATCCTTTCTTTGGAGGCCTCAATATCCTCCTGGTGGCAATCAGGATCACATCCTGCCATATATAATAAACATCAAGGATACCAGAAAATATGACTTCACTTCAGGAAATATATCAGGGGAAGCAATGGATTCAACCGTTGGAATAATTATTATCAGGTAATACATGCAATCATTGCTTAGTCATTATGCCTATTAAAATCCAAAATTAAAGAAACAGAAGGCCAGAATGATGCTTCTTGACCAAGGGAAAGTAATAATAAAACCTTCAAACATTAACAAAAAATTTTCTACTGTCTGTTGGGGTTTCAATGATGGAAAAAAAAATAAAGAGAAGCAAGCAATCTTTATTAACCTTCCCACTGAACTTCTTCTCAAGTTCCCTCACAAGCCTAACATGAATCTTCCGATAAGCCTTCCTTAACCTGTATGGGACATGAATAACAACAGCCTTCCGGCTCCCAGAAACATCAAGTTGCCTGCATGAGAAGGAGATTGACAACAATTATAAAAAGAAAAATAGAAACCAGAATCAAATATGCAAGCATCGATAAATCATTCTTACATAGCAGAATTTATGTATAGATCCTTAAGCTCACTTTTCAGTTCTGGGTTGGTATTTTCTAAATCAAAGAGTGCCTATTTAAAAAAGAAACAAAGAATAAGAAACGTGAAAGCAAAGAGAATATCTGTGCTAAAGTCTTAAATCTACAATGTGTTAGCCAACAGAGTATTAAAACAATATTATACCTGTGCAACTGACTCCTCAAATTCAGTTGGTTCGGCATCCTTATCTTTGTGAATCTTCTTCTGTGCAGAAAACATCTTCACTGATCTAGGCAAACAGATCCATTATAAGCAGGGAAAGACTTAGCTAATCAGAAAAGTTACTATGTGCTAAAAACATTATCAGAAATCAAGTAAAGTACATAGACACATGAAAATTTGATGAAATTTCATTTGTTTACAAAGTGTAGACATAAACTTATAACAATTTTATACAGCCAAACCATCCCATTTCTAGTATATATAAGATAACATGTTCCTCATCTTCTGTGACAACATAATAGAAAAGGAATTTCTGAGACACTCGTGCATCTACAACTCCAATCCCAAATTTAAAATCTGAAAATGCAAGTTGTAACTCATCTACCAGCTTTTGGTTCTCTCAAAAATCAAATAAGTCGGACTTTCCATAAACTAAAAATACCATATGTTTGGTGGTAAATCCTAAGAACTGCTTGATAGAAAATTTATCATAAGAAAAAGAAATGGCAGAAGGCTCCATTTTATTCTTCTGCAGTAAAAACTACTACTTCAAGTAACAGCTCCTGTAGAAAAATCATAGTTCTCCAATTAAACAATGAACAGTAAAATTAGGATATCATAATCATTTCATTTTCTTTTCATTATCCTTCGCAACGTCCCCATCTCAAAAATATCAAATACTCAACACCTTCACATATCCAAAGCAAGTTGTTCGAGACAAAATTTAACAACCGAAATATCAATACCAATGATCGTAATTCCAAAACCCAAAAACCCTTATATACATTTTCACAGACAGATTCATGAAAACTATCACTGCATAAATTAACCAGCAACATGATAATCATCCTATTTCACAAACAAAAGCCTTAGCTCACAAGAAATAATCTATTTCACGTAAAAATAAATCAATTAAAAACATACATAACTATGTGTAACTAAATATCGAATTATGTAACACTTAAAAAAATATAAAATAATAATGTATAAATAACTAGAGAGAGCATATAGCTGCTGAACAACTGGGAACATTAACCCATGCTATTATTTTCAAATGCTGAGACAAAAGAACACTGACTAAATTTTTCTTCATCCTTATTTCCACAATTTGCTAGCAACCAAACAAAGCAAAACAGACTGAAAGCGTGGTTAGACAGAAACATAGATGATCACTAATTAGTTTACTTGCAATTTTTTCCATAGCCAAACAAGATACGAGTATGAATCGGAATTACGAAACGTACCCGGAGAAGAAGGTGTAGGGTAGGGGAAGGCGTAGAGGATACACAGATTTTGGCAAACGAGCGAAACCCTAGTGTTTTTGAGGCAACAAACGGATTATAAGTTATAAAATCAACGGTTGGGATAATTCTTTTATACAGCTGGACGGTTAATTATTTGTTGGAGAATTATGGGCCAAGTTTACGAGGCCGAAGCTCGGCTCAACCTGCTTATATCTTCATTTGTATGGTTGAACGGGCCCTGCTCGAAGAAAGCATTTGCATGTGTAACGACTCTGTTAAGGGGTGGTGATATTTGCTAGGAAAAATTTTCTAATTGGCGACATTCATAATTTTTTACCAATCAATTCATATATATAAAAAAAGCCAAAAGATCTCATTTTTGAATCAAAACAACCTCAACTCAACAAAGGAAAATTCAAAAACCATTGCAAAAGAACCATTGGAGATGAGAAGATCATTGTGGTTTTTTCTTTTCTCAAAGGAGAGTCTTTTCATATGTGAATATTTTTTTCCGTAGTGTTAATGATATAACAATCTTGCATCTTCGTGAGTGAAATAACAACCCATCAATACTTGATCTGCGCCAGAGTTTGGTCTTAAAATGGTTGGGCAAGAAAACAATCAAGTAGATCAATTTACAAGGATAGGATAGAGTAACGAAGAGATGATCAATAACATAGTAACTCTGACTAAACTTATTATGGGATTCAAATCAATGCTTTAGCCACGCCACGAGCAGCCCACATACCCACAAAAGCACGTTGGGAATGTTTGCGATACGACAAGAAGATACATAAAAAATTAAAGTTGATCTTCAGACATTCAATGGAGTCGCTGATATAAAACAAATCTTGGACTAGATATATGTTCTGGAACTCTTTTCTTTTTTCTTTTTTTTTAATTTTTATATTGTGCATGTTCAACTAGAACGAAAGGTAAATTATGTGGCTAATAACTTACAGGATGGTGTTGGTGCATTATGGTAGCGTTATCAAGAGCAACCCCAAATGGAGGGGCAGTCCGCTACAAAGAGTTGGACATGATGAAAGCTTTCTTGAACGGTAGATCCTTCCTTATGACTATGAACATATTCTGTTTCTACAATTACAGACCTGTTACCAAGGTGCACACACCGTAATTGCTTATATTAAAGAGTTCTCGTGGATAGGGGCCAGCAAGTTGCATGTTACGTCAATGAACTAAATCATAGTGTTCAAGATCGTTTAGCTATGCAAACGATATGGTTAGTTAACCAAGCTCAAGGAGAACAATAAAAGATTTTATAGGCAAATAATTTGTATTTAATAATAAGGCCTCGTCGAACAACACCAAGGAAAAAAAGTAGATTTGTAGGGAAAAGACAAACAAGGAACAACCGAGGGAATTCGCTCTTTCAAGAGCAATGAAATAGGGCACAAGTCTAGTGACTACACTAAACTTAAGCTCGCCAATGTCACTCAACGTAAGTACGAAAAAGTACCCAAGGTGGTATGTGTCATAAAAAGGCTATTATGCACATCATTTTAGCCAAATGAGACACAACGTAAATGAATATTTAAGTATTTCGTTGACGCTAACGTTTGTCGCCTTGTGATGGACAGTTGAACTTGTGAGAATTTAAGTTTCTTAAAGTCTTGTAAATCACTTTAAATTGAAAACACAACTACATTCCTACTCTTACAACATTGGGTGGGTTCAAAAGGAGCTTAACGTAAGGACCACTGCCTTTTGTGGTTGGAAAAATCTTTTAAATCTAATATTCTATTTACGTTGTGGAGATTGATGAACGTTATGTGCTACTTGAACGACCTTAACAATATGATCTGGATGCAACCCACAAAGGAAGAGATAACACACGTATTCATTTTTATGGAATCTCAAAAAAAATTGCAGTAGTTCCTATTCAATAGAGTACTATGTCCCAAAAATGGAGAAAACATGGTTATTCATAGCTCTTAGAGAGGACATATTTGCGCACAAAATGAAGAATGCCAAAATTTGTACTTTTCTGGTCATAATGAGAGGACACATTATCGGAACCAACGTAACCAATACGAGATATACAACATCTATTAATTTCGTTCTTCAATTTTCTTGCCAAATCTACCCAATTATCGCACGAGTCTCAAAGAGAATGAGATCATGAGGGAGAAGGTAGAGAAACTTTTACAAGGGAGGCACATACAAGAAAGTATTAGTACTTGTGTTTGTGCTTACCATGCTCACTCCTAAGAAGGATAAAAGTAAAGTATTAGTACTTGTGCTTACCATACTCACTCCTAAGAAGGATAAAAGTTAGAGAATGTACTTGGACAACTGCACTATTAACAAAATGCCGATGAGGTATCCATTTTCAATCCCTGGACTCCATGATTTACTTGATTAGTTGACCAGTGTCTCAATATTCACCAACACAGAACAATGAAGTGGTTATCACCAAATCATAATTCGCTCGGGAGACGAGTAGAAGATAGCTTTCAAGATAAAAGACGGGCTACATGATTGGTTAGTCATGCGCTTATTGTTATCGAATGCTACATTTACGGGCCTCATGACCTAGGTAATTTAGACCATATATGTCTCACTTTGTTATTGTCTATTTTGACTATATTTTAATTTACAATAAAAATGTGAAAGTGCACTTTGATCGTATTAAGCAAGTTCTGGTTGTGTTAAGAAAGAATAAAAAGTGTATATTCTTAATAAACAGATTAGTTCTAACTAGTGAGGATACTCTTGTGGATGAAGAGTGTTATGGTATAAGTTATGAGAATGGCCTAAGCATAAGATCATAATTGAGGTGAGGAGTTTCCATGGTTTATCGTATCGCAAATTTATAAAGAATTTGAGCACCATAGTGGCACCTATTATTGATTGTTTGAAGAAAGGTTTATCCTACATATTGGTACAATAGCTTTGCTTTAAAACACAATTTTAATGGGACCAATATGCACAATTTTAATTTTTTTTGTAATATACATTAATTGTCAAAGTATGAGAGTTTATTAGATAATTTGTAATTTTGCGGGCCATTTGACATTATTTTAATCACATCAGAATTTGGTGCCATTGAAACTCAGATACAGACTCAACTTTAAAAATTTTAAATAGACTCCTAAATTTTTGTAAATAATAAATAATTGTAAAATAGTTCAATCTCTTGCACATTAGCATCCAAACAAGCCAAACACACGAGTAAGAATATGCAAGGCTTTGAAATATTTTGTTATTATTCATCAATTCCAAAACATTGGGGGCTCCCTTCAAAATAAAAAAGCAAAATTTTGTATTATTTTTTTGGATGTGTGGGAAATTTTTGTTCAAATTCAATTTTTTTTAGTTGGTTTGATAAAGATATAATGAAGGCAACTATTTTAGTAAATTGATTTTATGAAAGTGGCTAATTCGAAAACATTTTTCAATTTTCTATCACCATCACACTTGTTAAACCTTTGTAATTACAAATTTATTTATGAATAAAATAACTAAATTTTCAAAAAAAAATATTTCTCATAATAATTTCAATCACATAATTTGAGTTTCAATCACATGTAGTAAAAATAGAGAAAAATTATTATTTTTTTTAAAAAAAATGAAAAAAATAAAGAAAAATTAAGAATAAAAAAGAGAAATAAATAAATAATTCTTATAATTAAGAGCTTAAGAGTTCAACTATTATTTAATATCATTGCAAACATATCCTTAGTTATATATGTTTTCTGATCGTAATTTATTGTAGAATAATTAATTTTAGCTAAAACTTTTAAATAATTATTTTTTAGAATGAATTGACGTGTTAGTGAGTAAAAATATATTATAAGACAATTATTATTTTTATATATTTAAATAAGCGTAAAAGTAGTATCGTACATGTATAATGACCAAAGTGGACATGTAAATTGTTTGATTACGTAAATATATGTTTATATAATCATTTATTAGTATTTTTTGATTATTTTTATTTCTTTGATGTATATCATTATAGGGGGGAGAGAGAGAGAGCAATGGAAGTAGAAGATGAAATAAAAAGTAAAAATAAAATTATTTATTAAGTAATTGTTCTTGATGTTATAATATATAAATTTATTGTTATTAATAAAATTATAATTATTTATTTAGAATAAAGTATTTATTATTTGAAAGAAAACAAACTTAATAAGTATAGTTTTTTTATATTTTATTCTAAAATATACATAAACATAATAAGTAAAAAAACTAATTAAATCCATAAAAAAAAATCCTATATTTATATTTACATATAAGTGTGTGTGTGCGCGCGCACTTGCTAATATTAAATTTGCACTCTTATCTCACTTTATTCAAAAATAAAAATTGATTTTTTTAAAAACAAAATCTTATAGAGCTATCAACAGCAAAATAACTATTTCATTCTAAATGAATTTTTTTTTGTTATTCTTTTTAAAATTTAAGAGACTTCAAATGATACAACACAATCATAAACTTGTACGCACATCAATATATCTTTAATTATATATAATTATGAGAGAGAGAGAACAAGAGAAGGAAAAGAAAATAAAATTTATTTATTGATTATAATGATCACAAGTACCGAATAAAGGAAAATAAAAAATTTATATATTGATTATTATTGATCACAGGTACCCAATAAAGGTCAGTTTAACAAGGAACTCGGCAGACACAAGTATCATTCGGCTTTTGGGCAAAGAAGCAACGCGCTTCTGCTTTTGGCCCAAATTGCTTCTTACAACCAGCAGTGCATTCTTTTATTTCGCACCCACCTCCATGCAGCGATCTGTCACATTGGGCTTGACCATTTGCCATCATCATCTCATTTTCTGCACATTCAATTCACAAATACATCATTGACTCCAAATATTGATAGAAAAAAAAAGAAACCCGAAAAAAAAACAAAAAAAGGATGAATATTTACCTGAAGCAGTAATGAAGAGCAAAATCAAAAGAAAAGCAAAGTTTGGAAGCCTTTCATGGTTGAAATCTTTTCTCTCTCTTCAAGAGGATAAAAGTTGGGAAATATGATATGAGAATTCTGTTGTCTGTAATTCTAATTTATAGCAACTGATATGAATATTACATTGATTGCTGTAATTTTTATTTGCTTTTAAGGAAGATTTTATTCAATTACAATATTGGTATAAATAAAAATCTCTACCATATATATCGAATAAGAGTAAATGTTCTTTATTCTCCCGTATTTATCCAAATAAATTTTTGATTTAAGGTACTAACTTAAAATTTTCTAACTATAAAAATAAATATCATAAATGCTCACTATTTTGGATTTCTTAGTATGTTTGCAATGCATACTACCAAATTTAACCAATCATTTAGAAAAACCATTTTTGTATTACATTACTTGCGTAGCTTTTCAAATTATAAAATTTTGAATGAATCTAAATTCTTACAAAATTTAATAAAACTAATGTGTGTGCACCCACAACACACACACATACATAGGTACGAACATACTTGAAGAACAAATATTTTTAGATTTGTATCCATATATATTTTAAAAGTTAAATAGATGGAAAAAATAAAAATTATAATATATAAAAAAAAAGTATTAAAATAATACAAAAAAATGTATCATTATGATGTTATATATACTTGGTTAATTATTTACCAAGACTCTAGTTAATTAAGAATTCAAAAATAAATAACTAAACAAATAAAATTTAATTTATATTTTTAAATTTAATTTTTATGAAAGTGAGAGTTAAACTGTGTATGAATTCAAAATAATCGAAGTGTTATGGATCAAAGCATCCAAAATTCTTCAAAAATAAATAATTTAAATTATATGAATGACTCAAACTATCTCACCTTAAAATAAGTTGAAAAAATAGACAAACTTAGTTCTCTTTTTAACTTCACATAATATTTACATTGGAAACTTGAAATCATTGTGCAAATGCTGAAAACATATCAATATCAACTAGGAAATGTAATTATTATAAATATATAATATTAAAACATACTTTAAAAATAATGAATTCAAGTGCAGAAGTCATGGATATCCAGCCTATTGCTATTATTTTTGTTAATATTTTTAAATATTGTCAAAACTTTCTAAATTCTTTAAATCCTTTTAATATGGTGACTAATAAGAATTTCGAATGCGAAAGTCATGGATAACCAATATTTTTTCATTACTTTTGTTGATATTTCTAAATATTATCAAAACATTCTAAACTCTTTAAATCCTCTTAAAATGATATTTAACAAGAATTTCTAGTTTAAAAACTTTAGCAAAGTAAAACACTTCTTAATTTATAAAATTTTTCCCATCAAAAACTTTTTACATTTAATAGAGGTATTATAGTCACTCAATATTGTAATTAAAAGTTTTAAATTTAAACTTTAAAACTACAAAAACTTAATGAAAAATTAAGTACCATAATTTAAATGTTACAAATTCTTTGTTAATGAATTTGTAACTTACAATTACCTGCTAACTAAAGATTAAAAAAAATTGAATAACCAAGGATTTTTATGAAACCTTCTACACTTTGTCAATGAAATAAATTATTCGGAATTAGGGTTAAAGGGGGAAAATGATTTTTTTAATATTGTAAAAAAATAAAATTATAGATTAAAATTCTCCCTTAATAATTTAGGTCAAGGAAAAGTTTGAACCTCAAACTTCCTAGACCATTCCAAGTTATCAGCAAATTAAACTAATTAACACTCATAGAACAAGTGAAATAATTGATGTCATTTATTTGATTTTATAGACTATTGACCCTTTTCACAGTTGATTAATTGTTAAAAAATTTTGATTTAAAAAAAAGAAATATAAATTGTAGGATAATAAGTGAGAGTGCGAGTAATAAACATTAATGATACACTGGTGACTCAAGGCATTTCCCGTGAACTAATGAAAGCGAGGTCATCTTTATTTTTAGAATAAAGAATAGAGAATAAAGGGGACTGCATGCTTTCATGGCTGTGGCCCGCCACCAGGGCCAAGGCACACCGAGTAACATGTAGGTTGTTGCTTTTAACAGGTAAAGAAACAAAGAGAGTTCAGCCTCTTTACGCATCTCTCTCTCTTCCTCTCTCTACATATAGATAGATAGATAGAAAGTAAAAAAGAAGATTAGATTGAAGTTGAAGCCTGTTAAAATTCTTTCACAACTCTTCGAATTCAGGGTTTCAAGCAATGTTAGATAAATTCAAAACAGTATGCGATGTGATGTGATATGTCACGTTACAAATTCAAGCCAGCTCAGGTGGCTAGTTATCTAGGTTTTATATTTAGCTTTGAATAGTCCAATTAACATATAGTTGTACAGCTACAGTATGTACATGCGTTGAAAAGCAGGAATTCCTGGGAATCGACATCTCCTTCTGGATTTATTAAACTAAAAATATCTCATATTTTGTTCAGGATTGAAATGTTGTATAACTTTTAAATTATAATTGTTACGACATGAAATTATTAAGTGTAAAGATTAATGATTATTATTAAGAATTAATGGTTTTAAATATTTTATCCATGATGCTTTTAAATTAGATTAAATAGAAGTATATTAATATCAAATATAACCTTACAATGCTCGCAAATGCAAGTGCATGCATATGCACATATAAAGTTTGTTTTATGTACAAGAGAATAATGACTAAAATTTCTAATTCATACTGTATTACACTTGGGGAGGGGATGAAAAGTATTTATATGCGAAGAATTTAACACAAATTAAAATAAATTATAATTTACTATTCCTAAATCAATAAATCTCAAGTTATTCAATGAAACAATTCAACAATGTCAACCCAAATTCAAAGCAAACGATCAACCAACAAATACAATGGTATGGTATCAAAGCAAAGTTTTACGAAGAACTTTTTGCAAAATTAAAACCCTCCAAATTTACTTACGAATCATTTTAAAATTTTACGAGATAAAAAAAAGGCATATAACTGATAATTTTGATTGAAAAACACTTGTATTCGTCCACAAAGTGACCCACTCCAGACAATTTTCATTATGCATAAGTCTAAAGTTTCTTCACCTATAAAATTTGCAAACGACTCGTTTAGCAGACTAGAACTTTAGCCACCACCAAGGCTTTATAGTTGAAACATAAGAAATAGAAAAGTTACTTTTAAGAAAAATACTCAATTTAATCTTATCCAATATGAATATGATTTGTACTTTTTCTAGAGACTAATAAAGAAAAAAAAACTCTATTGATACTCGTAACACAAAATATCTACTAAAAAAGTTCAAAATTTTCCAAAAATCGACATTACCCTAATTGAAAAGGTCATAACCTATTTATACGTCTTGACGTGCACTCGAGCACCCACCTAGCCTAAACTTAGGCTGCTCCCAAGATGGCACATCCATTTGAGTGTAGGTTGGGCACAAGGTTGACGCCAAGTTTTTGGTCTATGTTGGCTCCAATGCCAGAGAGTCTTACGAACGTCACCAACCTTCTGGTCAATGGCGGCTCAAGCACTAGAGAGACTCACAAAAGGCATCAACCTTCTAGTCAATGCTTATTTGAGCGCCAGTCAGACTCGCGAATGGCTCCATGTCTAGAAATCTTCCTTTATCCGTCTCAAGCCATAAACTGGCATGAAAAAACAGCCACATGATTCTCTTACCTTGTCTCTGCATCCTTAATTTGAGTTTTCTTTATGCCTACTAACTAGCTCCTAACAATGACAAGTGTATGTTATTGATCATTTTTATGCATGAAATTTTTTGAATTAGATAGGATTTTAAAAATCTGAAGAACTTTGAGATATTCAAAAACCAATAGAACAATAAAACACGAACTTAAAAGTTCAAACCGATAGAATATGGCCGAAAAGGAAAATGATGGACAATTTAGTAGACAAATTTGTTTTCATGTTTCTAAAATAAACTATCAAACATGTTTTCATTATTTTAATTTTCAGAACAAACTACTACATGCATTTCAATTTCAATAAATTAAATACTCCTGTGCGCTCGTACTCTTCAAACAATGTGTATAAAAATCAGAGATTTCATATTCCAATTCATAAACATGAAGTTTTACAAAGTATTTGGAAGATTCGAACAATTCCTTCCTTAATAAATTAAATTGAAGAAGCAGGCCAAATTCAATGTGTGAAGGATGATGTAGATATAGGCATATATTCTATATAAAAAAACTCAAAAATAAAGGGTTCACAAATAGAATAGTCAAATCCCTTTTTAACAGCATATGTATTATTCTGTGATGGAGTGTTGTTTTCTCTGAGGACCATACTACTTGCATTCAAAATCACAGCTGGGGGTGATCTCATTTTTTCCAAGTAGAAAATTGCATGTATTCATTTATGAGAATGAAGAATTTAGTGATTCCAATTCATCAAAATACTAATTGATTTTGATGTCTTTGCCAGTCAATATTAGTTAACCGACTACATGCCTTTCTTTATAGAAAAACTGAGAATTTAACATGGCCAATCAGTCAAGCTTTCCATCACCTTATCTTTTGACTCGTCCACGTGTAAAAGTAGGTCCTTTGAATTTTCCAGTGCCGACGGCCCTTTTTTTTTAATTCCTGTCTAGAAATTTAATTTCGAGTATTAAAGATTGTCAACTAAAAACTATATCGATCGGTATATATATATATATATTTAAATTTTATATTAAAAAAATAAACACTATATTAAGCTAGCATTTATTCTTTTATTGAAATTTGAATAGAGCACCGAAAATATTAATATAAATATTAAGTTGTTTTTAAATAAAAAATATTTTTATATTCATAATCTTATTTTAAATATTAAAAAAATAATAATTATGATAATTATGATACTTTAAAGTATTAAATATAAAAAAAAATAGATATTTAATTTATTTTATATATTTTAACGTAAAATTTAAAATAAATAATAAATAATTTAAAATAAATTAATGTAAAAATTAAAAATTTTAAATAAAAAAAATGTTATAACGATTGACGATGAAGAAGAGCTCTCGCACTCACAAACAAAATGGGCTGGTGACAGAAGGAAACGAGCTAGTTCAAAAAATCAATTTGCATAATGTCCATGAGTTGCATCTCATTACTTTGAAAGATGACAACCTTTTTTTTATTTTTTATTTTCACGACTTCGAACCCCAATTTCTTGTCATGCATTGATGATTTGAAAGGAAGTGGGGTACTCTTGTGTTCTAACCATTGAGTGCGATTGTTTTAAGAAGTATTGTTTCGTGGACTTAGCTTAATAGCTAGGCATTGAAATCAATGTATGAAACTTGTATTGAAAGGACTCGACCTCTGTTCGAACATCAAATGATTAAACTTTTGAACTTCCTCCCTTACCCACTACTCCTCCATCGGAACATGGGAAAAGATAAAAAAGAAAACTTTAAAATATCTCAAAAGGCTAGCTATTAAAGGGGCCGAAAGGTAGTAAATTTATAAATTTTACGTACTTTGGTTGCCAAAAAAAAATAATAAAGAGTACATATGTAAGTTTGATTCTTGAAATTAAGAGTAAAACCAACAGTAGTTCAATTTCACATTTAGAGTAGAGTGATAACAATTGCTTAGTTATCACTTAATGACTGTTTTAGTAAATCTAATCTCGTTCTGATACTGACTAAACTGGTTAATTCAGCCTGTGAGTATTCTTCCAAAAATAAAATCTCTCACTAGGTTCCCTTTTCTAGTAAATTCTTGAACTGCCAAAGTTCCTCTAGGTTCCACATGCTATCTGCTAAATCATATTCAACCCAGTTGTTCTCTTCTATTTGAAAACCACGAACTGGGTTGGTGAAATCGACGGGCGGCGGCGGCGGTATATTCTCCGGCTGATTGATGGTTTCGATGCCATAGCAAGTGTTGTCAAATTGACACAAATCCTTTGCAAAGGTGTTGTAGTCAGTACTGCTATTAGTGACATGAAAAGGACTTGTGGGGTAGTCTGAAAATTGAGATATTTGGGAGATATTCATTGATTCTGAAGAAGAAATGCAAGAAGTGGCAGTGCCATGCTCGGAATCTGATGAATTCAGTTCTTGATGATCAAATCTGTGCAATTTTCCATCCATCTGAATCGGTTCCTGCTGGCCAAACACTTGTGGTGGAGCCTCAGATATTGCTGAATATTGCTGAAAAGCATGATCGAAAAACTGATCAGAAACTGTGGAATTTTGAGATAGCATGGCCGAAGAAGATGATCCATCCATCTTTTGCAACAGTCTTGGCATCCAAAAACATCGAATAACATCCTGAAATGCTGTGCTATTTGCATCAATCTTCAGATGCCGTGCTTGTTTCTGCACACGAGTTCTCCAGTAATTCTTGATTTCATTGTCAGTCCTTCCAGGTAAATGTTGAGCAATCTTCGACCACCTAGAATTTAAAAAGGTGATTATACCAAAACAAATTAATCCTACATGGTCGTATTAAAAGTAATTATTGCAATAATCAAAACATGATGCATCGTGTGATTCATGTCATATTTGTTATGTCTCAATCTACTTTATGTCAAGTTTGATTGAACTTAATTTATTATATAGAACAGTAATAATCAATCAGTTTTAATTTAAATGATTAATAGAGTAAATATTTACCTGTTACCCCACTTAGAATGAAGTTCAAGAATGGAAATCTGCTCTTGTGGAGTAAGGTTTCCTCTCTTCACATCCGGTTTCAGATAATTCAGCCATCTCAATCTGCAACTCTTCCCGGTTCTCTTTAACCCTTTTAACAAATAAGCAAAATGATTATTAATACAAAGATTACTGACAAGTTATCAAGCATGAACAATAATGGACTGAACAAAGCAACATACCTGAACGTTTTGCCAGCAAATTCCATCGGCCTTCACCGTGCCGAGCTATGTAATGAATAAGAAGAGTGTCTTCCTCCAACGTCCATGGCCCTCGTCTAAGCTCAGAATCATTTTCACAAGAAGCACTAGAGCTTGCGCTCTTACTAACAGAACACATAATTTCTCTTATTAATAAACAAAGACTCTGCAAACCCAAATAAATAGCTAAGGTATTTTGTTTGGAGTTTTGGAGCTTAAGTAGCGCTGCAAGTCACTGTTTAGGTTCAAAGAATTCACCTAATTTGCTGTGCACGAAAAGCAACTTTTCAAAGAAGCAGCTTATGGAATGAAGAATTAGACATCATATGGAGCTTCCATTTAAACTTCCATCCGTTTAGTCTAAAGATTCCAATCATGAATTTAAAATAGGAAGAAAAAGAAAATGGAAATTTTCTTAATGTGCTCGCCCAAAGAAAAACAAAAAAAAAGAAAAAAGAAAAATTACAGACAATTGTTAAAGTAGTCTTTATCATATTCTAACACCAGAAGCTGAAAATGGTTGGAAGTTCTACGATGGCTACAACTGTCTCGAATCGATTCCCTTTGTCAAAGAAATGGACAGCAGACCAATTATTCAAACTCTCCGGAGCCATCATTAAAGAGAAAAACTTAAATAAAATTAAACAAGAACAAATCAAACGTCTTGTGTAAAGTTCGATTTAGAAAGAGAAATAGATGGTAGGTCCCAATGTAACTGACCATTCTTGCGCATGTATTGTTCCTTAAATGTGATGTGAACCAGTGGCCATAATTTTTTTTAAAAATATATATATATATATATATATATATTTTCAATTTTATTTTAGTATTATCAGCATGACAATCATGCACGTTTTCCATTGGGACGATCAGATTCTCTTCCTTTTGGAACAACAAATTGATAGATCTCCTCCCAAGTCCTTTTACCTTTAACAACCGGGTGTCCTTCCACGCATCTTATACCAACTATGTTTCTAAGTGAATTCTTTTCTTTTTCAATTATCTTAAATAAAAAATAAATACGAAATCCTAATTTTCTTAACCATGAACACCTTGAAATTATAATTACAAAATTAAACTAATCTCTTTGCATGATTGATTTGATGAAAATCCACCTTTAAACCTCTCATTTTTTGAAAATGAAAGTTGGGGTTATTTGTATAATAGGCAAGAATTTTATTTGTTTATTTATTTTCCATGGTTTCGTCTGTTTCTCAAATAGATATGAAGCGTGCTTGACCGGCCATAATATTTTTCTCCAACATAAAATACCAAAACGTGGTTCTCAAATCTCAATTATGTGGGTGCTGAATGAGGCAATTTTGCTAGGAATCTCAAAGCAAGACTCTTTTATATTATATATATAATATAATATATATATATATATATAAAATAAATAAATGCAGTATCCCAGTCTACTTTGGGCAGCAAGAAAGAAATAAACAGTGTGGTGATTAAATCAAGTTGTTATGTGGTTCTTGTTCCTCCATGCCCCATCAATGTTCAAGAAAATGACACAACGAAAGAAAGAAAAAGAAAAGTCCGAGACAAAATTTGATCGCTGGCTGCAGCTTTATTTGACTTAATTAAATATCCCCTGTTTCATTTTCAATGTGTAAGAACAATTTTTAAGTGCCAGTGTTTCATTGAGATTAGAAATTTTGGGGTTTTGCCTTGGTTGAGTAGCCTAAATAATTGAATAAACAAGGTTAAGCAAGGTACCGATATCCTTGGAAAATTATTAATTGAGGACTATCAATCAATGCTTATTGTCTTCGATCAATCAATGAAAATTGAAAATAATGGAAAATTATTACTTACAACACCGTAAATTATTTGTCAACTAATCTCTGGTACTATTCGGGATCTCTATTTTCCCATGAGACGTTTGACAGGGTCAGCAAATATATCGATGAGTCCGGAAATGTCAATTGAAGCCGTTGTTACGCAGCCCATTTGAAAAATTCAGCGCACGGTTTCAAAACGCATCATTTCCATTCTTACTCTACACTCACAGCCGCGTTCTTCATTCGTGGTGTCGTTATGATTACAGTGTTCACTTGTTTAATTATTGCGATTACGACAATTGATTTTGGTGAGGATAAACAAAAATCAAACACTTTGCTGCTGCACAGAGCATGCATTCGCGCATGCTCTTGTGGCGGAGGACGCGGTCCTGGTCAACTGAAGATAACAAATTACAAAGACGACCAGAGCGTGATTGCCGGCGGCAGCGGGTGAGCTCTGTTAAAATGGTAGGCGCAATCTATGGGGATAGAAATAGAACGGTGAATTAATTCTGCTAAGCCCACGATTGTGGATTGAGTGTGTGTTGTTTGATGGATTTGATATGAGTAATATTTTTGTCTTGGCTCGTGCTTGGCTGCTAGCTACTTTTGCACTGTTGCTTATTATGTAATGTTCAATGCTGGTGACAATGGCGATTAGTTCCTGAACGCGTTGAAAATGTGTCTAAACTTTTATTCATCTGTTACTTGATTAGTAGAGTGATTTTCATTTGAAAAAAATAAAATAACTGTTGCGCAGCTGGACGAAATTCGGAGTCACTCCCCTTCAAACTAAGTTGGGCCTGGAGTTCTAGCCCAACATTTCGGATTTGGCTCATGTGTGCAATACTGCATTTTTAGTTGCTAAAAAAGAAAAATTAAAAAAAAGAGAACTCTTAAAATTAAAAAAAATATATATATATATATATATGTGTAGAACGATGATCAATGGTCACGAGATTCACTTAGCATTAATTACTATTTAAATAAAATGATATTGATAATTTTAAATTATTGTAAGGATCCACAACCTTATTCATTTAAAGTTCTTTGTATTTTCTTATCAATCATTTAATTCTAATAAACTCTATTGTCGAAATTTGAGACTTGCTAACACATACCATTACCACCTCTTCGTGGGGTTAATTAAAGACTAGTCTACTCAAGTCAGTGGTTAGTATTGCTTGGTAATTGTGGTTCCATCTTAAATTGTGTGGTGTGGAAGATAAGCTCTCTTTAATCTTGGATAACAACAAACAGTGCTTAAGTTTGGTGTTCTACTCATTAACTTTCAATAAGTCATTAAACCCCAAGAGGACATATGGTCAGTCCTTGTTGTGTACAACCTAGACTATGAGCTTTCTAGCTCCCATTATGATGGGCTAATATTATTTGTAATGGATCATTCACTTACAGTATAATATTCCCACCTTTCAACTAGACTACTGCATGTGTTTTGAAAAATCATCCAAAGTACTTTTGCATTTGTTGGATCACGATATTTGTCATCGGTCTAATCAGTTTCATATCAACAGAAATGATTTGCCTCAACACAATAGTTCTCTCATTAAAAGGCCATCTTCGGAAAGAGAGCGGGTACGATGTTTATTCTCGGGCACGAGGGAGTATCATACAATAACTTACGGTGTCCTCGAGTCATGAGGATGAAAAAAAATTATCAGAGCGAAGACAAATCAAGTTGTTCTTGGATCATACTAACGAAGGGTTCTATTTCATTAAGGTATTCTTACATGATTTGGAGGAGATTTAGTAGGATTTTTTATAAGTCAAATATTTAACCCTACCTAAAGAAGATAAAGAAAATAAAGTTTAGTAAAACTCTGAAATATTAAAATCTTGGTTGATTACTTTACAGAACCATATACACAGCCACCCAAATTTAAGATAACCCTTTAATAACATAATTATCGAAAGGTTATCGTCAGACCTCCATCTTCATTCGGCTTTCCTAATCCCTCTCTAGCTTTCCTCAACTTCCGTGATCCATCTTCCAGTTCCCAGATGCGTTTCTTTCTTAAAGGAACTATCAAAGTATCAGTGAAGCAATTTAAATATGTAACATAAGAGGCTAACTCCAAGGACCGTTCCCTAAAGTCAAGGATGTAGATTTTAGTAAATTTATTTTTATAAAAAAAATTATGTATTAACATCTAGCAAACCGAAAATCAAATCCCAACAGTATCATTTGAGAACAAGCTTAACATATCTTAATATGTCTTCTTCTTTTTTTTTCAAAACTATACATACTGAATTTACCATTTTACATGCTAACATAAGGAGATCAATCCACCAAGTTCAAGAACCATTAATATACCTATCTATTTTAGGATTAGGTATCATCAAATTCAAAGTGAAGTTATGGAGCATGGAATGCACTTTTGAAGTCAAGAGAAGTAACTAGAATCTAATCTATTTTATCACATATTTGATGCTTATGAATTGGTAGATCAATTTCCTTTGACTTTAGGGACGTCATGGGTATTCTGCCCATTTATGTCTCAGATCCAATTTTTTTATGGTCCATCCAAATATAAGGTTTAAAATAATTAAATAATTTGTGTATGTCTTATACACGGATCGATTATGGTACATGTTATACGGTTACATCTACTTTTTAAAAATTTTTAAAAGTTATTTCAAATTTTTTATTTATATTTTAAATATTATTTATTATATATTTTAAATATTATTTACTACATATCTCAAATTTTTTATTGCATGTTTTAAGTATTATTTATCATTTATTTTTGCACATTTCAATATTTTTTACTTAATTTTAAGTTGTACAAAAGTTGTTTCAAATAACATAGCTAATGCCCTTTTACACACATTAAATTATTAATTATTTACGCAAAATTTTTATATATAAATTGATATATAAAATATTAATAAAAATAACAATGCATTGATTTATATGTAAGAGTTCATACTTACGATATTAATAATCATAGTAAGAACATACTTTATACTTAACATAAATAAAAAATATTATAAAATAAAAAAATAAAAATTTTTAAAATTTTAAAAATTTTATAAAAAATTAATAATTTTTATGAATAAAACCATCTTGTACTAACTACTTCGAGTTAGGGTTAGGGTTAGGTTTCAATTGTCAAAGAATATCGTTTTGTTTCTTGAATTTACAATTGAAAAAAGATATGGATTTAGAAAAAGCTATGCTTCAATTGTTCAATTGTAGAGTGTGTCAATGCCTTTTATTACAAGAGAACCAAAGTGGTACCAAAAAAATTCGCAAGTACATGTCAAACTAGAATACCAAATCCATGCTGGGATATGCTAAAGTATACATAATTTTCAATCATCAATTTTCGTGGAGTCTACAAAGCCTAGGTACATGGACAATTAAATGTTGTGTCACGTGCCTAACACACATCTCATATGCATTCAATTAGCCCAATTTCCCTTAATAAAGTTTTACATGTCCAAAACCTAATGAATTGAAAGGCAAACCTTTCTTTTAAATGGTGGAATGTGTTATCAATCCACTGTGAATACGAAAATGCCATTTGGGTCATGTCTTTTTTTGGCTTTTTATCTCTCAAAAATCTCATATATGCAAGTTGGCGGTGCATTGAATAAGAGCAAAACAAATAGATTGTAAATTATAGACAATTATTTATCAAGTATTTTATAATATTATATATTTACTCTCTAACCATAAATTAAATTAGATAAATAAGAATGAATTATAATTTCTTTTAATTTTTAAAAAATTTTGTGTCGCGTATTCGATATCATTATAGTGTACAACAAAGTTCTATCAATGTTATATTCTTATATAATAATCACCAACCACAAATTTATATTTTAATAA
Organism: Xylocarpus granatum; assembly: GCA_019650275.1. Classification (NCBI taxonomy): domain Eukaryota; kingdom Viridiplantae; phylum Streptophyta; class Magnoliopsida; order Sapindales; family Meliaceae; genus Xylocarpus; species Xylocarpus granatum. Next base: position 39,925 of record BNST01000379.1, on the reverse strand, counting down.
AAAAAAATTAAACCAATATAAAATTTTAAGAACATGATATTTGAATTTTGTTGAAAATAATTGAGGTAGTAAACTAATGGAATATTATTAGTGTAAAATTAAATTTTTTTCTCACTTCAATTAACTAGATTCTAAAATTGAAGAAGTTTCTAGAGGGGGCAAGTCATGTGATATATACAACAAATAAGAACTTATTCAATACTTTTAAAAATTCATGATTGCCTTTATTTGTAAACCCATGCACTCTTACCTAATAGTTTTTGACAAGCCCATTTTCTGCCCAAATTCGCTTATCAACAATCATACACACAGTTGTTGCATAGACCATAGGATTGTGTGGTTGAGACTCCTCATTATAAGTTATCAAATTTATTTATTGCTTTTTGGAAAGTAGAATAAATTTACTAAAAATAAAAAAAAATTAGAATTATCCATCCGTGTCCGATTTTTTGGTACGTAAATATAATTGTAACTATGAATCCACTCTAAATAATATCGATTCATTTATTTGGAATACCGAATTGATTATTTGCCAAATTATAATAATTGTATTTGTATTTAGCAGTAGTCTTCAGTCTCACATTTTCTTTTATAAGATTTCATTTTTAAGTACATGGTTCAAAAAGAAATTTTCTCCTTGACCTGAGACTTTTAAGAGAGCTTTGGATATAACTTCAGCTATGGGCTCCATTGTATTATTGGATATATCACCTGAATCTGGGGCCCATCTAGTGATCACAACTACATATGATGGAGCTGCCACGGGGTTTTATCACGATGCTTCTCTTTTTCTTCCTTTTACAGTTTTACTACATATTGAGTTCTTACGGGAGAAAAAAAGAAGAGTATAATCCCACGCTATAAATATAGAAGTCTCGAACCCATTACAGAAACACCTTATTTTGCCTCATTGACAAATCTATACAGAGGGGGAAAAAAATTCCAATGGCTGATTTCACAGAAAATTTGCAAAACTTCAGACCTACATTTCCTTTTGTTGGTGTTGATCCAAGCATGGAACAAATAAACCAGTTCAGTGTTTTGGAAAACGCAAGCTTGAATTATCAAACCTTCTTGCCTTTTTCTAGTGACAACTTCTTCTGCTTGAATCAAGCTCCTGAGTTTCCTGGAAACTTGGCAGAAATTTTTCCAGCTGTTTTTCATCAAAGCAGTGCTAATTACCAGAATGTGTTGCCAGTTTCTCAGTCCACAGTCACAGCTGAAAGTGAAAGCAAGAAGAGAAAAGGTATGGAGGTATCAGAGAGCAGCTATGAGAATTCTTCTGCAGTTTCTGAGGTTGAAAATAAGAGGAAAAATGTAAGCAGTTCATATTTCTGAAACTCTTTTTTTTATTACTATTATTTTTGGTTTATTTTTTCATTTTTTAACTGATGGGTGGTTGTTGCTTTGCTTTTGTAGAATTCAGGGAGAAAGAGAGTGAAAGGCAATGAGAGGGAAGAAGAGAAACCAAAGGAAGTGGTTCATGTCAGAGCCAGAAGAGGACAAGCAACTGATAGCCACAGTTTAGCTGAAAGGGTAAATCTATTATTATTCATATATTAATCTTTTCAGAATTTTTTTTATTTCATTAATTTACATTATATTCTTTTGAAAATTCATCAATATACTTGTTATGGTTCAGGTTCGAAGAGGTAAAATCAATGAGAGACTAAGATGCTTGCAAGATATTGTTCCAGGATGCCATAAGGTAACGATTTATTTTCTTCTTTCTTTCTTTCTCCACCCCCTCCCCCCTTCCCCCAGGAACAAGAATTATCAATAAAGATAACTTGCTTACATTCTCAAATTCACTGGAAATTTGCAGACCATGGGAATGGCAGTGATGCTGGATGAGATAATCAGTTATGTCCAGTCTTTGCAAAATCAAATTGAGGTGAGTTGAAAATTGGAACAAAAATCATTCTTGATTTTCTTTTCTTTCCAAAAAACAAATCAAGCCTGACAATTTGTTTTGTTTTTGTGTTCGTCTTCGATTCAGTTTCTTTCTATGAAGCTTACTGTAGCCAGCTCGTTCTATGACTTCAATTCAGAGTCAGATGCCACGGAAACAATACAGGTACTGAGATTTCGACAAATCTCAAAGTACGCTATATCAAGTTTAGATTGAAAAAAAAATATAAGATTATTGATGGTGAAATAATGTGTCCAAACTGCAGAGAGCAAAGGCAAATGAGGCAAAAGAGATAGAAAGATTGATGAGGGAAGGATTTGGTTGCTCTTCTTCTTCCTTAACAAGGCCCTTCTGACTTACTACACTTATGGATGTTGTTACTCTTCACCATGTCATAAAACAAATGAACAAATGAAGACGATGATGGTTTACTTCCTGCAATTTTCCAATTTCAAAATACTCTAGTTTGTCCTCACTTCGTGTTTCATGTAGCACAATTGGATACGTATACTTGGTAATTCCCACTCACACAGGTGGAAGCATTCAATCAACATGTATAAATTAAAAAGCAACCACTCTAAAAAAAAATGGTCCATCAATTCTCTTTTCTACGTTGCTATGTGGTTATATTTCTATGATTCATAGTCTTTTTCCATCCATTCATGAAATATAAATCTTTTAATTAAAGTTAAGTGACTTGGTTTGTATATATTATATCGTATTTTATATTTTTTTAACGTAAAATTTAAAATATAAAAAATAAATAATTTAAAACAACTAATAAAAAAATTATATAAATAATATAAAAATTTTAAAATATAAGATAATTAATATAAAATTTAAAATACATAACATTAAAAAAAGATTAAAATACAAAAATATTATACTCAAGTTTAAATCGTATCAAATTACACAACTTTGAGCAAAGTGATATCATAATTGTGGCATTGAATGAAAAATATGTATATTATTTATTTGATTGGGACTCCTTGTCTATCTTTGAATTTGGACTCAACTTGATGAGATCTATGATCAAATCACAGTACTGAAGTCAATTTATGATTGAGACATTGAGGGGGAGGTATGATTAAGTCACCAATGTCGGCATTGATGCTTCACAGTGCTTGCCAATTTTAACAGACAGATTTCTCTTGCATTACATTCGTAGATATCAATTCATTTAACACCTCTCCGGTTTCCACTTCTACCTGTTAAACAACATACATATATACGTGACCCTTACACCACCTTTTTGCTCGTATGATTAGAATGGATTGAATTCTACTAAACTATTTGGCATATCAACAAGGTTAGACTTTGGAACTTAATAATAATGTCCAATATATAAACTGAACGAAATGTACATACGCTCGTGCGTACGAAATGTATATACGCTCGTGCGTGCGTGTGATTGTCGATATATTAATTAAAAATTTATTAAAAATTTAAATGCATATTATTATAATTAAAATATTTTAATAAAAATTATTAAAATTTTATATTAAAAAAATTAATTTATTCATAATTTTTAAAAAAATATTCTATATATTTTAAGAAAAAAATATTGTCTCAAACTAATTTTTGTAGCCGAATATTAGTAGTCTTTATACACCTAGAGTAGAAGCCACCCTATCTATCTAGGATGAATTTTCAATAAAAGAAAATAGTAAATCAAAATATTTTAATAATTTTAAAATAAAATAAAATAATGAAAAATACTCAAAAATTTGAAGAATTAATTTAAAATTATATTTATCCAAAATATTTTTATTAGTGACATTTTCAAATATATATCGGTACAATGGTAGTAATATTCCAATTACTTCTTTAATTTGGACAAATATTTCAATCAAACACTATAAAAATATGAAAGAAAAACAGTAGAAAAATAATCTAAAACACATTAATTACAACAAATTGAAAATCATATTCAAAAAGTAACTATCTTTAAGTCCTTTCATTGATCACTTATACTATTGGTGTTGGCGCCCTTCTAAATACTTGCAAATCAAAAGTCATTTGTATATATATATCACACACACACACTATTTAAAGTTAGATAAAATTTATACAAGTGCCATGACTTTGAAAACCAAGTTGGCATCTCTATGGATTGATAGGTATTAGTTATCTCCATGTTGTGTAGGACCATAAAAACAGATCATTTGCAGCAAGTTGTGGGAAAATCCCAATTGTCTGTAAAATTAGGAAACTGCTTAAATCCTTTTCGGCACTAACACTTGGTGAGTGTGTCCCATGAAACCAAAAGAACTAATTGATGATGCTAAATACGAGTAAACTACTAGTCCAAGTGGCAACAAAATTGCTAAAGAAAGAGTCCTTTGTCCAATCCATGGATCCCATATATTAATTTAGACACATACATGAAATCTCATGGATTTGCCAATTCATGAAATGAATGATTGGTGAGAAGAAGAAGAAAGGAAGAAATTACAGAGAACAAATTTTGGTCATTAATTTCTTTTAATAATAAAAATATTAGCAGGGTAATAGATACAATGCATCCATGAATATGGGAGCAAGAGGAGGGCCATGGCATGCCTTAAAGAAGATGAACAATGTGGGTTCACCACCAACACCACCTCAGATGAGCAATGTGGGTTCACCACCACCAACATCTCAAATGACAAGAGCTAATGAATCTATCAAAAGCAACTTCTATTATTTTGTTTTCTTTCGTTTTGTTCTCCTTTTTTTTCCCCACTCAAATCTTTCTTCTTTGACTCCCTTTTGACCCCAGTCTCATCGCTTTTTCTCTTGAAGAAGCATGCAAATGCATGAACTAGAAGGGAAAGAGAGACTCTTTGGGGACCCAATTGAACCAATAAGTGGATAAAGTCACGTATTCCCAATTTGGATTAGGTGAAGTTGGAGAGAGAAATTGCAACTAATATGGGCAAGTTCAAGGATTCATGTAAAGTGGGATCATCATCAGAGTTTTTGGATCAAGTGGAAGGTGTTGTTGGCTAGCTAGTCAATAATCTAACCAATGCCCCATTCGAATTCCATATCTAAATTATATGAGTGCCCATGCTAGATTTTAAAACTCAAAAGCTGAGTAGAATAAGTGATTAAAATAATCTAAACACAACCAGAGTGTTGTCGAAACGGTGTTGTCAGCTAAACGGGGTCAAATCAGGCTTCTTGCAACAATCATAGACAAGAGATGGGGTATCAATTTCACCTGTGTCTTCAATTTTTGGCATGAAGTTCGACAGATGAATTTTATTGACCAAGTAACTTTTGCTTGATATACTTCCTAAACTCGATACAGAAACTCACAACGGTGGGTAATAACCCTTGCGGAAAATCTATGAAAACCATTGTCCAGCCAGGACCGGAAAATTTTGTTCCAGTATTAATCTTTTGCTTCTGTTAACTAACGCAGTTATCCAATTTCGTACTGGAGTGTACACTTATTATTCATATAATTTTATTCAAGAGGAAATCAATCACTTCTACGTTTATAAACATACATACATACATACGTATGTGACATTTGGAATTTGGGTAATTAACAAATACTTTTCTTAAAGTTTATTAAAAATAATATGTTAATGGAATTATATGTAAAAATTAAAGGTATTTCTTTGAATATACTAAAATTTTTAAGAATATTGATGTAATATTTGATTTTTTTTTATTTTTTGGTATATAATTAACTTATAAAAAAGTTAAATGTATAAAATTATTAATAAAAATATTTATATTAATAAATAATTTTAATTTTTTTAAAAAAATATATTTTATTATAAAAAATAAAATAAATTTGCTAATTATTTATTTTCATATCAAACATATTCTTTAATAATTTATTAAGAAATATTTTTGAGACAAATATAAAAACACGCACAATTAAAAATAATTTTTGATATAAAAATAAATAATTAACAAATTTATTTATCTTTTATTATTAAAACATTTTGTTAAAAGTAAAGTTTGTATTCTAAAATTGTTTATTAGTATAAATATTTTTATTAATAATTTTTATACATTTAATTTTTTAATAAATTAATTTTATGTTAAAAATAAAAATAAAAATACTACATTAATATTTTTAAAACACCAAGAGCAAATTTTAGTTTTTAAAATAAATTTTATTATATTCAAAAAAAATTATAATTTTTTACATATAAATCTATCTATCTATATGTTATTTTAATAAATTTCAAAAATAATTATTTAATTATTTTTAATTTTTAATGAGTACGAGATTTTAAAATCATAACACTTCAATCATAAATATACTCTTTAACTGACACATTAAATTTTAAAATTATATTTAAATTAGAGTAAGTCTAATGAAATCACTTCAATTCTAAACATATTTTTAAATGGCTAGCAACAACCCTCCTACTTTGATTAAATTTTATATTGGGCTCGTCATGCCCATTAATGCCCTGATTTGAGCCCAAAGCCCAACCATTTTTTTTAGTTAAAAAAAAGAGGGTGTGATTCACACACATATATATGTTCGAAAAATGTTCTTTGTAATGACAAAATTGCCCCTATAAAAATATTTTTTTTAAAAAAATTTCTTATCCAATTTCCTTCCAAAAACATGCGCATTTAATTCAATTTTCAACGTGTTTTGTCTGTTTTAAATTTTAGAATTAGAGTTGTAATTTCACTGGCTCTTTTGTAAAAGATTTTCGTATTTGAACCCAAAATCGAATTTCTTATACCTCCTTACAAATTCTCTCCTCTTATTCGATAATAAAAATTAATTAAGCAAATTACAAGTTCTGTGCAAAGCATTTCAAAACCCACCCCACCGACGGAGCACCGAACAGAACAGAAAAGCTTCTTCGAGATAACGACAGCTTCCTTAAACGCGCCTCAATCTACCGCGTCAACACAAACAACTGTAGCTCTCTATCACACCACAATCTTTATACAATACTCTTCTTCTTTTATGGCTTTGTTTTTCAATAAACCCTACGTCACAGAATCATGAGAGTTTCTTGCTTGCTACCCTTGTTCTCGGCGCTGGCTGCTGGAGCAACCTTGCGATTTCGTGAATTGAGTATGTGGGATATGATTCCACGTCGCTAATCTGACGTGGGGTCCATGTGATATTGAGATAATCGTATGAATTCCTACTGCAGAGTTGGGTTTTCGGAGCTTTGAATCCACATTCCTAGAGCTAATTTTTTAATTGTTTTGTTTAATCAAAGTTTTTGATTCTAGGTTGGTTGGTGAAGTTGCTATCTGGGTTCTGAACTTTCTTGATGAGTTAGTGGTGATTGGTTTCAAAAATTTGAAGAATTTGAATGAATAAGATATTCAGATGAATTGTGTGATGGTTTTGATCGGAAGTTGCATGCCATGCGTTCTATGTATTCCAATGGCAGGAGTGAAAAGGTTTAGATAATTCATTTTTGGATAAGTGGAAGTTGAAGTCATTGAGAGTAATGCTTGTGAAATTCAATTACTGGGGTTCAGATATTAAATTGTTTGATGGTTTCTGGAAGAGTTGCTAACATTCAAATTTGATTTCATACATTGCATCCGATGCACATATTTATATAGGAAATTGGGTTGTGGGCTGCTTGATAGTTTTATAGTCAGAAAATTTGAAGATGGAAGTGTCAAGCAAAACAAGAAATATGCTTGAGGGTCTGGTAAGGGAAGGGTTGTTCAAATGGTTGCTTGGTAAGCGAAATTCCTTTGATGATGAATTTGAAGAGATGGGAAGGTCCCCTTCTGCCAGCAGGAATTGGATACAGGAGCTCTCACCACTTGCTAATATAGTTGTTTGTAGATGCTCAAAGTAAGCGTGCTTCTTGTCTTCACCCTGTTGTAATTGTGACTTTTTAAAAAAAATGATGAAAAATCAAAAAAAGGTACCATGAGTTTATTGAAAGTTATGTTTTAGTTTGATTAGAAGTTTTTCTATGTGGTTAGCATTTTATGTAACTCTTAGGTAGGCCGGTTTCTTAGAAGCTAATTGTATGTCTTTTTAAGTCCTTGATATAAGCTAATTAATTGATGCAGAATCCTTGGCATTTCCTCAAGTGCGCTTCAGGAAAGATTTAATGCAGAGGCTTCTGAATCTATAAAGCATCCATCACAATATGCAAGGAACCTTTTGGAGTATTGTTGCTTCAGGACACTTTCTCTTTCTACTCAAGTAATTGGTCATTTAGCTGATAAAAAGTTTCGGCGTTTAACATATGATATGATGCTAGCTTGGGAAGTTCCTGCAGCTTCCAGCCAACCTTTACTCAACGTAAGTCAAATATCATTACATTGTTGCTAATATCAGTGAGAAGTTTTTTTCATCAATTTTGTGTAATTAATGTTTCTCTTTCTTTGTTTTTAACAATATTCAAGTGCAGATGAATACACAAAATTAATGGGCATTAGCAGGATTTGGAAATTCAAATTACATTCTTTTCTGTATTCAACCCTATAAGCATATTACTTCCCCTGTAGCCGCCATAGATGCAAAGGCAATCAATCTCTTTACTTATAAGTGACAAACTATCTATGTATCTATCGACATGTTGTGCATGTTTGTATGTATGCGCTTCTGTGTCTTTGAGTTAGCATTATTAGATGGTGCTGTCAACTCTTTGGATCAATTTAAGTAGCCACATTTAAGAATTTGTTCAGGTATTGTGTGTGTACTCTCTGGTGAAACTTGCCATCAATGTACTTATATGGTCCTAGATAGATAAGTTTGCCGCAGTTGAGTTCAGTGATATATTTCATTAGTTGAGATATGTGTGACCTCTATATATCTGCCTATGATCTATACATCTAGTTGTGTATCTTTGTGTGAGAAGGTGTATTCTTGTATGATCATTGAGTCAGCATGAACAGAGGTCTTTTTAACTTTAAGAGTCTCTGAACATGACCATATTAAAATAAATGTGTGGATGTTAATGAGCCTTCAGTTTGACAGTGAAACTTGCTCTTGATGTGGGTTTATGGTCCTAATATAAATTGTAGGTGGATGAGGATGCTACGGTTGGGGTAGAGGCCTTCTCTAGAATAGCTCTTGCAGTTCCAATCATTGCTAATGTAATTATCAGTGAAAACCTTTTCAAGGTTCTCACAGCATCAACTGGTGGTCGGCTTCAATTCTCCATTTTCGACAAGTACATAACTGGACTTGAAAGGTAACTGGCTCTCCATATAAATCTGCTACCCCCATTCTTGGATTAGGTCTTCTTTTTCTTTTCTTTTTATTTTTGTTTGAGGTTCATGCCCAAGAAGAGAAATAAAATAACCTCGGACATTGGGAACATTATTTGGTCTTGGGTACTCTTAAGAATTGACATCCACTTTTATCATCTCGTTCACTTAAGTTTCAATGCAAACTTATTTAGAGGTGGGATTGGTAATTAAATGTTTGATAGGCAGCAGAATGAAATGACTGTTATAAACAAGAGCAAAGTTGGTCTTGGAAACCATGTTTTATAAACTTAGCCGCACTTGTAAAAGCATTTTTCTTTGAGATTGTAACATATCTGAAGATACAATATAGAAGTTAAAGCTGCTGGAAAATTTTATAGCTGAAATCAGAATTCTACCTGCAAACCTAATATTTGGATTCAGAAACATTGTTTGCTACAATTTGCTAATAATATTTGCAACCTCATTGGACTTTGACTAAAATTGTTGTGTAGTTTTTTATATTATTGGACTATCAAGAGGCTTAGTATGAGCTGTTGGTCTCTTCAAAAGGTGTATACAAATGTGTTAGTTCCATGGTACATCGTTGTTATGGTTCATATTCATAGCTCAGTAATTTTTTCATTTAATAATCAAGCAACATCTTAGAAGGTTGGCATCCTTCACATAAAAATTGCTGAAAATAAATTCTCAGTAAAATACTACAGTGTTATACAGATTTTTCAAAAAAGAAAAAAGGTCCCCATTTTGCATCTAGGTTTATTCTTTCTTCTATTCTAATATACAATCTAGATTTAATTGTCTTGATCTTTTCAATATCAAAGTTGTATGCTTGACGGCATTCTAAATAATAGGCACACATTTGTAGCAATGATATTTTAATTGTCATGTCTATAGAGCAATAAAAAAGATGAAGACCCAGTCAGCATCATCTATTCTTTCTACCAATCGATCATCAAGAGGTGAGAAGATTCTGGAGTTGGATGGGACAGTTACCACCCAGCCAGTTCTAGAGCATGTAGGAATATCCACATGGCCAGGTTAGATTTTTTTGATGAGTAATTTTTGTTGAAAACTTTAGAACTATCTTTGTAAAGAATGTAACTAATGCAAACCTGCATTTGAAGAAACTGGAGCATTAGTTGTTGATTTCTATGCGCATAGAGTGTACTATTGGACTATAAAAGGAAAAAAGCAAAAAAAAAGTAATATTAGCCTACTTATACATATCCTGACATGTGCACAGGTCGTTTGACTCTGACAGATCATGCACTGTACTTTGAAGCTCATAGAGTTGTATCTTATGAGAAGGCAAAAGTATATGAATTATCAGAGGATTTAAAACAGGTTGTTAAACCTGAGTTGACTGGACCATGGGGTTCTCGACTTTTCGACAAAGCAGTTTTGTATAAATCAATTTCCTTGTAAGTGATGATGCATATTGATTTCTTATTGTTTAAAGTCGTATGTGTTATGTAATTCTTCTTAACTAAAAGCTTCTCATAAAACATTATTAGCGGCTAACTAAACCTTGTTTTCTTGTAGATCAGCACCAATTGTCTTAGAGTTCCCTGAGCTTAAAGGGCATACACGTTGTGATTACTGGTTAGCAATTATCAGGGAAATTTTATATGTTCACCGATTTATAAATAAGTTCCAAATTACAGGAGTTGAGCAGGATGAAGTGCTTTCAAAAGCTGTGCTTGGAATTCTGCGATTACATGCCATTCAAGAAGTTATTGCAGTGAATTCCATAAGCTGTGAGAATCTTCTCATGTTCAACCTATGTGATCTTCTTCCAGGTGGAGACTTACTACTGGAGACCCTCCTTACAAAAATGTCAACATTAAGGGAGTTGGACCAGACTAACAGTTCAAGGGCTGGAGGCAGAATGTATTCAATCTCAGCCTTGGCCATGGTTTCTAGCTTAGGGTTTGTGTTTGGACCAAGTGCAAATAATTCAAATGAGTCCGGGCTTGTAGTGGGTGAGATAGCTGTTGGGGAGATGAGTTCTTTGGAAAGAGCAGTTAGGGAATCTAGAAATAGCTATAAAAAAGTTGTACGGGCACAAGAAACAGTTGATGGAATTAAAGTAGATGGCATTGACACCAATTTGGCAGTTATGAAGGTATTGCTATTGATGCTTAATGTGTGGCTTTGCATTAACTTTGCAACCTTTATTAACTGCAAATTTCTCGCAGACCTATTTAGGAGCTGTTTATTTATGTATTTTTTTCTGGAAAGTTGAGTTATTTGTTTTTGCATAGGTTTTCTTTTACCAGATGGGTGTGGGTTACTAGTTTCCTCATTTATTATGTCTTGGTCATTACTAATATTTTTTAATTTGTGTTTTTGGTGGTTACAAACTGATTGAATTGTGCATCATTCCAAAATAAATCTTATAATATTGTCTGCATCACTCTTTTCTGCTGATTATTTAACTGAAGATGATAAATTGTATGCTTTCAAAATTTGTAATTGGATTTTGATTGCTGGCATTGTTAACATAGCAGAGGGATTTATAAATGATATTTCTCGATTTCTTTCTTCCTAGGTGCTTATGCCTGCATGTCTTTGTGTGTGGTAGGGAGGGTGGAGGGTGCATGGGAGAGAATTATTGCGTGTCAAGCTAATCAAGCTACCAACAAAAAGAGTATCTTAATTCTTAACTTTTATGTACTTGTAGGAGTTATTACTTCCTGTTATGGAAGTCGGAAGGTGGCTTCTTTCTCTGGCATATTGGGATGATCCTCAGAAGTCTTCAGTGTTCTGTATGGTTTTTGCATTTATCATTTTCGGGTTAGACAAAAATTTAAATAGCATATCGCTACATTATTAATTGTTTGTGAATAGCTGGCATTATTTATATTACATTGAAGCATGCTCATAAATACTTGAAGCACTAGACATAAAAGATCTTACATAAAGTTGCAATCAAGTAGAGTACATTTGAGTTGTTTGATTCCTAACCTGCAGGTGTTTTTTTTTCTTTTTTCACTTGCACAAATCATACCCTGCTGGTGGTTTTCCTGAGAACATAGTGGGATTTTGATTGTAGAGGATGGCTTGGTTATGCTTTTGCATTGGCGCTCATCTTTTTTGCAATCTTTGTGGTACTCGCAAGATCGTTGAACCAAGGCAAGCCAGTCCAGGAAGTTAAGTTATTAGCGCCACCACCTATGAACACCATGGAGCAGCTTGTGGCTGTTCAAAATGCAATTTCTCAAGCTGAACAGCTCATCCAGGATGGAAACATCTTTCTTCTTAAGCTGCGAGGCTTGCTGCTCTCTATTTTCCCTCAGGTGCTACTCTTCATTTCGCAAACCCACTGAATGTCTGGTGCACACTATTAGTCATTATGTGCTTATTTCGATTTTATTTGGTCACATGCCAACACTTGTCAGCTTCAATGTTCATGTTCCAGGCAAGTGAGAAATTTGCAGTAGGTCTTTTGTTAATGGCCTTGATTCTGTCCTTTGTTCCGAGTAACTACTTAGCCCTACTGATACATTTGGAGACATTTACGAGATATTCTCCTCCAAGAAGGGCAAGCACAGAAAGATGGATGAGGCGGTTGAGGGAGTGGTGGTTCAGCATACCGGTGGCTCCCATGATTCTGGAAATTGATAAGGATGACAAAAAGAAGAAGTGATATGTACATTTGTAAAAGTATATGCAGTGTTTGTAAAGTAGTAGTGCACTGGCAAAGAGACATGCATTACGTGCATCTCTGGAGTATAAATCTTAGCAAACAGAGGAATAAGAAAATCAATCCTTTGTTCTGGAGAATGCAACTTAATGTTGGTCAAATTGCTTTTTCTTTTTTATAAATTTTTTTGGAATAAATTCAAGTTAAAACTTTTTTATAAACCCATTTCATGTTATCAGTCCAACAATGCAGGTGTGAGTATTGATTGCTTTAATTGGTAAAATGTTTTGTTGTTATTATTCTATTCAAATTTTCTTAAATGTTTTTTCAAAAAAATAAATTATTCCATTAAAATATGTTAACAACAAAAAAAAATCTTGAAAATTGCTTATTTAATTTTAATTATTATTCTAAAAAATAATTTATATATGTAAATTTTTTAAAAAATTTAAAATTTATTAAAGTTAAATTTTAAATAAAATTTTTATGTAAAAAAATACAAGAAGAAATATGATATTTAGATATAAGATCTCACAATTTTTTTTTATTTTTTAATCTATTAGTAATTAATTATTTTAGTAATTTTACTTAATTCTTTTTAAGTATTTACAATGTTAGTAAAATAAAGAATAAATAGAAAGAAAATAACTACTTAACTAACTATACTCCGAACAATAAAATTTTAAATTACAACTTTGTTTGTCGATTTTTTTATAAAGTTATCAATATAATATAAAATTTTTAGAATTTATATAAATTTGATATTGAAATCAACTAGCTTAATATATTATTAAAGAAATATAAATTTGAGAGTTAAAATAGCAAAGGTTAAAAAAGTTAAATTAACTCTAGATCATATTTGAATAAGGTACAACAAACAACCCAAAAACTCCACATTTAAAAAAAAAGGCACACACTCCAAGAAAACTTAAATTGAGATTTGAATTGAAAAAAAAACCATGTTTTTTTAATGTAATTGTATAGTAATTTAAAAACTAATTTTCGTGCTAATTTTAGATTATTATGTTTCAATATTTTTTGACAATGATTGGAAGTTTCACAAAAAATTTCTAAATTTTATTGAATGCCTAGTCATAAAGGGAAATGCATAGAAAATATGCATAATCTTGTATTCATTAATAGGGTATTGATGACAAAGTGTCTATTAGTAAAGTAGACAATGCAAATTTTAATGATATGGCAATTGCATATTTAGTTGTGATGGAGACTTTCTCCGTGTAAAAAGCACCATTCATATTTTAAATTTGATTATTAAAAATTTTATTGAAAAATTAAAAAATATTATTATTCAAATTTAGGTTAGAGTGAGAGGAAAAGAATAACTTTAAATAGTATTGTGTGATGTTTTAACTTGGTGGAATTCCACTAAACTAATGTTAAACATGGTCGTTATGTATCAAAAAATATTTTATAAAATGCTTTGATTTATCTTATGTTTCAAAAAATATTTTATGGGATGATTAAAGTTGATTCAATCTACAAATTTGAACTTAAGCATGATAATAAAGTTCTAAGTTGAAAAGATTAGCAAAATGAAAAATTTTTGAATAAATTTTTAAAAAAAGTTCTACCTTGCCATTAAAGAATTGTCAAAATTCTCATATGTCACATTCAATAATTATATTCATGATATTGTTGGCATCATCACTTGCATGATTAAATGGGTATATGTAAGAAAATAAGAAAAAAATTTCATAAATATTATGAAAATTTAATAAGATAAACTTTGTAGAAGTGTGCAGTAATTTTAAATAAAACCAAAATCGCCAAGAGCTAAATTGAAAAATAAATCGATTATGAACCGAAATCAATTATTTTGAGTAGGTTCTAATTTCAAAGATTATAGAACTAGAATTGAACTGAAAAATTAATTTAATTTTAAAAATTAAAAGTTATTTCAAACTAAAAAATTCAAACACCAAACTTTATGTTGGAGTACAAGCTGATAACCCATTGTACTACATATATAAAGACTGCGTAATTTATTTACAATGTTGTATTTATCTTAATTTGTTTCTTAAAAATAAAATAAAAATAAATTCATATTCAATTAATAAAACAATGCCATTTAAATTTTTTATTAAAATTATAAAAATTAATTTTATTAATTTTAACTAAACAGTTCTAATTAAAATATAGCACATATTGTTCAAATTTATTGCTAAACTAATGTAAATATAATCTCACATAAAATATATTCATATTTACTTCAACAAATAATTTTATTAAAAAATATTCTTCATCCACTAAGTTATATAGAAAGAATTAATCAATATAATTATACTATTTTATTTAACTTTATTTATCATATTATTTGTATAATAATTTAATAAAATTATGGTGTACATATATTTTTTTAAAAAATTCATTGAATAAGCTAATAATTACAATAATTAAATATACACACGGTATGTATCATTAAATATATAATTTTACTATTGTAAAAAAAAATTTCTCTTACGTAATATTAACTCAAATAATAATATAATTTTTTAAAATAATTTATCTATCAATTTTTTTTATAAGTTATTTCTTTTTACTTTTATTCACTTATTTTATATTTATACATTTCACTACTTCTATAACTTAAATTTGGTATCATTAATTTTAATTTTTTTAAAATTTTTTTAAGGTAAAAAATTATAAAAATTAAGATAATTAACAAAAAGATACTCATTTTAGAAACTAAAATAAAATCAAAACTGAAAAAAACTAAAAAACTTGGGTACCTGATTAAATAGGGTAGGTTTCGATTTTAAATAGATTCCAAAACTAAAAACTTGTTTTAATATAAGTAAAATATATTTATTAAAATTTAAATTCATTGAGATATATATATTTATATATATAAATGAGCAATATTAAAATTTTTTAATATATTATCCCAAAACTTTTCTATACTTAGGGTGGGTATAATATGTGAGCCAGCTAAGCTTTCTTTACAAAGAATAATTATGGAATATTAATAATAAACTTCTTTGATGTTATGTTAATTAAGAATATAGTTTTTTAATTTAGCGGGTTAATACAATTATTTTTCTTAAGGTTTGAAAAAGAAATACAAATGGGTTAGGTTAGTCTAAGTTTTAATACAAGCACAATCATATCTAGCACAACCTTGCATAGTAGTTATTCAGCCAACCTATTTATTGTAGTAATATAAGAAGAATATTCTCTAAAAAATGAATTATTTTTATTTAAATTAAAAAATTAAAAAAAAAGATGAAAAAATGAAACAGACGAAGAAGATTTATTTGTTCTTTAAGTTTAAAAATTTGTTTTGAAAAAAAAAGAAACGAGGTTTTAATAAATAAAGTATTGAATTTTTTTAAAAAAATTAATTTGATATGTTAATAAATGAAGCGTTATTACACCAAATTTGAGGGAAAATATCACTATTCTCCGTAATTTTTATTTATTTATTTAGATAAAATTAAATATAAAGAAATGCATGACAGTTGGTGGACGACTATTTCTGTTGTATGGTCTGGAATTTGGGTCCAAATCTCTCCAAGTATGATAATTAAGTACTGTCAAAAATATATATAGATGAGCTACTTAGGAATCGCCCTTTTGTACTAAAGGGAGTGGGGATGCTAAATGCATCTAAAATGTTTTTAATTACACTCACCATCTGTATGATGAATTGGGTTGAGTCTTTGACAAGTACCAAATTATTTTATTTTTGTAATTTATAAATTATTAAACATACTAGATATTATATTTATATATATATATATATATAAATATAAAAAGTTTACCACACAGCCCAATTCATCATTCACTTTGTACAAAAATAAAATTAAAGAAATTCTCCTTCCAAACTTAGTGTAAAAAATAATGATATAATTATGTTAAAGATTTGAATGATTCAATAACATAATTCTTATATTTAATACGAATAAAAATATTTTTATTATTCTAATTTATTAAAAATAATTTTAATTTTTTATAATTTTTAAAATTACTTTTTAACTAATTTTTATATTTAGTTTGTGTAATTTTTAGTACTTATATTTTTATACTCTAATATAAATTTGAAATCTTTATTGTAAAGGAAAAATAAATCACTTAACTTATTACTTCTATGACAAAATGTGAAACCCACAAAACTATTCTTTCCCCGCGCCTTATTACATCAATATCTTGATGTACTAAAGTTAAGTCGCAATTTATAGTATTCAAATAATGTTTTATTAATATATTTTGTAAAATAATTGATAGCATTGTCAAATTACATAAACACTTTAAGAATAGATTTAAGACTTTTATTAATATTTATCACTAAAATAAAACAAATATTTATATTTAATATTTAATAATTATATTTATCTTAAAACAATTACAAATTAAAAATTAAACCACTCGAATCTCGAACATATCCTACATAATTTATAAATTGTTTTACTAGAGTTTGAATATTATTATTAGGATCTTATTAATTATTTAAAATTTATTTGTTTGACACTAACTTTTAATAAGAAAAGACTCATTTTTTTCTCACTTCAACATCAAAAGCACCCATATCCAAAATAAAGGGTAAGGCAAAGTAACAACTACAAGAACAAATTAAAGTTTATAGTTAATAATTTTGTATTTAAATTTCAATTCTATTTGCTAATTAACTTACAATGGACTAATATTTTAGTCTTTATCTTCAAATTCAAAATTTTTAGTTATTCGTGCGAACAAATAATTCTTATGAACTTGTTATTGTTAATTTTCGTAAATTGTTATTACGTTTTTATATTTATTTATTTATTTTGGATAGATATGAATACATTAGTTATCAGGGTGGTCCATTATTTAGTTCATTGTATGGTAGCAAATTTAGTGCAAGCTAGCTGTGGTCCAATTTTACCACATTACGTGGATGTGGTTCTCCTTCCTCACTATCACTAAATGATACGCATGCTCTTCATACATTTACATTTTGTCTGCTAAAAAGGAATACAACATTTCATTTGTGGGCTTTTTTCCTCTTTCTAAACCATCATCATTTGATTCCATGAAAACGAAATCCACTTCGATAAATTAAACCATTTTGCTTTCATTGCATCCAAAAAGTTTTGGATCACTATTCTTTCTTATCATAATGCAATCAAACATTAACATTTAACAAACATGATACTATGCATACTAAAAAGAACCATAATAAAATTATTTAAACGATAATATATCACAAATATATATAATATGGGATACAATCAATAATATCTAACAGTGTATAAATTTTTATATTAATTTTTAATCTTTAAATTAATTAAAAGCATGTAAAATCAAGTTCGATTTTAATTTTACCCAGAATGACAATCTACTCTATTTAACATAGTATCATATATATATATTTTTAATTATGTTTAGTTTTCGATTTGGTTCTTGTTACAAAATAGAGTACTATATTTATTATTTATTTTAATTTTATAATTTTTAACTTTATTCTTAAAATTTTTTTAAATTGATGGTATTAAATTATAAAAGTAATGAAACATATAAATAATAACAAATAATTAAAAAAATACAGTTAATTTATTAAAAATATATATATGATAATTTATTTAAAAGATATTATATTATTATTTAACTTAATATTATATATACAAAAAAAATTTATTTTTTGATAATATATTTATATATCTAATAATATTATACTATATTATTAAACTTATTAGATAATTTTAAATAAATATATATAATATATTACAATTTTATTAAATTATTATATAAATAACACGACCAATTAAGTTAAATAAAATATTAGAAACATATTAATTAATTCATTCATTCTATATAGTTTGACGGATAAAAAAATATTCTCTTTTGTAAATTATTTATTTAATTACTTTTATCAGAATATTTTATGTGAAATTTACGTTTTGAACAAATTTATTAATAAATTTTAACTTTACGTGTTATATTTGAATTGAAAATATTTATTTAAAATTAATTTTTTTATAATTTTAATAAAAAATGATAAATATTATTCTTTCATTAATTGAATAATTTATTGAAATAAATTGATAGTTATTTTATTTTTAAAATATAAAATACAAGTAAATAAATAATTTATATTTTTTAAAATTAAATCTGATGATTTTTTTTTATTTTTAGTTACAGAATTTATCCTAAAAAATCAATTTTGATTTAAAACAATTTTTTTATTTAGTTTTTTTTACACTTATTAAAATTAACTATTATTAAAATTAGAATTGAATGAAATAATATTATATTAATTACAATTATTAATATATTATATTTTTAAATCTTCTCTTTTTTTATATAATAAATTTACTTAATATATTTTAAATTTTTTTATTCAATCAGAACTTTTAGTATGTTGTTAATATAATAATAACATAATTAATATAAAATTTTATATAATTTACAATAATTATTAATTCTATTTCCACGTGCATTAATATAAAAATTTGTGTAATTAAAATAATTATTAATTTTGTCCCTGCATGCGTGCATATATATATATATATAAAGGTAACGGCCTGCCCAAAATGATGGGTTGAATGGAACATCCAGAAACTCGACTGCAAATTACAAAAGCATTTATCATTTAGGCCTCTAAATCTACTTTTATTGTTCTTCTTCTTAACTAACTAAATTTGCTGGAGCTGACTTGGTAGACTCTCTCTCTCTCTTTCTCTCTGATTCAAAACTGGAAACGCAATCTGCCACGTCCCAATACTTTTCCATCGTTTCAGCTTCTGTTCAACTAGCTTAATGTTTACTTGCACTTCAAACGTCTCTTCACTCTCCAAGCCCTTACGTGGAAATAATATCTGATCTCCGGAGAATGTTCTCTCTTTCTGGGTTTTTTTTAAATTTTTTATTTTTAAGCTGTTGATGTGAAACTCTCGACTTTGGTAACAGAGAGTAGTTAGTTTGATGAGGGTGTTCACTCCAATGGCTAGAAGAAAAAAGATAGCTGCTTTCAATATACAAGCTGTTGTAGAGTTTTTGATCCATCTTTTGGAGGAAAGGCCTATGCTTCCTATTGTGATTCCTTTGATTGCACTTCTTTGGGCTATTGAGAGATGGTTTTTTTCTTTCTCCAATTGGGTTCCTCTTGCCATCGCTGTTTGGGCAACTACTCAGGTTAGTCTGTAGTTCTATGATTACTTTTTAAAATATTATATTACTAAAATATATGTTTTATTCCTTCATTTCATTTTTGTAATATTCTGGGTAGTATTTTGTTTTTGGACTTTGTTTTAGTGCTTTAACTGTCTGCCTTCTTACTGCGATGGATTTAATTTTGGTGAAATGCTTAAATTTTTCCTCCTATCTCTAGCAACCAACTAAAACTTTTGCAGGTTGAGGATTTTAATCGGTTTTCCTGAGCTGTTTGGAGAATTGCCCAACTTTCTTTTAAACCAATGTTTGTGTTGTAGTTTTCTTTATTTATTTCAACCATAATTTTGGTTCATATCGTTCAACTTTCTTTTAGAGATAATTTCTTTTCGTCTTCACTTGATGTTTTTTGGGAGATCCTTTTTGCAATTAAATCTTGCTCTATCTGTGTACTATTTGTTGTTTCAGAGGTTTTTTCTTTTTTTAATGTTATTTCAGAGGGGTATTTCATTTAGTTATCATCATAATATTTATGCTTAATCTTAATATGTTAACTGTTTGATGAATAACGTGCATTGACAGAAAACTAGAAAATGTTGTCTCAGTATTATCTTTTACATGAGTTTCTTTGGATTATCAAGAAACTCTGTTAAAATTATAAGAAGCTTAAAAATATGCCAGCTTGGTGTTGTCTGTTGTGTTTTCAAGACGGCAAAGCCTTTGGCAATTTGGACTATTTATCCGACAATAAGAATGTTTTAAATTCTGTGCATATGATATTAATCTACAAGTGCATTGCTTGGGAACTCTTCTCTTGTACAGCTATCCAAAATTATTCACACGAGCTTCCCTGCTCTTGGGTGCCATGATACATAATGTCGGCAGATTTGTTCACTTTATACTCCATAGTGCACAACTCTATGGTGGTTGACTCTTATAATCGATTGGAAAACTCATTCAAAGGGGCACTAAGCAGCAAGACCAGTTCTTACAAAATGAAAATTCAATGTGTGAACAGGTTTATATAATCACTAAAGCTTCAGTGCTATTCTTTGTCCATAAGAAAAAAGAAAAAGGAATTGCTCTACCTTCTGGAAAGCTAAGCCTATGATAATGAGGAAATTAAGGTAGGACTGTAGGGACATGAATTGGATATTCTCTCTCTTTCATTTTTTTGGGGTTAGGTAATCAATCTTTGTTTCTAATCAATCATGGTTATCTGCAATTGTGCTTTAACCTATTGAGAATACCTTTTTTCTATTACTTTTTTCTTTAGCGGTTTCCCTTTTTTTGGTGGACTTGGGCTTTGAGTCACCCAAGCACTCAAGTTCCCTGATTCTATGGTGGTTTATTTACTCACTCTGGTTTTCTTCTTATCATTTCAACTTATTTCCAACGTTGACATGCTGTACATCATACTTATTTTGTAATCTCTAATTAAATTATACTCGTAAATTTCTATTAGCAATTTACTGGTAATAACATGAAATCACTCTTATGCCCACAGTATGGGAATTTTCAACGTCGAATACTTGTGGAGGACTTGAATAAGAAATGGAATCAAGTCATACTGCATACCTCAGTATGTTTCTTTTCCTTTCATTCCTCTTTGCTTATATGGAAAATTTAGATATATTATGTTGTTTTTCTTTCTTTTTAATAAAAATATCTTTTTGCATGCTTTATACAGCCAATAACCCCCCTGGAGCACTGTGAGTGGTTGAATAAACTGTTGATGGATGTTTGGCCTTGCTATATTGGCCAAAAGCTTTCAATAAGATTTTCAGAAATGGCTGAGGTGAGAATCTAGTGCTTCATTATTGGCTGGTTTCGCTATTGATGATTCATATTGAAGATGCATCTCCATCTTTTGCTCTATGTCTATCTGGTTGCCTGTGTTTGCATGTTTTTGGTGACACATTGAGTCATACTGCTTCTTCTGTGTATTGTGAACATATTCGGTTGGCATTTTTCTCCTATTTCAAAGTGCTGAATTGGCTTTGCTAGCATTTCTTGAGAACTTTCAAGACTTCTTGTTCTTTAGTAATGGCTTTGGCTTGCCAACCCAATAACATTTATGACAAACTTACATATGTTCCAGTTCAATCTGATAAGGATATGTCAATGTTTGTTTCATTTGTAGGGATCTGTTAGATTACATTTGCTTCAAGAACTTTGTACCATGCTTTTTTCTAGTTTAACAAAGATTGGATCAATTCACTCTCATGGTAATTCTAAGCTAAATTTGTTGAATTATGCAATTGAATCTCTGCTTTCATTGGTTCTGTTTGTTTACAAAATTAATCAAGCCACACCATTTTTACCCATTGCTGGGTTTCTGTGATCTTTTCAACTGGCCTAAAATTGCTTTCTTCTAATTGAGAAGATATCTAAAGAGATGGATCTGGGATATGATTGACAAATTGACAGAATCCCCCAAACTGAAAAATTAAAAGAAAATTGTCAGCATTCACTTTCTAACTACGTGAAAGGGAATTGAGAACACAATACTCTTTATTTCTAGCATTAATTTGTTGGTTTTTTGGATCATGATTACCTGAAACATTTAATCATGAACACATTAGTTATCCTTATATTTACCATCTTCAATAGTTTGATCAATTTCTTTCGGTTTTTGTATGACATTTTATATATGATCAAACATACACATATTTTTTTATTTTAATTCTTTTTATCAAATTCGTTTAAAAGAATACTCTTTCATGCAGAAACGGTTAAAGCACCGAAAATCAAGGCTTATAGTAAGTGATCTTCTGCTACTTTCTTTTATATGTTGAATTGGTTTATTTCAATCTCTGATCAGTAGACATGGACTTGACTGTCATGCGTGACATGAATGTTATCGAGTGGCAGACACAGCAACCCTATAGTGAGGATACATTGTGCAGTTATATTATTAGATTATGTACTGAACTTCGATTGTATTTATTTACTTGCAAAAAAGTTATAGGAATTAAAACAGTAATTAATCCTTTGTGTAGGAAAAAATAGAGTTGCAGGAGTTTTCACTTGGTTCCACCCCACCTTGCTTGGGTCTTCATGGAACTCGCTGGATATCCTCAGGTGATCAGGTTTGGTTTCTAATTTTACTTTGAAAATTTATAAGAAGGCAATTGGATTCTTTGTACAGAATTATGCCAAAATTAAGTTGCCTTTCTATAATTATTAGGTTAATTAGGAACAAGATTGATATGAATAAGCATGGACCCTTTTTATCTCATCAAATGTTAGCAAACTAGATATACTGCTGCTTTTGAGGTTTATTCATCACTTCAAATACTTTGGTTTCCATTTTATATACGATTTCTTCTTCTTAAGGCTACTATCATTATTAAACCAGGAAATGAACAGCATGGCTCCATTGTTATTTACTATTTCTTGGCTTAAATTTAGGGTGGTGTCATAATAAGAAATAGAGCAGTGAATTGTCAGTGAGGTTCAGCAGCTTTACCTTCATTATTTTGAGAACTTTTAAGCCAATAGATGACATTATCTTTGGCGCCTTGAATCAATGAGAATTTTGTTTTTCTTTAAGAAAAATTGAGACATAAAATTTCATTAAATAAATTTCAGTGCTCATATAATCTATGAATAATTTTTTTTATTTGTTGAGGTGTCAATCAATAAGCCAATTTTGATAGCCACTGATGTATTTCTCCACCAGGCCCTTGTCCAAGGGGGCAAATTGTTGAAAACCCAAGGGGAGTCCCTGATTGGTTAGTTGAGAGGGTTCATAGGGCTTATAAGGTGATAGTTGCTCTACCTAATAGGCTAGTCTTTTGGGTTGGATAACCAGGTAATACTTTTATGTTGATGCCATTAACAGCCTGTAAAGTTATGTTACATTGGATAATGATTGAGCATAGAGTACCACACATTATCAGATGCCTGCTGCAGTTTGGAACAGAACAATAGTGTGTAGTCAGATATTGCATATCATGTAGTTTGATACTAATGATTATTAATATTTGCTATTGCTTCTGTTTTTTGGCTTCATTGTTTTCTTTTTGACTCTCAAGCTGTAAAATTTATCTGAGATTCTGACAAGGCATCACTTATGCATATTGACAGCGAGTTATGTGTTTGGGATTTGATTGGAACACCACTGACATAAGCATCTTGTTGCTCGCTAAGTTGGCCAAGCCATTACTTGGAACTGCCAGAATTGTTGTAAACAGCCTCAGCATTAAGGGTGATGTATGTTGAGTCAACATTTTTCTCTAGCTTGTTTCTTTCCATCTTTTGTTCTTTCATTGACATTGAAAATGAAAGTTAATGAGCTTGACTATTCTAATCAATTATATGGTTTTCTTGCTAGAACAAGACATCACACAATGAATGTTTTCCACTTTACTTTTTACATGAAAATGCTAAGTCCATTATCATCATTTCCACAGGTTACTGAAAAAAAGAAAATTTTGTTTCAGTTCTAGGAAAAGAAATCTGGATTAACAATCAAGTTAGCCTGACAAATAAAAATTCATTTCAATGTGCAGTCCACATAATTTCAGGTTTTTGTTGGTCAAAATAGCATTTATTTCTTGTATTTGATTTATAGTGTTAATCATTCTATTTTGCATGGAGGATAGACCTTGTAGACACTGAAGCCAATCACTTGCTGCCTCTGCTTATGTTTCTTATTAGTCTTTGTCATGTTGGCGTTATATTTTCTGTTCTAAATGTTAGATATCTTGTGGTTTTGAATAATATCCATTATGTGCTTAATTAATTCCCTAATTCACATTTTACAGCTTCTATTGATGCCAATTCTGGAAGGCAAAGCAATTTTATACTCATTTGTATCCGTTCCCGAGGTGAGAATAGGAGTTGCATTTGGAAGTGGTGGAAGTCAATCTCTACCTGCCACAGAGCTGCCTGGTGTTTCATCTTGGCTGGTATGTTTCCTAAATGGTTAGAATTTTGTGCAGATGTAAGAGAAATTGAGAGTGCTAATAGCTTTGTTCTGCATTTTAATTTTTTTTTCTCTACAATTCCACTTTAAAAATTTAATCAAGTTAGTTTGCTACACATATGGAATGTTGGTGCCAGTATGCTGCCTTTCTATATAGAAACTCATTTCAGATTTGGTTCTGGAAAAGCCCCATCAGTGGTTTGATATTTGGAACACACATAATTGATACTTAGTGCAAGTTTGTTTGGTCATAACTGTATATTTGCATTGAGAGAGAGAGAGAGAGATTTGGTCATAACTATATATTTGCATTGAGAGAGAGATGTATGATGTGTCACCTTCGCTTCAAATTCATTATTCTCATCAAGTAGCACAAATGTTGGCCACAAATTCAGTTGCACAAACCAAAAAAAACAAAGTTCCTGTTTCATTTTCTTCAAAAACTCTTTATTTATTGGCTCGAACCATGCAAAAAACTCTTCTTGGTCTCTCTCTCTTCTCTTAATCTCTAAGATTCCCATATTATTTAATTTCTCTACTTTATCAATTCTATTAATAATCAATGCTTGTTTAAATGCTAATTCTAACTTGACCCAAATTGACTTTAAGGAAGAGAGATTGGGATATCTTTACATATAGACTCTCTTTAAATTCACAAGCATTGTAGTAAGAATGTGATTAGATTAAAAGTCTTGTTGTGCTTCAGGTTAGTTAATGGGCTAGTTAAGTTAAATGTTGGTCGCCCCAAGGCAAAATATCATTTTTAAATCCTAAGTAGATCCAATTTTGCCATGAAGTCCCAAGGCTCCCATGAGGAATTAGGTTAATTTTTTCATCCACAGTGGGAGCAATTTTTTCCCTTCTTTTTTGTTCCACATTTAGCTAATTCCATGCATTGTATCAATTTGCAATAGTGGTATATTAAGCTATAATGTTCAAAAAATGATAATCCTTGGTGCACATGATAATTCTTTTTTCCCCCTTGCAGGCTAAACTTTTCAATGAATCCTTAGTTAAGACAATAGTTGAACCTTGCCGCCGTTGTTTCCCTTTGCCAGCTGTGGATTTGAGGAAAAAGGCTGTTGGTGGTATAATTTATGTGAAAGTCATTTCAGCAAGCAAACTGTCCAGAAGTGGCTTGAGAGGAAGCCCGTCAATAAGGCAACAAGCATATTCTGTAGACAGTAATTTAGAGGAGCACTATGATGATAAGGATCTCAAAACTTTTGTGGAGGTTGAACTTGAAGAGTTAACCAGGAGAACAGATTTTAGACCAGGCTTGGATCCTAGATGGGATTCAACATTTAATATGGTTTTACACGAAGAAACTGGAACTATTAGATTCCATCTTTGTGAGAGTACCCCCTCCAATAACAAGTATGATTACCTGGCAAGTTGTGAAATCAAGGTATGGTGTTGATGTGTTAATTTGATTTTTGTTGACTTTAGGGGGTTTTGTTGGAGTTAAATTGTAACGCATTGTAGCATGTTATATGCACAAGCCCAAATTAAGTCATACATTTTTCACTGTATTAATGTGTAGTGCATTGTTTGCTGCCAGATGGCATGTTAAAGCTTTTATACTAAAAATAGCTGAATAGAAGTGCATGTTGATAATGCTAAGTTTGCTTATGAACTGTAACCGTTAATTATGGTAGTTTGGCAGTTTTTCCAAAAAATTCTTCCTGCTTTCAAAAATAAATTACGTAGATTAGATTTTTATCATCATATAGCATCAGCTAAGCCAATCTTCTCTTTTCTCCCTTTTCCTTTTCCTGTCATAAGCAGATGAAGTATGTTGGAGATGATTCCACTATATTTTGGGCAATAGGACCTGACTCCAGCATAATAGCCAAGCATGCTAAATGTTGTGGAATTGAAGTTGAAATGGCTGTTCCTTTTGAAGGGACCAATTCAGGGGAGGTACAATTCACATGCTTTTGCTGTTGTCATGGTGAAAACATAAAGCTTGAACTTCAATCAGTATTTTGCTGCATGAGTCTCCAGTGAATGTTTTATGCTTTCTTGCCATTGTTGGATTAGTAGCGGACTAATTCGTGATGTGACAATAATTAACAGGGTATTTGTCGCAATATGAAATATTTTTGTCCTCTCCTAGAACAGCCATTTATCCCATGCCCACCCTCTATTTGACCAAATATTGCTTTCAGTAGCTGATATCAAATTACATCAAAATTTTTTAGATTTCATTTTATTACTATGGAATGCTTGATGCATGACTTATCCAGTTGGCAGCATGTAAAGATCTGCTTAAGTATAACATAGAATTTTCTTCCTCAAAACACATTTTGCAGTTGATAGTGAGGCTTGTGGTGAAAGAGTGGCAATTTTCTGATGGTTCACCTAGCTTGAACAACTTTCGGGTTGGCTCTCAACAGTCACTCCATGGGTCATCAAATTTTCTTTCAAAAACTGGAAGGAAGATCAATGTAATTGTTGTGGAAGGAAAAGATCTTATGCCAAGAGACAAATCCAGAGAGTGCAATCTGTATGTTAAACTGCAGTATGGCAAGGTGTGCTTCTCTTCTCTTTCCATGAGACTAATTCCCACGTTGTATTATGATATGTGGACCTTTCTTTCAGATTCTCCATAGGACAAGAGCGGCTTTTTCTCCTAATCTTATATGGAATCAAAAGTTTGTACTTGATGACATAGGAGGTGGTGAATACCTCAAGATAAAATGCTTCAATGAAGAAATTTTTGGAGATGACAACATGGGTAATGCACAGGTAAATTTGGAAGGACTTGTAGAAGGGTTGGTCAGAGATATATGGGTACCCCTTGAAAAAGTGAATTCAGGAGAACTAAGGCTTCAAATCGAAGCAGTGAGAGTTGATGACAATGAAGGATCAAGGGTATGTTTTTACTATTGTGAAAACAATTTAAGTTTTTAATCCGTTACTGAAAAGGAAAAGGGGAACTGTAATAAAGGGAAATAAAAGCCCCAAATTGCACTAGAAATTTAGGTTTGAGTTGCCTAATCTAAATATCTCATGGAAGATTCAGCTCAAATGCGTACACGATCATGTTTATTTTCTGAAATTGGAGCTCGGAACTACTTTTTCAAGCTGATTTTATTGGCAAGGATAAATAAAAGCAGGCTTCGAAGCTTAGGTTTGTTACCAACCTTTTGGTTGAAGAATGTGGGCTCTAATTTTATTTTTCTTTCTTTCTCTTGAATATTTTCAGGGTCCAAACTCAGACGCAGGCAATGGTTGGGTTGAACTTGTTATTGTTGAAGCAAAAGACCTAGTTGCTGCAGATCTCAGGGGCACTAGTGATCCATACGTTAGAGTGCAGTATGGAAACATGAGGAAGAGAACAAAGGTAAGGACACCTTATTCATGATTACAAAAATGATATTCCTAGATAAAGTTTTCAGATCCCTATAGTTTATTATTTGGCAACTATTTTATGATCAGTTTTTTTTTCCATGATAGAACAACTGACTCTCTGAAAAGAGAATATAGAAATTAATCCTTTTCTTTTACCAGTTATTAAAATGTACTTCTATCCTGGTTTTGGCAAGCAAAGGAAAGGCTGAATGGACTTTGTCATTTTGTTTTCGTAATTAACCATTATATTATAAAATTTCCTAGATATATGTTTGTCTGCTTTATGTTTATACCATAGGATCTTTCAAGATATTGAATTAACTGACCCCACTGATCTGGTTTAGCTGGGCTTGCCTCGCAGGTTATAGATAAAACAGTAAATCCTCAATGGCACCAAACATTAGAGTTCCCTGATGATGGCAGTCCGCTGGTGCTGCATGTGAAAGACCACAATGCTTTACTGCCCACATCGAGTATTGGTGATTGTTATGTAGAATATCAGAGGTTGCCCCCAAATCAAATGTCTGACAAGTGGATTCCTCTCCAAGGAGTAACAAAGGGAGAAATTCACATCCAAGTAACAAGAAAAATTCCTGAAACACAGAAGAGACTTAGTTTGGATTCAGAGTCATCTTTAACTAGAGCACACCAAATTTCCAGCCAGGTGAGACTCTTATTTGTGTGACTTTAAACATACAAATACCCAAATGATGATCTAGTGAGTACACCAAATTTCTCACTTTATTATTATTATTATTATTATTGTACTGGTTTCCACAGCTTCTGTTCCATGTACTTCTGAAATCTTAATACATGTATATGATTTGTATGATTTTTGATCAGATGAAACAAATGATGGTCAAATTTCAATCATTCATTGATGATGGCAACCTAGAAGAACTTTCAACTGCTTTGAGCGAGCTGCAAACTCTCAAAGACACCCAAGAGGAGTACATGGTACAACTTGAAACTGAACAAATGCTTCTATTAAACAAGATAAAGGATCTCGGTCAGGAAATTTTTAACTCATCACCTTCCCACAGCAGAAGATCTTCCGGAAATTGAGTCACAAGTAATAAAGTTTTAACCTTGTTGATTATTTTCTCTTCAGCTAGATAATGTATATGGATAAGTCCTTGTAGTTTACCTCACCTCCAGAGCTGTGTAATCCATAGATGCATCATCCCTTTTTAGCAGCAAGCGAAGATTTGGCTGTTGATAATATTTGCCATTCAATATACTTACATTTTAACAACTGAGAATTTGTCTTATAATGATTGTGAGTTGTACATTACTGCGTCACATAAGGTGAAGCATTCAACTCTTCTTCAGCAAGAAGTTATAAAAGAGAAGGAGCCATCGAAGGTAGAAGATTATCCTACTGTACTACATGCAAAAACATTGAGAGAAATGGTCTATTTGTAAACATTTATAAATAATTGATGGAAGTAATCATTTTTGTTTGGAGAGCTCTACAAACTGAGTGACCATTTTCCACGTTAGAAGTTATCGACACGATCCAGAAAATCTACAGCGGCTTATGATGACCAAGGCCCTCTCAATGCTTGATAGTATGGGCTGAACGGAAAATACCATGGGTACAATCTTATCTTCTCTGCAAACTGAAAGACCATCCTTCTCTTCGGCCTCTCGAATCTGTCAGCGTGATCCTTCTCAGCTAATAACAAACAATGGCATGACACCGCAGCAGCAAGAAGGAGGAGAAGAAGAAGCAGCAGCAGCTGCTGCTGCTGCTTAACGCACTCAATCTCTACTAACTCGGCCTTCACAACTTCTAAATTAGCAGAATTTCCATTCCGAAATTCACTCACTCTCTCATTTCCACTCGTTTCCTATTCTGCTTCTCTCAACCTCCTCTTCTCTTCTTCCCGGAAAACGCCGTCGTATCGTCTCCTCAAACCTTTTTCTTCTTCCATACTAACCAAAACCGTAAAACCAATCACCAATTCCCGAAGCCTCGCTCTCCTCCTTCCTCCGCTCCTAGTTGCTCAATAAATGGTCCACGCCCCGAGATAATAATAATAATAACAACGCCACCGAGAATGTCACGAAATTAGATGAACGCGATCAAAAGCAAACGGAAGAATTACAAACTCGCTGTCTTGATTGCGACAAAGGCCAGAGTGTGATTGAGCGTATTATTCTGCGGTTGCGAAACTTAGGGTTAGGGTCTGACAATGAGGACGAAGAAGAGGAAGATGACGGTCCAATGCCGGTGACTGGAGAGGAGCGGTTCGAAGATTTGTTGAGGCGGGAATGGGTCCGGCCCAATACAACACTTGAAGAAGAAGAAAAAAGAAGATGATGATCCAGTGTTGCCGTGGGAAAGAGAGGATAATGAGAGAGAGGAAGATAAGTCGGGGAATAAGAAGGAGGACTGCGAAGGCACCGACGCTGGCGGAACTGACGATTGAAGATGAGGAATTGATACGGTTGAGAAGGATGGAAATCCATCTCAGGGAGAGAATTAATGTGCCTAAAGCTGGACTCACGCAGCCGGTAATGCAGAAGATTCACGATAAGTGGAGGAAGGACGAGTTGGTGAGACTCAAGCTCCATGAGGAGCTTGCTACCGATATGAAGACCGTACATGAGATTGTTGAGGTTAGTTTGTATGGGTATGATTGTGATTATGATTTGTCTTCGATGTTGAGGTTAACTGGTTTGATCAGTAGTTATCATTTCTGCAATTCATGTTTCAGTCAACCAAATGATGACATCATGAACTATTTGGCAATAAGTTGAATTTGTCGTAAACATTTTGTGGAATTTATAAAATTTGTTTAGTACCTCGTCTGAAGTTGCAGGTCTACTATGTCATACCCAACCAGTATTGAACCTGCTGATATTTTCAAGTTTCTATCCAAACCCAAAGAAGAGCAACAATAACCCAAAGAAGAACTAGTATTGAATCACAGAAACTCTAGTTTGCCAAGTTATGCTGTACGGTCATGTATTTTGCATTTTGGTTCCTCTTCCAATTTCATCAATCATTTGTATTACTTATTTCATATATAAACGAGTTAAATGAATAAAATATTTATATAAATTATTTAGTATTTATAATAAATTTTAATTTTTTGATCGATTTAGACCGAACTTAACTATTCAGGGATTGAACCTAAACCAATTCAGTTCCTTTGATACCTTTAACGTACACACACAACTAAAAATCGCAGTAGTATAACAATTTGTAGAGAGCGCAATAATATGGCAGCACTTGTAGAGACCAAGTTGGGGGAGATATCAGATCGTACAATTGGATCCCATGCATAGTACAGCCAACAACAAAAGGTTTTCCCTTCGCTCAGATCCTACATTAATTGACAAATGAACATAAGGTTACATAATTGTAACCTAACAATGGAACCTTTTAACTACAGCTGAACGGTACTTGAACATAAATAAAAACACGGAAGACTGCAATTTTGACATCTAATTACAACATTATTCTGAAGACTAATGCTAAATGATCTGTCGTAAAGGCAGCTTTGCCCCCGATTTTGAGTCACTGTAATCCCTTTTTACCCGGTTGAAGATTGATAGAAAAGAGACGTGGAATAGTTTAGATGTTTGTGTGTATACAAACACACAAACATCAATGTACGTATATATAGATATGTATATAGATATATACATATATATACATATACATATATTTGCATACATACTTACATGTGTGCGTGCGCGTGTGGTTGCACGTTAGCTCAGACTTTACACAGCTTCACCATAAGGAGTCCAAATTAAATGGTTGCTCCTGCTGTGGTAGTGGTACTGATTCTAAGAGCTTTGAAGAAGAAGCAGCAGCTTGGAAATTTGAACTTAAGTCACTGTCAATACAAGAAATTCCAGCTGCTTGTTGCTGCAGAAACGAGTTATTATCAGTACATGTAGCTCCCCTTGCTTGATAATTCCTAAGCTGTAAGGCCTTGAGAAGCAAGGAATTCGTCGACAGATTTGAGCTTAGCAAGCTTGAAGGCCACGTGAGTGATGGAATAGTTGCCGCAGCAGCTGCTTTCCTTGCGGCCGTAGCCCAATTATTCATGTTCAGCATGTTCATGTTAATATCGTTATCAGTGTTGTAACTTTGTGTTGGAATATTACTGAAGCCACTCGATAAAGTAGCAATGTTGTTCAAGTTTGGCAACTCGATATCTCCAAACTCATTGACAATTGAGTTTGCATCACATGGAGATTCCGCTGATGGCTGTGATGATGGGGTCTGCTGCGGTTTTTTCACAGCTGAACGCTTCTGAAAGACCCTACAAACTACCCATTCCTCCTGTACAGATAAGAAAAATTACATGAAATAATTGAACAAAAATCATGACCAAATAGAAGAATTATTGAAGGAATGTAAGGATTTGTGTGAGATATTCATATACCTTTGCTGATTTCAGAGGACGTTTGTTTTCAAGCCTGTATTCATGCATAACCCAGTTGCTTTTCTCACCCTTAGGAGCTCTGCCCTTGTAAAATACTAGGGTTTTCTTCATCCCAACAAGAACTCCAGCACGAAATATTTCCTTATCTTTACCTGTGGTTTTCCAATAGCCCGCTTCAGTGGCTCGGTTGGTTCGAAGTCCGGTTGGGTATTTTCGGTCCTTCAAGTTGAAGAAATACCATTCTTTCTCACCCATGGAAGCCTTGGCTGCACCATATAAATGCATGGACTCAGTCATTTTCGGGGCCACCAAACAGTCGAACTATAAAAAGAAGAGCAGCAGACCCTCTGGTTCATATCTAACAATCCTTAATTAATTATAAACAAATTCTCACAAATAGAGAGAGAGAGAGGGCGGTTCACCCCTACCAATTTGTTGAAGGGTGAAGGACCTTCATTCATCATATAATTCTGCTATTAGATATCATTAACTGAAAAATGAAGATAAAAAAAGCTTATACTTTATAGATTCTACGAACTATTCCAATTTTAGCACTGTAAAATTACAAAAAAAAACAATGTATATTGATAATCTAACAATTATTGTTTTCAATTAATTTAGGTTTCAAGATTGTTTAGACCAGAAACTGAAAAAAGGAGTGTGCTTGCAGAAAACTTTTGCAGCTCTTACTGCCAAATATTTTCTCCTTTTGTCTATTTTCCAAATGAGAGAGAGATTTGACCGCAACACAATGATAAATTAATTAAGAAAAGGATTAAAGACTATCAATAACGCTTATGAGGCTACTCAATATCATTCTTATTGAGACTCGAATTCATAAGGAAAAATAATAATAATCGATTCATGAATGGAGTCAAATATGCAATATATACAAGCAGAAGTATTCGGTTATTGGAAAAAAAAATCAATATACTTTCAAGGTAGAATCAGGATCAACTAGGACACAAATCAACAAGGTAAAATCAATATCTAGCTAATTAATTCTAAGAACATGAAAAGAAAACTTAAAGCACATGCATTGAAGAAAATAATTATTAAAAGAATCGGGAAACGAATTAAAACTCTCAAACTACCTGGGAGGTCCCAAGGTTCACATTTGTTGAGATCAACATCTACAACTGCCTTGGATGTGAAACTAATATCGGCAACTTTTCGTGTTAGATAATAAGTAATGAGTTCTTCATCTGTTGGGTGGAATCTGAACCCAGGAGGCAGATTTTCCTCCATTTTGATGAAGACTGAAAACTTGCTGCCAAACCCAGTTATGTATATTGATTTCTTGAAGCAAAAATAATACACCCAAATGCAAATATGATGCTTGAAAAACAAGCTTTATAAACATCAACAAGATGAGGTATTAATAGTATTGGTGTGTACTTTCTGCTGTCTAACTCACCCTTGAAGAAGAAGCTGCTGCAGCCATTTGATGTTGGTCTTTTTCTAAACTTGATAAACACAGCTAAAACTTTGACTAAGATGATGCATGGAAAATATGATTTTCTTACATGGATTAATTTCCTAATATGCCTCTGCCCAAATTTTCCCAATAAAGTTAAAATTATTACGGAAAAACCAAACACCTTGGGCATTGACTGAGTTGTATGAATGGCAAATGAAGAAATTTGTGCACGAGGTGGGGTTGAGTATGACTTACACAAACTCTAGATTTAACGACAAATTCTTTCTTGTATAATCCTGTCCAACCACCTTCACCCATTTCTACCAAACAAACCCTAGCTAGTCCAACCGGAACACGTCCTTAACACCATCTTCATCAATATGTTATTGGCACTTGTCACCTTCTATCGTCATCGATCCCTTTCTCTTTCTCAATTAAATTTTAACTGCCCCTCTTAAGTTGTGTCGCATACACATTAACAACGATAGATAATGAAGTATATGTTTGATATGACAGTTTACAGAGGTAGCGAAATTTAAATTTTTTTTGTCATATTCGTTGGCAAGAAATCTCGATATCTCTACATAATATAGCTGCTGGCGTCGAATATAGAGTGAACGTATAATCTATTCATTTTATTTTGTGATAATATCAAATAAATGTGGAGAGGGGAGGAGTGGTTAAAATGATCACCAAACCACACGACCGTGTGCTATGGTATGCATTTCTATTGGATCTTGTCTTCGTATATTTTCCACTGTCGTGTCTTCATAGGTCTAGACCATCCATAAGTTTCAATCCTAACAAAAACTAAAGTATCCTGTTTCTTTATATCTCTACTAAACTTAGGGCTTCTAGAAACTCATCTACAGAATTCATGCAAAAGCCTCGCTCTCTCCTTCTCTCTCTGTGATCACCTCGGTAAACGTCTTTGTACCTACTTACATGCTTTGCGTATATATCAAACTACCCTTCTCCCTCGCCTCTCTTCCTCTGAAAAATTGATTATGGTTTGAAATAATGTGCGCAATAATTTAAAGCGAAAGAATATCTTATATATTATCATCTTGGATTGTGCTATTATCTTATAACAAAGTGAGTATAATAATAGAGGTGGTCCGGACAGGGAACACATGAAACTAATTAGAGTACTAAAATTGAAGTCATTTTTAGGTTTATATTAGATTCCATAAGAACTAAACTTTAAACAGTTGTTCGAATTTTGAAAAACACTGAAAAATTTAGGACACTCTTAATAAATACTTGAATACATTAGTTCAAAAATTTAAGACGATGAGAAAACAACAGAGGAGATGGTGTTCGACAATGATCCTTGGATAGTTTTAGAAGAAACCAGAGAATTGTAAAATAAATTCATATCCATAATTATACCTATATGTGTCCATTGGATTTAATATACGGAATAGTTCATGCATTATAGAGCTTAATTTCAACGTGTTAATTAATTATAGGGATTATAATAGACAAGTTACTGTCCAATTGTGTTAATTTAACAGGCCTTCTTTGTCACAATATGTTTACTATTTCCTAATTAAAACCCAAAGAAAAGTTGAAAATGCTTGGCAACATGTGGAAATCATAGCTAATGTGATTGGTCACGAGTAGTAATCTTGAAATTAATCGCATGATTAATATATATAAATATGGTTGTTAATTACTTTTCTCGTTTTGTCTTAACGGTCAATTTAATCTATCATAAAATATTATCGGCAATAAATTAGAGAAAATAATCGGAAATTGTGGTATATCTCGTTGATTTATGGACGAAGCTGACTGCAATACAGCAGTTGTATCTTGCACTCTTCTTGGAGGGGAGAAAATGCTTGCCCCAAACATTGAGCGTGAACCATTCGAATTACAATTTGGCCCAATATCAAACTCGGCAGCAAACGTCAGTCAAATCTTATATTTCGGCAATCATGTAATAATTTTAACTAAATGACATACTATTAAAAATTAAAATAAATAATTTTAAATTTTAAACTATATTAAATTTATAAAATAAATATTTTATCGTATAAATATTTTTTATTTTTAAAAAAATATATGAAATATAAAATAATAATATAATTAATGAATTTGTAATTCGTATTTAATAATTAGTATAATATATCAAAATACGTAAAGTAAAAATAATCTTTTTGAATTTGAGAGAAGTATAATTTTTTATTTTCAATTAAGTAGTCAAATCATGTGAAACCCTTGCCCTATTATGTGTTTATGTATAATTTTATTTGTAAGGTTAGATCCATCTCTGATATTGATTTCCAAATCTAATTCTCTTAGTTTTAGTGTATAATAGCACTTGCATGTTATAATAAAATGTTAAAAGAAAATGAGTGTCACTGATAGGCAAAGAAGAGTAATGGATAATTTTGTCTGAAGAGATGTTAAAAATAGCAACCAAAGAAACACATTTTTTCTAGTACTACATTTTGCCTCGAGGTAGAATTGATTGTTGGAAACTCGTATTGGTACAAAACTCCTCCAGAAAATGCCATGTTCAGAAGAAACTCTTGCCAGGTTTTTCTACAGTGTCTCTAGCTTTTCCTTTCTCCTCCTCCTCTTCGACTATTACTCTTCCATTTCTTTAGTCAAGTTCTTCAACTTCGTTGGCAGCTACCCAATTGTCCAAAGGTTCAGTTACCTGGATGATCTCTCTCTCTTTCTTTGTGGTGTTGTCTGTGCTTTGTTGCAGAACTCGAAGTGAACATGATTGCAATTTGTTTTCCGAGGAAGAGGAGAAGGAATGTAATAATTGTTGGTATTTCCATGGTGAAAGTGCTGAAAAGGATCCCTGGTGGAGGACATAATCCATGGCGGCGAATCACTTGTGTTATGCATGAAAACAACTTTTGCAAAGAGCAAGTCATCTTTTAGAATTCCTTAACCAACAATGAGCTGTAATTGAAGATCAAGATAAAAGTTCTGATACTGCTCAGTATTCTCAACATGATGAGGTTGATGATTCAGACGTCGTCGAAGAAGATATCTCAGCAAGAGACAACGATTCAGCTTACAATTCTGAGTCAAATCCTTGTGCCTCCACTTCTCCATTTACCGTTGACCTTCGCAATAAAAGTGTTTCGGCGGACAATGGCGACAATTCTGACGGCATTTGCGCGTCTTTTAACATTACCAATATTTGGTACACTATTCACATGTTGTACTTATGACAAGTTCACTTGTCATAATATTGCTTATTTATTGCAGAAAATTGTCATGATTTGGAAACTGACATCAGTAAGATGGAGAAAAATGCTCCAGGAGATGAAAAAATATTTGTTTTTGAGCTAACCCAATTGGAGTCCAGGAAGCTTCATGTCCAAGAAAAGGATATGGATGAAGAGATCTTTTGCGATTCGGGTACTATGGGTTCAACTTCTATAAGAGCTCCTCTGAATGGAGGAGCTCGATAACTTGCAGGGATTCAGGGAGTGAAGATCCTTTTTCTTCTTCTTCGCGAAGAAGTTGCCCCAAGTGTGAATCCTACACGGTTTTTCACAAGTACGATGAAAAGATGATGTTCCTAGGACAAGTCAGCGCACAAAGGCTACATGAAACAGGTTATTTGACTCGCTCGAAGAATTTAATTCTTGTTTGTTAAACAAATCACAAGCACATCAAATTTCTTTAGGACCATTGTTAAAATTTGAACCAATTTGTGCTACGAATCGTGTCCTAATTAAGGTTAGAACAGCATTATTACAAATTTCCTGGTATTAATTCAGTAAAACCCGCGTTTGCATCTTGAACACATGAGGGAAATTGATGGAAGGATAATTATCGTACTTCTCATAAATTCGTAGCCATAAATTATGTTAAAGATTCGGAAGACGATCAAAAGGATGAAAGTTTTGCCTCAAGAATTTCATCGGCTTCGTTTATTATGATAATGGAAGACGGGATCGGAAACTTCATAAATTGTCTAAAGGCAGATAACAAGAAACCTTGTCAACTCATCAAATCTTTCTTCATAAATGCACGAGGAACAAAACGTTTCGGTGGAGATTCTGATGGGTCTAATAGACCTACAAGTAGTGTCTAGTGTTTTAAGAATGATATACACAAGCGAACAACAATTGCATTGGTGTGGAGGGAAGATGAATAAAGTAAGAATTTTGGAAGGAAAACTACAATGAGATTCCTCGACACTTTTCTTCCCAGCACTTTGACCCACACCCATAATTATATTGCTTGATGACTAGATTATGAATGTGCAACACTCCATAAAATGAATATCTTACGGCAAACACTCTTTGTAAAAATACTACTGTGTACAAAAGAAAAATAATATATGAAGGATGGCCTACAAATCAAAGCAACAACAGGTGGGTGACATGGAATTTGGACATATTAATCAATGAAATTGAAAGAAGAGGAACCAAAGATAGCTGCATATCTGATGATTTCGTGCTGCAGTCATTCTCATTCAATATTATGTTTAACAAAAGAAACAAGTATAACATTTGATGGTGTCTGATAAAATTCTTAGGGAACCCAAAAGGGAAGTTTTGAATTACACCAACAAATACACGCATACATGTTAAATGAGAATCATTCATAGGCTACACGGACAACCTGCTTGCCTACATTTTTGCCAGAAAATAACCCAACAAAAGCGGCTGGAGTACTTTCCAAACCTTCACTCATGTCTTCAATATAAACAATCTTCCCTTGCTTGTAATTGGTGATAACATGGTCCAAAAATTGCGGGTATAGGTGCAAGTGATCACTTTGTAGGAATCCTCTCATTGTGATTCGCTTTGTTACTAGAGTGTACAAGTTATGAATGCCTTCGGGATCGTGATAGCCATGCAGAGATACCATCCCGCAAACAGCAATTCTGCCATGAATCCTCATGTTTAGCAATGCTGCATCAAGCATTTTACCACCCACATTATCAAAGTAGATATCAATGCCTTGTGGGAAGTATCTGTTTAGAGGGGAGATATAATTAATTAGCTGATCACTTAAACATTCAAGGCAAAGCTTCCGAGAAAAAAGTCAAAAGTGCTTGTGTTCAATACAAAACTCAGTTACTAACCTTTTCAACGCTGCATCCAAATTTGGTTCGTCATTATAGTTAAAAGCTTCGTCAAATCCGATCTTATTCTTTAGAAGATCAACCTGATTACAAGACTTTTTTTTAGAGGAATCAAATTATTAGTAGTGTGATGATTTATTGACAAGAGATTAACTTACCTTTAGGCTACTTCCTGCACTTCCAACTACATAACAACCATGTAACTTAGCGAGTTGGCCAACAAGTTGACCAACAGCTCCCGAAGCTGCAGAGACAAAAACATATTCCCCTTTTTGTGGAGAGCAAATTTCATAGAATCCAGCATAAGCAGTGAAACCCGGCATACCTGTCAAAGTAAAAGTTTTCACTACAGTAGCTACCTCAAATATGATTCACTTACTTGGTTAACAAATTATAAAAACAAGTTAAAAACAAAGAAAAGGAACCTGAGCAGACAGATTATTGAGCACATAATATTCACATTGTGACAAATTTGCGTCCGTGCATGTGAGAAACAATAAGTTTTGAACCAGAAAAAGGTCTTACCAAGAAGACCAACATGGTATGATAGAGGAATCTGATCATCTGGCTGAATTTTTCTAAGCGTCTCTGTTTTCCTAATCAAGCTGTATTCTTCCCAACCAGTGAAGCCTGTAACTAAATCGCCTGGCCCGAAATTCGGGTTATCGGAATCCAAAACTTTTGACACACCAAATCCGTCCATGAGCTTCATCAAAGTACACCATTTTTATCATTTAACAAAGGATGAATGAATGTCGTACCAAAAATGTTAATGCAGAAGCCATCATAAGGTACAAACCTTGGAAACTAAAATAAGAATTTATATTCTGTAATCTTTAAATTAATAAAATATGCAGAAGACACTAACACACCAGAAAACAACTAAGAACAGGATAATCTTACTAGGAA